>CM076400.1:11462225-12062225 GCA_038363315.1 Mugilogobius chulae
TATCTTCTGTTTTAAGCGTGCAGATGTTTATTATCTTCTGTTTTAAGCGGCAGATGTTTATTCTCTTCTGTTTTTAAGCTGCAGATGTTTATATCTTCTGTTTTAAGCGTGCAGATGTTATATCTTCTGTTTTAAGCGTAGAATGTTTATGTTTATATCTTCTGTTTTAAGTGTGCAGATGTTTATATCTTCTGTTTTAAGCGTGCAGATGTTTATTCTCTTCTGTTTTAAGCGTGCAGATGTTTATATCTTCTGTTTTAAGCGTGCAGATGTTTATTATCTTCTGTTTTAAGCGTGCAGATGTTTATTCTCTTCTGTTTTAAGCGTGCAGATGTTTATTATCTTCTGTTTTAAGCGTGCAGATGTTTATTATCTTCTGTTTAAGCGTGCAGATGTTTATTATCTTCTGTTTTAAGCGTGCAGATGTTTATATCTTCTGTTTTAAGCGTGCAGATGTTTATATCTTCTGTTTTAAGCGTGCAGATGTTTATTATCTTGCTTTTTAAGCGTGCAGATGTTTATTATCTTCTGTTTTAAGCGTGCAGATGTTTATTATCTTCTGTTTTAAGCCGTTTGTTTGGTTCTTGTGCTGTTTTGTGCAGACGTTTGACTTCTGTTGTTGTGACTGTGCTGGGAGGAGAAGAGCGTAGAATGACGCAGCTGTTGGTTGAGTTTGGTTGTTACAGTAAATTTGCGGAAAGTCAGACTTGTTTATTATCATTGTTTAAGATATTTCTGGGTTTGTGGTAATTTATTAGTTACTTTGCCTGGTAACTAGTTACATTTTTGGAGAAGTAATTATAACAAATTACTTTTTTAAGGAACTTGCCCAACACTGCTCAGCCGAAGCGTAACTGATGTTGATTGATAGAGTTTCGTGAGCAGGACGTAATGACACCGTACGTGACCGGTGCTCCTGGTGTTCCAGTGTCTACCATCCAAGCACTGACCAGCCCCTGTCCTGCTTAGCTTCTGAGATCTGACAAGATCAGGCCTCAAAGGTAGTTTTGATCCAGTGATGCAGAGGCTCTTTTCATAATGTGCTTCATTAAACTTTGGTGCATTCTTTTGAATTTGCGTTTGTGTTTTTCCCTTCAGGGTCATAAACATGTCTGGCGTGGTTCTTGCTAACAAACTAACTTTAACTCATACATCCCTTAGAACAGATGCTGAAAAGCTGAAAAGGTCCGGCTTCAAAAACAAAGCACATGAAGACACAAGACCAGGGTACCACAACTAATATTCAAAATAATGTGGCTCTTTTACATGAATCATTACCAACAGAGCTTCTGCTGCTCAGATTTGTCCAAAAATGAGGCTAAAGAGTAAAAGTCTTACCTTCTCCAGACGTACAGTCTCTTCTTGCTCTGGTTTGTTCCGTCTCCAAAGTTTACAGGATTTAGTCCTAAAGCAGAGGTGAACCTGGTCCAGCTCCCAGTCCAGTTCTGTGATTCAGATTAAGATTCAGATAACTTTATTTGTCCCCGAGGGCAATTCATTTGAAGCTTCTCGCTATGCTTTCATCCATATTAGACAACATATATATATATAAACAAAAAAGAAGGTCTGAGGGCCGCATTTGGCCCCCGAGCCACAGTTTGGACATACCAGCTCTTGACGTTATCTGGTCACAAAAGACAAGGTTTGAAGATACATGTGGATAGTTTGTTCTTGTGTTTATTTCTTCAGGAGAACTGGTGGAAACGCCTCAAAATAATTACATATATTACATATTTAATTGACACAATGCTGACACAAGTTACAGCTTGAAAATCATTTGCAGTGAGTTCAAACTTCTCATACGAGGTAAACATTTTACCAGACAAAACCCGTGTGTTTATAACGTGGGGTTTGTGACTCAAAGCTAATGCTAACCTGTATTTACCATAAATATAAAAGTTAAAAAACTCATAACAACAAACTGAAGTAGCTTTTTCCAAAAACACTAGACCTGGCATTTCATGTATTTTTCTCAAAGGATTTAGTTTATATTTGAGTTAATTGTTTGCTAGTTAGCATTAGCATTGCACCAAAAATGCGCACTTTTATAAATGCACAAACTATCTCTGATGAAGCATTTCCCTCGTCTGTGAAGCTCTGAACTCACTGCAGTGATTATTCAGATCAATCCACTCTGCTTTGTGATTTTAAATATCGATTAATTTTAGCGCATCTCCGCAAATTTCCCAAAAAGGACCGAACGGAACGAGAAGGAACTTTCTACAGGTTTTACACAAACTGGAGCTAAAGACACATTTAATACAAAATAAGCAAGGTATAAATAAAATGAAGTGTACATTGTATGATCCAAAATCCTCCGGTGAGCTGCAGGTTGGAGACCGCTGGGCTAAAGCTGCAACGTAAAGTCATGAAGAGACGTCACTTTCTCACAAAACCTCAGCCGCTCCCACAAATAATCTTCACTTTTCTGCACAAGAAGTGTTTATGAGACACAAGACAAACAAAAGAAGCAAATATAATCCTACTTAAACTGTTTTAAACAATATTAAAACATATAATGTAGACAAACGGCACTTTCTACACAGAATATGAACTTGTTTGTGACAGTTTAAAATAAGAACGCACGACTTTGTTCCACGTTTGGTCGTTTATTTTCTCACATCAGCAGCAAAACAAACAAACAAACAAAGACACTTCAGCCACGTTTTCTAATAAAAACATAATATGACCTGAGTTTGACCAAAACCACCCAAAACAATAAATAAGTGATCAATAACACTGCCATAATAATAACAATCAATCAATCAATGACGGTAAAAGAGGAAAGTCAATGCTGGGGAATGAAAAGACGTGTGATTGGTCAGTTGTGTGAAGAGGCGGGGTTTTGTTTAACTCGTAAAAACTGTTCAGAATGTTGGTTTAAATAAAACGTTTAAAAATAATCAGAGGTTGTCTTAAATGTGCAAAATCAAAATGTAACAGGTTTTAATTTAAATAAAGGCAAAAAACAAAAGCACTCGTCAGGTTCAAACACTTTATAAACTCGTCAGAATGTCGTTTTTCTCCACAGCGCCCCTGCACACTTTTATAAACTCGTCAGAATGTCGTTTTCTCCACAGCGCCCCCTGCACACTTTTATAAACTCGTCAGAATGTTGTTTACTCCACAGCGCCCCCTGCACACTTTTATGCTGCGTTCACACCGACAGCTTATTTGCGCCAAAATTCGCCTAAACGTGCGTAAAATTTCACCAGTTATTTCTGCTGTTGACGGCTCAATAAGCTTCCAAACGGCTCTGACGCGCATCAAGCTTTGATGACAAAAAGACACTTTTAACGCCCCACCTCCTGCTTGTTTACAGGTTTTGTTTTGCTCGTAGACAGATCACTGAGAGAGAGAGAGAGAGAGGCTTGTTGCATTTATAAAACGGAGTTTAACCGATCACACAACTTTCTCCTCCTCCAGACAGTGTCTTTTTGCTGTCTCTGTCCTCTTCCAGTGTCACGTCCTACAGCAGGTTTAAACATTTTTAATAGATCCATGTGAGGCGTCCAGATCATGTCCATGTTGTTTGTTTGTGTCTCCAGATTTTCAGAGCAACGAACGGCAAAGTCTTTGAAAAACGCCCCAAACAAGCGACCTTTGGTTAAAAAGTAATTAAAAGACTTGAGTAAACAGTCGTCCTTTCCTCTTGATGTGAGAGGAGAACAACATGTCACGTGACACAGGAGCGGAGTTTCTGATTGGCTGACGCCGACTTCCAACGAGTGAAAGATGGATTTCCCAACTCCTGTGGCTGCCGCAGCTTCGAGCTTCCAATCCACAAGACGCCGTATTTTCATCCACCTAAACGCGCATCAATGGACGCCCCAGACGTCAATACGCAACACAAATACACTTAAACGCTCAAGACGCAGGTTTACATTGACTTAACATTGAAAATAGACGCAAAAACGCCAAGACGCTGAGCGGTGTGAACGCACCATTACAGACTCGTCAGAATGTTGTTACTCCACAGCGCCCCCTGTCATGTGGTAGTTTGTTGGCGACAGTAAAAACATGTACAAATATTTCATCAACACTTGGAATAGAATAAATATTAAAACCTTTTCTTTGGGTGATTCAGAATGTAAACGTAAACTCACTTTTGTAACTTTGGTCCTTTTCACACAAAGAATATTTACGTCTTTAATAAATAATAATAAATACTAAAGAGGACGAGGAGAACGGAGGCTGTAATGGTTTAGTGTTTACAGACTTTCTTCTAAAACGACAACAGGTACGACTCGATTTACAAGGTCTAAACCAGGACCAAACCAGGTCTAAAGCAGATCTAAACCAGGACTATAACAGGACCAAATCAAGTCTAAGGTGAACACTGTATTGTACTGTACTGGATAATGAGTCAATAAATGCTTAAAATAAGTAATATTTATCGTTATTTGAGCGTATTTTAACTGTCGTGAAACCAGATTTGCCAACAGAACAAGAGCAGAGGAGAGGAGTTGAATAGGCCTGGTTTACACAGACAAACTTTCAGCTCTGTCCGTCTTCTTTTATCGTAGACTTTAGGGATGCACCGATCCGATACTGGGATTGATTATCGGTGCCAATCCAAGAACTTTAACTGGACATAGTAAGACTGGTTTACAGGCTGGTGTTGATCCAGAACAACTCATAATGTTTGACATTTTATTCAGATGAAGTTGTTTAGTTGTGACTTGCACTAGAAATGATAGTTGTTTAACACTATATGACCAAATGTCTTATGTTTTGGAAAGGAGAAGCTATTTCAGTCCTTTCACTAGTATCGGTTCATATCGGGTATCGGCAGATATTTAAAGTGCCTTTGACAGTTTGAACATTTTTCAAATGTTTATTTAGTTTGATAGATTAACACCTGTTGTAATTATAAATGATAGTTTTACTTTAATCAAGAACAAGTTTGTGGAGAAAAATGTGAAAATCTGTTGAAAATAGCAGGAAGTAGAGCAGATTTCTAACCTGATGACATCACACTGTGAGACAAAGACATTTTACATTTTCTCACAAGAAACTGATTTTTATGGCTCTGGAAACAGTAAAAACACAATAAACAAAACAGTTCTAGTGTATTTTATGGCTCAAGTTTAAAAAAAAAAAAAGTTACATTTGAAGAGTTTATTAAATGGTCGCCAGGCAACTACCCAGTGTGATGTCATCATTGATGAACAGGAAGTACATTTTCAATGCTAAAAAATGACCATTCAGGAATGAAAATTGAAAACTGTTTAATAAAACCTTAAATATATTGATCTGAACTACGTCTGTGTGAAATGAGTTCAACCTGTCATGGGCACTTTAAAGTCAAAGTATCGGAATTGGTATCGTAACGGAAAAAGCTGGATCGGTGCATCACCAGTAGTTTGTTTATTTTTTTAGCCCTTTAGTTGTAGAAAATACAACAATTGGATGGTGGAATGATCCGAGGTGAACAGTAACAATATTATAGTTAAAATCTGCAGCTAAAACACTGTCAGAGTCATTCTGATTCATTTCTAAACAGTCGTTGGATGTAAAAGAGTCTATCAATCAGGAGCAGAAACAGGATGATTACATGAGCTCCTGAAGTGAATATTCTCTGTGTGAAAAGGAAATAAAAGACACAAATCTGCTTCTGGAATCACAGCCAAGTGTCAGGACTAAAGAGTTCCATAAAGTGTTTCTAAACTTCACCCAAACCGATCCAAACCGATCCAAACCGATCCAAACCAACTCAAACTGATCCAAACCAACTCAAATCCACACTGATCCACACTGCACCGCCGGAGAAACTGTCCCTCGAGTGTGGCGTCTGGACAGGAAGTGAGGTCACCAGAAGAAGGAGCGCGACAGGAAGTGAGGTCACCAGTAGAAGGAGCGCGACAGGAAGTGAGGTCACCAGTAGAAGGAGCGCGACAGGAAGTTGGTGGCGGCTCCGAGCCAGCTGGCCCCTCCCTCGGCCGACCCCACCCTGGTCACGGCTCGGTCCGGGTCCAGAGACGGGCTCTCGTCTTCGGCAGATACTCGGGTAAGTCCTGGTTCTGTTCCACCTGCACAGAGCTGTCCTCGGGGAAGGGCACCAGGACCTGGGGAGGACAGGGACGGGACAGGGGCAGAGACAGGGACGGAGGACAGGGAAGGACAGGGGCGGAGGACAGGGAGGGACAGGGAGGATCAGGTACAGGGGCAGATGGGGACAAGGACAAGGAGGGACATGTGCGACAGGTGCAGTGAGTCAGAGGCCCTCCCAGTGGTACAGCAACAAGTAAATCGATTAAGTAAGCTATAAACAACGAGGAGCCGGGTGTTAAGCAGTTTTAACGCACATCACTCCAGTCTGAAAGCAGCATGAGTAACTCTGAAGCCTGATCATGTTCAAGCTAAAGCAGTGGTTACACTAAACTTAATTCCAATCAGTCATTACGGACAAGGTCCCAAAAAATCATGAGGGATTTTATCAGTCATAATTTGTTCAGTAGGTTTACTGCTGTCTATGTTTTTGCTGTTGTTTTCTGACACAGAGACTGCACAGAAGCACGGATCATGAGACATGATCTGTTGATGGATGGATTACAAAAAATGACTGAACTAATAAATACTTTCTCAAGATACCATTAAAGCATCTGCAAAAATCATTGTGTCTGTTTGACATTCAACAATCTCAATGAATCTGACCTTAAGCACAAAGTTCCACTTCTCTCCACTTTCTGCAAATTAGGGATGCACGTTTTCAAAAATGTCTTTAACCGTTAGTTGGAGCTCTTCACGGTCAATAATGGGTTAACCGAACACGTTAACGCGGTACTTTTTTATTGCTGTTATTTTCACTGGACGCGTTATAATTGGACACAGCAGCGCTACAAGAGTGAACGCAGAGCAGAGAGTCAGCGACAGGCCTTTAAACTGGGCACAACACGGCTGAATAGAAGCCTCTATAAACACTGTTTTAATGCACTTTTACACTATGTATTATATAAAACTACTCTCAAATAAGGAGTCATGTTTTAAAGTTGATGCTAACGTTAGCTGCTTACCTTAGCTTGTCTTGAACAAGTAAAAACATCGATAGTTTCCCAGGCAAGCCCAGTCTGTTTTCTTCACCAACATAAAATCCAAGTTAATAATCATGCATGGTTGATATTTGTCCATAAACACTGCAGTGTTATGCACGTTTGCTCAGTCCTTCTGAGATAAACCAGTGTTTATGCAGTTTTAGATCTTTTTTCCTTCTCTGACAAACGCCAGAACTGTTCAGGGGCAGTTGGCGCCATCTGCTGGAGCAATTGAATATTTGTCAGTTAACCGGTGAAAGACGTCTCACTCGAACAAGGCATTAGTCATGGTTAACCGGTTAATCGGTTAACCATGAACATCCCTACTGCAAATCCAACTGTATTTAGCTCAAACTCTGCGTGTTATTTGAATTTCTGCAGCATAAAAGCCAGTCCTTCATTCCTCCAGGAAAGTTTCTCTGAAGCAAGCGCAGATCTGACAATCACCAAACCAGGAAACTGCAGGAGCAACTTTTCACTGAGTTTATGAGGGGTTAGGGTTAGGAAGGAATCCTCTTCAAATCAAACTGACAAAACTCTGTCCATAGCTACAGTGTGGTCCGTGAAACTGCAGTCTCCTGTTTACAGATTTATAAATTACGTATTTGCGCAGGCGGCAGCACTTCGTGGCCTTCCTAACGGAACAGCAGCGCGCATGAACGGGATTGAAAGTCTATTGTCTATTGTTGCATTCTAATTTTAGGAGAGCGCGAATCCAGTCGGAGTGCAGCTCTCTAAATTAGTAGACTATCTATAAAAATGCATCTCCATTTTCAATCCGTCTAAATGACATAGGGCCTTGGAAATTTTCGTCAAAGCAAAATACAATCCGTAAATGATGGAAAAGTGACGGTTAATGCTCTCAGGTGTTATTCGCGCTCTGACGCTCACACATACCGTAGGTGTAACATTGAAATGGTCCGCGTGGTGGTGTTTTGTGTGAAAGCAGCTTTACAGAGCTCTAAACTTTCCTGTAATGAGCTCATTTGTGTTGCTAAACTATATTCCTGACTGGCACCAACAGTAGATCCCTTTTTTATATTTAATAATGCCCTTTAGAAACAGAGGTAGTTTGTGTTTACTTGAAGTTAAAGATCCAGAAGAATAATTCAGATTTATAAAGGAATAATGTTACGTTTGGATCCTGTCAGTAACAGAGCAGGTCTAAGTACCTCTTGTCCGTTTTCTCCTTTGACCACCTGCTGAGCCGTCATGACCTGAGTGGAAGCGATCGCCGACGCCAGAGCCTGAGACACAAGTATACGACAAGAAATAAACCACATGAACCAGGACTGAACAAGGTCTAAAGAAGGACTAAAACAGCACTGAAGTAGAACTAAAACAGGACTAAAACAGGACTAAAGCAGGACTAAAACAGGTCTAAAGCAGGTCTAAAGCAGGACTAAAGAAAAACTAAAACAGGTCTAAAGCAGGACTAAAACAGGACTAAAGCAAGACTGAACCAGGACTAAAACAAGACTATAACAAGAGTAAAACAGGACTAAACCAGGACTAAAGCAGGACTAGAACAGGACTAAAACAGGACTAAAACAGGACTAAACAGAACTAGAACAGGACTAAAACAGGACTAAAACAGGACTAGAGCAGGACTAAAACAGGACTAACGGACTAAACAGGACTAAAGCTGGACTAAACAGGACTAAAACAGGACTAAAGAACAGGACTAAAGCAGGACTAAAGCAGGACTAAAGCAGGACTAAAACAGGACTAAACCAGGACTAAAACAGGACTAAAACAGGACTAAAGCAGGACTAAAGCAGGACTAAAACAGGACTAAAGCAGGACTAAAGCAGGACTAAAGCAGGACTAAAGCAGGACTAAAGCAGGACTAAAACAGGACTAAAGCAGGACTAAAGCAGGACTAAAGCAGGACTAAAACAGGACTAAGCAGGACTAAAGCAGGACTAAAGCAGGACTAAAGCAGGACTAAAACAGGACTAAAGCAGGACTAAAGCAGGACTAAAACAGGACTAAAGCAGGACTAAAGCAGGACTAAAGCAGGACTAAAGCAGGACTAAAACAGGACTAAACCTGGACTAAAGCAGGACTAAAGCAGGACTAAAACAGGACTAAAGCAGGACTAAAACAGGTCTAAAGCAGGACTAAACAGGTCTAGGGCTGCAACACTAATCGATTTAATCGATTAAAATTCATTATTAAATAGTTGTCAACGATTTGGTCATCGATTAGTTGGCTAAAAAATTTTACTATCAGTCCGCTGAGATCCAGCGGCTTTGTAGAGCTCTCCCTCCGGACTCTCACACAGAACAGATGAACAGAAACCTTGCGCCTGTTTAGCGGATCTTTTAATCACATAATAACAGCCACAAATAACCTTCCGTAGGTGGTGTATAGCTTAATCTCTATAAGTTACGAGGTACGTTAGTTGTTTCTCCGGGTGAGTCGTGCTTTCAGCGCTTTAGACTCGCGGTAACTTTCTCGAAAAGTCCGGCGGTAAATCTAGCGTCTTTTTGATTTGTCTTTGCTGTTACACGAGCTGCTGCGTGTGCTTTCTGTCAGGTTTTCTCTGATAAAGTTAAAAGCCGTCCACAGCGTCTCTCTCCTCTCCTCTCACCAAAAAAAGCAGCACCTTTCCCTCTGTGTGTGAGTAACCATGGCGACACACTTTGAGTGACAGGAGTGAGAGGCGAACACTCGCAAACTTAAAACTTTAGATATGAAACAAAACAATCATAATAATGATCTTAACAGGGCCTAATAGATACAAATGCTGATAACAGTAGGCCAGGCCTATGCATTAGATGCAGCAGCAAACACTTATTAGTTTTAATCTGACTTAAAACAAGTTAATCTCATTGGCTCATTCTTTATAGATGCTTTAAAATATTATGAGCTCATAATAAAAGCAGCATCATCGATGACGTCGAATAAAATCGATTAAAATCAAAATCGTCCAAAGAGGTCCAAAAAATGGAGATTTTATTTTTTGGCCACATTGCCCAGACCTATAATAACCACATTAAAGAAGAAGCTACATAGCAAAATCTGGTTATTCCTACTTTATTTTTGTATTTTCTTTTTATTCAAGAAAAGCCCAGTGAGTTCATTAAGTGCACACAAGTTGTCTTTTGCATAAATACATTTAATAAAATGCAAATACCTTATATTTATTATTTTGTCATTTTTATCCGATTAATCGATTAATCGATCCAATAATCGACAGATTAATTCAATTATCAAAATAATCGTTTGTTGCAGCCCTAAACAGGTCTAAAACAGGATTAAAGAAAAACTAAAACAGGACTAAAACAGGACTAGAACAGGAATAAAGCTGGACTAAAACAGGACTAAAGCTGGACTATAACAGGACTAGAAGAGGACTAAAGCTGGACTATAACAGGACTAAAACAGGACTAGAACAGGACTAAAGCTGGACTATAACAGGACTAAACCAGGACTAAAACAGGACTAAAGCAGGACTAAAGCTGGACTATAACAGGACTAGAACAGGACTAGAACAGGACTAAAGCTGGACTATAACAGGACTAGAACAGGACTAAAGCTGAACTATAACAGGACTAGAACAGGACTAAAGCTGGACTATAACAGGACTAGAACAGGACTAAAGCTGGACTATAACAGGACTAGAACAGGTCCGTACCTCGGGCTTCAGGTCTGCGCGATCCGGACGATGCAGGCGTTTCACAGACATCTGAAACGTGAAGCTGATCACACCTCGGATCCTCAGCAGAGCCTCTTCACACTGACTTCTGCGACTCTGACACACAAACACATACAGCTCCCTTCAGTTTGGACACCGTTTACAGGCTCGTGTCATACGTACGTACATCAGGACTTCAAACCCACAGACCACGGTCAGACTGGACTTTAACACTGCTTACAGACTTGTCTCATACACTCTCGATAAAACCAAATGCGCAGCTGCCTCCTGCTGATGATTCAAAGAACATCAGGTGAGTGCGCTCAAACTGAGGAGGCGTGACTTTATTTGCATATCTGAGAAAACGCCACTGTTTGTTAAAGATCTTTCTCTTTTATGTTGGTTGACTTTTGCCCTCTTCATGGTAACAGTCAGACACTCGCAGTCGCACCATGAGTAAAACTGACAGAACAGAGGTCAGAATAGAGGGATTATCGGTCGAGGTCACTTTATTGCACATGCTTTATGCAGAAAGAGCCGCTCTCTATCAGGTTGGCTGGGGAAACTTGTTTGAATAAAACAAGGCCACAGTCTGCTCTCAGCTGTTTGGATCAGGTCTGAACCGGTCTGACAGACGTCTGTGTTTTTCTCTGTTTTTCACCTGAATGTCACTTTTAAGGGTCGTAGGGTCGTTTCTGCAGGTCGCGTGCGCACATCGGCCATGTTGAAAAACAAAAAATCCCTCTATAGTCTCTTAGAACATTACATGGGCGCAGAAAAGTCTAACATGTAGGGGGGTCTGTAGATGAAATATACTAAAATGTAACTGTGATCCCGTTATCAGGCAAAGTACGCCCAAGTGTCAACGATAAAGAAACATGACATTTTAAAAAGTTGTGGCTCATAAACTTGGGCTGAAATATTGGAGGGTCATAACCCCACTGTCCCCTTCATTTATTTCCCCCTGTCACTCTCCAATCAGAGTCAGAGCCAAATTGGAGTCAAAAGTTGATGTGCGCATGCCCAGAAGCATCTGCGCAGACGCATACACGTTAGTGTTTGACTACGGCAACACCTACGAGGACAAACAACATAGAATATACTATATTTATCATTTACTTTTTAAATGTGTTTATTTTAGGTTACATATGAGCTGAACGTCTGTGAAAACACAAAGTTTAACTGTTCATAAACTTAAGCAGCTCAGAGCAGAGACACTTCCAGGTCGCCAACGTTAGTGTTAAACTGAATGGTTTTTATGAGTGTAGAAAGTACGAGATTTTACATGAGATTTACAAAAATAAACGTTATTAAACTTTCTTAACGGACGTTTTTTAATCTCATATGAGGCGATCTAAGGTTATAAGTGACAAATAACGTCTTTAACCTTTTCTGTCAGTTTAAACAATAAAAATATAGTCAAGCTAACAACTAGCATGACTGACTCTGATTCGGCGACTGACACCCCCGTTTGTTCCCGCGAGTGAGCCTGTCCCAGTGACTTAGGGCCTTAGGCGGTCTCACATTGCCGGAGTCCAGGCTTCGGTCTGAACACTTGTGGAGTAATGCTCCACAAGTGTTCAAGTGTTCCACAGGAGTAAAGCTACCTTCTTTATAGAGAAGCCAGAGCTTGAACCACTCTGCTGCTGTGCCTCCTCTCTTTTTTTTTTTTTTTTTTTTTTTTTTTGACTTCATTGTAAGACAAGAAGTGAAGTTCATCTGCTCTTCTGTGCGTAACTTAGTGAATATGTGTCCTATTGATACAAGTAAGTAAGTAATCTTTATTTGTATAGCGCATTTCACAGACACAGAGTCACAAAGCTTCACAGAGAAATTAGCCCCTCCCCTCTAGAGTTTAGATTCTGGACCCGAGCCCGGAGCCCGGCCCGAGCCCAGCCCGACTTTCGGGCCGGGCCTGGGCCCACATTTCTCACGTAGTTGTCGGGCCTGGTCGGGTTCGGGCCAAGACGCAGAGCCGCACTGACACGTGCGCTCCGCGGGATGATTGACAGCCGCGTCAGAACACAGCGCAAACCACCGCGGGGACATAAAGCGAGTGTTTAAGTGGCCAACTATGCACCGCCACGGAGCGAGGAGAGAGAGACAGAAGACTTGTGTAAGCGCGGAGCAGGTAAAAGAAGAAGGAGAACGAGGGAAGGCATTTCATCCCCGTAGATAAAGGAAAAGGTGAGGAGGAAAAGAGAAAGCGCGCACATGTATGCGGAGAGAAAAGGGGGAGAGAGAGAGAGAGAGAGAGAGAGAGAGAGAGAAATGTGCGGTGGAGGAAGCGCTTTTGTAACGTATGGGACACATAGGAGCTGTTTTCTGTCATTAAAATGCCAGTTCAGTGAGCGGGAGGGGCGGGCTCACTTCGGGCTCGGCTCAGACACCACAGAAGGACTGACTCGGGTCCCCCTTTCTCTCTCCGGGCATACGCAGTGCGCGGGGGCGGCCTTTCTTTTTGTTTTTTTCTGGGCTTTTCTCTTTTCCCTCGCTCACCTTTTCCTTTATACTGACGGGGGCGGATGGAAAAAGTGCCCCTGTCCCTCGTGTGGTCGTGGTTCGGATCACTGCTACTTCCGCTTTCTGCCTCGCGCGGCTCGTGTGCTGACGGGTGCGGCGTTGCCCATTTGTTTGGGCCCGATCTAGACTCTACTCCCGCCCTCTACTCATGACAGTACTAACGTCGCCCTCTGGGCAGCTTCACAGACGATATCGCACTAACACACCCTGGCCACTCAAGACCTGCCGACCCGAGCTCACGCACATGTGGTTGCCCTTAACATGCGCATGTTAGTAATCGGGGTTGTAGGGAGACTGACTCACCCGCGGGGTGGTGGGGGAAACCGCGGCAGGAACACTCACGCGCAGACGACGGAGAGAAACAGCTGGCAATATACCTAACGGCACCAACAGAAAGGGTCCGAGGCGGTCTTCTGTCTGACCGTGGCACATCGATACGCCCGCGACCCTTCTCTACCCATGGTCGCGGAGGCCAGCAGCTGCCCTGCCTAACCACTTCTGCCCACGTTCCAGTCCTGCGCCCAAGACTAAAACCAAACTGACAGGGGCTGACGGGACAGCCGAAGGACTTATGACCTGTGTGCTGTGAAGGATGCAGACGTTATGGGATCTTCGTCTATGTTCTAAAGTTGTGCCGGTAATACCCCATCGAGTTAAGACCGGGACCGGGCGCTGTGGGGTTTCGTTACCCGGGTCCGTTCCAGTCGTCCGATGTTGAGTCAGGTGATTCACGGAGTCTTGGCCTCGCGCTGGTTGCGTCGGCTCGCTAAAAAGAAACTGGCCTTCTTCCGACGAGCTGGGCTGTCTCTGGACTTCGAGCTCAGGGACGGCCGAGGTCCTGGAGCAGCTCGTAGACCTCAGAGGCCAGGAGGCTTCGTCTCTCCGGGAGTCGCGTGGATCTAGGAGGAGGGGAGGGGAAGTGAGAGGGAGGGAAATTTCAGGAGGAAAGGAGGAGGAGGCTGCCGCAGGCGAGGGAGTTAGAAGAGAAGGGAGGAAGGGTGGTGGAGGGAGGGAGGGGAAGAGAGGGGTATGTGGTGAGGAGAGCAAGGAGCGAAAGAGGAGAGACAGGGAGAAGTGTGTCTAGAGGGGAGGGGAGAGAAAGAGGGAGGGAGAGAGAGAGAGAGAGAGAGCAGGAGTGAGAGAGCGAGGAGGGAAGGGAGGAGGAGGAGGGAAATGAAAGAGGGAAGAGTGAGGAGAAGTGTGAGGATGAGGAAGAGAGAGAGGGAGAAGGAGGAGAGAGAGAAGTGTGAGGAAGAGGAAGAGAAGGGAAGTGTGAGAGAGAGGGAAGTGTGAGGAGGAGAAGGAGGAGGAGGAAGAGAAAGGGGGGGGGGAGAGAAGTGTGAGGAGAAGAAAGAGAGACAGAAGTGGAGAGAGAGAAAAGTGTGAGGAGGAGAAGGAGGAAGAAGAGAGAGCAGGAGTGAGAGAGAGAGAGGAGGGAAAGTAGAGGAAGTGTAAAGGTGCTTTCAGACCAGAGGCGTCAACTCACGCCAGACGCCCCGCGGTGGCCGCTTATATATTCGAAATTAGTCGTGTTTCTCGCGCGACCAACTTGCAGCTTTCAAACCGCGGCGTGTTCATGCAGCCACGGCATCTGTGACTCTCTATTTTAGAGCTCTGTGCAAGTCTGATGTGAAGTGGTCGAGTGGATAACACATTGGACTCTGGTGTGAAGAGCCCGCGGGTGCGTGAGTTCGACCCCAGGCCACAAAACAGCTGATGAAGACATTTGTATCTGTAGCTGATATGCAAATCTTAAACTTTATAAATCATACTTTCTGTACAAACACATTGTATTATCGTTTTAAAATACAAAACAGGCACTATGTCTTTATTTAATATAGGTTATGCATAAGTGCAGAAAAAAAAATATTGAAATTACTCGTGTGGGAATTGAACTCGGGATTCTGGAGTCCCAACCCTGCGCTTTACACGTGCGCCACTCAATCAAGCTGTGACTAACATTGGAAATGACAGTATATAAATCCGGTTTCAGTCGAATGAGCAGGTTATTTTTGTCTCGGACATTGCGGTTTATTTTTGCTGTGGGATATAAAGTTTATTTGACCAAAAGAGCCGCTTGTTTTTGTCAGAATCGAGGAGTTTTATGAATTATAGACACTGACAGCGGAGGATGAACAAACGAGAGGAATCCCTGGATAAAGTTTTCTAAATACGAGCTTTTTTTTTTTCTTTTGTGGAGCCACAGGGTGAGTCTCAGTCACACGTTATGTGTTTTTTATGTTTGTGCAGCTTTTGGTAAGAATAAGTTCATAACTTAGAAGCCTGATCATGTTAAAGTCGGAGTACTGGTCGTTTTGAACCACGTACTGTCACTTGCTCGCGCCTCGCGCATGGACGCTCGTCCGCCCTCGTGGCCCGTGTAGATAGGAGGCGAGGAGCGGCAAATGTCGCTTGAAATCCCATTCATGTGTATGTGTCTGTCAGCGGAGGAGCGTCCTCATGAGCGATGTGAATGGAGAGCACAGGGCTTATTTGACATAGTTAAGAGACAGTGGCGTATGGGCTGATACCAAGAGGATTAGTTCTCTTGTCCATGTCTGCACGGGCCTTCCAGCTGTAGTACTGGTCGTTAACACTGTCACTTTTGCTCTTCACATGTTGGTCGCGCTTATTAGACGCCGTCTGCCCTTAAACGCTCGCGCCGGTCGTAGTAGACGCTCCGCGCCGCTCTGGTCGTGCGAAATCGCGCCTACACATAGACATTACATTGAAAGTGTTCGCGTGGTCGCGTTTGGTCTGAAAGCACCTTTAGGGAGAGAGAGAAATGTGAGGAGGAGGAAAAGAGAGAGAGAGGAGAGAAAGTTTTAGGTTCCAAACTGACTTGTGGACGACGTTCTGCCAGACTCAGCATCATCCCCAGCTCCGCCTTCAGCTTCTCTCTGTTCGCGCTGCATTCGGACAGATACCGGATCGCCTGCAAGAGCCAATCACAACGCAGCGTTCAGTGTGGGCCAATCAGACTCGAGCTGGACTTTGGAGGCCAGATTACAACTCTATATAGTCCCTTCTTAGTCCTGCCTTTAGTCCTGTTTTAGTCCTGCTTTAGTCCTGTGTTTAGTCCGTGTTTTAGTCCCTGTTTGTAGTCCTGTTTGTGAGGTCGCGCTGTTTTAGGTCCAGGCTGCGTTCAGTCCTCGCTTGTTAGGTCCTGCTTTTAGGAGTCCCGTAGTTTTAGTCCAGCCTGGTTAGTCCCCTGGTTTTAGTGCCAGCTTGGGTAGTCGCGTGTTTTAGTCCGTGTTTAGTCCGTTGTTTTCCCGGAGGTCCGCGGTGCTGTTTGAGGTCGCCGGTTGTTGAGTCCAGCTTTGAGTTGCCTGTTTGTCCTGTTTGTAGTCCCTGTTTTAGGTCCGGAGGCCAGCTCCTTGTATTGTGTAGTTCACCGATTTCTGAGATATCCGCTGTTTTAGTCCCTGTTTTAGTCCCTGGTTTTAGCCAGCTTTAGGGCCTGTTTTAGTCCTGTTTATCCGCGCTGTGTTAAGTCCTTTGTTAAGCGCCGTTGTTTAAATCCTCCAGTGTTTAGTCGCAGCTTGTTAGTACCTCCTTTAGTCACTGTTTTGAGTCCGTTTGGGTGAGTCCACTTAGTCCAGCTTTAGGTGCCAGCTTTAGTCCCAGCCTTTAGTACCTGTTTATAGTCCCTGTTTTGCTGGGATTCGCCTGTATTTTAGAATCCCCTGTTTGTAGCTCCTTTTTAGTGCCCTGTTTTGGGGTAGTCCTGCGTTGCGTTAGTCCTGTTTTGAGTCGGCTGCCGTGTAGTCCTGTTAGTCCTGCTCTTAGTCCTGCTTGAGTCCTGCGTTTACGTCCTGCTTTCCCGGCTGGCTTAGTCGTGTTTAGTCGCTCGTTCTATGCGGCTGCTTTAGTCCTGCTTGGTAGTCCTGATTTTGTTCATGTGTCCTGTTTAGCGAGTCCTGTTTGCTGGGAGTCAAAACCTGCTTTGAGTCTCTGTGTGTGGGAGTCCGTTTTGTAGGTCCGTTCGCGTTTGAGGTGGCGCTGTGGTGTTAGGTCCTTGTTTCCAGTCCTGGCCTTTAGACCTGTTGTTTAGTCCTGTTTTGATCCTGTGACTGCTTCAGCGTGTTTATCGAGTGGCGGGATTGACAGTGGCGTGTTGCGGTAGAGCAGAGTGTTCAGGTCAGCGTGTCTCCTCGTCACGCAGCCGAGGCGGCGAGGTGACCGAGGCGCGTGGGGGGTTGCGGTGCCTGGTCAGGAACAGGATGGGAGGTCCCGGGGGGGAGCCAGCCCTGGGTCGCTGGAGTTATGGCCGGGCGCCGGTTGCATGCGGGGTGCGCGGAGGCCAGGTCAGGTCCCGGAGCTGGTTCAACCACAGCCAGGGCCGTCCGGGTTCTGCCAGCATGCTGCCGCTAGGGGGCGCCCATCCACCTGCGCACACAACACGTCATCCTAATATCCATAAGTCCTGTTATATTAAAAAACACATCAGGTTCGCGACTCTAAATGAAGCGCTGCAAATGAATCGGTCGTTCTTCACGTGACTCACACATGGAGCGCTGTGCTCTAAGTTTCACTTTCTCGTCACATACGACATAACAAAAGAGCGACACACATTTGCTTTTGACACTAAAACTTTTACCCTTCTCTTTATCTGGAAGAAGTTGGATTACATTATTTCTTACTTGGACTTACTCGGTCTACTAGGGCTATTATCGAATGTTGGAGTCAGAATCGATTTGTATTCTTTATTAGAAATTCGAGATGTTGGTTTTTTAATTGCGATTTTCTGGGGAGAGACGCGGGTGCGCGCGTGCGTCCTTGAGCGAGGGCTGTCGAGGGGGGGGAGGGGGTGAAGCATGTGTGGCGCTCGAGTTCTATGGTGTCGTGTTCTCAGCGGCAGCTAAAGTACATGGAGTGTACACGATTGAGGGAATTGTCATTGTTTTGGTGCGTCAGGAAAAGAGGAAAGTATGAATCACGCAGAAGCTCGAGCCCTGTGAGTGTGTGGTCATGTCTTGTTTGCGGCTCGGGCGACGGGTCTGTGCGGGCGGGTAGGTCTTGTGGCGAGTTGCGGTCCTTAGTGCTAAGCAGGACGAAGGCTCTAGACGGGGGATGGGGGCTGAGAGAGGTAGCGTGGCGCGTTCTTGGCTGTGTCGAGTGTTTAGCTAGCTTTTTCAAATTGAGGAAAGACGAGGCGACCAGCTGGGTGTTGAGAGTGAGCCGCAGAGCATCAGAGCGTGTGAAGGAAGGAGGAGGGGGGGGGGGGGGGGTGGGTATGAGCAGTGCCCCTAAGAGGGCAGGTGGGGTTGGCCCAGACCTTTTTGTGCCGCTTGCGGACCCCCTAAACTGGCGTTGGCCGGGGGGGACTTAATTTTCCAGAGTGAGCCGCCGCGTGGGAGCGAGCGAGAGTTTACGACATCGGTGGCTGGTGAGTACATTGTATGGGTATATGGTAGGTATGTAGTATGGGTAGGTACTGTGTAGTAGTGTGATGATGGGGGTGGGATCAGTGGTGAGGCGAGGAGTACTGGTTATATGTTGGCGTATGATTGAGGTAGTGGTTAGCTCGACACAACTGGCGGAGTCGCACGTTCGGGCCGAGGAACATGGTCGAGGGGGGTGAGTGCCAGACGGGGGACGCTGCGTGCGGGCTCAAGAAAAGGGTGGGGGACGGCGCGGTCTAGAGACTGGCGGGGCGCGGCGCGATGCTCTTGGAAGTAGGCGGGGCGAAACAATGGTCGCGAGTGGTGTGCGAGGGTATGAGGCGGGGTGGGGTGCTCGTAGTGACAACTGCGGTGGGGAGTTATGTCCGGAAAGGGGGTGAGACGATCGCTGTTAAACAGGCGAGCGGGTGGGGTAGCGGTGGAGGCGGGGGCTGCGATTCTCAAGAGTGGCGTGAATTTTTTTCCCCATAGCAGCCGTATCTGGGGGGGCCGGCGCCAGATATGATTTACAGATGATTTGGTGAAGATAAGCTTTTGTGACGATCGTATATTAGGGTCGTAATTCTGAGTGTATTCCCTGCCAAAGATCAATTCGTGATGAGGTAGGGGGGTAGATTCTGCGTTGTTGCTTTAGTGAGGGCCTAAATGCTGGTGCAGTAGGAGAAAGAGTGAATGCGTCGGAGTAAAGGATTAATGAAGAGACAAAAGCTTGAGCAGTGTGCGTGCCACGGGTACGCCCCATGTCTAAATACGCCAGCCGACGGATCGCCAGGGGTTTCTCGGCGCGGGCTACCCGGAGGCGAGGGGCAGGTTGGGTGTAAAGAACTGCCCGTGGAAAGAGCGTTGAGGGTTCGTGACGGGGCAGTGAGTAGTGTTTAGTTGAGAGAGAAAGGAGCGCTCGCGCCGAGATGCGTAGAAACATGTGGGTGTGGGGGAAGGTGAGTGGAGGGTGTGTAGGGCCGGGGAACAGAGTGGCGCGGGGGGGGGTGAGGGCGGGGGTGCGGTCGCGACAGGAGCCGGCAAGCGCTGGGAGAGGAGAACAAACAACAGTGCAAAATTGAAGAAGCGCGGTTGCTAGTAGTTGGTGTGTGAGCGAAAAAGCGAGTTGTAAAATCGCGGCTGGCAAATGGCCGGTGATAGAGCGAAGGAAGGAAGGCGGCGTGCAAGCCCGGCTGGACCGAGGAAAGGAAGAGACAGAGGGAGGCGAGGATTACTGGAGTGGTCAAGATCGATGTTTGGGCGTTGATGGCGGTGAGGCGATGTGTCGGGGAGGTTAGTTGTCTGTTGCTCCAGAGAGAGAGGCTGTGGTGGGGTGCGTGTCTTAGGGTGAGAACGAGTTGATCTGTTAAGTTTGCTTAAGTTTGACTTACATGAGTTACGTGGCACTGGAGAGTGGATAAGAAATAGGGCTGGAGGTGATAGTTGAGAATGGTATATAGGTAGTAGTCAAATGGGGGGGCTGAAATGGTGAATGCCCTGTAACTACAAATAATTTACAAAAGAATCTCGGATGTCTATAGTAGTTTTTGCGTGTTTTCGTGAGTGCGACTTTAATTCGTATGTTAAATGTGACCGAGGCAGTAAGAGGGGTGTGTGTGGGAGAGCAGGAGCGGATTGTAGAGATTGATTGGCGATCCCGATTATTTTAAATGTAGGTTTAAGGGGGGGGGGAAAAATCAGACAAAGGCAAGAAAAAAATCGACGTAGTGCGAAGATCGAGATAAGTCGGACTATTGTGTGTCGTCTGTGTTATAAATATCGTGAGATGGGTTTGTGTGTGTGTCAGAGTTAGTCAGGTCGCACGCCGGACGTACTCGAGTATCTCTATCAGCGAGGTTAATGACAGATTAGGATGGGTATACTTTCAACTGGGGGGATGTGGAGCGAGAGAGAGGGAGTGGGATGGGTGAGTATATGCCGGGCGGCGTGAGCATTTTCTGAGGGTAAACTTCAGGACGGTGACTAAATACAGTAAAAATATATAGAAAGAGAGTTCTCAAACCGATAACAGACTTATGACAGAAAGGAAAGTATAGAGCAGCTGAAGGGGAGACCGAGCTTTTGTATTATTGGGTAACTCTTGAGACCCCGTGTCTTCTGTATTTAAGAAGTTAAGACGACACCACTGCCCGCTTTGTGTAGGGAGAATGGAAAAAGACACCGAAAGGTACCGGGCAGGTGGTATTAGGTGCGGTCGAGGATTCCCAAATTAGGGACTGTGTTTCTATTGTGGCGCAGGACGGCTGAGAGAGACAGCAGTGAAGGGAAACGACGACGCCGAATAGTAAGTAAAGAGATGGGTTTGGGTGGCTCAGAGAAGTAGGAGGACCCACGGGCACAACGACACGGATCCGGAGATGCGCCAGGTGCACATGTGTTTTTATTAGAGTTCTAGGCGAGTGGATTCAGAGGAAAGAGAGTGGTGCCCAGACACAGGGAACACAAAAACGAGCAAAACACGTTCGTCTGGATTATCTGGACCTCGGAAAAATATGGTGCAGTAGATATCTAGATCATGTCCATTTTGTGTTTCTCGTTGGCTCAATTGTGTATTTGAGTTAGTGTAGTTGTGACTGTTGCGACGTAGGTTGAGAGAGCGTACGACAAGCGTGAGAGATATTATAATGTTTATGAATAGTTGTGTCTTGGGTTTGTGAGTCATGTGGCGAGCAGCGCTATAAGGATCTGTTAGGTAAAAGTTCAGAGTAGGTAAAGTGATTTGGTAGTATGATTACAAGTTTGTGCAGGTATATGCGTTTGCACAAAGAGAGCGAGTGTGCATAAGAGTTATGTCATGGACATTTCTCTAAGTTCCGCGCAGCTTCGAATGGATTTATGTGACAAATCATAGTGGAGAGAGCCACACGCAGTGTGAGTGAGCGTGCGTGTTTAACCAGACGTTGAACACTAGCCTTGGGCGGTTTCTAGCACTACGACTGCTTACAAGAGCACACTTGTAAGTCTCGGGTGAAGTGGGAAGTGTACACGCTACCGACTGCGAAACAAGCCTCACACGCTGCGATGCGACGCAGCGCGTCCAGCGGCCGCAGGACACACGCTGTGAGCTGCTGCGTCGGTCCCCGGGGAAAACTCTCGCACAACAGCCCGCGGCCGAGGGAAAGGCCTGACGCACAGCCCGGAAAAGAGACACATCGACGGCTACCGGGTAGAAAGAGCTTAGGTCACAGCGCCGGAGAAGAAACACGTCCGCCGGGGAGGACACGGTCCGAGAAGACACCGCCTGGCCCGGGAGAAAGCTCCGCACAGCCCCGGTAACAGGCTCCAGCAGCTGCCCGGGGCCACAGCTAACGGCCCCGCGTCTCCTGAGCGTCCGAGACAGAAGAAAACCCCGGAAAAACACGAAGAAAACGCGAAGAAATGGAGAAAAAAAAGGCGTTTTCTGCCGCTGTAAATAAATGTGGCTGTTCTTCTTCCGCTGTCACTCGGGCTGCGCGGTGACGTCACAGAAGCGCGCGCTGTGATTGGACAAAGACAAACACACGTGAAGCTGAAAGAACGTTAAAATTATTATTTTAATATTGTTATTTGTTTATTTTTATTTAATATATCTACTATACATTTTTTTTTATTTGTTTATTATTTTATCTATTAAAATATTATTTATTTATAAATGTTTTTACTTTATTTGCATTTTATTTTTTAATTATCATTTTCTTATCTAATATTTTTAGACAATAATATTTAATTTTATTTATGGAATACAAAACACATTATTTAGAAAAAAGCAACTCTTTGTTTGTTTTTGGAGAAAGTAGTTTTTTTTCACATTATGACAATAAACATTTATTCTCATTACAATGTTCCAAAGTTTAAGTTTGTTACTTTACACATCCAGAAAGCTAATCCACTGCATCATTTTATTGTTTTGTTATCGATAAACTGTGAATACATTAATTGATTGATTGATCATTAATTGATTGATGAAGCTGACAGGTTTACGTCGTTGTACAAAACTCAAACTAAACAATAATTATATTTTAACAGACATTTTCAGGGACGTAGCACCAAATTCTGGGCCCAGGTACAAACTTTGCTGATGGGTTTTAATTTGTAGTCCGCTTTCGTTGTTTTTCCATATAATTGTGTTTTATTTCTTTTCTAGAATATTCATATACAGCCTACACTGCAAAAACTAAATCTAGACTTGGACTTGTAATCAGAATTTTAATCCAGATTTGAGCTGTTTTAACTGGATAAGATTTAATAGCCTATGTAATGTAGAATATTTCATGGTTTCAAGGGAATGTTATAAGAGAATTAGGTTAAAATAAAAACTAAAATTTGCAAGGGTAAGAACAGTTTTCTTAACTCTTTGGCAAAAATTTGGCTCGAAATAAAAGTTATGTGTTTGACACTTTGAAACAAGAAAAATAGTCTGTTTCTACAATAAATCAATCAACTTTAACTTGTCCTGAAATTCCGTTTTGCAGTGTGTTGATTTAATTTCTACATTCCACACATATTTAGTGTTTTTTGGGTTTTTTTAGCTTCAGCAGATCAAACTGAATAACTTTCAAGATTTTTATTGCCGATGACATTTATGTGTTTTTGTGTCAAAACTATTGGGTTGGAACTTCTGCGTTCACGAGAAGAAGCTGACTTGTTTTAAACCTTACCCTTACAATACACTTTAAAAATCCTTGTGATATTTGTGACACATTTTAAAGTTTCTGGATTGAGAAGTTCAAGTGAATCTGTAGCTTTATTAAACTGATCCTTTTGTGTCAAACCTGCTGTTTGTTCACTCAATCTACACTCAAAGAAAAAAGAAACACTGCTGCTGAGTTTGGGGAGGATGTTCACGTCGGTGACACGCACTGAGCAGATCCCAGACATTTTTAATGGGACCATTGGGACTGTCACGTCCCCTTTCGTACCGGAAGACCCGATTGGTACCGTTAGCCTTACTTTTACATTGTTTTATTTGTATAGAAATTTTAATTAAACACAGACGAAACTAATCTATTAAACACAAAATTCCCTCACAGATTTCAACAAAGCAAATGATTGTAAAATTAGATTTTTACCGTTTAAAGCCGTAAATGCCTGATTAAGCTAGTTCCGGCTGCTATCTGCTAGCTTAAAATGGCGATAAATAAATGTGTCATTTTGGGCTTTCTATTGGCAAACTTCTGCAAGATACATTCATAAATATCAATATAAAGAAATAATATTAAAAATAGAGGTTAAAAGACGTAATTTCGGTCTGCGCAGGAGGAGTTGACCTAAAAAGGAACTTCCGTACAAATCGGGTCACCGGTACGAAAGGGCCTAATGGTAGAGCGGTGGAGACACAAGACAACAGCGTCCATAGCTCCATCCCTCTCTGGTGTTTTTGGCTTCATTCTGGTGCCTTTTATAGAGAAGACTTGAGCACAGTTAACCAGCGGTAAAAGTCATAAACCACCTGTAATGCACTCTTTATGGTTCTCACAATCAGTCAAGTCTGTATCAGCCCAGTATGGAAGAGAATCAGGATGGACACACTTTTACAAATGGACTTGTTTTATAAGGAACTTTATAATATTAAAATGTTGTGTTTCTTTTTTCTTTGAGTGTACAAACTCTTGCTTATAGTATTATCATTTCAATTGTATTGTTACTTATTTGGCCAAAGTCATTTGCTCTGTTGTAGGAGAGATGGAGCCTCTGACGTCACAATCATATTTAGAGGAACAGTCTTTCCCCAGTGCGATGCCCCTGCATATTTCAACTCCTTTGAGCGTCTGGACTCTGGGACGTTTGGCCTCCATCACCTGAAACAACACAATACTGCAGCAGCTCCACTAGAGGGAGACACTCTCTGTGAAGCTTCAGACTAAACCCAGACGCAGCAAAGCCAACTGTCAGTGTGAGAAACTAAGCAGACTTCAGAATGTTTCCTTTAACGCTCCTGCTGTGGTTCACTGGTAAGTCTTTGGCTCTTATCCATAAAGAGCGGCACATTTTGATCTGATTCGTCCTGTTTTTTCTGCTTCACTTTGGCTCACAGACTTTGGTACAAGAGCTAAAGTTGTAACTCTATTTTAAACAAGCGTCGCAGAGTAAAGTGTTGAGAGTTCAGATCTTGTGTTTCAGGCGTGAGCTGTGACCTGCTGCTTCCTCTCCGTCCAGAGCAGCTCGTCTCTGAAGGCCTCGTCGTGTCTGTTTCTTATCAAACTCCAGGACGCACAGTCGCAGCAGCAGACGACTTCTTCTTCTATCGTCAGAATCCACCAGACGCTCCACAGTTTCTCTTCTACGTCTCTGGACTGAACGCGTCCGAGGTCAGCCGCTTCTGTCTCGTCTCGTGTTTTCGGCTAAACTCTGGGACGATCAAAAGAGTGGGTTTGTCCCTGTCCTCTGCTGCAGTGGGAGACTCTGCTGTGTACTACTGTGTCTGAGGCCCACAGTGACAGCAAACACCAAAACTCTGAACAAAAACCTCAGAGAAAACAGGTGGGCTCGCTGTTTAGTGGCTCTGGTGCAAGTTCATGATGTATCTTTTAGAGATTGACCGAGAATGGGTTTTTCTTTGGTCGATGCCGAGCCACTGCTGTATTTCTTTAAGTTGCATGTCAACTATTTCATTTGCTCTCTTCACTCTCTAATGCTCTGCAGTCTTTCTAAGCAAATAATCGCTTGAATAATTGTGATTTCAATTAAATGTTTAAACAATCGTGGTTGTTGTTTTCATCATAATCGAGCAGCACTGACTGGGAGATAGAACCAAAAACAAACAAACATCAACCCAATGTTAAAGAAAAAAAATCTAAATTGCAGACTTAGAATTGGAAAGAGTTAAAGAAGTCTTATTGTTTATCTCTAAATCAACTCAGACTCAGCTGATCTCTGAGTGACACTTTCCCACAGAGGAAAAGCCCAAACAACTGTCTGATCAGAAACCAGCCAAAACTGAGGTTAATGGACGATTGTCTGGGGATCCAGAACCCACGCTTCAGCAAACTGCCCAGAGTGGGTCTGGCACACAGGAGGACTCTGCAGCGGCAGGTGGACCGTGGTCACAGGACAAGACCAACACCGCTCATTCATTAGAGCGGTGTTGTGATGCGGGTCAGGCCTTATTCTAACTCACTTACAATACATGACCCGCCCCACACAGCCCCACACAGCCGAGTGTCTTTGTACGACCTGCACCGCCCCGTGGATAATATTACATTATAATCCATCAACGTTATCAGGCTCCAGCAAACAGCCAAAAGTACAAGACAACTGTCTTTAGGAAAAGTGGACAATATTCATCCAATATTAAGCAAATGTTTAGATGTTTTATGACTCCCAGGGTCCTTTTACTCAAACTGATGTTTTTAATAGCTTTCGTCTTCACAATGGGCATTTTAATTGATCCTTGGCTTTTCACTCTGGTTTTCTGTCTCAAAGCATAAACCCAACGTCCACAGTCTTCGACCCTCGCTCGCCCTGAGCAGCACATGTGAGGCAGGTCGTAGATCCGATAAAACACAACAAAAGAAAGTCCCGCTCCATGTTCGTCTGAACACAAACAAAATCTCACAAACAAAAATGATCGGCTTTGAGGCCCTTTCCTGCCCTGGGCCTCAGGGAAAGTAACATTAACTCCCCAGTGCAATGCCCCTGCATATTTGAACTTCTTTAGAGTCTGGACTCTGGGACGTTTGACCTCCATCACCTGAAACAACACAATACTGCAGTAGCTCCACTAGAGGGAGACACTCTCTGTGAAGCTTCAGACTAAACCCAGACGCAGCAAAGCCAACTGTCAGTGTGAGAAACTAAGCAGACTTCAGAAAGTTCACATGAGGATCACTCAGCTATGTTTTGGACACATGTTTCCTTTAATGGCAGCACTGCTCCTGCTTTTGTTGAGTGGTAAGTCTTATTCAAACCTATGTTCACACTTTATTACATCCACTCAACACTTACTGAAGCACAGAGCAAGAAGCAGCAGCAAATATGTTCCTAACTTCTACATTCATTTGTTTTCATGTAGGAGTCAGATGTGAAGAGCTCACTGCTCTAAAGCCTGAGGTCTGCGCTGAACAAGGAAAACAAGTCTCTCTGGAATATTATTATTACAAAGAAGCAACAATTGGTGATGAGTTTTATTGGTATCGACAATATCCAGGAAAACCGCCAGAATTCATCTACTCTTATTTTGGATTAGGAATAGTAATCAAAAAACAAATCCATGGAGTTTCAATCCAGATGAACAAAGACCAAAAGCGTCTCCTTTTGTCCCTGTCCTCTGCTGCAGTGGGAGACTCTGCTGTGTACTACTGTGCTGTGAGGCCCACAGTGACAGCAAACCCACAAACTCTGAACAAAAAGCTGTGAGAGAAAACAGCAGTACTCCACACGTCCACTAGAGGGAGACACTGGAGCAGATTGACTCTTGCTGCTCCACAAAAGCCTCCTGTGGTAGAAGCTGCTGCAGTCTTCTCACCGCTCCACATCTAACTCCAGTCTGGGCTCTGTTGCTCTCACAGACCTTTAAATCTGTCTTGGGTTTAAACACTAATGCTGCGTTCAGTCCGGACAGCGTCTTGGCGTATTTGCGTCCATTTTCAATGTTAAGTCAATGTAAACCTTGAGCGTTCAAGCGAATTTTCCGCGCGTATTGACGTCTGGGGCGTCAGTTGACGCGCGTTTTGGCTTCTGAAAACGCGGCGTCTTGCGGATTAGAAGCTGGAAGCTGCGGCGGCCGCAGAAGTTGGGAAAATCCATCTTCAGACGCGTTGGAAGCCGGCGTCAGCCAATCAGAGACTCCACTCCCGTACACATGACATGTTGTTCTCCTGTCACACTAAGGGGAAAGGGCGACTGTTTACTTAAGTCTTTTAGTAACTTTTTTAACGAAAGGTCGCTTGTTTGGGGCTTTTTTCAAAGACTTGGCCGTTCGTTGTTTTGAAAATCTGGAGACACGACAAACACGGGACATGATCTGGACTGACAACGCCTCACATGGATGTATTAAAAATGCCTGGTGCCGTGTTTAAACCTGCTGTACAACGGGAGGAGCTGAGGAGGACAGATACAGCAAAAAGACACTGGGGGAGGAGAAAGTTGTGTGATCGGGTAAGCTCCGTTTTATAAATGCAACAAGCCTCTTTCTCTCTCTCTCCTTCTCTCTCTCAACGTGGTCTGTCTACGAGCAAAACAAAGCCTGTAAACAAGCGAGAGCTGGAAGCGCTTTGTGGTGTTAAAAGTGTCTTTTTGTCCACCAAAGCCTTGACGCGCGTCAGAGCAGCTTAGAAGCTTATTGAGGCGTCAACAGCATAAATAACCGGCGAATTTTCACGCGCGTTTTGGGCGAATTTAGACGCAAAAAGCTGTCCGGTGTGAACGCAGCATAATACTGTCTTTTATGGATGTAGTGTCTGAAAGGTTCCTGACAATCAAACGTTGCTTCTGGTTCCAGTCCTGTGTCAGACTCACAGTGATTTGTTGCAGTTTCCTGTTGTTCCTCAGGGGTCAGTCTTTGACCCTCTTCTGTTCAAAGGAAACACAGATGAACACTTTAGCTCCACCTGCAGGTGGATCACTGTGTCGTTGGTGAAGAATGTCTCACCTCTCGGACTATCAGCACAGGAGCTCCACAGGGCCGTGTACTTTCTCCTCTGCTCTTTTCTCAAGAGGCGTCTGGCTGCAGATGACCTTTGTCCTGCTCACCTCGTCCATATTTGGAGACTCTCAGCTTTTCACAAAGTTGTAAACTTACCCAAATGACCTGATCTAACCCCAGTCCTAATTCGAACCCTAACCATCCCATCTTTGGGGTATAAATGTTGAAAATGATATACATTTGCTAGCATAGCCACAAACGAGAGGTGACTTTAAATGGACTTCCTGTGTGGACAAAGAGGTGATGTTGGTCTGAGACAGAAGGTCTGTGGAGGGAGGTGGGCTGTACGCTCCTGCAGCCGGACGCTCAAGCTTTTCTCTGGAACTCTGCACAAACAATTTAACTACTGGTCTGCACTATTAACAGCAGAAGAGCCGCACTGCCACATTCAGAAGAAAATTAAAGCCAGAAAGAGCTGCAACTAATAAAATATACAAAACAAGATGAACGTACACCAATTTAAGTGACTTGTCGTCTCTGCCCCTCAGACACTTCCTGAAACTCCTGGAGTCCAACCCAAAACCAGGAGGAACCAGAGTCTCAGGAGGACTCCAGGAGGATCAGGGTCGTGCCACAGGGCTCAGTTCTAGGACCATTTCTTTTCACAAATGAGCTATAACGTCTTTTGTACCTGCTCAGGACAAAGTGACTGAAACTAGTACAAAATCTGTTTGTTTACCTACAGTTTAATTTTCTCTTCATAGGTTGTGTCATGTGACATCAGAACATTCTCCAGGCCAATTATACTTTATAGAGATGTTGGAAGATGAAACGTTTACTGTTCAAATGTAGGTTTTTGTTTTAAAATAAAAGTGAATGGGTCATGGCAAAGTATAATGTCATAAACAGAAAAAACTGGCTCCACCCACCATCTGCACTTATGACATCATCAACCTACTGACAAATAAAACCAGGAGTCAGAGAGCTGAGGGAGGAGCCAGACTGTAAGAGAGCAGCAGACACAGACACTTGAGAGGATTTGAGCTTTTAAGATGGAGTCTGCCCTGTGTACACTGCTCTCAGCTCTGGTTGTGCTCCTGTGTTCTTCCCAGAGTGTAAAGGAGAAGACACAGTGAGCCAGCCAGCAGGAGACCTCCTCCTCACTCAGGGGACACTGGGAAGGTAGAATGTAGTTTTCAAACATCAGACACCACTCCATATTTGTACTGGTACGTGCAACAAGGCAAAGAAGCTCCAAGATACTTGATGCAAAGAAGTAGAGTAGGATCAGATTGGACTAAGACTAGAAAATCTTCAGAGTTTAAAGAAGAGAGATTTTGAATTTAAAATTGAAGCTGAGAAGAACACGGTTTCATTGAATGTCCAGGACCTGGATGTGACAGACTCTGCTGTGTACTACTGTGCTGTGAGGCCCACAGTGACAGGAAACCCACAGTCTCTGAACAAAAAGCTGTGAGAGAAAACAGCAGTACTCCACACGTCCACTAGAGGGAGACACTGGAGCAGATTGACTCTTGCTGCTCCACAAAAGCCTCCTGTGGTAGAAGCTGCTGCAGTCTTCTCACCGCTCCACATCTAAACTCCAGTCTGGGCTCTGCTGCTCTCACATCTTTGTCAGAGAAGATCATCCATCCACTACCACAACGATGACGACGAGCGACTGCCCCAGGGATCTGTTCTGGGACCAGTCCTTTTGACAAAAATGAGACTTAACAATAAAAATTAGACTTTTGCAGACACTGACTGTGCAAAAATACATTTATTCAACCTGGACAGACTCAAACAGACAAAGTGATGTGATTAATGAAAATATTTATGAATTTAAGTTTGGCCCGGCAGAAAAATAACGCATGTGATAAGTGATTGGAAATAGATGAGGAGATGAGAGCTGCAGGTGATTGGCTGAAGAGTGAGGAGGAGATGAGAGCTGCAGGTGATTGGCTGAAGTGTGAGGAGGAGATGAGAGCTGCAGGTGATTGGCTGAAGTGTGAGGAGGAGATGAGAGCTGCAGGTGATTGGCTGAAGGGAGCGAGGAGGAGATGAGAGCTGCAGGTGATTGGCTGGAGCGAGGAGGAGATGAGAGCTGCAGGTGATTGGCTGAAGTGTGAGGAGGAGATGAGAGCTGCAGGTGATTGGCTGAAGTGTGAGGAGATGAGAGCTGCAGGTGATTGGCTGAAGTGTGAGGAGATGAGAGCTGGCAGGTGATTGGCTGAAGTGTGAGGAGGAGATGAGAGCTGCAGGTGATTGGCTGAAGGGAGCGAGGAGGAGATGAGAGCTGCAGGTGATTGGCTGGAGCGAGGAGGAGATGAGAGCTGCAGGTGATTGGCTGAAGTGTGAGGAGGAGATGAGAGCTGCAGGTGATTGGCTGAAGGGAGCGAGGAGGATATGAGAGCTGCAGGTGATTGGTTGGAGCGAGGAGGAGATGAGAGCTGCAGGTGATTGGCTGAGCTGAGCAGGGGTTGAGCCTTGGGCCAGGTTATGATTGGATACAGGATGACGTCAGAGCAGATGACTGTAGTCTGCCAGGCTGAATATTGGCTCCTTTTCTAGAGTTTAGTTTACTCTTGAACCATGGTCAGTGAGAATTCCAATGTTAACTGGTGTGCTTTATATCAACGAATGCACAACCTCCTCGTTGTTTAATCCTTACTTAATAGATCTCATTCGCAGGTGCACAGTGGTAGAGTGGTTAGAGCTCTGGCTTCCTAATAACCCCAGGTGTAAACTGAGTACGAGTTCAGGCTCTTGCAGAGCTTAGAAAGTGCTTCAAACCAGTGCGCCCGTGTACACTGACCTCTGAGGAGACCGTCTGGAGGAACTGCACTGGTCTGGTGTGGCTTTTAAGTCCTTATACGAGCGTTCTTATGGGAATTTAGGTGACTCCATGTGGCTCTGGATGAAACCGGACAGCAGTGGCTCCACCTGGTGTAACAGGCACTTTGCAAGAAACTCACCTGTCCCGACCTGAACCCACCTCACAGTCAGTGAACACCCAGCATGAGGAGATCGTAGATTCAACTTCCGGGTCGAGCAATGTCAACATTTCACAAACTTTATTGATGAAGTTTCCCCCTTTCAAAAACATGCATGTTATGTGGCAGCGAGGTGTTTAACTTAATAAAATAAATGAAGTGAATTTAACTGTAGCTGTAAATAAATAAAAAAAACAAAAGACCAGCAACGCCACCGGGTATAACCCGGAAAATAAATAAACCTAACTAAATAAAAAGGCAACACAGGTTTGTTAAATTGACAGACAGAGGCAATGTTAGAAAAGCAGAATACATGTTAATTTTATTTAAGTTTCAAATGGGTTCAGTTAAAACTTTGTTCTAGTCCGAAATTTCATGTATAGTCCATAATCCTGTTGTTTTAAGTCCAAACCATCTTTTCCAACTGTCCAATTAAGCAACATGAGCAGCACGTGTGTACCAGTGCAGATAGAGCTGCAGGGGGCGCCACCGTCCAGCAGCGGCAGAGCAGCGACTCCATCCATCCAAGGACTTGAACGGACATAAACAGACATCAAAAGGGGAGGCGGCCATGCCGTCCGCACCCTGAACACAGTACATAAAAACAATTACAATGAGCACAATTGACAGAAGTGCTTTTGCGTGGAGCTATGACAGCACACCTACCAGGAAGCGTGACACCCCCGACCAGCCACACGTAGACCCCGAACACCCGCACCCGTCCAGCTGTACGGCACTGTCGGCGCAGCATCAGCACACTAGAACAATAGCACTTAGCCTTAACATAGCGCCCAAAGAGACTATGATAAACACATTTTGAGATATCTTTATTTTTCTTGTAATAAGACAGTTGTAATAAGCTAGGTGCTCATTTACCTGACAGTTTCGGCGGCAGGACTTCCGCCTTCGTCAGCCGCAGGCTTTACGCTCCAACACGACGCTTTGTTCACAACTTCAACAACTCGAGCTAACTGCGACTGGGCGCTGCATGGCGGATGTGACGTCAGAGAGGGGAGAGGTCAGGTAAGGGGATACACTCCTCTTTTATAGAGCGCCCCCTACACCCGATAGGCCAAACGTAGAGCGCTTCACGTCAACTCACTACATTTAGGTCAAAAGTCAACAATGTAAAGGTCCCTGTGAATGAATGAGAGAGTGAACAATTGTGTCTGTTTCTATGTGTAAAACCTCGTCCCTAAGGCCCAAAGTCACTGGGATAGACTTCACTCACTCGCCACTCAAAACAGGACTGTTCATCACACTACAGAGTTTACCCAGAGCCAGGCTCCTCCCACTTCACACAAACTGTAGAGCTCAAAGCAGCAGAGAGCTGAGGGAGGAGCCAGACTGTAAGAGAGCAGCAGACACAGACACTTGAGAGGATTTGAGCTTTTAAGATGGAGTCTGCCCTGTGTACACTGCTCTCAGCTCTGGTTGTGCTCCTGTGTTCTTCCCCAGAGTGTAAAGGAGAAGACACAGTGAGCCAGCCAGCAGGAGACGTCCTCCTCACTCAGGGGGACACTGTAGAGATAGAATGTAGTTTTGAAGAAGTGACTTAGTAAACTACTATCTGTTTTGGTATAAACAAAACAACGGTGACTTTCCAAAGTACATTTTGCGTCGGGACACATTTGGAACAGAGAACAATTCTCCAGATTTTAACAAAGCCAAGTTTGATGCTGAACTGAAGGAAACCTCTTTCCATCTGATCATCCAGGATGTGGATGTGACAGACTCTGCTGTGTACTACTGTGCTCTGCAGCCCACAGTGACAGGAAACACCAAAACTCTGAACAAAAACCTCTGGAGCAAAGACAACACAATACTGCAGTAGCTCCACTAGAGGGAGACACTCTCTGTGAAGCTTCAGACTAAACCCAGACGCAGCAAAGCCAACTGTCAGTGTGAGAAACTAAGCAGACTTCAGAAAGTTCACATGAGTGATTTGTTCAGGGTCAGTCTTTGGCCCTCTTCTGTTCTGACTCAGAGTTAAGTGAAAGTTATCTTTAGGTGGAAGTGTTGGTGATGTGTTTCAAGTCACAGTCAGGTCCAGGTCTGGAGACACGTCACAGTCAGGTCCAGGTCCAGGTTCAGGTTCAGGTCCAGGTCCAGGTCCAGGTCCAGGTGTTTTTATTCGTTGGACGTGAACCTTTCACAGTGACTTGAAGTTAATAGTCTGTTTTTCAACTTAATATTCATCATGTGATTAGAATATTAGTGTGTTATTCTATTAACTGAGTGGTTAAAACTAAATAAGGATCTGTATTACAAATGTACTTTTATGTCGTGTAACATTAAAATCTACAGTTAAAATATATGCATTTCATGCACAATGCAACTATAGCACTGATTTCCTTAACTGCTGACACACCAACGCGACCACGCACCTTTCAATGCGATGCTATGTGGAGCGCATGATCGCGACTGCCGTGGGAGGAGCAACGTTTCTATACAAAACAAGATCAATGTATGACCAACACAACTGATTCTAATCAAACTTCAGAAACACAAAAAACACAGAACATGTGACTGGGACAAAGGAAAAACAAAAAAACTCTTATTCACAAAGTTTAGTTCAGGATTCCTCTTGTTTGTGCATCTTGTGCTGTCAATGTCTATAATTCATAAAACTCAAAAGTGTTTAGGTCATAAAATACAACAAATGAACTTTATGTTCTCAGCAAAACAAACGTTTTTTCAGTGATAAAAATAGCCTGTTAAAACGCAGAATCTTCTACTGTCATTTCAGCCTACCAATGCTGATTACCACGGAGGCGTACAGACAAGGGTCTTTTGCATGGGAAACCCAAGTACGAGTCCCATATGGTGAAAATTAGTTTACTTTTTTTTTGTGCACATAAGCTTATCAAAAAATAAATAAAGACATGGTGTAAAGAAAGTAGGATTATAAAGTAATGCAATTGACTTTACAATTGCAGTGCCAAGTTTCAATCTCGTGCTGTTGCGCTCACTTCAATCCAGAGTTTTGTGAACTAACGCACTCGACCACCTGAAAGCAGATTCTGCATTCTACACGAGTTTCAACAGATACTGTAGTTGCATGAATGCTTGAAAGCTGGAAGTTAGTCACATTTCAGGACAAGCGACCAGGCGCGACCAACTTTGAATGATCCAGCAACGAATTCTGCGTGTCTGGCTAGAATTGACACTCCGGTGTATAAGCACCTTTAGTATTATTTTACCTTCAATGAGACTTTTCACAGAAACATGCTTCAGACCAAGGCTCCTCCCACTTCACACCAAACTGTAGAGCTCAAAGCAGCAGGAGCTGAGGGAGGAGCCAGACTGTAAGAGAGCAGCAGACACAGACACTTGAGAGGATTTGAGCTTTTAAGATGGAGTCTGCCCTGTGTACACTGCTCTCAGCTCTGGTTGTGCTCCTGTGTTCTTCCCCAGAGTGTAAAGGAGAAGACACAGTGAGCCAGCCAGCAGGAGACGTCCTCCTCACTCAGGGGGAAACTGTAGAGATAGAATGTGATTTTCAAACTTTAAGCACTGCATATCTGTTTTAATAATAATAATAATAATAAATTTTATTTGTAATGCACTTTACATTTCCAAGAAATCTCAAAGTGCTACAGTAAAAGGGATTGCTTGTTGTTTTGGTACAAGCAACAAGGACGAGGAGCTCCAAAATACATGATGAAGACATACAAAACAGGACTCAGTTCATCTTCGATAATAAAATCTACAGAGTTTGAAGAGACCAAGTTTGATGCTGAAGTGAAGGGAAACCGCTTCACTCTGAGTATCCAGGATGTGGATGTGACAGACTCTGCTGTGTACTACTGTGCTCCTGCCAGCCCACAGTGACAGGAAACACCAAAACTCTGAACAAAACCTCTGGAGCAAAGACAACACAATACTGCAGTAGCTCCACTAGAGGGAGACACTCTCTGTGAAGCTTCAGACTAAACCAGACGCAGCAAAGCCAACTGTCAGTGTGAGAAACTAAGCAGACTTCAGAAAGTTTCACATGAGGATCACTCAGCTGTGTTTTGGACACATGTTTCTTAATGGCAGCACTGCTCCTGCTTTTGTTGAGTGGTAAGTCTTATTCAAACCTATGTTCACACTTTATTACATCCACTCAACACTTACTGAAGCACAGAGCAAGAAGCAGCAGCAAATATGTTCCTAACTTCTACATTCATTTGTTTCATGTAGGAGTCAGATGTGAAGAGCTCACTGCTCTAAAGCCTGAGGTCTGCGCTTCACAAGGAAAACAAGTCTCTCTGGGATATTCTTTTGAGAGAGGGGCTACTGGTGGTGATGTTTTCTTCTGGTATCGACAATATCCAGGAAAACCTCCAGAATTTATTTATTCTCATACTGGATCAGGAAAAGAACTAAAAAGCAAATCCAGGGAGTTTCAGTCCAGATGAACAAAGACCAAAAGTGTCTCCTTTTGTCCCTGTCCTCTGCTGCAGTGGGAGACTCTGCTGTGTACTACTGTGCTGTGAGGCCCACAGTGACAGCAAACCCACAGTCTCTGAACAAAAAGCTGTGAGAGAAAACAGCAGTACTCCACACGTCCAACTAGAGGGAGACACTGGAGCAGATTGACTCTTGCTGCTCCACAAAAGCTCCTGTGGTAGAAGCTGCTGGCAGTCTTCTCACCGCTCCACATCTAAACTCCAGTCTGGCTCTGCTGCTCTCCATCTTTGTCAGAGAAGATCATCCATCTGTGAATAGAAATGAGGCCCAAACAAACAACTTGAGTCCAACACAAAACCAGGAGGAAAAAGAGTCTTAGTCAGCAGCAGGATTAGGGCTGTACCACAGGGATCTGTTCTGGGACCAGTCTTTTTTATAAGAGTTTTAATGTTAAATGACAATTCTTTTGTATGTGTAGTGGGGTTGTCATTTTCCCACAGTCAATGAAGCACCCTGGTAAGCTCCACCCTTAGTCCTGCCCACTAGTTAGGAGCAGATATAAAGCAGCTGCTCAAAATGGCAGCCTCTTGATGCTGCTCTGCTCTCTCCCTGCTGCTGGTGCCTCGTGTTTGTAAGTGCCCAGTCTGCTGCTGCTGTGCTCTGGTGCTAGTGGTACTCCTGATCTGGTCTGTTGTAAAGGTAGGCACATGTTAAAGCTGCCTTTGTAGAAAGAAAAACGTTTATAATCTAATTGATTAAAAACTAATTAACACTTTATATTTTGCGCAGTCTGAGCCTATACTGCAAGGGGGTAAGTTGGTTCTAAAAACAAATGCATATATTAAAGTGAGCCTTTTTGACCCATACCTTTCTTATTTTTTTGCAGGCTAAACCTGTGCTGTTTTGTTTTGCTGTTTTGTTTTTTTTTTGTTTAGTTTTGCCTTGTTTTGTGATTAAAAAGATTTTGTTTTGGTTAATTAGCTTTTGCCTTCGTTAAATAATTTTTTTCATTTGAGTTAAATAGTTTTGTTTTGTTGTTTCTTGTTATAGTTATTTTGTTTCTTCATTCTTGAATTATATATTTTGGTTTCAATTATTTCGTTAATTTCCAATAGCTTATTTCTTTTATTTTGTAGCAGGTTTGTTTTAAAGACAAACTGGGTCTGGTCTCGTGCAATACTTTTAACTTTGTCTTTTTGTTTAGGACGCTGGTGCCTCCTGGTGGTTGGGCTAGGCACGTTGGTAGGTTCCCTCACTCTGCATGTGATTTAGTGCCTGGGATCACAAGTTTTAGTTTGCACATTTCATTTGCCGTGTCGTCTGCTGTGTCCACGAGGTGAGTATGTGGTAGCACCCCTGGGCACCCCCCGTTAGTCTGCTCACCACTGGTGGCCCCAGCTAGCTTCTTTTGTTTAGTTTTGGTAATATTTTAAACTTTTTATCCTAGGCCTATTTTTTTAAACTTAATAAATCCAATTTTAGATTTTTGTTCATTTATAATAAAACTTAATTTCTTTATCCCCAATTTATTGTTAATTTGTAATAAATATAATTTTTCTACATTTAGTTTATTTTGTCTAATTATTATTTTTCCACAGGTTTTCTTCAGTTTCACATTTAAATTTTAAATAAAATCTTTTAAAACCTTTTTTCATGTCTCTGTCACTACTTATTTAATTTCAGAATCTTATCTGTGTGTCCTTTTTAAATTGTAAGGGTTTTGATTGTGAACCCTTGGGCTTCAACACCCTAAACAAATTTACCCTCGGAGGTAACCCCACCACAATCTGGCGTTGTTGGCAGGATTCTGAAAGTGACAGAGACGTGCATTTTAAGACCCAGTTTGTATAGGAATTTGTAATTTTTTTGTGTGTGCAAAACAGCAGCAGGGTTTGGGGGTTACCTCATTGGCTGGTGCTGCCTTAATCTCTTCTGCTTTCTGTCCATGGAGGAAGAACTAGTTCAACTAAGGGACTTGGTAACCCAGCTCCAGGCGGAGAATCGAAGGATGCGCCAGGAGCAGCGCCCAGAGGAGGAGACTCAAGCCGGGACTTCTGCCTCAGCGTCAAGCTCAGCCCCTGGGAGCAACTTCAATGCCCCGGTAACCGAACGACTTGTTTACCTCCCCAGAGACAGAAAATGCCCAATGTTTAGGGGTAATACTGGACTAAACATTAATGAGTGGTTGGAGGAAATTGAAGCTTGTCTCCGCTTACGCCGTTGTACTCCAGCTGACTTTCGGAACAAATAAATACTGGTGAATCTCCCGCTTCGTGCACTCCTCCAATTTATAGCGAGTAATCTCCTCGCACTCCTGGGGTTATTTCAGTATCGGTAAAACGTCCTTAACATACCAACATGTTTCAGTATACACACACATGTCCTTCTCAAGAAAAGGTCTTTTGTTAACCTCCCACTCTGCGAGGTTCTCAAGAGGGTACGAAACAATACAAACTACCTATTACAACAATTTTTCCGAGGATCTTTGTTTCAATTTTTGTTTCTGCAAATGTTAAGGGACCAATTTGTCGAACATGTTTCTGATTGCTCCCTCCGTAGAACTTTAAAACAGCATGTCCGTAGTAATCCAACTGCCACCCTTATTCAGGTTCGCACTGAAGCCATTAGGTGGGAACAAGAAGGGATGCCAGTGAGTGGGAGATCTCGTAGTCATTCTGTCCCCTCAGCGTTTGGTTTTCAGCACACTGTACAAAGTAATCCTAATCAGAACCAGTTCAGCCGACCACCGCCTAATTCAGAATTGTCAGAACTGAAAGAGATGCTTAAAAACCAACAAGAGCAGTTAAACTTTCTTACTAGGAGCTTGGCAGATCTTGGTAAGGGAACACAGCAGCAGACAAACCATGGTAATCCTGTTATATGTAAGAGGTGCCAGCAGCCAGGTCATTTTGCCCGCCAATGTAACCTACCTTATGTGCCCCCTCAAAGCCGTCCACCTGGTAATAGACATCCGAATGGTCATCAGGATAGGTCTCGTCCTATGCAGCAGGGAAACTGGCACCCCCTGAACCACTGAGCCAAAGTTCAGGTGGGGGCTCAATAGGCTCTAAACCAGCAGAACAAGTTCCTGAAAACTTAGTTTCAGCCTGTCCAAATATTTCAGTTTTGATGGGTGGAGTTGAGGTACCCTGCCTTGTTGACACAGGTTCCATGGTGTCAACCATAACTGAAAGTTTCTTTGTCAAACATTTTGAACCTTGGGGACAGGAAAAGTTAAAATCTTGTAATTGGCTGAGACTAAGCGCTGCTAATGGTTTAGCTATCCCATATTTGGGCTATTTTGAGTTGGATGTTGAGCTTTGTGGCAAAGCTATTGCTAAGAGAGGTGTGCTAGTAATTAAGGACCCCCCAATACATGTAACCACTCCAGGTGTTTTGGGCATGAACATTCTAAAAGAGTGTTACCAGGAATTGTTCACACAACATGGCCGTGCTCTCTTTAACTTGCCTTCTGTGTTGCAGGCTCCGCCCACACTTCAGAAAGCACTTCAGTTTTGTCATCAGATTGAAGTGGGTCCCCCAGCATTTTCAGGCAAGGTTAAAGTCCAGGAAGGTAGGGCTTGTAGAGTGCCCGGAGGTACAGTTAAAATGGTAGCTGCAACTTGCTTTCAAAGTGGCATAGTCACAGATGCACTTTTTGAGCCCCGCTCTGATGGTCTGCCAGCAGGTCTTTTGGCGTCTCCATCCCTGGTCAGAGTTAGCAGAGGTATTGTGTATATCCCCATTGTAAATGTAGGGATTCAGGATGTCATTTTGTACCCACGCACCATCCTAGGTACACTTACTGAGGCTGAAATTGTCGGGTCCCCTGTAGAAGAGGAAGGTCAGTGTAGTGCCACCATGTCCTCACAGACTGTTACTACCTCTATGCAGGAGAGGATTAATGCCATTGACCTTTCAGCTCTTACCCATCAGGAACAATGCAGTGTCAGGGAGCTGCTACAAAAGTACAGCAATGTGTTTTCTCAGCATGAAGGAGATTTAGGGTGCACTAACCTTATTTCCCATGATATTCCTCTTCTTGATGAGGTGCCGGTGAAGCAGCGTTACCGTCGGATACCGCCATCCGATTACGAGGCTGCCAAAGCACACATCAGACAGCTTCTGGAGGCACAGGTAATTCGGGAAAGTAGTAGTCCCTTTGCATCTCCCATCGTGCTGGTCAAAAAGAAAGATGGCAGCCTTCGCCTGTGTGTCGATTATCGGCTCCTTAATAGTAAAACACGCAAAGATGCCTTCCCTTTGCCGCGGATAGAGGAGTCGCTTGATGCCCTCTCTGGAGCCCAATGGTTCTCGACGCTCGATCTGGCTGCAGGGTACAACCAGGTACCGGTAACTGAAAAAGATAAAATGAAGACAGCATTCTGCACACCCTTTGGTTTGTTTGAATGGAACAGAATGCCATTCGGGTTGTGCAATGCGCCATCAACATTCCAAAGACTAATGGAAAGAATTTTTGGTGACCAAAACTGTCAATCATTGTTACTGTATCTGGACGATGTTGTGATCTTCTCATCCACAGTTGAGGAGCATGTCGCCCGGCTGGACACAGTTCTTGGTCGTCTGCAAAAAGAGGGACTCAAAGCAAAGCTGGAGAAGTGCTCGTTCTTCAAGACAGAGGTGGGCTATCTGGGCCATGTAATTTCCCGAGATGGCGTCTCTACAGATCCCAGTAAAATTGAAGCGGTTTCAAAATGGCCTAACCCTAAAAATGTTGCTGAGCTTCGCTCTTTCTTAGGGTTTACCAGCTATTACCGCAGGTTCATCGAAGGGTTTGCTAAGCTGGCTGTCCCTTTGCACCGTCTTGTGGCAGAGCTGACTGGGACCAAGACAAGAAGGCCCTCCAAGGTACCACTGCCCACTGCCTGGACCCAAGAGTGTGAGAGAAGTTTCAATGAACTCAAACGCAGGTTGGTGGCAGCTCCTGTACTGGCTTATGCCAACTTCTCTTTACCATTTATTCTTGAGATTGATGCCAGCTTCAGTGGGTTGGGTGCAGTCCTCTCTCAAGAACAAGACGGAAAGATTAGACCCGTGGCCTATGCAAGCCGTAGTCTTCGCCCTACCGAGCGCAACATGAACAATTACAGTTCAATGAAACTCGAGTTCCTTGCCTTAAAATGGGCAATGACTGAAAAGTTTCGAGATTACCTGATTGGACATAAATGTGTGGTGTTTACAGACAATAATCCCTCAGTCATCTGGCTACAGCGAAATTGGGAGCACTTGAACAGCGCTGGGCATCTCAATTGGCTGACTTCGATTTCACTATAAAATACAGGCCTGGGCGAGCAAATAAAAATGCTGATGCACTTTCACGCCAAAATCCAGTGAGCAGCAATGACCTGGTTCCTGTATCCTTGGGCCTTCCCATACCAGAGCCACTGCAGCAAGCCATTTCAGCTAAGCAATCAGAGCGTGTCACATCAAACCTAACTTCTGCCTTACCTTGCCATTCTGTTGCTGACCTCTGTGCTTTACAGGAAGCAGACCCCATGATTGGAGAATTCTTGAGATTTTGGAAGAGAGGGAAACGTCCTGACGTAGCAGAGCGACAGCATCTTGCTAAAGACACTATGACCCTCATCCAACAGTGGTCACGTCTTCTTACAAAGGACGATGTTCTCTATCGAAAGATTACACTTAAAGGAGAGGAGGCTCTTCAGCTGGTCTTGCCAAGCTCATTAAAAGAACTGGTGTTAAGTCAGCTCCATCAGGAACACGGTCATCAAGGTATTGAGAGGACGTCCGAGCTTATCCACAGACGATGCTACTGGCCCAGGATGTATGCAGAAATTCAGAAATGGTGTCAAGAGTGCGACCGGTGTCAAGTAGCCAAAGAAACCAGAACAGCTGCTGGATCTTACATGGGACATTTACTGGCCTCCCGTCCAAACCAGATACTGGCCATTGACTTCACTCTTCTCGAGCCATCGCAGAATGGGATGGAGAACGTATTGGTGATGACAGATGTGTTCTCGAAGTACACGCAAGCAGTGCCCACTCGTGACCAGAAGGCATCTACTGTTGCCAAGGTCCTCGTGATGGAATGGTTCTACAAATTCGGAGTGCCAGCACGCATCCACTCTGATCAAGGAAGGAACTTTGAAAGTACCTTGATCCAACAGCTGTGTCAGATGTACAACGTCCAGAAAACTCACACTACGCCCTACCATCCAGCGGAATGGTCAATGCGAAAGGTTCAATCGCACCCTACATAATCTCCTCCGCACTCTCCCAGTCACCAAGAAGAGGATTGGTCCTGCTACTTGCCACAAGTAACCTTTGCTTATAACACCACACCAAATCAGTCCACAGGCGAATCTCCCTTCTTTCTAATGTTTGGTCAAGATCCACAGTTGCCTGTAGACTTTCTCCTTGGTAAAATAGAAGATCCGGCTCCAGGTACTGTTCAAGATTGGATCATCGAGCATCAGATGCGCCTAAAGCACGCTTTTGAAGAGGCGAAACGGCATCTAGAAGCAGCAGCTGCTCACAGAAAAGCACGTCATGATGCCACGGTACGAGATCAGCCACTGTCAGCAAGGTCAGTTGGTTTATTTGAAAAATGTTGGAGCTAGAGGTAGACACAAAATGCAAGATGTTTGGAGTTCTGTTGTGTAAGATTGTAACGCACCCAAACCTGAGGTTGCGTGTACACCATTGTTCCAGTTGACAATCCTGACCAAGTAAAGCATGTACATCGTTCCCTGCTCAAAGGTAAAATTTCGCAGATGCTAGAGTCTCCTCCCGATCAGCCCACGTCAGGCAGCGACTCCAATGGCACCAGAAGAACCTGGAACAGATGGAGAGTGGTTCATGCGGATTGTGGACCCCGTCCAGGATCGCACCCAACCCAGGCTCCAAGCACCCGCGCAACCAGGTCAGTGGCCAGTTGTTACGTCAACTAACAGCCCAGGAGAACCAGGACCACCAGCAGGCGAAGATGTTCAGCCACGACGGACTACGAGAGCCAACGCAGGGAAACACACGAACCTCCACCACCTGCCTCAAGCCGTTGGGAGTAACGTAATAGGGACTACTACCTACCAGTTACCTGTGTCCCAAAGGTGTGCTGTTTTTCGGCCATGGCAGTAAGTAACAATCGTCGAGCCGACGATTAAACAGTGGGGGGGTAGAATGTAGTGGGGTTGTCATTTTCCCCACAGCCCATGAAGCTCCCTGGTAAGCTCCACCCTTAGTCCTGCCCACTAGTTAGGAGCAGATATAAGGCAGCTGCTCCAACATGGCAGTCTCTCTGATGCTGCTCTGCTCTCTCCCTGCTGCTGGTGCCTCGTGTTTGTAAGGTAGGAAATAGGATTAAAAACTGCAACCTATCCTTATAGTACAGCTATTTAAAAGAAATGTTTAACTTCAGTGCCCAGTCTGCTGCTGCTGTGCTCGGTTGGTTTATGGTACGCCTGATCTGGTCTGTTGTAAGGTAGGCACATGTTAAAGCTGCCTTTTTAGAAAGAAACGCGTTATAATCTAATTGATTAAAAACTAACACTTTATATTTTGCGCAGTTCTGAGCCTATACTGCAAAGGGTGGTAAGTTGGTTCTAAAAACAAATGCATATATTAAAGGTGAGCCTTTTTGACCCATACCTTTCTTATTTTTTTGCAGGCTAAACCTGCCTGCTGTTTTGTTTTGCTTTAATTTTTGTTTTGTTTTGCTGTTTTGTTTTTTTTGTTTAGTTTTGCCTTGTTTTGTGATTAAAAAGATTTTGTTTTGGTTAATTAGCTTTTGCCTTCGTTAAATAATTTTTTCATTTGAGTTAAATAGTTTTGTTTTGATTTGTTTCTTGTTATAGTTAATTTTGTTTCTTCAGTTCTTGAATTATATATTGTTGGGTTTCAATTATTTCGTTAATTTCCAATAGCTTATTTCTTTTATTTTTGTAGCAGGTTTTGTTTTAAAGACAAACTGGGTCTTGGTCTCGTGCAATACTTTTAACATTTTTCTTTTTGTTCCAGCGACGCTGGGTGCCTCCTGGTGGTTGGGCTAGGCACGTTGGTGAGGTTCCCTCACTTCGCATGTGATTTAGTGCACTGGGATCACAAGTTTTAGTTCTGCACATTTCATTTGCCGTGTCGTTTGCTGTGTCCACGAGGTGAGTATGTGGTAGCACCCCTGGGCACCCCCCCGTTAGTCTGCTCACCACTGGTGGCCCCAGCTAGCTTCTTTTGTTTAGTTTTGGTAATATTTTAAACTTTTTATCCTAGGCCTATTTTTTTAAACTTAATAAATCCAATTTTAGATTTTTGTTCATTTATAATAAACTTAATTTCTTTATCCCCAATTTATTGTTAATTTGTATAAATATAATTTTTCTACATTTAGTTTATTTTGTCTAATTATTATTTTTCCACAGGTTTTCTTCAGTTTCACATTTAAATTTTAAATAAAATCTTTTAAAACTTTTTTTCATGTCTCTGTCACTACTTATTTAATTTCAGAATCTTATCTGTGTGTCCTTTTTAAATTGTAAGGGTTTTGATTGTGAACCCTTGGGCTTCAACACCCTAAACAAATTTACCCTCGGAGGTAACCCCACCACACTAATATGATACAGTCTACAACACTACAAGCACTCATCTAATTTGTAGTGTGTTAGGGGAATACACAAAGAAGCCCTGATCCTGAATGTGATTTTCTTTGTTGTTAATCAATACTGTGTAATTGAATACAGTAAACTGTAAGCTAACTACTGCACAATATGAGGAAACTGTGCTTAGCTAGCTCACAGACTTAACAACAGAAGTTTGCACTGATGAGCCTCAGGTTAAGAGGCTCGTCACTTTATTTTTACTTTCATTCTGCTGAAACTCTCTCTTCACAAACAATTCTACGGAAGGATGTAACACATGTTTAACCACAGATTTTCACATGAGTTGATGATTTCTGTTACATTTGCAATGAATAATTTTAAATCACTAAAAACTAGATTTGTGTGTTTTTAAATCAGATTTTTGTTGGAGCCATATTACAAATTATAAAATCCTCTGTTCAGACAAAAATAAAAACAATTAGTACATTTCTTTGTTTTTACAAAACCGCATTTAAAAACTTTTTTTTCTTGGTGACAGTGAATTGCAGCAGATGTGTGATGCTTAAGAGGAATGCCAGTTGGCGCTGTCAGCCGGTAAAGCAACATTTTGGCATGTCCTATCATCTATAATGGAACACAAGACACAGAGCTGTCCATCCTTATGTTCACTTGTATTCGTTTATTAAGAGAAGTGCTGCTGCCACTCAGCCACTCTCAGAGTGAGAGCAGCATTTATAACACTTCACTTACAGGCATCAATTAAATTATGAGAACATTCTTTGACAAAGGGTGCTCTAAGCTCACCCAAGCACTGGCTGGCATAAACAAAAATAGCAATTAGTTAATGTTCATTATTTGTGATGTTACCAAAGGTTAATTCATTGTGTAATATGTCAGCAATTACCAGCATGCAAAAACCTGATCCCGTCAGATCTCAGAAGCTAAGCAAGGTTGGGTCTGGGCAGTACTCAGATGGGAGACCGGGGAACCTCAGGTGCCACAGTGGGGTGAACAGAGGAGAAACTTGTTGTGTTCTTAGGCAAGACACTTCACCCACATTGCCTAGTAAGGATCTGGTGTGTGTATGAATGATTGGTGGTGGTCAGAAGGGATGATGGCGCAAAATGGCAGTCTCGCTTCTGTCAGTCTGCCCCAGGGCTGCTGTGGCTACAATAGTAGTTTACCACTATCTAGTGTGGAATAAATGAATAATGTGAAGCGTTTTTCGGTGCCATGAAAAGCAACATAGAAATCCAATTCATTATTATTAAAACTTCTATTAATTTGTAAAATGTTATGGATCACACCACTTTGTCAAATTGATTTAGGTAAATACAGCACCAATATTAATATTACTACCTAGAAATGCATGAGCAAAGAAATTTCTGATAACTTCATCTGGAGTTGTTATTTAGGTACTAATTCATCAAGAAACAGATTAAACACATACTTAATGAAACAAATAGCTCGACACAGAAAAGATTGGGAATGCATACATCTCTTGCACACATTTGAACATAATTCCATCATAGGTTTTACATCCTCATCGTTTTTACTTTGCCTATTTAAAGCGCAGGACTTTATGGCTAATCATGGTTGGCCATTTTATTCATTATCAGTGGGTTGTTTGTGAAAAGAAAACACTGCATTTTGTCCCTGATTGTCATGTCCCATCAGGCCGGCATTACAGGGGCTTTAATCTAAATCTTCATCAGTTTGTCATCAACTACAGCCAAATGTTATCTTTTACAGTCTCTGATTTTGACTAGATTGTTAGTTACAAAAAAAATTGTTCGTCACAAGACAAATGAGCAGAGCAGAGCCACAATAACACAGAGCTGCATGATTTGTGCTGCTTAAGAATTCATCAGGACTCCACTGTCGACTCATTCATTATTATTGTTTCATTTTCATTTCCTTCACAGAGAAATTCATAGATAAGTCTCTGGTTGTATTTATTGCTTCAGGGAACCTATTACATTTTTGAAAGAATAAGATAGCTTTAATATGTTTCCTGCTGTTGTCGAGAACGCCTTGGCCCTGTAACTTCAGACTGAATAACTAAATGAAATGGAAAACACTGGTTACGAAAAATGCCAAATTTGTTCTCATTGGAACCACAGCATTGATTCCTGGACCATGATAAACAGGGCTTAATTATGTGAGTGTTTCATTTACAGTTTTACCATGACAAACTGTCTTAATCTAACACCTGTGGTTAGAATAAGACTGTGGTACATGTTTTTACACCATGGAAGTAGGTATTTAGTATAGGACCTCTCGATTATGATTAAAAAAAAAAAAAAAAAATCACAATTATTTAAATCTTAATTATTCAGATGATTATTTGCTAGAACCTAGGGTGGAGCATCAGTGCCAATTTTGAAAATGAAAATATAAAATTAACATTGAACCAATGGAAGTTTTGAGTTGCTAAATAACGTTTATAATATAATAGTAGCAATTACGCATTGAATTTATACGGCGCTTTTAATGACACTCAAAGGCATTAATATTATTTATAATAATGCAAAATGTCGAAGCCACAACTACTCTGGGGCAGACTGACCTAAGTGAGGCTGCCACTTTTCACCATCAGTCCCACGACCACCATCGACCATTCTCACACACGCACCAGATCAATATTAGGCAAAGTTTGTGAAGTGTCTTGCTTAAGGGCATTGGCAGTTTCTTCTCCTTTAGCTACGCTGTGGCACCTGGGATTTCAGTCATCTCCCATCCCAGTACTGTCCAGGCCCAACCTGCTTAGCTTCTGAGATCTGACGAGATCAGTTACTGATAAGCTGATATGGCCACACCAGTGATCAAGCTGCTTCGAGATTCTTTTGATATATAAATATATATTTTTTTGCATTGGCTTTTGTAATGAGGCTGCACACATGGCACATTTCCAGGGAACTATTTCTTCTACTGAAAACCCATTTGGATTTGAAAAATTCTCATCAATATTCCAATGGAATGGTTGACAATACCAAAATGTAGTTTCTCATTTTTGCTCATGGAGTAGTGCTGAATGATTTTTGGTATTGTTACTAACGATAAGTACTTTTGGAGATTTTATTCAATACTGATCATCAATAATACTAATGACATCAGCATGTTTAATACCTTCATTTCACATGCAAATGAGTATTGATAGTATAGAGTATGAATACTGACATGTTACTGAGCCCATAACAATACAGTATATCGATTGTCCCATCTCGACCGTGGAGGCTTTGATTTGCTCAACAAAAAATGACAACTGAAAGTAGTTCTTTGTTGTGGCTGTAGTTTTCTTTGTTGACAGCATAGAGGGAGATAAATAACACCTCAATTCATTTCCTCAAGATACAGACTCAGAAAGTGTGTATCAATGCCAAATGTGAACTGCAGTTTTTCTGTTGTTTATCTGGTTTTCTACTATTGCTTACAAATGATTTTCATTAGACGTGAGCGGTCATTTATGCAAGAATTGAGTTGAGTTGTTGTATTTGTTATTAGACTACAGTAGCTCTCTCACATTTTAGGTCTTATGTTTCGCACACTTACCAGACAAATAATCTATGGACAGACAAAACTATTTTCACTATCATTGCAAAAATTCTGAATGTATTGAAAACATTTGCATAGCCGCTCATAATGCCTTACACTTTCACACTTAAGCTGTTCTAAGGCATTCACATGCTAATTTTCTCTAACCTGCCTTCTCAAATACTTATAACTTTTAACCAGAGTGGGAAGGCTCTGAAACCGTCTGCACAGAGCAAAGTTTCACATAAGTGGTCTGTTTTTGTCTGAAGATTTTCAAAGACACAAGAAGAGCAGATGAGAGACAGCAAAATCCTCTTTAGAAACTTTATGGAAATTTGTTCTTCTGAGACGCATCAGTAAAGAAATGACTACATTGTGAAGGCTGGGTCAGGCTGACTGTCTGATTCTGAAAAACAACAAAGCACTCTGCAGCTCGTTTGGCATGGTGAGCATTAACCTGCCATACACTGTGCCGTGCTGAGCTTAGCCTGGATCTGCAGCAGAAAATCTTGTGATTGGATGTGGATTTAAATTAATGAGTGGCTTTAGTAATGATCAGAATTAATCTTGTTAAACAGCAGGAAATTAAAGGGCCAATTTGATGATCGGGTTCATTATTTCTTGTATCGGGAGACGACTGGTTTGTTATCACAGCAGCAGAGAGCGGAGGGAGGTTTGTTTAATTCCCCTGAGATGAAACCAGAGTACACATGCCCATCATGGTTGTATAAAGAGTGTAATTAGCTGGTTTAGACTGTAGGTAAGTAACAGCAGGTATGAGGGGACATCTGAAGTCAAAATGTTCTCTGGACAGAAGAGAGTTAGATGAGTACAACCAGGACAGCATAATTAAAAACAAAGAAAAGTCAGAAAATAATAAGGTTAGTCATTTTCAGCTTTCAAATAAGATTTCAAATTAGTGTAAAATGAATGTAATTTGACCACATTTTGATTAATTACAGAACCCTTTCTTTCACCACTGAGTTCCATTTTGAACTAATACTAATGCATTTTTCAGTTTAAACCCCTTATATATAAATACCTCCTGGAAAAGAGTCCAAAAATGTATTAAAATCAGAATATGTATCTTATGCTTTCTCTATTTTTCACAAGGCAAGATGTGTTTCCTTAATGGATCTAGATTACATGAATTTTCTCAATGTGTTCCTACCTTGCTTCAAAAAATGATTCTTGTTTTCAAGCCAAAATATTTGCCAAAGGTGTTGTAGAATAAATGGGAGTAACACGAGACTTGAAAAGATGAGGTAAGAGTCTTAACGCAGGAGAGGTTTTATTTCCATTAGTGCAGGACCACAGATCCAGAGAAATGAACCCCAGACATTGTGATGGTGTGTAGTCCAGTCCAGTCTGAATATGCTTCCGCAAGTGAAGCTGTAATACTGATGGCAAAGGCCAAGATATCAAGAGCTGCGCTGGAAGTGTCAAACTGGCACAGGGATAAATAATATATATATATATATATATATATATATATATAATATATATATATATATATATATATATTTTTTTTTTTTTTTTTCATTACATTTATACATACATGATTGGCAATTAGTTTCAAGTTAAAAATCTCTTGTAAAAAATCAGAAATGTCTTGAGAGAAGTTAAATATGCTGCATCACTTAAGCAATTAATTTTTATTTGGACAAAACAATTTAAAATAAATTAATATTCTCAAAGCTATTCCTTGTAAGTTTTACTAGAAATACACCTTTTGCCGCATAGGTTATTGATCAGTATAAGCTAAGTTTGTGTTCATGTTCTAAAATGTGATATAGTCAAACTTTCAAGTTTGAGAAGGAGGAGAATAGCGTACGTAACTCTCTGGAAGATTTACTAAAGAAAATAAAGTTGTGTCCACAAATGTTTGCATTTATTTATTAAAAATATTATATAATACTAAACTTAAGATGCTTTCAACTGGCAACAGAGATCTACTCAAGTTCTTAACGAGTCAACCATTTTGATTTTTAATTGTGTTCAGTATAAAGTTATGTCAATGATTCTCACATTCAGTGTAAATTGCAATGTACAACAGGGAAATGCAGTGAATTGATTAAGATGGCACAAGAATAGAAATGTGTAAAAGGTGTTTAAAACTGAAAAAACCCCCCTAACATTATGAAAGTATTATTTGGTATAGTTTTCATTGTCAAAATGCATTGCATGTTAATCATGAATCCGAGATTATGTCCTAACTAGTCGCAATCCAGTCAGCAGGTCTTGGAGTGAGCTGGTCTGAGCGCCCAAATCCACTGCCACACTCCGAACAATAGTATACAGTATATGTGCTATTGAGTGCTCTGAGAAAAGCAGAGAAAAGAGATCCTCCAATCCATCCTTCAGAGCAAAGGCACGTCGCAAGGAGGACAGAAGGCAGCCGGCGATAGGGCCCTGATAATGAAGGGGAGAGGCGGATGAATGTGGTGGCAGATTAGAGCGCAGGAGAGTAAATTGAAAGTATTGAGTGACTGGGAAAAAGGAGTGGAGGGTCGAAGAAAAGATGCCAGGCAAGTCGGCAGAGTGAGTGGAAATAGGACGGGCTGGGCTGTTGGAAGGAGAGATGTTCTGAAAGGAGACAGACAGGTGGAGGTGAGGAGAAAAGAGAAGCAAGGGACTTCAAAGAGTACAGCAGAAGGTTGGAGCGTGGACGGATAAAGACCTGCAAGAGACACGAACAAGGACAGGACTTAGTCATACAGAAAGAGAAAAGAGATAATGCACAAATGATTAAGAATACCAGTATATAATGTACATTGAAGATATAATGTAAACAGGGCTGTGCAATTAATCAAAATTGAAACAGAATTGCAATTTCAATGAACGCAATTAGCAAATGGCAAAGGCTGCAGTTTTTGAAGTCACATAATTTCCTTAACAAACAACACAATATACAAGTCACACTGAGATCAGAATATTTTTCAACAAACTCGAGGATCTATTGTGTATATTTTTAGTGGTAGGAAAACTGGAGCACAAACCCCTGCACAATCGTGTCCCCCAGTTTATAACTTTCTGCATAAACCGATAATCCTGTAGATTAAATCAGCCTGTACAAACAGGTTTTAAAATGTTGTCAGTTCTCCTAACACAATTAATATGTGATCTCTGAACCTAATTCTATTATTAAAACATACATCTTTTACCCAAATTGTGTAGCTCTAATGGTAAGTGCATCCTCAAAGACAAAAAACCCATTGAGGAAAATACAATAGCAATATAGTGTAAGTAATTGTTAAATTTACCAAGAAAAACTTAAAGGCAAACAACATTCTAAATTGTATAGTTTTTGCTTGTACGCAGTGTGTATGATGTTTTAAAGGATACCTATTGCATTTTCTTGTATTTAAGGGTCCTATGCCTGAGTATTGATTCCTTAAAAATGTAAACAAACAAAAATAATACATTTTAAAACTTCCTAATTCAGTCCACGTTTTACTCACATACCTCTTGTTGGATTCTGAGCCTCTGAATTGTTCCCCACGATGTACTATTAAGCTTCTTTAACAGGTAACAACAACAACAATGACAACAACAACAACACAACAACAACAACAACAACAACAACGACAAACTTGGTGGAATTTGGTGAACATAAGAGACATTAATAGATGTAGTGAGGACTGTAGTTTGCAGACTAATTTCCACCAGAATAGACACATTATGTTTTCTTGTTAATGTTCTTTTTTTTCCCTACACAATCTGATTACACAAATCAGATTGCCACAATTGTTGTCTATTAATTACTGAATGTCCAACACCATGTTCCAGGCACTTTTTCTTTTCAAGCTGGGAATATATAGCAACAGTGTGGCTATCATTCTATTTTACAGCTGGCAAGTTATCCTAAACTTTCATAAGTCTGTTTTTGCACCACTGACAGAAAAAAAAAAAAAACAACAACAAAAAACAAACATGACACAAGTATTGTTTATCTTAGAATGCCTAATGTGACACACAAAAGATACACTTTACTTGCATGAAATATCGGCTTGTTTTGCCAATATAGTTTCTGTCAAAAAGTCAGGCCAGTAGAGCCAATAAATCAACGCCACGACAGACAAATGAAGGTAAAACGAAGAGAGGCCAAAGCGTGAAACATCGGAGCGGTAATAACTCCAGTGAAATGGGGTCAGGCTCGGGTGTGAGGCGAGACACAACAGACACCCGCCCAATCGACAGCCACCATGAATAAGCATCCAGGCAGGTGAGGAAGAGGAGGAGGAGGTGAGGAAGAAGGGAGTAAAGAGGAAGAGTGATGGTGCTGTGTGGCAGTGACTGGGGAGGGGCGCAGAGGAGGGCCCACGGCGATGAGAACATTATGGCGGGATAATGAAGAGGTTCCACACTGTCAGCCAACACCATTCACCCTGCATGGCTCTGACCCCAAAGTGTCAACAAGCTAAACGAGCGAGCAGCCGCGCATTACGGCGTGGACACACAAGTACACGCACCGAGGAGGAGGCACGCATGGTCAGGCAGACAGTGGAGATGGAGAACCAGACATGCAAATAACACACAACGGGGCGGAGGGCATTTTGGAATTAAGACTGTGATCAAGACTAAAGCTGTATGATTTGATAACGACATCTATTGCCTTTTGAGAATTGACAAAATATTTAAACTGACAAACTACCAAAATAATCACCTGTATTTGTATAGACCTATTTTTCACCTAGTTTGAAACAAAAGTGACAGTCTTTGCGGTTTTCTGATTGTGTTCATTCACATATATTGTGTTCATTGCAGTGCATATAAAAACAATAAAAAAGTTAAAAAATTTAACATAATAGGCCTTTTCCCACTGTAGAAACTTTTTTCAACTCCTAGTACTCTTTTTAGTTCCAGTCCACTTTTTAGGTACATTCACACAGAGCAGGAACTATGGACTGCGGCCACACTTTAGGGACTTTTATAGCTCCTGCTCTGCGTCAGGTACTTTCCAGTCAGACCAAGAACCTTTTGGTGACACAGATACATTTACAATGTTACTTTGTTGACAGCAGTTTTATATGTTCTCGCATTTAGATAACCTTTCCTTAACCTTAAGAAAAATTATTTTGAGCAATGATTAAAGCCGTAATTCCCAAAATACAGTTATGTGATTGGTAAATATTATTAAGAATTACAGCAGGGGTGTCGAACTCATTTTGACAAAGGGCCACATTCTTGATTATTCTCGAAGGGCGGTTGTAACTAAAATGAACTTACTAATCTTTGACGTAAACAAATAATAGTTGTATTTGATTATTGTATATTTATTTGAAGGGACAATTACTGAATAAACATTTGCATTAGTCTGAAAAATGACTTACTCTTTAAGTTTTAGACAAATCTTTTCTTTAGGTTAAGACACCTAGATTACTTCTGGCACTAATACAAAATTTAAGTAGACCTTATAAGACCTTGAGGCCGGATAAAATGAGGTGGAGGGCCGCATCTGGCCCCGGGCCTTGAGTTTGACATATGTGAATTACAGTAAATACCAGTAATTTTGTTTTGTTGTTAATTTCAGTAATGTTTTCAGGTTTTATATGAAATTGAAAAAGACAACTTTTATTTTCCTAACACCACTTAATCACTTATTTAAATGTTTCAGACTATGCAGATGCTGATGCTAAAGCCAGTTAGACCCACTTTCAGGAACTGTTCCTGTGTGAATACAAACATGGGGACAGGGTAGTTCCTCAGATTAAAGAACATCTGAGGAACTACCCTCAGGACATGGAGGGACATGGACTGGAGGAATATTGGAACTAGTTCTTGGTACTCTCATGTGGGAAAATGCCATATGGCTAGCAATTACATTACTAAACAACTGTCAGCATTTTTTTTTCATTAGCTGACTTTTAATTATTTGTATTAATGTACATTTAGACTTTGTTACAAATACATTGTATTATTGATTTATTTATTTTGATCTAATAAGGCCACTTTCTTTTGTTACAAATATTCTTTAAGTGTTTGAGTTTTGGTGCCTGCATATAATGCCGCTTACTACAAATGAATATATTTTATGGGATGGTTGCAGATAGGCTTTTCATAGTAAGTAGTATACCAACACAACAATTACAACTTATTGTTCAGTAAATACAGTCGTGCTGAATTTAACAACACAACTTTAAAGCCAAGTTTCAGGAAAAACAGACAAAATTTAAAAAGCTAATTAGATGCAAAGTTGAAATCTGTCTTCGTACTGCCGTTGTCCTGCAGGCAGTGTTTACTATCGGCTAATTTGTTGGCCAAATATAAGCTAATTTTAAAGCAATATGAACACACTTGCTCTCCCACTGTACCAGACTATTGTCACATACAACTGATAAGATACAGAGTCAGCTCCACTCATCTACATGACAGCTGTCTTTCTGCTTGAGTGACTGTTTGCAGAGTAAATATCATTTTCTTTATTGGTTCAATTCAATAAATTGAGTCAACAGAGGTCGTTTCACAATGCTAATCTTTGCTCATCACAATACAACAGCAGACAGAATGGAGACCAATATCCTATAGCACAAGCAGGTTCAACACAGACGCCTTAGCTAGCATTCTCCCAGCACTTTTTTGTTTGCTTTAGTTTATTTTATAGCTACAAGTTCAAAGTCCTATCTTTTAGTACTTATATTGTAGAATATTCCTGGAAAATAGAGTTCAGCTAGATAGTTAAAAGATAAAAGTTTCAATATATCTGTAAGGACAAAAAATGTGTCGAATTGATATTCATCTGGATTTACTGGCAGCAGGTTAGGCATTGCATAGGTTAGATTAGTTTTATATTTTATGAGGAAAAACAAGTCCACAGATCGACAGACCTGGCTTGGTTCTTGCATGCTATTGGCTCAGTGCAGTTGACTTGTTTTCGTTCAAAATAGTACATTCTGTACACACAATCATTTCCTGTTCAATTCTTTTCTAAGAAGTTTTCACTACATCAATTTAAAACAAATAATTATTCTTTTGATCAGACAGTTGTGGTGAATGTTACAGAAAACATGTTAAAGAATTACATATTAGAAGAATATTTCATCAGAGGACACTTGGGTGTTTAAAAAGAGACGTGTTTGTGTCTAAATGCTAACGCTAACAGGAAATGGTTGTATGTACAGAAGTTAACTATCGTGCACACAGCCAATTATAGAGACACATTTTCTAATGATGTATTTGACGACAAAAAAAAATGCATACAAGAATTATCTGGTGATAATCTATTAACTTGAAAATGACACAGATCTAAAAACTCTACGCTAAGGTAAGGTAAGGACTTTCTAAACAACTAGCTTAAAATAAAGGTCTAACTCCAGATATGATTTTGACGGTAATAATGCTTAAACAATATTAAATGCTCAATAAAGAAAATTTGCATGACTGTCCTTTTGCTAACTTTACTTATGCCTTTAGAGCAAGGCGGTGGCACAGCGCTTAGTGCAAGAAGGTCCTGGGCTCGACTTTCAGGTTTGCAAAACATAACCTTTAAGTGAATCACACTAGAAACATTATCAGCAGTTAGGAATCTTGTAATGTTGGTATATTTGACACGTACAACAACATAAGGTCCTAACAAACCCCAAACAAGCTCCGAAACCAGGAGGAACCTATTTCGATAGAGTCTATTGAGCGGCTGTATCTGTCTTTGTCTGTCGCCTGTGTTCCTGTCTCGCTCTCCACCGTCGCGGTGTATCTCTCCCAGCCCATAGCTTTATCACACATTTGCACACAGGCTTCCCGCTCTTTTATTCCTCTTCTATGTGCTGCCGAGTCGCCTCTCCTTGCTTTTTCCTGTACGTTGCTAGATGCAAAGCTTGTATCACGTTTGAAAAAAAAAAACACTTTCTGCCACTCATCTTTATTAACGTGACTGCACAGGAACTGGCATTGTTAAAGTGCGTACGAGAATTGTGTAAAATTGACAAAAAACACTAATGAATGGTAGAACGGACAGAACAAGGCACACAGAAATCACTTTGTTGTTACTTGCATATGTGGTCTTCTTATCACTCCATGTGATGACAGGCGCTTTGTGAGGGATGTGATTCAACATTTCGGTTAATTTTGCTTTCACTATTTTTAAATGGCTAACTCAATCAGTGCAATTAAATCATTTTTTCAACACCACACACCATTCAACTATGTTCCTGTATACACATGGTTAAATACTGTACATTCATTGACGTCATCTTAAGATCATGCTGGACGGAGACACAAAAGATTGCAAGAAAGACTCTAGACTCCGAGACAAATGCCTTGACAAAGACACACTGGTGTCAAAATGCATTGGCTAGTCCCATGTGATAAATAAAGGACATTTATTCACTCAGCCCCAGACCCCTTTTGCTTACTGACTTTTCAACATGACCTATGTTATGTTTTTACAGTAGCATGATCACTTCCACTGTTGTTTATTATAGACCTGGTCCTTGAAAAGTACCTGTTTCTACATTTTTATTGAAGATCTCCTCTTTCCTGTTTCTGTGTCAAGACCAGGTTTGTCCAAACTTTTTTCCCAGTGGGCCGCATTTTGAAAGTTTTGGACCGGGAGGGCCACATATTGCATGGCAATGAAGTGATTCATTCAAAATTTTCTATTTGAAGTCATTTTAATTAACTATCACACTTTTAATGAGGCATTAAACATTCATTTTATGTTTATATAACATTAAATTGTTTGTTACCTTTGACTATGACAGAAGAATTGATCAAATTTGACATTAAAACTATACTTTTTGTAATTTGGGCCATTTTGGCAGGAAGTCTGAGGGCCAAACTAAATTAATTCAAGTGCCGCATTTGGCCCCCAGGCCGCAGTTTGAACATGCCTGATCAAGACAGTATAACAGCAAAAGTTTTTTCTTTTCTTTTCTTTTTCATGTGAATAAAAAGTTAAAACTGTTTTTCTAGGAGATACTGATATTGACTGGTTGATTGGGCAAAAAAGTACAACTGAACTTGACAATGCAGCTTGAATTCAAGTGCAAAGGAAATTTAGCTATGTCAAGATTATCTCACTAAACATGAAAAAGATTGCACCAAGTAAGCAGTGAAAAAAAAACACACACAAAAAAAACACAAAAAACAAAAACAAAAAAAACAACAACTACTTAAACAACAACAACAACAACAACAATGTATACTAAGCAGACAGTGATAGTGTACACCTGCGATTGTTAGTCATAAATTGCTATAGCTCAATAAACTTTTGTGACTAATTATTTCATGAGAAATGTGTTCTTTGCCACAGAACAAACACTTCTCTGGCAGACTGATACACCAGTAAAACAGCAGCATACTTAGCACATTTTGAGTGGTATAGAATATATTTCCCAAGAATTCACCTTCGACAGCAAGAAATATGCATTAGGGTCTCTGAAGTCAGTGTGAACAAGGAGAGGCTGTCCTCTGGGAGGCGATGACATCATGGTTTTATGGAGCATAAAAGTGATATTGATGATGATGTCATGTAGTTAGACTATGGTTTGAACCTGTAGATGAGAACTGACTAGGCAAATGTCTTCACTGGAGGCAAGCTAAATAAAGTGTGAAACATAAACTCAAATGTTTATAAGGTCACTAAATCATTCTGTTACTAAGTGCTGTAAATATTTAACAACTAAATACTATAATTCAAGTGCAAATGTGAAGTTTTTACAATTTTCAATTTTGGTAGATTAGTTTCCGTTGTATACATAAAATATAGTTTTACATGAAGTAAGCGCAAATTTGTAAAGAAAATATAAAAACTATGTTGAAAAAAAAAAAAACAACACTGATGTGATGTCATCAAAAAGTGCTACATACAGCAGAGGACAACTCACTCGGGAGACAAGGACATTTAGCGTCTTGCTAAATGCTTTGAGGAATTGAATGAGGAAATTGTGTGCAGATTCATACTCATTACAGTAGTAGTAGTAGTAGTAAGTTACATAATGTTCAAATAATGTGCTGTGTATATTGTCCTTGTGTCAACCCCAAGCATGGTTTACTGAGGTCACACGATATGCAAATCACATTTATGTAAGCTGTTTGGGTGGGTGACCCCAGAGATAAAATAGCTGAAGAAACTTTCTTTTAAATTTTACCTTGTTAAATTTGGGATTAGCAGGTTTTTCTTCATTCAGAAACTGAGGCCTAACTGCTGATGGAAATATTGATACTGCAGTATATATCGTAGTGCATAGGACAAGGTTCTGTCAGTTAGTTGCTTTTTATGCAAGTCACAAAGTCCTTTGCAATTCAGTATACAAAAGCAAACATTTACACGTATGGTGATGAGATGCACATGGAAATACATAGTTCTTATTATTCTTTTTATCTTGTCCAGTCAGACTACACAAAGTACTTACAATGAATGCCCCATGCATCGTATATCATTTCCACAAACCAAGCTACAAACCACTAAATATAAAACATGAATCCATTCCTTCAAGATTTCAGCACACAGCGCATCTACCAGTGGTCTGCTCATAAATACATGTTGTGTTTGATAGTCTAAATGGAGTTGGTAATCTACTGAACGCATGTCCACAGATGCTGTTTTTATCTCACTCACTGTCATCTGTTCCTCTTCTCTTGTGTACATGCATCTTCTCCTCAGTGTGTTCTGTGCATCGTTCATCCTCCCATTCTTCTGGACACCCACTCGGCTCCTCCTGGGTGCTCCTGTCTGCCTCACTAACTCCCACTGCCTTCACTACATTGTCTTTACACGGTCTCTCCGTTTAGCTCCGGTTAGCCAACTATGTGTCTTTGTAAAGCATTGTACCATTTTTGTTCTGATGAAAGCGCTTGAATCAGCCAATAAAATGCATATGAAAGAAAAACACTAACACCGTCTCATAGCCAAAAGCAAGTTAAAACTAAGTCAAATAGGACTTTTTAATGGTTGATCCTATAGGGATGCAACTAGCCATCATTTAGATATTAGTTGGCCGATTACTATTTCAGTTATTCAGTTAGTTGTTTAGATTACAAAAATCATTTGAATCACTTTTTACAAAATTTTACCCTGACAAAGCTGAAGTAATGTAATCTGAGGACATTAATCAAGTTCTAGCAGCCCTATCTGATAATGATGAAGAAGAATGAAGGATCTTAGCTTGGTCATCTTCAAGTCATCATCAAAACTAGCGATGCACCGATCCGATACTGGGATCGTACATCGGCAGTAATTCATGAAATTTAGCTGGATCGAGTATCAGTCTCATGTCCATCTGATCCTGATTGTGCCTTTACCTGGACAGGCTAATGTTGATCCAGAACATCATATATTTGCTTACTTATGTTCACCTAATGCTGCTAAGTTGTCACTAAAGTTAATAACAGTTACATAACACTATCTAACCAATTTTGCTGTATTTTGCGGGAAAACACAGTAAAGGTAAAAATATCGGTTGATATTAGGTATCAGTAGAAACCTAATGCCAAAGTATTGGAATCGTGATTGGCACTAAAAAAACTGGATCAGTGCATCTCTATTCAAAACCCCAGACTGATGTTGTTTTCTCATACCCCAAGAGTATGAACAGTGTAATTGCTATATGCTGTTCCAGTTCAGCAACTGATTTTTGGACAGCATTTCCTAAACTATTGCTAAAGTTGAATAATTTGGAGATTTGCTGATTTGTTTAGCTGGACATCAATATGCTCTTTGATTTTGGCACAAACATTTCACAAAGCTGTTTTTACTCAGCGCTTCTTCCTATAAACATCAGATCTTGAAGTAATTGTACAATTCAAAACGTCAATAGAATCCTTGTCAGACACTTCTAACTTAGTTTAGAGCAGAGAATGGAGGAATTTAAAGCTAATGAATGAAACTCTTCATGTATACCTTTATTTCACTGCAATAAATACATTGCAAGTCCAGTCTGTCCTTTTCCTCTTTGCTTGTCTTGCTGATAGTCAGTGCACGCTGTGTGAGTTTAGTTCTAGATGTGGGGAAAAAAAAAAACTCGGATGGCTCCAGTCACTCTCCCCTGAGCCGTTCGGATTATCTGGGACATACTCACACACATACATCAACTATGTAAACACATTCAGCCAAATATAACTGCTGCAAATCGCCTGTACCAACAAACACAGACCATACATACACAGACATACTCACACAAGCAGCATCTCCAAATTTAAAGCCTAAAACTGATGATCAAAACGTCTATGAGCACACTGACATGTAAACCCTATAAGAGTCAGAATCCTCGTGCCACTGCAGCACAAGCTGATTTGTTTACATATAAGCATAAGTTTGTGATTTGAGGGAGTGTGAGACATGCAGAGAAAATGTGGTTCACGAAAATGCTAGTGAACTTGTAAATCTCCTGTTGGAATTTTGTTATGGGCCTTTTTAGCATCAACAATTCAAACTATTTGATTGTTTCTTTAAATAATATGTTAAACAAACAGCATAAGAAGAGCAATAAATGAAAAAAAATAAATAAATAAACAAAATATGCTGAAACAAACACCTCACAAAAACAACTGGTCAATTATTTTGCACTAAATAGCTTTCTATGCATGATTTTGGAAATTTTTTTAATAGTGTAATCCTTCAATGTATGAAAGCTCAGTATAATGGAGTTACAGGCTCAGTCTAAAAAAACAAGCAAACAAAAAATAAAACTGTGTATTTTGTAAATGAGAAAACCATGAAAGGCGGATAGCATAAATAAAAAACAGGCTCCATGTTAGTAATAGTTTGACTCCAAGTGTTTCTCTGACTGTTTTTAGTCCAGGACATAAAATATTTAAAGGGACCAATCACAGGCTTTAATTGAATCTGAGGCCCCTCCCCCCGGGATCCGATCACAGCCAATTAGAGGCAGATGAGGCTGACAGTAATGGGCGCTATCTTTGAGTCCCTCGGGAGACACGAGGGATGGCGATGTGTGTGTGTGATAAGAAACAGAATAACATGCACAACTCACCTACTTTATATGTGCACAGATGTGGATATAGATGCATATACCATACAGCAATAATCATATTTACATAGTGTTTGGAAAGGCAGAGAGAGAGGGAGAGAGGGAGACCAGGGACATGCAAATCCGAGTTAACCTAATTATTGTGTTGGTCCCCTGTGTGTTCTCATTAGAAGTCAGTGCCAGCAGGGACTACAGGGAGACAGACAGATTCAGTGAGAGCGATAGAGATTTAATAAGGCACATTGAGCTCCAAATGAATGGAAAGCTAAAGGGAGAAGAGAGAGAGAGTTACAGGACCACTGTAGACAGCTTGTTGAAAAGTGTATGAGCCGTAAACTCCCACAGTGACTCATGATCGGGATTTGCTCCAACTCGCTACGCATGCTTTGGGTTCTTTCTATATTTATATTCATGCAGTCATGAAAATACAATTATATCATTGTAACCAAATGCAGTAATGCCAATCATCTACAATAGGTTTTACAAGGAATTATTTTTATGTCAGTCATACTAACTGTCTAATGGGTTTACACCTGCTGGTCATACTTGACAACCAGAGAAATTCACATAGGCTCCAAACATTAAACATAAGATGCATTTTCTTCTTTCCATAGCATGACAAATCGACTAAATCAAATATCCATTACACTTTGCGTTGCTACATGTTCCCTCCAATACTGTGATTGCATTACAGTTGTTGCATCCAGGGTCAAATTAACCTAGCACTGAACTTTGGGCAAAGAGTGAGCCTCAGGGCGCAACATGGCCCAGTCAATCCTTCATGGAAGACTGCTCCAACGATTTACACAAATTATTGACACTATTGGAAATGCCAAGGTTTTCCTAACAAAATCTAACCTAAAATCTAATCTAATTATTTACAATGCATGTATAACTTGTGGGAATTGTGCACTAAATTTTATAATGGAAGATGCATTAAATTGTACTTACTGCTTCTGTTTTTATTTTAACACTTCAAACTGCATCTGCAAGTCATCTCTTCTGACTTTTGTGTGTCTTTGCTCTTTTTTGACGTTGTTCAGCTCCTAACACAGTTCAACAAGCACAAATTAGTGATGAATCTGTGAACAACAAGCAACTACTGTTTTCTACACCGTGGCATGAACTAATGTACACCAGCAACCTTGAGAGCAAGCACTTCTCTTGTACCAGCTGGCAAATCTAGCAAGATAGTATTTTGGTTTTACAAGTACCACCAGATTGAAGCCCAGACTTTATCAGATGTAAATTTCACCTAAAACATGCTTTGAGACTTAAACAGTTCTTACACGAAACTAAGTTATTAATTAGTAAAAGACTGCACAATTCCTGTTATAGTTCTAAAACATAACAAACACAACAATGGCTGATTAATTTAACTCTAACCGAGCAAATATCTAAAGTGCAAATACATAAATGTGTGTATCATCTAAAGGTGTGTTTTAGAACCAGTGGTACAGAGTTCAGCTCCAGCAGTTTTGAAATAATGAAGGTTTCTGGTTATGCTTGCCACCTAATTCCAACCCAAAGTCAACCAATTAATTTGTGTTATATATTTACTTCACTAAGCAGAAGAATAGTTAGATAGAGGCATAGTATACACAATACTTTCATTATGGAAAGCAGCAGTGCATCTACACCCTTATGCAAAATCACATGTGAATCCATCTTGGCAGGAGTCCCCACAGCTGCACACATCACCACTGTCATTTTGATAGGCAGATACAGTATGTACAGTATTTTCAAGAAATTTCAGAAAAAATAATCCCAGGAAATCTTTAGGTGGCGGAAGCGGTAAAGCTGAGCATTGGAGAAAAGTTGAGTGATTGGGTTAGGAACACCACAGCTTTATATAACAACCACAACAACAACCTTTATAATGCATAGGCAATAACTACCGAGGCTTTTCAAAGTGCTGGATGAACAAACTATCGTACTTTTCAACCTTTAAAGACATTTTTACCCATCTTCTAACTTAACTGTTAATTCTACTGTATAATAACAGCCACATTTAGCATCCTAAGAGGGATAGCAATCTTGGGAGTCCTGAGGCGTCCTTCCTGTCTCTTCTAATTGGTCCTACATTAGGCGAAAACATCCATTCTTATCAAATCACAAGCCGATCTTCATCTCACTTCAGGACAGTAAATAGGTTTATCACAGCCTATGTATGTCGTGGATCAGCAGTGATGTGGTATGTAGGAAAATAGACTAGGCAACCATCAGTGCTATGGCAGCGGTAAGTAAATGTATAATGGAGGCACTAATTCACTTCCAGGGGAACGTTGACGAGAATAGTGCAAAAGTAGTGCCTCGTGCTGCGACCCTAGATAACATTAGGACACTTATTTTTAACCCGTGTATAATGTCCTTATCTTCTCACAGGCAAAGATCTTTGAAGACTTACTGCATGTGGAGAAATGAGGTGACTGTAACATATACAAGTTTCATATTCAATTCTGTTAAAATAGTTTGTAAGTGAAACTACGTTACTACGTTATTGTTAGAGTATCTACAGACCTTCAGATGATCAATTGTTTGAGATTTTTCTAACCAATACTATTATAAATGCGGAAATAATGAAATAACAAGAAAAATATATATCTGCAACAGCAGAAAGCAGAAGTTATGCAGTGATTTACAGAGTTGAAACAGCCTTTTTTACATATGCATCTGTGTAAATATCATTGTGTGTGATTGATCTCCAGTGTTGGGAGTAACTAGTTACTTTTGTAACTAGTTACTGTAATATATTCCACTTTTCAGTAACTAAGTAGTGTAACTGATTACTTATAAAAAATGTGATAATATATTACTAGTTACAATCTGAGTAACTCAAATTACTTTCATATATATTAATTGCTTTTATATTCTTTTGAAAGCGACACTTAAGGACCAAAACACCACTAAAATACTGTCTGTTTGCTTAAAGGTGAATAAAATATTAGAGGAAGATGTGTTGTGACGTCACATTTCCATAAATTAACCAGTATCAAATGTAAATGTAATAGGATTAGTGTTGTACAAGGTCAAAGTAACTCAAAGTAACTCACAGTAGTGTAACTCAGTTACATTTTTGAGACAGTAATATTGTAATACAAATTATTACTTTTTTCTCCCTGTAACTAGTAATATATAATGTATTACAATTTTTAAGTAACTTACCCAACACTGTTGATCTCCTATATTTTATCATGTTGTCAGTGAACAGATACAAGGTCAAATCATTGATATATTTAATAGGTTGAGAACTGTTTTAGTTCAACAAGAACCCTAGAAATGATCAAATAAATAAGCTTCAGGTTTTGGCTATACAAGTTTTAGAATTAAAGCATAGAGAAAAGTTAAACTATATGTGAGAGAACTTTTTTATATAATGACATAGGTCATGTTGTCTCATCTAGATGATTTTTGTGATTACTTTTTGCTGACAGCTGCTGAACACTGACCTCTTTATCTACAAACCTGACAGGTTCAAAACAGAATTGAGCACTCTGAGTAAGCACGCCAGCCATTTAGCAAAGATGATCAAAGATAATCACACAAAGAGCACTTCTAACAGATCAGGCCATGAGCTGCCAAATCACAGCTAGGCAGCATATGACGACTTAAGAGCACAGATCTAATCATTCTCCATTTTAATAATACTTTAGCCAGCTAAAACACAAGATTGCATTCTAAAGGGGGGATGTTTGGCAATGTAAATTATAAGTTTTAAATATATTGCAACTTTGTTCCTTTGTTTTATGCAAGTGTAAGTGTAAAGCTGGTAGTGGTTGATGTACTGTCAATCATAGCTCTGTGCTGAATTTCACATCAATTATTTTTGTTATTCTTGACCAGTTCAACTTGAAGTCAAATTATTACAATACACACTTAAATACAAGTTTTAATAAAGCTTCTCAAATCTTTACAGAGCTTTTTTTTGTTTTGTTTGAATGAAATGTTAAGTACCCTCAACATTACATTTAAAATAATGATAATTACTTGATGATGACTGGAGAGCACAAGCCATAAAGACATATTAATAAAAAGGAGCCCTGGGTAACATCATTATCTGTGTTTGTGCTGCTAATGACACTGAACAGAGAGAAACTATTCCAGTTCAAACCAGATGTTAAGAGGTTTTACTATAAAGAACATATGAAAAGGATATACGTAACTTAAATGTTTGCAAACTCAATATTATTTAGGAGTTACCCATCTATCAATTGACAAAATGTATTACTTACTAATGCCGATTGAACAATATAGGACAGCTATCTAAAACTCAGTAATCAGCCATCACTAAAATATCGTATTTACTATCATGTTATTTTGTCTATTACCTCTGTTTCATTTTAATTTTGATATAAAGCAAAATATAGAGTTTGAAGTTGAAGTTTCATTCACAAAATAAAAAGGAGACTCCGACCACAGGAACATTTCCATAAATAAAGTGTTTTCGAGAAACAGCTACCTAGCTCCATGTGTATTGTCAGAGAGCAGTGAGCATGTTAGCTGTTCTATTCAAATGAGCACTGAGCCGACAGCAGCACAACTCACAAGACACAACTCACTCAGAAAGAATACTGGACCATGTTATGCTCTGCACACACAGAAAACAACCATCACCCCATGGAGCCAGTCAGGAAGGAATTGCCAGCAAAAAACAAACAAACAAACAAAATAACTGACAAACTTTTGTTTTCTTACACATTTACAGTAAAAAGACCACGTTCTGTAATCAAGATACACACACACACACTGTACAAATGTATGTGTGCAAGCAAAAAGTCTATTGAATAACAAACAAATTCTATTAATATGGAAACAAAAAACGTGCCTTCGTGAGTAAGTATTAAATAATTAAACGAATTTACCTTCATGATGACAAGCAGGTGACACAATCCTGAAGAAGCAACAGATTAGAGTCATTTTGGGTAATAAAGTATGTGCATTAGAATCACAGTAAAGCACAATTCCAAACTGTAAAACATTACAAGCAAAGTAATAATATCAGGAGACAAACAGATGACAAGTGCCCCCTGGGTGAAGTTACAGTATTTTATCTAAAATAAAATGTTCTGAATCTGAACTTTACATATCTCTGGCAGCTCTGACACCAAATTCTTGCAGCTCTTGAAGAGTTTCTGTTTCTCACTCACACAAAGCTCAGAGATATGAAGAGTTGCTTACTTCACAGTCTGTCAGACAAAAGAGCGCCAGTAATCCAGCCCTTGAGAGCTGCCGATAGTGGACTGTGCTTTAACGTTGCATTGTATTGAGTGATAGTGGCCACAGAGATTCTACTACATACAACCATTACAACATTTACAGGAAACAAAAGCTGAATTTTAACTCCTTCAACTTTTGTGAGTGATACACTTTAATTTCTTCAAAACACAATCTCACTAAAATTGTTAATGATAAGAAAATATTCATACAATTGTATCATTTTCACAGATACTCCTTTTTTTGTTTTTCAGTTAGATGACTAAAACATTGTAACACTGTTCAGTGAATGTCCAGAATGCAAATACTAAATGAGAATAAAGGTGAATTGAACTGAATGAAGTTCAGAGTGTGGTAAAAGAAATAGCTGTAGTAACAATGGGCTTTTTCAGTTGTAGTTACCTGGAACAGCGATGTATGGGGATGTGTAGACCGCTGTGACACTCTGGGAGACAAGATTGCTTTCTTCCAACTGTGTCTGACCAATAGGAACTGTGAACAAAGAAATCAAAGATTGGGACCAGGAGAAAAAGACACACAATATATATTTCTTGTGTTGTAAACAACTGAGAGGGACAGGTTTATCTCCAGGAAGAGTAAGGAAGCAATTGAGCACTCTGAATTGAGTTTTTAGATTTGGACTGAATTTGAGCCTCAGCATTGCAAGTTTATTCCTTTAGTTGAATTTTTTTTTTTTTTTTTTCAATTTTTGTGTTGATGTTGTGATTTGTTTCTATCCAAAAACAAATAAATAATTTGCAACTGACTGATTACTGAGAAAATATTTGGAGTTGTAATTATCTCCCAGTGTCCAAGGTGAAGAGAAATTTCAGTAGAATTTTGTGGTTAATTAAATGTCTCATGCCTCAATAGAGGTTATGAAAAGACATAATTCTCATTTGAAAAATGTCCTCAAACAATTTGACAGAGTAGCAGAAATATGGAAAGCACAACTGACAAAATGTGTTTCTTTTTATATAGTGGACCTAACCCGATGTATTCAAATGTATTTGAGTGTGTTTTGCAGGCATGTGGGATTGTTTTTAATGCACTGTAAAGCATGTTTACAGTACAGCACAGCACAGCACAGTATGAAAAGCACTTTATAAATAAAGTTTGATTTGATTCTGGACACTTTCCCTTGGCCCACAACATTTTTTTTTTCTCAACATGCACAGCTTTTATAGGGAGAGAAAGATATACAACTGGTATTTGATTCCTGTCATAGGCAAGTCAGTCATAAATGTGTGCAAAGCTGCTGTTGTTTATCTAGTTTTCTACTACTCTTTACGTTTTAGTTGCCAACAGTTGACCAAATATTAAGCAGTGGTGTAAACTTTTATTTTTGGAACTGGATTGTAGCAGATTTACTCATATACTGCATTACTTGTTTGGAGTTCCTTCAGGAAAATCCCATTCCTTAGCCTTGACAATTTAACAATTTCCAAATACCAGATTTTGTGTAGTCTTCTGCAACTTCTAAAAAGACATTGACCTGATTAAATTAGGATTTTTTTCTTACATATTATGAACATTTTATTTTGCATAATTCAGACATTCAGACTATTTGTGCCATCTGCCTTGATGTTTGAAACCCTAATTTTTATACTCAAGTAAGAAGTGCAAACTATATATACTAGAAAAAGGGCATGTAATAGCTAAATCAATAAAAGTATGGAGAATATATACAGGGCTGTTAGGTATACAAGTGCATCACGCAAATAGCATCACTTTGATTAGCAATTTTCAAAATGTGATGATCTTAGCTATCATTAGTCGTTATTAATAAAAGCTGAGTAAAAAACACCTTGCGCCTGACTTTTGACTTCTAAATGACAGTTACTCACCAGCACATGAACTACCACTATCACCACACAAGCATCATTAAGCATGTACTTACACCACAGGAGCGCGATGCTAGGTGTTGCTATAGGTGGTTAATGGCAAAGTCACAGGTCAGGAGGTTCCAGGCGGGGCTGAGCAGTTAAGAGGTTCAGTGGAGGGACAGCACTTTGCCTGATTGGTTATGGTCCCAGGGGAGGTGGGTGCTGGTCTAGAGACATGACATCATAGTGTCCTATAACAAAAATAGGGAGAAGAGGTTGAAGGCCAGAAGGTCAAGACAAGGTGCAATAGATGGTGACCGCCGGCGCCATTCCGAGAGAGGTTAACTGTGTATTGTCATCTAACCATCTTTTACAATGGCAGCTGCTGTTAGCCACAGATGCTGTCCAGGGCAGGTTTGGTGACCTCTTTGTAATCATGAAAAAGTGCAGATGCAAAACGAGAAATACAGAGCAGTATTATTGTTGACTCATTCTGATAAAAACTTTAGAAAGGAATCAAAATGAAAACAATAGATTTCCCCACATCTGTATTAGAATGCCCACAGAATGCTGTAATCTCGTCATAAATTACATTATTATTCTTAGTGTTAGCATCCCTTAAATGCAGAGCGTGAAGTGATATAAATAAGTATACAACTGCAAAAGTACTATCTCTACCCCCATCTCCCAACCCCCTAGAATATGGGACTTTTTTTTTTTTCTATGTATTTAGGAATAAACTATAATATATGTAGATCAGTAATTGACATTTGAAAAAGATTTTGTAAAACAGCTTAGAAATAGAAAGAGGTTAATTTAATTCTTGTGCAAAACTGCAGAACTCTCATTGTTATTGTCAAATTTTAATGAATGAATCTGATTTTTTGGAATAATCACAGATAAAAAGGTATGTAGTTAGAACAATGGTCAAAAACGAAAGAAAAATAAATTTAAAAATAGGTCGTGTTTATTGTTATTGATCATAATTACTTGACTGAGCTAAAATATGAGAAACCGGGGCGAAAAATGTAAACGGAATTTATTTACTTACAGCACAAATTTTGATAAGCTGTCATAAAAAAAATCAGAATGCAAACTTCTTGTATAGTATTTCTTTAAATATGTTTTATTATATGTTATGAAATTAATGTTTGTACTAGATGATACATTTAAACTAAGCATTATCGCGCTGATAGTATGATAGTAAATTAACAAACAAAAACAAACAAACAAAAAAACACTGTAGCCTTTTAAATATAAAGTTGAATTTACATTTTGTTTTACACCTACGTTCTTGTTTTTGAAATAATACTTTACAAATCACCTTTTTACATTGCATTTGGGAAAGTAATGGTGCTTGTAATTCTCTGTCAGCTAAAAACTTATTCACTTATTCAAATGGCTTGGTGGAGCGTGCTTGATATTTTATTACCACCATTATATAGTAAATCATAACCTATACTCCATGGAGTGTCTGAATATGCAGTAGAAACCGTAAAAAATGAAGTGTTTGTCTCACTTTTACTACTGCACGTGGAGAGACTGGGGAGCGGTGATTTATGGGTAAGTTAACGGGCAAGTGAAATGGAAATGGAGGCTGCTTTCCTGTCACTAAACACTGCTTAGAGTCCTTCTGCTAATGGCTACAGAATGGATTGATGAACGAATGTTAACTGGAAGGATGAGTAGAACTGGCTGACAGGTACATGCAGAGGAGATGATGCACCTTGTAACCGGGCTGTGTACGCCACAATCAGACAACCGACTCATGACACAGGTGCAAGCACAGATCGACGCTGTCTGTAATGTGAAATGATTATCCAAAAACTATTTACTCTCTATCTAGACAAGTATTGCAATTACAATTCAATTGGCAAGTTATGTTTTCAAACTCTGAATCTCTTCACACTTCAAAAGAGTTTCGAAAAAGATTGAAAATTAGCCTAGTTTTACTTGAGTAGCATTTTGAAGTAATTTTACCCTTATTTGAGAACAGTTTCTTTGGCTGCTATGCCACTTCTGCTAATAATATGTCAGCAATGTTACTATTTTGTATTTTATATTTTCAAATTGATGCTTTAATCATGTTTATCTGTGGTGTCTAAGTACAATTTGTGGTTTAAAACAAAACAAACAAAACAAAACAAACAAAACAAAACAAAACAAACAAAACAAAAACATATAGATTTTATTTTCAGAAGTAGATGTTTCTAGCCAGAATAAGAAAGGAGATTTTGTTAACAACAACAACAACAACAACAACAACAACAACAACAACAACAACACAACAACAACAACAAAAAATAATTTTTGTGCCTTTTAAAGCTCAAATTTGCTGTGAAAAAGCTAGACCTGACGGAACAGAGAGTCAATAGACCTGTTTCTATGTCTAAACTGATAAAAAAGGATTTTGAGTTTTACTTTCTGAGTTTATAGAGTAGTTTTTAGAGTTATCATAAAACGATGGGTGTGGATAGGGGGTGGGTGAAAATAGGTATTTACTGAACACTTATGCATCATCTGCAAAACAATACAAGATTAGCCAAATGAATAAACTAATAAGAAAGAATTCTGGTATAGGGTTTAAAACTTGTATTGTGTCCCCTTTAATTCGCAAACATGCAAATGGAATAATTACTGAACCTGTCTTTTTACTTCTAGCATGATGAAGTCGTGTTTTTCAAAGGTCATCAACAAAAACATCTGCACATATATTCATTTTTGTCATGGTTCTACTAAATAGCCATAAAAAAGGCTCTGTTCAGGTGGAGTGGGCTTACCTTTCTTTCTATTCTGTTCCATGGAAAAGCATTTTGTTTATCCATCTTTATGGGGATGAGCAGGTGACAGCAGAAACAGACCACGTAAAAAGTCAGATCTGTGGAGAGACGAGCCCGCTCACAGCTAGAATGTATGTTTTTTCAATTCATTTCCATGAATAAAAAACATCTGTTCATAAAAATGCACAATAAATAGTTTACAAAGCAGTGACAAATCCAAGTAGTTAAACAGGCGGCGAACAAGTTACATAGTGCACATCAAGTTACAATACACACAAACAAACAGACTAACAGGTGCAGAAACTTCTAAATCATCAAAAGATGTAAACAAGTTTACAACTTCTCCCTCCGAGATTTTTTTTCTTGCAGAATTGTAATATAATTCATTGACATGTTTTTAATTTGGTGTTTGGCACCATATGCTCCGACTGGCACATGGTGTGAGCCATTTCCATCAACACCTGTTCCCATTACCACTGATGATATTTAATTAGAATACATCTAATGTTAAAAATGTCAGGCTCATAAGGTTTGCTCTGCACCAGTGAGAATGCCATGAGTGTTGCGGTGTGATTGTAGCAGTATTTTAATGAGCCATAGACTGACAGCGAGAGTCTGTCTTTGGAGTGTCTATTACATTTCTATTTAAAAGAGACAGATTGAGCCAAAATACAATCAATTCAGAGTGAATTCTTCAGTGATTTTCCTCTTGGAAGCATAATAGAATCGCTTAGCTGCATTGTAGTCTATGTCAATAAAGCTAAGCCAGAAAAGAAAAGACAGAGGGTTGGCTGGAAGCTGTGTTTATTGCATTTAAATCACTCATGCATCCTAAGTGACTCTTTATATCTGATACAAGATAAGTTTGGGACTTGGTGTAACACTATGTTTGGGGAGCTGTGAAAGTAGTCAATTTTAGCGAACAAAATCTGGTTTGGGCTTTGGTTTCCACACACCCAAGTGCCATTGTCGCACCTTCTGTGTTATGTCATGGTAATAGCAGAACTTGACACAATCTGACTCAGTGTCTCACTCATAAAGTCTATTTTTCACCAATCGCGGTTCACACAGCCGCCACTCTCAGCAACAAAACTGTTACATTACGGAATTTATGTGAAGATGAGCACAAGTCTGCATATCTTTCAAGATCATTTTACTTTTGAGAATGATGGGAGAACTTTCATGTATGATTCTTTTGAATAGAGGCTGTTTTGAAATTTCTCAGATGGTCGGCATTGTTTTGTTCAGATTTTTTTTTGGCAGGGGGAACATTTAGTCAGGAGACACAGGTGTACGCGTTATTGTTTTGGAAGCCTCAAATTTCATTCATACTCAAAGGACACCGTGCATGGGTAATTCAAAACTATGCAGAAATCTATTATGCTGCCTTTTCATTCAACCAACCATCTGTCCCATTGCATACGAATATGTGTCTTATCAACTAATTTCGCAAAGACAACCGATTTAACTAATGATAAAGACATATTGGTAGTCATTTCCCTTACTAGAAATGGGTTAAATCAATGTATGTAGGGTTGTTTAAATTAAAGCACTGATTGCGGAAAATATTTCAGTTTTTTTGTTATGAAGCAATAGACCAACTGTAACCAAATGTGTTAATTAGTTAAATGCTTTATGTTATGCATCATCCACATTTTAAATTCATCACATAGTTTTTAAACCCAAAAGGTCTAACTTCACAACATCTTGGTGCTGTTTGTCCATTTTATTTTGTTCCTCTTAGCAATTTAGGTCTGTCAGGAAACACATTAACTTTGTTTTCTCCAATAGTTAATCAACATGTCACAGTTCAGACACCTCTCTGTGTGAGGCGGCCCCTCCTCAGGTGCCCCACTGATGGTTAGTTCCAATTAGACCTGTCCCTTTGCTTTTGTCACTTGTGACCATCTTGTCCTGCCTTCACCTCTGTCTAGCATCAAACTGCAGAATGCATTTTTCAAACATGTTTATAAGCAAAAATTATTCAGTAAACCCGATAAAAAGGGGGTGCAAAAGCAGATTCCATAAGAATCTGCATTATAGAGCACTAATGTTATCAAATGAGGGAAAACACTTTAATATGCCATATGGTAAGCAGAAGCGCTGATTTCTATGTAAATGGTCAAATAAGTACTACCTAAAAAGTTAGTTAGGAAAATTGCAACTTCCAACTGCATGTGTAATGTAAAAAACTAAAATGTTAATATTGAACTACCTTTTTAGAATTTAGAATAAAATCAGTGTTTTGATGAATACTTTGAAAATGTCTTTAGTTACTCAATTCACTATCCGTTCATTTCAAGTTTTCTCACTGTTTTCATAAAGTTTAAATCACAAATTCACATTTTAAAAAAAGTAATTGTATTCTGAATACCTCCAAATGAAAAAGTAAATGTAACTAAATACAGTGACTCTAAAATAGTATTTTGAATACACATTTTAGTATTTAGTTACTTTCCAAAACTGAACACAACAAGCCAGCTTGTTTGCTTGTGTATCTAAATGTAATGCCAATTTAAAGTAATGAGTACAACATTGCCCCATAAAACCAACATTATGAATTGTGAGCATGTAATAATTTTTACTACAGATGCTTCCTATTGGTTGTAAAAGTATCACATCTTCCCATATGCACTCCTATTCAAGCATAAAAGTCATGATCAGCCAGTAAGCTTGAAGTAGCTGTATGATTATTAACACAATAAGCTTCCAGTCTAATAAATACTTTTTCTTTGCTTTTAAAACATGCCTATTGCACATATCGGTCACAGTGTGCTCCCCAGCTGCTGCAAAGATTATTCCGTTCTCCAAGGACATGATGCATGTATTGTGTCTCCTAAACCTCCAGAGTCTTTCCAACGCTCTTCATGCCACAAGTCTCTAGACATTTAAATCTGCCTCGGCTTCACTTAATCTCATTCGTACATGTATTTTTCCCATCCCCCCACTTTGCTTTGGACATTTATCAGCTGCCTCTCAAAGTGAAGAACACATTTGCTCAATTGAGTTTCAGGTGTGGATGAACGTGTGGAGGGAAGGTGAAGCTGTAGAAGCATCTGCAAGCCTAGCCTGACTCCTTGTGGCAACAATGAAAATTACATACATTTGATCTGCCATGAAATTTCTTGATCACGTTTAATTAAGTATATTTTTTGTTACAGTGGAGTCAAAACTAAATGAGATATATTCACTTCATACAATACATGCTTGCTCAAAGACATCTACCCTGTCTTTCAAAATATCAGGTTTTGTATTTATTTTTTGTATATTTTCACATTTAGGCAAAGAGGGTTATTATCACCATTAAAAATTTAACTTTCTATTTTTATTGAATTGCATACTTAATATATGCATTTTAGATATTTTAAGTTACCTGACAATATACCTTATTTTATGTGTTTCTACTTATAAAAAAGTTTTAGTTTTACAAACAGCTTTTACTTTGAAGGCGCATGAACTTCAGGAAGACTAGCTTGCCTAACAGTTGGCTTCTCCATGGCAACCAGCTGTACACATAGGTAGGAAACAGACAACACTGATCTTTATTGCTTACAGGTATTTGATATCTTCTTCCAGACATTGCAGCTAGATAATTATGCATATTACATATGTGTGACATATATTCTTCTTTCTGCAGAGTTAACAATGGCATTTCCTGAAGGGAAGAGCGACATGGAGCGTCTGGGGATTTTCAAAGAGATGGGTTACATCTCTATAGGAGACAAGTACAGCCCTCCAAACAACCGTGAGCCAGTGTTTTTGTCACTTGAGTAACTGCAGCATGTCTTCAAAGCTTGGTAGATTTTTAATGTAATTGATTTCAGCAGCTAGTTATTAAATGTTTATTAGAGTGTAATTTGAGATGTTACAGCACTAAGTTTGTGGAGATCGCCAAGTTAACAGAGATGGGTAGTAAACGTATATTCAGTTACATTTCTTGGTGTAAATAAACTGTACTTTTCTAGCTTTTTACTTTTATTTCTGGCCACTTGAATAAGATCTTGTAACATTTTCTCACGGTGAGTGTTTAAATGCAGCCTAATTAAAAATGTAGTCTATGTTGACACTATGAAACTAAACAAATAAAACCAGACGCTGCATCTAGATAGCTACTTTTAAAGTTGCTCTTATTTGATTAAAAAGCACTACTTTTTACTAATACTTGAGGTATATTATTTGGAAGTAACTTTAATCTTACTTGAGAAAAATGTTTGTATAATCTGTCCACCTCTGTTTGTTGGAAGGCCTGTCTATAGCTTTGGAAGAAAATTTGAAATGCATTTTGTTATGGAAATCATATAACTACACACTTGAAATAGACAACTAGAAAATAAACCTAGCACAGTAAGTTTATATTTTTTTTTAGGTCCTTTTAATGAGTCGGCCCACCGAAGTCGTCAAATGCAGGCTGGCTTGCTACGCAACGCTGTGCACTGCAGAGTGGCTTTTTTGAAAAGACATACGCCGAATATTTGAACGTGAGGCGCTCAATGACCCGATAAAACTGGCTCGGCAATATCGGAACCAGCAGGCCAAAAAAATCCTGGGCAAGGCCTTCCTGCCCTCAAATGGCATCAAGACACCGTGAGGAAATATGCATAAACAGTCACACTATGATCAAAGCACTTACTGTATTGGTTTTGTCGGTTGTTCAGATGTGGATCAGGAAGTTACTATGGCACACTTTCTGGACCAGTGGAAGCCATGAGCCCACAGACACTGCCCCGAAAACCACACAAGTCACCTGGCGCAACATTATGACTTCACCTGGAAAAAAAGGCAGTGGTTACAGGTTTATGGCAAGCAAAAATGCACAACATGTAGATCTAATAAAAAAATAAAAAAACAAACAAAGTGTTGATATGTAAAGCTGCTCAAACATAGAAAATATAATATGCAACATGACATAAAATTAATTATTTTGCAGTTATCCTAATGTTGGCCTTTCCAGTATTGACCTGTATGCTTCTGATCCATACGACAGAGCCAAGGAATCTATAAAGGTAAGAGATGGCTTTAGATGGCAATCAGAATTGTGAGCTAAAATTGAGTATTACGCCACTGTTTTTCTAATTTCACATGTGTTTATATCTGTTTGTTTACTTAGATTTTTTTAAATTAGTTTATTGGACAGGGACAATGTACAAAAACATAAACGATGCTGTGCACCAGATTACAGCTGTAGCTAGTTTTCATCTGCAATCCTTGAGCAGGTGAAGGATACAAGAAAAATGTTGCAATATTACACTCACACACACTGGAAATGACTTATTAAACATTAAAGATATACAATAAAATCTACCTAAGATCATTGGGATACCGGATACAATTCTTAATGCTGACACAGCTGGTTTTCTTTGCTTTGCTTGAAAAATTCTTCACATCAGAAGAAAGTTTCAGACTCTGCGGGAGTTTGCTCCATTTTTGAAGGCTTTTAAAGAAAAGGCTGAGCGAAGGCTGAGCTACATTTAGGTAATCTGCAGTCATTGTGAGTGGGATGTTGGCTTTCTGCCTTGTCTTTGGAAATTCATTCAAATTTAAGTAAGAGTACATAGAATTTGTAGACATTAAGCACACACTTTTCACCAACTGAATATAATTTACGATTGTCTAGTGTGTAGCATGCTGATTGCTTATTTGTATGTTAAAGAAAGAAGTATTAATTCATCGCTCCAAGGTAAAAGCTGGACCCTTCATGCTGAACCTCCATCCAAAAGACTTTTTTCAGGACAATCCTTACCGCAATAACAAACCCACCCCCAGTCACACAAGACACTCCCTTCTATTAAGAAAGTGTCCCCAGCTCCATTCAAGCCCTCATCTCCAAGTAAACGGGTTAGTATGCCCTTAAATACTTAAAAATATCATTGATGTGTAATGCCTCAAAAGCAGTTCTATTTCTCCTTACCAGATTGGAGGAATGAAGGCTGGGACATTTGATAATTACCCTTCTCACTCTGCTGATCCATACACCATTCGCCGCTCTAAATCCACTCATCAAGGACTAGTTTTTCACCCAGCACCGGGTCCCAAAAGCACACCTGTAAAAAGCATCATTATGCACAATGTCAACAGGTAATAGAGAACATTAATGTATTTTATTTATTTATTTTTACCTGTAAGCCTATTTAATATTTTTTGTCTTTTCACAGGAGCGTGCATTCTGCAAATTACAGCTCGAAGATCTCAGTCATGTCTATGTCATTTTGACTGTGATTTTAGAGTAGCATTATACCATCTGTTTTAAGATGCTAAGAGTATTAGGCCTGTAGATCTGTAAGTACTAAGATTTACTAATGTCATTGACTAATAAATGATACTTGTTTGGGTGTAGCCTAATGAAAGTGCTGTTTATTAAGGTTAAAATGAAATGCATACTGTTTAATAATGGCATAAATTAATAAAAAAAAGGTCGCCAAAATAATTCAAAATTACTGCTACTTGCAGTTGCAGCGACTTACGAGTGTTCCTTGATTATCCTGCTCCACAGTGCGCTTAAGAGGCTCTTTCATCATGTTGTTTATAGTTAAAGACATACGCTGTCCGCTTCTTTTCTTATTTTCGCAATGCATTATGGTCTATTGCTCATTCTAGTGACCACTGACGATGCTCACTACTTTTCCAGATGCAATGAGGGAAATTTTGAGAGCACTGTACTTTGTCCTACTGAAGCATGTACTGGAGTGACTTCATTGAATATAGATGAGTGCAGTACATAGAAGTTATACCGCACCCAGGGGGCGCTCATTCGAAGACAACTGTTCTGGAAAGAAACTCAAGTACCCAGAATTCATAGCGCCCCTATAAAGTCGCTCTTTCAACTTCCGCTCGCTCTCTGTTGCTGCTTCAACCATGTGGTACGAGAGCTGTTGGGGCTGATTTACCTATTGAATACAAATGGTAAGCATCTAAGCGTAGATTGGTTACATTTTACGTCCATGTGTTTGTGACTGACATAGTCACAAATGTGTAGTGCATAATGAGCTAGTCTCTTGGAGTATTTTATATTACTTTGTTAGAACCCAAGATCTGGTTAGCTTCGCCTCGTGCACGAGGCATCATGCTGAACTGTATCATTGTATATATCTGTATTAATGTGCCGTTTTGTTCCTTTCTACAGGGAAACTTCCTTTCCACGTGACTGAGACTGGTAAAGAAAACCATGTGACGCAGTCTTCAAACCTCTGCTGAGGTATAATTTGGCACAGTTTGCTTTTATTTCCTTCCTCCCTCCAGTTCTCAGTCAGCTGTCCAGGCCTCAATGTCTGGTTCAGTGTTACGGGGCTGGTAGAGGAAGACTCTGTCCTAGACCTCAGCTCGACGGGTTCTGTTTTAGAGTCTGTTGTAGCTGTGGTGGAGCAGAGCACAGCTCAATGAGAGTGGCCCCTCTGATCAACCAGCAGTGTGGGCCTAGTATAGGGCTGCACATTAAAAACCTCAAATGATTTAATCAATGTATATCTGTCTTACATAATGAAAGGTGCCTGCAAGAGATGCATTCTTATTAGTTTTTGTCCATGTGTTTGTAGGCTAGACTTGGCTGCAAGTCTCCAGTTTAACCAGAAGCATACCAAAATGCTGCAGGAAATGTAAAGTGAGTATTTTATAGATTCGTTTGTGTTTAGTTGCCAGCTGTGATGTTTGAATTAACACATCATGCTGATTATATATCATGGTGAAAAATCTCCTCTAAACTGAGCTTTTTGGCTTGTAGGCCTACAAAGCATAAGACTGAGAGCTACTCTGACTACGGTACTTTTTGTTTTTTACAGTGGTGTCGAGATCTAAAACCTACCTCTGAATGACTTGGTAAGTAGTGCTTCACAAATATTCATTATGCCTGAACCAATTTTGTACTGCCATGTCAGAGCCTTCAATCTCTGTTGTGGAATCATAGGATTGGTAGAGTATCTTCAGGGCTTTGGCACAGGTTTAAGTAATGCCTGTTTACCAAAACCTGACTGAAGACCTGGAACAGTTAAATTAAGATCAAACTAAGCCATTGCCTTTGTAACAATGTTGTCCCTAAAATGTATATATATATATTTTTTTTTCAGAGGCAGTCCTGCAAATGGGTCAAGAACTTTTGTGAATGCGGATTTGAGAAGTTGTGGATGATTTCATTTTTTTTTTCTTAGTCAAAAGCATTAAATAAGCAGTTTCTAAAATCTGGTGTTTGCATTGAGCAATTGATTTAAAAGAATGATTTCTTTGTAACCATTTTATACATTATAATGCTGAACTCTTACACTGAGGCGTGACACTTGGATAATCTAATTTTTAATAAACTATTTGAAGCTGACTTGTTTAAACATTTTTTTTAAGCTACAATAATAATAGAATCAAATCAATACAGAATTAAAAAGGTACTAAGTAAAGTTCTTAAAAGCTAATTTCTGCACCGTGTTTATACAAATGAAGTAAAGAATTCTGAACTGCCACGGACAAAAAACAATTTTGAAATGGCATTTATGCTGATGCAGACAGTATTGAGGAGACTGTATATTCAAAGTAGATTACGGTGGCTAATGGTGGTAACTGCCTATACTTTGCATTAACTTGGACACTTCTGGGTAAGATTCGTGTTGGAAAAGCCAGATGGCTTAGCCAAAGGGGAAAGGGGCAGGTCAGAAAATGGAGGTGGAGTTTGAGTTTCTACTAAACTTGGAGAACCCAAGATTTTTCCTCTGCAAACAAGCTACGTCTGTAGATTTGAAGCACGAAGCCAAAACTCGGGTAAGTCACCAAATCTGTTCAAATTCAATGGCGATTTTAATGAGGACAATACTTCCCAAATGACAAAATGAACGTTATTGAAGTTGTGGCGCAAAATGCTTGGGTGGCAGAAAATATTGATAGACGGATGTTTCATCACGAGATGTACTCCAATGTAAATAGATTTCTTTGTAATTCTCAAATTTGTAATCCAGTAGCCAATATAATCACAGACGCTAAAGAAGTTTGTCTAGGTAGAGACAACGTAAACAAGTTTGCATATTTACGCATACAAAATGACGCGCAAACGCAAACTGCATTCTCTCAAACTTTTAGCAATATTCTGCGTATAAGTAAGATTTTCGTTGTGTAATACGTGTAGGTAGCCTAATGTTTTTTTTTATTTCATTATCACGTTACACATAGAAAAGGAGAAGTATAGAGATTGTCTAACTCATGAAGAAATCCTCCGGATGGAGATTGCATAAACCCATTGAAGATTGCTTTTAAACCTGAAAAGACTTGGTCACTCCAACTTGCAGCGTAATGAGTTAATCTGTTAATATTAAACTGCTTTATGAATGAAGAGTAAAGGAAATCTGTGGATCTCAGTGCCATGGCCCATTATCTGCGGTATTTCACCACTGTGGGTGACCAGCAGCAGGTCCAGTGGGAGGATGAGGAGCTGCACGCAGTCAGTGAAGATCTGAGCCCAGCCACGGGACAGTTCCCACCATCTCTGACCTTCAGGGACTCTCTGAAGAGGCTGTACAGCGCGGAGCGTTTCCAGGTACCGTCTGTTTCTGCACATGCTACTTAAATAAAAGTAACCCTACTAAAAGTCTGAGTTTGTGATTTTTCTTAAAGGTTGCAGTTGTGTGCTTGGTCATCCTTGATGCAATATTTGTCCTGGCTGAGCTTCTGATTGATCTGTCTATTATTGAGTTGAACATGGCCATGTTGCTCCTGAGGTAAGTATCACCTAATTATTAAAAAATAATGGACTGGAAAAGCAAAACGCTCAATGACTGTGAGGCTGCAATCAATATTCCTTACTGTCACACATGCAACTGCAATAGGCCTACCATCTTTGTATTTAAGAAAAAACTGTGATTCAATTTGTCAGCTGTTGACTCAAAATTAACACATCTAGTTAGTGTTCTTTATGTCCCCAGTTAACTTAACAGCTAACTCTGTGTGCAGGTGTTTCACTACCTCAGCCTGGCCCTTCTGACTTTCTTCATGGTGGAGCTGATGGGAAAGCTGTTTGCCTACCGTTTGGAGTTTTTTCATCACAAATTTGAGGTATTTGATGGAGTGATTGTGATCGTCTCCTTTGTGCTGGACATCGTCTTCATCTTCAGAGAGGATGCCTTCGATGGCATGGGTCTGCTCATCCTGCTGCGGCTCTGGAGAGTGGCCAGAATTATTAATGGTACTGTACACATCGACACATACTCTTACAACCAAAGTATAATGTGAGTGACATTATATTCACATTTGCATATAGGCTACAGTATATTCACATTTGTGCAAATTTCAATACCTTATAAGTAGTCTAAACTGGAGTTGCATCTTTGCATCCCAAAATGTAATACTGCATATTCCATTAGGGTGTTTAAATTACTGATAGGCCCAACAATACGTGGTTAGCTAAAACAACATGCAACTCCTACACTATAAAGATGCATGGGGAAATCTTAGAAATACAAAAGAACCAGTCTGGATAAGATCTAGGACTATAAAATTTACAACTGTGAAGAGTTTGTGTTTTTCAGTTATTAAAGTCATTAAGAGCATGAGAAACACTGATTGTGGTAACAAGAACAGATATATTGTGGCTTAAGAATAAATAGCTAACATATGGACAGGTGTTCTGGTGTCAGTGAAGACTCGAGCAGACCAGAGGCTCCACAAACTGAAGGAGAGCTACGATCACCTTGTCCAGAGAGTCACTGAGCTACAAGCGCGCACTGACAAATTGGTGACTATACCATTTGTATTTTTAACTGTCTGATTCAAAAAACACAATTTTCTATTTTTGTTAATATTAGACAATTAGACATAATAGTGAAATGTCTTTCCTAATTACGGGTAATATTAATGTATTTTTTCAATGTATTCTAGGAACAAGACAACCAGAAACTTCAAGCTCTCCTGAAAAAGCACAACATAGATTTCTAGATGAAGACTTTTGTTACTACTGAATGTATAGATGTAATTCTGAGGAAATCACAATGATTGTTACATTTCAGTGTTTAGTGAAAGGATCTTTTGATTTACTTTTGTATTATAGCTAGAAGTGATTATATATAAAGTTAAATTAACATTAACTTAATAGCTAGTTATTTGTGTTTGTATTGTATTGAACAATTTTCAAAACATGTAAATATAAAATGTGAGATTTATTTACATAAAAAATAAATATTCTATTTTCAGTTATTAACAAGCGTCAGACAACACTATTTACACTTTGTGCGCATTATAAGAGTTGCCAGTGAACAATGTGATCCTGAGTAAATAGCAAAATACTGCTTTTAGTTCATTATACAAAAGGAAAGAAAAAGTCAAAAGGCAACTTGGCATCGATTGTAGGCATGGCTCTGTATCCAGGAGCAGCAGGAGCAGACACTGAGATGAAAGCCACAGATGTTTGTACTGGTAAAATACTGCTTCCTCCAGACAGCAAGGCCTGGGAGAAATATTGTTTAGCTTCTGAGATTAAATCAAGTTTATGTTTGCAGAATCTACAATATTGCCCTAAAATGGCAGTTTTCTTACCAGTTGACTGGTGTTGGTTTGAATAATTTCTGTGACGCTCACAATATGTGCCTGAGGGTTTACCAGGGTTCCATATTTAGTCCATTTAATTTCTAAATGAAGTGACAAAGGAATGCCACAACCTTGGGAATCCTGCAAAGCATGCATTTGATGTTAAAATGTACTGAAGAAAAGATGAGTAATCACATCTCTCTCTCTTGTTTTAAATGTTTTACCTGTGGATTAAATGTTCTCTTGATAGCCACCCAGTCCAACTGTTTTTCTAATGGAGAATTTCCGAAAGATGCCACAAACTGAGGATAATTTTGTCCTCTTAGAATATCTAGTAGTACTTGGGAGATTAGGCTGCAATTTGTTACATCAGCCAGTCTACAGGAACAAAAATAAACAAAAATGTAATAAAATACTTTTAAAAAGTCCAGTTAATACATTAGAATAACTTGCCTCAGCTTGCAACCTGTTACAGAATTGTGCCCAAATAAAATCTGAGATCGTAGCTGTGGTCCCTGCAGACAATCCTGTTCTAATGAGCTGTGCAAAAGAGACAGTGTGTCTTTGGGATTAATGCTTCGAGAAAGACCAGTGATGATCAGTAGTTAAGAAAAAAATAACAAAACAATTAACAACAGTTAAATAAAAAGCATATAATTTATAACATGTTTGATTCTTTACATTGCATTATCCATGAACTCCTGAAGATAAAAGGTGGAATGGCCACTTTTCAGGGGTTAAAAGATGGAAGCAAGATGGAAGCAATGGCGTGAGTTTTTGGTTAAAATGCTCACCTTTGGGCTAATGGTTAAATGCTCTGTTCACTAAGCTTTATAGAAAAAAGGATATTCTGATGTCTTGTATCCAGACACAAGTGGCAATCCAACTACATAGCCAGGATTACCACTGAACTGAACGGCCATCACTGGCCCATCCTCCTGTTAAAAATCAAACATATTATCTTGTTAAAATGAAACTAAATAAAATGAAGGTAACATACTAAAACATAAGAGCTTACTTTTGAAAACGTGATCTCAAAAGTCTGTTTAAAAGGCATGGCCGTGTCTTGCACAGACCCCAGCACCAAAGATGCAGCCACATTAACTATTTCTCCAGCAGCATTGTACTTAACCACATATACAACCTAAGAAGTAGATAGGTTTTGTTAGCAGCACACTTTGGATCAGTGGTGTAACATGGTACTTCTTACCTCAAACACCACATTGTCACACAAACTTGTGCTCTGAAGAACAGGAAGAAGATTTCCATCACCAAACTGCACCTCAATCTGACCACCTTCCAAAGACTGCAACACTACAGATACTACTTCCACAGAAACAAGCTACAAAAAATAGAATAATAATTAGTAAAATTGGTTGGTTTTTTTGTTGCTGTATTTTCACTACAAAGTTTAGAAGTTTGGGCCAAATGTGACAACATTTGATTACTTCCTCTTTCTATGGTGGAGTCAATATTTGTAATACTTTTGACATAACCTAAAATGTCACAAAAGCCCACAACATAATACTTACTGCAGCACTTGTAGTTTCCCCTGTAAAAAACAAAATTATTTACTGAGAGTTACAATAAGCATACATAAGAATGAGGAATCTATTACGGTACCTCCAAGTTATTAGCATATCAATTCTATTGATAAATATAAATACAGTTATGAAAACTATACATTGTAGATGCTCACAGAAAAGACTTTGATGTTTGTGTATGTATCCACGCTTAAAGCAGGGAGGTGTTCACATCCATCTGAAGATCTACACGTCTTGAACAGTGAGTGCTTTGCTTGTTCAGGAAAGCTGTAGAAAAAAAACACGTCAGTGTGATGTTTATTGGAAAAGTATTTGCATTGCAAGTTGCTTCTCATATTTTAAAATAGTATGATGTTAAATGTTATTTTTATGCTTGTGTGTGAGTATATGTGTTTTCCACTTTATGGGGCCTGCTCTTTGAACCTTATAAAATGTGGTCACCGTCAGCAATCACATGTTTTTAACTGGAAAATATGTTTGATAACTGCTTTTGAACAAATAACATCAGTTACAAATCTAGTACATTATTGATAAACAAATTGTTTTCAGAAATTTACAATACCTATAGGGTTTGCATCCACACAGTCCATAGTAATACCAGAGGATGGAAGATAGAATATGTCTCTCTGTCATTGGCCACAGTGGTTTGAATAAAATCTCCAAACTAAAACCAAACACACAAAAACAAGGACTGGATGTTTCAGTTCTCATAGTTTGTGTCAGTTAACACAGTGCTTACTCACCTGGTATCCAGGTGTCTGTGAATCTGTTGCAGACCCCTGACTATTTTCTTGACTGAAAGAATAGCGGGTGACTTTTTAAAAAGAGAGTCAAAGTTTTTATCTGTTGGAAGAGCTGGTGGAGGGTGGTACAGACCATCAACCCCTGAGAAAAGACAAGAGTCACGAGTGTAAGCCTGCATTACAGTATTGTTTGTAAATGCATATACTTACGATTCTGAAAATAAATGCAAAAGGTATCATAATTCTTGTCATTCTGAATAGATGACTGTAGTTCTGAGTACCCATCTATAGTAGTTCTCAATGAATAGGAGGCCACATCCTGATTGCATAGCCTCTTACTGCCTCTGAAAAGAGAATCGTTTAAATGGAAAAAGTTTTTTAAATGGCACTTACAAGCAACAAACAGAAACCCAGGATTAGTCGTGATTTGTGTGCATATAAGCATCTTGATTTATTTACCTGACAGCGTGCACAGAGCAGCCAGTGAACAGAGCAAGTTCAGAACCACACTCTTTGTCACAGCAGCAGTTCAAGTCACAAATATCTTTGTGTTCATCGCAGGGACACACGGATGACACTGAAAACAACATTATCATTTACACTGCGATAAAAAGGTGCATGTCATTGTAAAGATCACGAACCTAAATCAATTGTGTTAAACTGTAGTGATTAGTTAAGTATAAACATGCTATGTGGGAAAGTTAGTTACCACTGGTGTCAGGCTGGAGGAGGTGGCCGGATATAGGTAGAGGATCATCGGGCAGGTTTGATTCTGGCGGCGCGGTGCTGAGGCTGGAGGTTGGGCTTGATGTTCGGGTTGTGGACTCAAACTGCGTAGGTTCGGTTGTTGTATAAACTACTGTATTATTAAAAGTGTCGTTCTGACCAGGAGTCACCGCCGGATTCAAGCTAAGGGTAGTATTATTCTCAGAAGCGCTAAATATACTGCTGTTGAAAACATGTACAATCACAGCAAAATACAAAATTATGGAGGCCGCCATCTTTGTTTGACGGTTGCTATGGTTCTTTTTCTTCCAGATGAAATAGTTTGATCAACACGAGCGTCCCCTACAGTCTGGAGTGTATAACAGCATGACTCATACGTATCACACGGTATCACGTAGAAAAGTAGGCAAACGTTTTAAGGTAATATTTTATATTTTAGTGGTCCGTTAAAATTATACTCATGCGATCGTGTGACATTATGGTCGGCCTATAACTACACTTAATAGTAATAATAATAATAATAATAATAATAATAATAATAATAAATAAATAAAAAAAATCTCAAAGTAGTTTGTTTAGTTTCACTTTTCCATCCAATTTATTTTACGTTCAGTCACGGTGTTGCACCGTATTTGTCCACAAGATGTCAGTCTTGGACTACACAATGTTCTGAGTTTTTAGGCGCTAAGTGAACGCCAGTAAAATAAAACAAATTATCCTAATACAGCATTCTAAAATCATAGTCCTCATTTTTTAGCAGTAAAAACAAAGATTCATATCATTAACATCCGGCTAGAGCTACAGCTGCTGTTTGCTTCAGAACTGCCCATTGATGCAACAGACAACAGGAAGGGTAAGACAGCTAACGATATTTTTTCAGTGAGATCTGGCCTTTCAGTGAGAGATTGGTTAGTTTATAGTCAGTTTTATTTTACTTGTAGATCTACTGGTGTCTAGGCCACTTAAATGGATCTGGTTTAAGACTCGGTTTAGCCTAAATCTGGTGATGACACAGAAACCTTTTTACATAAATAGCCTAGGCTATATGAGGCTACTTTGTGTGGAATATCCATTGCCTTACGACATATTACACTTCACTACATTTGTTTTAAAGTTAAGCTAAACGCCAAATCAACATTTTGGGGGCTGTTTTAGTGTTAAACTAGTATTGCTATTAGTCAGTTTTGGCAAATTTAGTGCAAAGTGAACAAAGCAGCCAGTTTCAGTTCAGAAACTTGTCTTCTCCTCAAAAAAAAAAAAAAAAAAAAAAAAAGAAAGAAAGTAATCCCGCAGTGGCCAGTGTTATTTCTAGCATAACCCATCAGCGTGGGTTGCGTTTTTTTATTTGCTGGCAAACCAATGCACTGCTCTCTTGCATTCTTACCCCCTCATTTCACCTTCTGCTCTTCCTGCACTGTTCAGTTTACCAGCTCTGTTTGTAACGGGTTTGTTTGTGGGCTGAGTTTAGGAGTTTAGCACCACTTTATTAGACCTATCCTTGTGTGGAATTGGATGAGCTTTGGCTGTTGTGGACAAGGTTTGACTGAAATGTGAATTATAAAAGGTTCTTGTAAAAGGACATTGGAATACTATCCTGACCATGATGACCTCTGCCTCAATCAAAATGTGAAATTATTCTTTATGCTTAACTTTGTTTAGTTACCTAATGTATTGCATTTGATAACCCTCCATTGTTCTTCCTGTTACTCCTGCAGAATCTCCTGACACTCATTAATTAATTCCTACTGGTCATTAAGGTTGGCGTGGTCAGGTCCCTGATGAATTTAGTCTGCCTTGTGGATATTATCTCAGTCAAGAGGACTCACACCATGGCTCTGAATGGTGAGTGTATGTGTTTCTCTACCTGTGTGCTCAGCCACTGAACAAAAACACACAGGTTATCACAAGGTCGCCACGTCTCACATGTGTGGGAGACACTGTGAGGTGGTGGCAGTGAGAGGAAGGAAGTCTAATTAGAGCATTAATTAAGAAGCAAACGACTTATTGAATAAATTCCATGTGGTTATTAGCACAGCCTACGGTGAATATGTCTCTTTGGTCTATAGCTATACAGTCTCAAATGGGCATTTACTAATTAGAAACGTTGTTCAAATTTAGCTGAAGAAGTCAGAAAGTTCAGTGGTAAGTTGGATGTAGGTAGCACAGTGTCTAGTACCCCCAAATCAAAGCAGCAAGAGTTTTGTCCATCACCTCAGTTTCCCTCATCAACTTAAAAATACCTCCAGCTAAAGAAGTCCTGAGTACCTTATCCAATTTGTAGTTGTGTTTTTGAGTAATACTTTTCAAGTTCCTTTATGTAAGACACTTTATTGGGAAATATGTATGATATTATTTTCATGTTCCAAAATGTATTCTTGCCTTTAGTGCAAGTCTAATTTTTACTATTGAGATTTCCCGCTCTAAGAAAACCAGGTCTTTTTACACTTGTATGGTTTAGTTAGTATCTACTTCACAACACCCGGCATGCCAGCAGCGTCTGTGACCTCTCATGTACAGTGCTTGTATTGTATGGCAGTGTATCATGTCCTGGTGCTACAAAGCTGCACCTCTGCCCTGCTAATCCTGTTGTCCTGGGCATCTCTCTGTCTTCTCCTTCATTTATCTGTGCCCTTATCTCTGCATCTCTCATCAGGTCATCATCTCTACTGTTACTTTACACATGCCCCTCTCTGCTGTGGTACAGCTGTCCTTCACTAGAGGGTCAAAATACTCAGTACAAGCTTTATAGGACCTTGTAGAACACTTATTGTCTGAAAGTAAGTAATAAGGAACAAAATGAGTTAGTGAAAGTTAGAGACAATGATCAAAAGCTATAAATGTTTAATTGTATCTTCCAATCAACTTTTCAGTGTTGTCTGCTTCTGTGTGTCCTTATGAGTCATTCTGTCATCTGTGGATCCTGATAGCATCATGTTATCTTCTCCTCAAATTAAAACTGCAGCAGGCCTATGCCCTTCACTCACACCCCTGCTCCTGTGTGCATGTGTGTGAAGGTCATGGTGTTTTGCTTTTGCCTTCAAACTAAGTTAAGCTGGACATAGTACGAGACACACACATCTTACACCACTGTATGTCCAGCAGTTCAGCTAAGCTGGTTAAGCTAATGTATTGCATCATTAGTATTGTATTTCTGTACTTTATCATCCAAGTTGTTTCCGTAGCAAAAAACAAACAAAATAATATGTTTCTATAGGGAGAAGCTATTACACTGCAACACAGATTAGATTTTTACAGTTAGAAGTCTCTGTTGTTAACTAAGTCTATTGGTAGAGGGAGGTGTTTTGATGTTGGACCCAACTCATACTTGAGTAACTATTTCAATTACTTTAGACTTGACTTTATAAAAGGGACTTGGAATTCAAGTAGGACATGATGATGGCTTGGGTCTTGACCTTGTCTTGAAGATTTGTTATTTAAGACAACTTGATGCTTCTCAAAAAATATGTAAATTTACATGAGCATACAAAAGCATATTCCTTCGACTTTATTTGTGACCATAGGTATATTTTAAAATAAAAAAAATCTAAATAAAAATTACAGAGATTAGAAATAGAAAAACTCCCATTTAATATCGCATTATTCTTAAAAGGACTTCAAACTAAAAGCTTAGGACTGGATTAAACTATACGCTATAGACTCAAGTTGAACTTATGGGCCACTGACTTTGACTTGAGGTGGTTGCAATGCAATGTGACCATCTAACAACTAACAACAGATACTTCTGACAGTAAGCAACTAACTTGTTTTAGCTTCACTTCAGACAGATACCAGTATGGCCGGGCAATATTACAGATTGTCACAAAATGTTCTAAAAAAGAAAATGTTATATTTTCTATGTTTAATGTATGTTTCTGTTCATATAGATAGACTATTTCTCACCTCTTCCACTTCCTTTGGTTTCTGTGTTGGGCAATCGCAGTGAAATGTAAACTTCCTGAAAAAACAGAATAGGCTCAGATGTCCATAGGTTCTACATCAGGGGTGTCGAACTAATTTTGACAAAGGTTGTAGTTATCCTTGAAGAGCCAGTTGTAACTAAAATTAACCTTACTAATCTTTGACAAACTACAAATAATAGCCTCTGTTTTTGTTTATTGAAATGATAATCTTCATTCGTCTAAAAAATGACTTACTCTATAAGTTTCAGGCCAATAATTTCATTAGGTTAAGACACTTAGAATAGTCCTGGCACTAATTTAATATTAAACTGAACCTTATAAGACCTTGAGGGCCGCATAAAATGATGTGGAGGGCCGTATCTGGCCGCCGGGCCTTGTGTTTGACACATGTGTTCTACATCATCCTCATTTCGTTCACATGCCTTGCCTTGTAGATGAAGTGTATTGCCTCATGACTCACTGACCGGATGTGCTGGTTAGAGATCGCTTCAAACCTGGAAATAATTTTTTTTTTTGTTTTTTATGTTTTTTATTTTTGTCAAAGAAGTTAAACAATATATTGTGTATTTCAATAGTCAGCAGGTTATTGTTCATGCAACTGTGCTCTCTTGCTAATCTTGCAAGAGCATCACCAGACAATAATAGCTAATATCAAAATCATTTAATCTGCACGGTTGGGTCAATGCAGCATTAGTGAGTTCAAATACCACCACTGCAGTATTGATCCGCATAGAAAATATGTAATCACTCCAAACTGTGCCAGCCCACCTCATAATCTGGACAGCCTCACTTATAGACTTCCCCAAGTTGAATAAACATACAGCAAACGAACAGACATCCATATCCCAGTCAGTCAATCAAGTGTGGATTCTCAATCATCACTAAGACCTTGGGATTGCCAGATTTCCATCCCGTTATTACTGGTTATTACCGCCTATGAAAATATAAAAACCCAAGCGTTGATTTACCCTCCACAACGGCATCTGCACAGCTCAGCTCATTTCAATCACAAACGGCAGCATCTTGATTTACAACGTCCACTGTTTTAATAGAGCTAGCCATGGTCAAATTTAAACTAGCCCAATTAATCAACTAAACATTCGATATCTCCCATTCAGCAGGCCCCCACGCCTTCTCAATATGAATTTTCCAGGAGATTTCTTTATTGATCGACAGACAGATGATTTGTGAGATACATTGTGCAGGCAGATCAATAGATGACCAGTCAATAGCTCATAGGGAGAAATGAACTGTGGTGACACGAAGGCCACAAAGTCAAGTTTGTGGAGTCACACTCGCTTGTTTAGAAATGAAGACGGATGTACATATGTGCAGTCTAGTGTTGGTTCAAGGAATAGAACCAACAACCTCTGAGTGCAACTGTGTAGGTGGTGGATCATGCAACCAAAAGGCAGAAATGTTGGTGTGTGCTAAGCCAGGTGCGTTTTATTATGGTTATAAAGGATATGTTCTGTTATACCAGTACAAAGGATTCTGTATTCTTCAGGAAACAAGGCAGTGGCTTTTGATTACCAGTGAAGTGAAAAGTAAATTTGGTATGTTAAATTGTTTTCATTGTATTGAAGCAAGACAAAATGCATAAATTATTGCTAACAATGAGTGAGTGCACATTTTGTCTAATTCTCTTTAAAATTACATGCTGGCTGCTCGATTTTGATATAAATTAATTATCACAATTATTAAAATCAATAATTAAAATCACAATTATTCAAACAATTTTTGTGTTTGTTTTAATGAGTTTAAAGAACATTAACTAAAAAATGCACAAATTGCTCGTAATAACATTTAGATTTATAGATTAATAACAGCAAAAACCTTCAAGGAAAACTGCAGAACTAGGTCTATCTAAAGATTTAAATAACTTTGTATGTTTGTATGTTTTTATATCATAAGAGACATATCTAATATGTGTCATTCACATTCAAGAGATCGATTTCCCCATTAAAATGATCTAAAACGTAATTTTACACATTTTCAATGTGACTTCTTAACTTTTTTTTTTATTAAGAAAAACTACATCAAAATAATATTCACTTTATCTTTATGAATATTATTAAGGCGGTTAAATTCCTAATTGCTTTGTATCTCATTTGAATAGACAATTTTGAGTCCTCAACCAAAGCATCAGGAGAGACCTCCATCATCTGCATTAAGCTACTAGAACCAGACTGATGAAATTCTGCCCTTATCCAGGCACTTCCTCCAGCCTGACTACAATGGTAAGTAGCTTTTCCACATAATATGTTTATGAGTTGATGTATTGTTTTACTCAAAGAACTTCTGACCATTGTAAATCAAATTTGCTTTCGGCCCATATTTATTTCTCACATAAATGTAACAGAAACAATTTATGTTTTATTTATTTGAAAAGGACCAAAACAATCCCTTGAACAGTGTGCTTGAGAGAACTGTGCCTGGGTCAGGGTGAACAGGGTCCCTGTGGTCACTTTGGGTGATGGGCCATGACTGACCCCAGCCACACACACTCTATGTCAGTGAGCTGGCATAGTGTTGCTGAGAGCACCAGGATGTTTTAGTAATCTCTACCAATCAGCTGCCTGCTAGTCTGTGTAATAAAGAGTGAGTGTAAGAGTGAACACGGGCCAGACACGAGCAGAGACAAAGGGGGATTTGGTCTAGTTGTTTTAAATTACTGCTGCACTGTGGAGGTGAATAACCCCTCACCTACACACCATTCACAAGAGCACACACGCTGGCCACCCCATAAGCAGCTCATATGTGTCCAGCCCGCTCTGCTCAGTGAGACGGGGGCCTGCTGGCTGACCAACCTTGTTATTAAGTCAGGGTGGCCCAACACGCAGTTTGAGTCTGACATGAATTAAAGTGGGCCCACAGCGGCCTGTCACAGCAGCCTGTTCCACTCAGGGCCACAGCGCTGAGCTTTAACCTCAGGCAGGTGCTTGAGCAGGGCAATACTGCGTTTCACTGCTTACATACAACATACTGAACATGCATTAAGCCTGAATCAGTGGTTGTCTGCAGTTTGCGGAGCCTTGCATTGAGTTGCATAAAGTCAGTTTAGATAGAAACACTTATTTACACTTCATATGAGAGCAGTGCACCACTAGGGGATACTCTGGCCTTTGTCATCCACTTCTGGCCTTTTTAGATTGTAGAGGAGATAATTGTTCTGAGATAAAGAAGGAAAAGGCAGAAGAAACTCAGGAATGTTGTGACCAACAAAACCTTTATGATTTAGAAAGTGATTTCCAGGGATTTAATGTGAAAAAAAAAAAAAAAAAAAAAAAAAACACGTAAAGTTATTGAATGACAGGCTCCCAAGCCCTAAATAGAATGCATAGAAGTGACTCTCTACCACACCTTGACACATTTGGATTCACATTTTCACATCACATAAGTGTAGTACAGTCTACCACGTTCTGATTACACCTGCTTCGAGGTGTCTTAGTTCACATGTGACCTGCATAGGTGTGTGTGCTAGAAAGGACTACTTTTTGTGTTTTACATGAAGAATGCTAAATGTCTGCTATTGATATTCTTGGCTATTGGGTTTTTTCTTTTTTGTCACTTTTATATATTGTACTTTTTGCCTGCAGAAGAGTTTAGGGGGGATGGGAATGACAACAGTTTTGAAGTTGAACTGTAATTTTTGTTAACAAAGTTTGTAGATCATAAGAAATTAGAAATCTTTTGACCTCCTGACAGCATCTTGTGTTAGATCCAGTATGCATTTTGAAATAATTGTTCTTTAGGGCACGAGCGCCTTCTTCTGTCCCCTATCAAGTCCCTGCTTCCTCCATAAGCAGGTGTGTGCTGGTGCATCCAGGCTGCACCTCAGGGTCAGGCTACTGCAGGGGGCTGGCCTCACCTCTGCTTACAGAGGGGCTACAGGGTCAATATGCTGCTTTACCAACAGGAAAGTGATTCTCCGCAGCTGTCAACATCCATCAGGCTCAATCACAGAGGCGCTAACACACACAGGGTCAGCCGCTCATAAGGCTGTAAACAACAGAAAATGGTATGTGGCCGAAAAAGTGTCAGCTCAATTGGATTGTGCAAGCGCATTTTTTTTAGAAGTCCGTTATTTTCTCTGTCCATGTTGATATGTCTCCTATCTTCTCTGCTCGCCGGGAGGTTTTTACTCTGTCTAAAGGCTATCGCCCTGGCTGATGCTTATGGCCTGCTATTTTTCCCATTTTACTCACCAGTTGGCTCTCAGACAAGCACATTTTTTGTGTTATCTGCAAAGAAAATGTGAATGCTTGGAGTATGTGTAAATTGGATAATAGTACATCCAAGTAAATAGTTCAGTAATTACTACTTTAATGTAGTAAAATACATCTTTCTTTAATTCCAAATCTATCATGTACTACCTATATTCTGAAGGTTAATGTTAAGGTACATGTTATTGCCACTGTGGGTAAATTTGTCCTCTGCATTTGATCCATTCGTCAACACTTCTGGGAATTTTTTTCATGATTAGTGATGAAAAAAGAAAAAACACTAATATAATTTTACTTCCTTAGTTATTAATATTTCTAGTAGTCTGTAATGTATGATTATCACTGGATAATGTTGACTTCTGTTTAGTCCGTTGATTTAGTTTTTGTGTTATTTTTGTTGTTTGGCAACTTGTCTGGTAAATGCTTTTCTCTGTTCCATAATTTGCCATTTGATTAGTCAACTCTCCCATTTATCCACAGATCTGACTTGTAATTTGGAACATTCCTGAACATCATGTCCGTAGTAGCAAAGTGGCAGAACTTCCATCTTGTTGAGGATTGTTAAATAGTATCAGAGCTTTTGATGGGATGGTAGATTACTTTTGAAAACATTATTACCATAATATAACAAAAAGAGCAGAGAAAAAATGTTGATAAAGTTTATGTGGGCATCTAATTTATATAGGCCTTTATCAAAAAATGACATATAGTTGTTCGAATCATTGCTTCCACCTTATAAACTATACATTGTGTTTGTATCTTCTTTTGGCATTGGTCGTATAGTCTCAGATCTGTGTTGTATAATGGAGTGAATTGTTCTGCTGTGATTTAGACATGCCTTCCTATATTCTCTCTGCCATCTTCATTGTTTTATCTCTGTCTCACACCCACACACACACTCACCTGACAGGGCCATCCAGCCTAATAGATAGTATTTTAAATCATATTACCTCCATTACAAACGGTTTTATTGTCCTAGCGCATCTGTCAACCTACTGAGTGGCTATGATGTGTAAGCGCACCCCTTGCCTCCCCAGCTCTCCTGTGTTTCCCTCTGCGATGCTATCTGTTTGGGAGAATTAAAGTCGGGCTAGAAGGAGAATGTTGGAGAGGAGAGATTGAGCTACAGGACATAGATCAGAAAAGGGGCGGAAGAAGACAGAGGTGTAAAAGAGTCCAGAGGAAAGAAAGAGAGTGGTTGTGTGAAGTGGAGCAGGAAGCAGTGACCCCACTTTGTCATATGTGTGTGGTACGCTGATAATGAGAGAGTGATCACAGATTTGGCATCGGGTGAATCTAGCAGGGGGCAGAGCTAAAGGTCAATGTGTCTGAAATCATATTTGTTTCATTTTTATTTGCAACAGACAACCAATAAAACCATATGTTGTATGCAGTAGTACTGGATTGTAAAGATAGTAGGAAGGTAATATTTCATAACCGTCTTCATTGCAAGTAATTTACTCTTTGGGCTATAAACTATGTTTAAGAAAGTAAATCTGGAGCATCTTTGTACATTGTCTCTGTATAATCTCTTGAAACCATTTCTGAGGCGTTAGTTACTTTTAGACTGTGTTGTATTAGCTTGTTGCTCTTTTATTTTAAACCCCCGTACTCGACACACTCAGGACAATGAACAATAATTCAACAGGGTTCATTACCCTGCAGAATGTCAATAGAAATACTAACCAAAGTGATAACAGAAGAGCTGATTAAAATAGGGTAAATTCAACGACAAATTAATATAAGATAAAAATAAGATAAATATCCTTTATTTGTCCACAATGGGAAATTTCAGTGTTGCAACGCACATTTAAGAACAGCAGGAAAATAGAAACATGCAATCAAACAAGATAACAGAAAAAAATAGACTAAAATATATATAAAGATACAATAATTAAAAGACTATTATTTGCGATGATTGCTTGTTCATGCTAAACTCAACAAAACACGGACCGATGGCGACCTCTGCTGTCCGTTGGAGGAGGGGCAGCAAGTGGTGAACCCTTGTGCTAAAAGTCTGGATGGTCTGGACCTATTGGAACGTCGTGATCAGAGAAACCAGGTTTAATATGGACTATGCATGAACTGGACTATGAATGATATTAAACACAAGGAACTCTCAGTTAACAAATACAAAAAAATAATGCTCTTTTGTTAAACTTAATCATGCCTCTGTCAAAATCATTACAAACCTGTGTTGCCTTTTAGTTATAGTTATTTTATTTTCCGGGTTATCCCGGTGGCGTTGTTGGTTTTTCTTTACTTTTATTTTCTTTACAGCTATAGTTAAAATTATTATTCAACTTTTATTTTATTTCTGCTAAACGTAACTACCCGCTTGGTCACATTTGGCCAAATGTGACCAAGCGGGTAGTTACATTTAGCAGAAATAAAAATAGAAGTTGAATAATATTTTAACTTTAGCTGTAAAGAAAATAAAAGTAAAGAATAACCAAGATGTGGCATCCGAGGGGCTATACATATTTAAAATAAATAGAAAGTAATTAGGTTAAATGTGACCAACAACGCCACTGGCTAGCCCAAAAATAATGTAACTAATAAAAGACACGCAGTTCGTATTGATTGTGACAGAGGCATAATTTCAATTAGAAAAAATAACAATTTTTGTACATTCTTGTTTAACATTTGCTGATGTTACATTTGTTAAAGTTGGGGTATAGTTAACTTTTTCAGTTGTAAATTAGTAAACTTTGTGCTTTCCACTAAAAAATATATCATAGATGCAGCACTTTGTGAAAAAAAATTAGACCACTGTGTGCTGTCTGGACTGAATAATAAAGAATGTTAGTTCTCATCAGGAGCCAAATGCAGCGCTCTGATTGGCTTGGAGGGTGGCTTGGGGTGATCACTCCAGTTTCACTTTATTGTTTGTTAAAAGACATTTAAAAGCTAAACACTGCATCCAAAATGAATACATGTCGATATTAACCATCTGTCGAAAGATTTTCAGAAAGTTGTCAGATTTAAATTGTGTTGGCAGTGTAAAAATCAGCTACCCCACCTTTAAGCATTGGAAACATTGTCTACAACAAGTGTGTCAAACTTAAATGGAGCTGCGGACGAACTGATCAAAGTCAAAGCTGGGCCACAGTTTAAAATATAACTGGCTCTACCTGTGTTAAAACATGGTAATAATGCTATATAGGGCTTAGTCTGAATTTATATTCTATTACATTGCACTGTATTCTATGTCATTCCAAGAAAAAGAGAAATTATATGCAATTTGCAGAATTCCCTTGCAATGAGACATTTTATAGTCATATCTCACCAACATAGTCTAGCGCTGCTGCACAAGGGCAAAGGGAAAGGGAAAAAGGCTGAGCCAAATCATCTCAGTATTTGGCCCCTGGGCCGCCAGTTTGACACCCCTGATCTACATTGTCTTATTGTCTATTCAATTGGAGCGCTCTGAAGTGGGAACTAATTGGGGCTGGGCGATCTGGGAAAAATTGTAATCACAATTTTTTCCTCATTTTGATCAATATCGATTTTCGATTCGGTTTTGCTTAACCTTTTCGAAACCAAATGAAAAATGTCATTCATGAACACAAACAAAACAAAACTTTTAATATGTTCCTTTTTTTTCTTAGATTTTTTATATCAATATTCTACCTCTAATGTACTTGCTCAAAACTACACATTTTTATTGACAAAAGATTGGTTTTCAATCTTTTGATTCAAAACCCACCTCCAAATAATCGACGATTCGGTTCGATTCGATCTCAGTCTTACAATTTTTCAATGAATGGCCCAGCCCTAGAACTAATGTTCTTTTGAGAAATATCTGATAACAGCATTCATGACTTTTCCCAATTTATTACTAAAAGAAAAGAATATTGAAAAACATCTCCAAAAGAATAGAAGGTTTCAGAAACTCCACCATTTACGTCTTCACTAAAACATTAATATTTCATCTGCATAATCCAGAAATTCCCCTGCTGTTTTTATTTTTATTAATTTTTCTTTTTTTGTTTGTGTATTTGCACAAGGTCACAGTAGACAAGTGTGCATTTGGGCTCTGCAGAGGTTATACTGAGCCTTGATTTAACCAGTGTGGCTGTGAATGGTCCTCATGACGCACTCGAGCTAACAGAGCGCTGTGTGAGCCCATGCATGCAGCTTGCGGGACGGACACACTCACTCGACATGCTCCGGGACACACCCACCCAAGGACCTCTTCATCCAGAACGCTCTCTGACGGCTTTATCATTCTCCCTCTTCTCTCACCACGCCGCTGATCGCTATGTGTGCCAGTAATATAGAATAATATTCATGGGGAATATTCAGATTTATAGTTGGGATATTAATTGTGGCGGCACTTTAAGTTATTTCTATTTTATGGCGCGGAAAGATAATAACCTAATAAGTTTCCCCTTGTGAGTGCGCTCTGGCTTTGTATGTGAGGTCAGTGGGGTCGAATAGTGTTTGTTTCCCGGACTGAATATTCACCATTATGGACCGAGAAGTTGAACATATAGCTCATCATTAATAGACACATTTCTTTGACTTATTCGGCCAGATATAACTATTAGTTTAGTGCAGGGCCTGTGAGGTGGTTTTAGGAGTGAAAAATGGCCAGTAAGATATTGGACTTGGTGCGTGGAGCTATCAGAGGCTTTGAATGTAAACACAGCTTTATGGGACGTCAAGTGCAGAATTAGAAACCATTATAGGAAGAGGTCATATAAAGTGTAATGCAAAGTCATGTGTCTTGTTAGGACTTTGAAATGTCTGCGAAGAAAAGGGCGCTAAGGGAAAGGTATTAGTGTGTGACTTTTGAAAAAATTGTCCTTATCGTTTGCTGCCATCTGATTGACTAATTATTGAGCAAATGTATTGAGCATTTGCTATCATTATTTTGTGTCTATAGCTTAAAGAAGTAGATTTCATTATTGAAAGTTTATGCAGACAGGGCCAATTAGACTAAATGAAGACTTATTGAGCCTCCTGTATCACTACCACCAACTGCTGCAGAAAGAGCACTTGTTTAGTCTTTGTCAAATAATAACTATGTCAAAAAAACCTGTCAATGGCTGTTTGGAGGTAGATTTAAAGTAAGTCAAGTTGTCATTCCCATTTTGCCATTTGATGGGTTCATTACAGCCCTCTACCCTCAGCTAACATATCCATGCAGACGCTTTAAAACAGCTAATTTGATCAATACTTAATTTTTCCCCCTCAATGCTTTCCCCCTGCTCCTCTGTGATAAGACATGGCGAGGGGGCGGGGCTTCCTCTCCAGTGGGTGTGTTATCAGAAAGATGCTGCCATAGACTGCATGTGGCTGTAATTTCCACACAGCCTGCTATTACCTGTGCGCGCGGCTGTGTGTGGACGGCGGACACTATCGGTCTATCTGGTAAATGGATAGGTTGGTGAGGTGTCGTCATGGCAGCCAGTTAGCCCGGGGGGATCCAAATGATGTCATCCCTCAACGTGGCAACACTTAAAGAGATAAGTTCCCTAAAGAGGCAGCCATTTATCAGCAGCCAATACACTGATATAGCCCACAACACACACATGGTATTGAAACATAACGCAAACTCACAGTCTATTGTCGGGCCATTTGACCGCACTGCCCCTCTCTCCTCCCCACGCTGCACCCCTTTCTCCATTTGTAATCACCCTGTCATGGCAGACACTGACGGGGGCATTGGTCACATGGGGCGCTGTGTGTAACCTATATATCTTGAAGGAATTCAACTTGGGATGTAGCAGTTTGTCTTGTGTTTTGTGAATGCAATGCTGCAGAAGGACTCTCATCGGTACTACAGTAACATATAAACAGAGGACACAATATTCAAGATTTCTGTTTCATGGTTCACACTGGCTTCTGAAAGTTGTGAAAAGTGGTTTAAAACACATCATGGTGAATTGTTTGAAATCTCAGAATGGGGCAAGTGAACGAAACCAACAAAACTTGTGACCTGCTGTAAAAATTTTAAATTAAATACTTTTTGTTTACAACTTTAGATGACAAAAATTGTTGCTAAACCATGAATACGATGTAAAATGTACTTTTATACCCCCTAAAGCTATTTATTTTATATCACTAGTGATATATATTTGACTGCATTTGTAGCTAGTTCACCTGTCAGCCCACAGCTTATTAAGGAAAGTGCATCACTGACTTAATAAAGTTAGCTAATCTACATAAATACCTCCAAAAAGGAACACATTTTATATTTCATTACAATTTTACTGCAAAGAAAGGAGTCTAAAAATGCTCCACATTACTATGACTAACAGTAGAAAATACCTCGGCTCATAATACATATTGAATTATGTGCTGGCCTTTACACTGGAATGCACTAGTAACTATGACTTTACATAGACCTGTGACTACAATGTCACTTAGACTGGTGTCAACCACAAAAACGGTTGCCCTATTACCTGTGCTTTTCTATTTGACAATGTGTGTTCATCTTTTTTCATGTCAACACCCCACACTGCTCTTCGTGTTATAATAGGTTTGTTGTAATGGGACAGAAGAAAGTGAGCACAGCTACACATGTGCTGCTGAAACATCAGTTCAAAATGGGACCATGCTCCTCTGGCCTGTAGATATCCACTCAGTGTTTTATTTCCCATCATGCACTGGGGTCCCATGGCACCCTCAGTGGATGTGAGTGTCAGCAGCAAGATGGCCTCTCTCTATTAGCTGTAATGGAGTTAGACGGAGGTGTCAGGGAGAACAGGCTCTTATCGGAGGACAGAGGGAGATGGGACGAGAGCCTTGTGGAGAATTAGAAGCAGCTAAAGCCAGTGATGAGCAGAGACCAGAGAGTCAGACAGGTTCATCTTCTGTCTAAGCTCTCCACTCCAAACCTTCTATAGACATTTTTTGTTCTATGAACGTGTTTTAGGTCACTTTTTGCTGCATGATGCTTGCATGTGATGAAACAAACACAGAAAAAGCAAGCAAGAAACACATGTATATACAGTAGAATCAAATAAGCAGCTAGAATTGCAATCAGAAGTGGACATATGTTATTTAGTGCCTCATGCTCATCACATCCTTGGTAACCGGAATGAAATGAAATACACAAAGATGTCAATATGGAGAATGTTTGTTAACCTATCTAATTTGTTGTGAATGTTCCCAAACTGTATTAACATCTAAGGATTTTCAGTTACTATAGCAAGACTTTAGAAGAAGAGACACATCAACCCTTCAAATCTATTCTCTATTATGAGTATCTCCTGTTAACATTAGCATTTAGATACAAACATGTCAATTTAAAAACACAAAAGAGTCTACTGATGAAGTATTCTTTTGTGAAGTCTTAAACATGTTTCCAGAGACCTCCTCTGCAACTCACTGCTCACTGTCTGATCTTCCGAGTATTTATTAATTTTAGACTGATGTAGTGAAAACCCCATAAAATGAACTGAACTGCCCCTGACCACTTTTCTAGGCAGTGCACTGTTAAAAAACAACAAAACAGGACAAAAGGCTAACTCTTTCGATCAGGTATGAGCTTGAAATTGTGTTTTTCTTGCAGTTTTTTCACTGAATTTAATTTACAAATTTAGCAAAATAACTTTTGTTTTCGCACAGTGATAAGCTCATGTAGTTAGCTTGTGTTAATCAGCCGTGGCTCTTTCTGCTATCCAGTTGCAAACTCATCTCCTGTGTTGATAAACAAATAATCCCTCTATAACAACAGTTAAAATAAACCCTGAATTTCTGAATTCTTCAGGCTAACTGAAGTTAAACAAGAAGTGCACTGCAAAGAAAAGTGGGCAAGGCAGAATAAGGTGAATTGGACTGAGAACAATAAAAAAAAATAAGTCAGTAAAAGTCTATCAAATAGAAAGAAGAAAATTAGGACCAAAAGAAGCAAGTAGCACAGAGTCACTTCTAGTTTAACACTTCCACAGCACTTGTCAACATCCTGTATACAAATAGCTTCTTCACTTACACTGAGCTAACGAAACAGTAGCCCAGGAATCCTCCCACCTGCAGCAGATTCCAGCACACCTCTGCCTCCCACACAAAAGGCCCATCTCCATATACGGCAGTGTCTGGGCTCAGTGCCACGCTCCTCATCATGTTTGTCTAGGCTAATCGCCCGGTGGCCGCCTCCTCCCGGCATTAACTTTGTTAGAACAGAGACACCTCGTTAATGACGCTACTAATTGAATGAAATGGCTATACTAACGAGCATAAAACCTCCCACTCACATTTTGCTAATTAACAACACACTGGCTTAATTACAACAGTAGAAACACATGCAGCGCTGCCTCGTTACTGTTAATTGCCGCGGCTAACAGGGATTTATGGTAATTGGCTGTATAAGCGTTGTTAACGAGAGGCTGAATTAGCGAGACACACTGAGACAAGAGAAGAGCCGTGATGTGCCACTGCTAATTAACACTGGGCACAATCAGGTTGCTGTCGGATTGCCCATAGACTTGTACTTATTAATAAGTTTGTCATGTCAATACGTCTGGACTTCAGTTCTGATAAATCTGTCATAAATCTATCTGTAAGCTATATTCAGTCTGTTTTATGTATTAAATGAGGCCAGTAAAATGCTATATGCTGTTTATATAATTAAAATGGCATTCAATTAAGGAAACTTGGATGAGGAGCAAAAAGCATTCACCCTAAAATCTTCACCCAATTCACACATGTTTTTGTTGTTGTTTTTCTTGTTTTTTAGCAATAAAAAGTTTGTCTTGTAAATCAGACTCATGCTGCACTGACTCAATTTGGAAGCCAGTGTTTCATTGTTACTCAAATAACCTTTCTCAATAAATTCTATACTTCCACCAGACAGACTGTATAAGTGCAAATGTGGAATATGTTCAAAAACATCCAGGAGATAAAGTACACGCCACAGATGATGATGTTCAGACTCGAAACTCTGGCTTATAAAGTTAGTGCAGCAGAGATATGTCTGGTTTGTCCTGAAAACACTGTATGGAGAGGCTCGAGCACATGTGACCACAGTGATCACATTACACGATAGTCTAATGCCATAAAAATGTCCAAGGTCATGCAGAACAGAAGGCACCACTTTGGACAGGCCTAAATCAAATGACAGGCTCCTAAAAGCTTAAGTAATTTATGGCAAATTTGTTTTTTTGTTTCACTCTACTTTCCAGGTCCTCAGCATCTGTGGGCGGTATTGGCCTCATCTTCAGCAATCAGAATAATGTTTACAACCAAAACCATTTTCAGCCTAATTGACGTAAGCTATTATACTATTATTTGTTTAATAACTTCTAAAACCAAAACTAAAGTTAATACATGCAAAACCATTTCAAAATGAGCTGCGTCTATCTCTCTCCTGTTCACTGCCCCATCACTCCTCTGATCCCTTCCTTCCTTTTCTTAATTTGCCAGTGTCTCCTCCTCTTCATATTCACTGGCTTTTATGCTGGCGCGCTGATAAAGTGATTATGCCTGTGTGCTCACTGCGCGCTCAGGCAGACACTGCGCATTAGAGCAGTCTACATGTTATTGCACCAGGCCCGCCAGATCACAGCTCATTGGTCGTGTATGAGCCAATGTCAGTCAGTCATTGGTTAAAATATCTGGTTAGCATTCATAATGGCCTCTCATTATGGCTTCCATAAGATGAATACATTTCCCTGTCTGAGGAGATAAATGCTCTGAACTGATGAAGACTGAAGGGTTTTACAATAAGGAAAAAGTTGAAATAAAAGAATTGCAGACACCAGGCCCTCTTGAAGTATCTGAAATACAGTTTCAGCTTTTTCATTTTTTATTAAATTGTCACTATTTTGACACTATATTTGTTTCATGATTGTATGCAATCCTTTGTCACGTATCATTAATGACTAATATGATATATTATTTACATTATTCTTTTTCATACTCTGTAGCATGCTTTTGGATACTTTTAGTATGACATGTTTTGCATTAAAGTTGTGTAATAAAGAACACAACAAGAAATGTTTTCCACATTTGAAATTTAGTTAGAACTTCATCTACTGGCTTCAAATGAGAATTACATAATAGAAACATTCAAATTCTCAGCCTCAATGTCTGAATGATTTGACTCAAACAGTGTGAAGGAAACATTTTAGAAATCTACCTATGACATCACAAAGTGCTTTCTGAGGCTCAGAGAAAAAAAAATAGCATCTCACAGACGTCTCCAGTTGTGTTTTTGATGAGGAATCAATATTAGAACCTGGTTAAACACTCAATATGATTATTTTGGATATATACGTCCTTTAAAGTAAATACAACAGTAAACTGCTTCGAGGTCAAGAAACATTCTTGTTTTTTGTCGTCTCAAACTTGTTGAATGGCACAGTATGTAGTGGGCCTTTGGAGAGCAATGCGCTTTTTACAGAAGCAGTTGTTTCACAAGACATTTCTTCTCAGCAAATTTACATTCTTCAGACAATATTAGACCAGTTGTAGTTTGGACTTTACTCTGAACCCATTAGTATTTGAGCCCCAGTGTTAAAATGGCACATTTGCATGGACAAAAGAAGCAGCCAAATGTCAGCATGTTTAAATGGAATACACTTAGATATTTGAACTTCTCACTCTACAGTCTTTAACTTTGGGCAGGACACTTCCACTTGGATGCATATACCGAGAAGGCACCAGATTAAACTTGCTCAAATGGAATGATGATGATGAAATAAAGGAAATAATCACAAAAGCACTGTGCATTGAAAAGCAATTTGTATACATTTATGTATACCACTGGGTTGTATTTAAAATGAAAGTTAAAACAGATTAGAGAGAAACAAAAGAATGGCTGTAGTAATTGATGCCTTCCGCGTGGCTGGTGTGTACAGTGTGTGTGCATATGCAGATGAGTGTGTTGCTGCTGACAGGGACTAATGTCTAAATCAGCCAGACTCCATCGCCCTGTCGCCCCGCTCCCCTACAAATGTCACCTGTTCCCGGCCAGTGATTTGCATAATGCAAAGCTTCTCAGTCGTAACGGTCCGATTAGCGGAGGAGCGCAAGACCATTCCTGACGCACCAAGCCGTTAACGGGCCTCCTTTTGCGGGGAACAACTGTGATTAACTGTGGGGGTAGGGGGTGGGGGGCTGCAGACAGGAGCTGGACACAGAACTAAGGCGCTGTAGTGATTACATACAATCACAATCATAATGTTCTGTCACTAATAACACCTACATAGTCTTAATTAGAACTGCTACTTTTCACATCAATGTTCACTTACGGCACAATAAACCTATAGAAAAAATATTCTTTCAATGATTAAAGCAATGTTTTATGTTCTGTCTGCAACTTCATTAGATTTCTGAGGAGCAGTTGTTAGACATTGGTACAAAGAAATGCATTGAGTTTATTTTTGGTTGTCATTTACAAAATGTGTATTTATCTAAAGTTGTTTTGGCCCTAGAAATATACCTTTTTTTTTTTAAACTTTATTCTTTACTTTTTTTTTTTTTTAACTTTATTTACTTCTTTGCACCAGAAGAGTCAAGTTTTTTCCTTGAAACTCAGGAAGCTGTTATGAGAATGCTGTAAAAAAAATTTTTTTCAAAGTCAAGCTCAAAACCATTAAATAATGTTATTAAAACTTGCAAAATAATTACAAAGAAATTACAATTTTACCAGGATCGTTAATAATCAATACAAAGTACAGATATTAACCAATATATAATTTATCAATATATATCAAGGTAACTGAATATACAGTTTTATATTGTAAATTACATTCTAATGTCTTACTGAGAGAAAGTGTTTAAAGTGTAAGAATCAAGCCTTTCACTGATACCATTTTGATCATTTTAGTTTCAGTTAGCACTAATTGCAACCAATATAAGCAATAATCTATGGTAAATTTAGATTTTTTTTTTTTTTTTGCACTATAAGCTCTAAGACAGCAGATGATATGGCTAGAAAGAAAACACATGGTGAAAAAAGTTACTGTATGTGAAAAAAAAAAAAAAAAAAAAAACTCAAAAAGTAATTCATAGATCTAATGTTTGAACCACTTTTCCCCCTTTATGAAGGTGACTAGAATTGCGACAAACATATTAGTAAATGTTTAATTTGTGCTTTTTTGAGATCAGTAGAGTCAATAATGACAATTTATTTCACAAAATTGTACAATGTGTGAAAAACAGTAAGGACTGCTTGCGCCACCAGTGTATCCTTTGGAAAACTCTGTCTGAACACCTTGCATTTTAAAAATTGGTTGCATGTTTTAATCTCAAAAAGTTTCATTAAATGTACACTTAGTTTTACACAATGACAACTGCTGGACTAAAATACATAAGCATTTTACTCCACATTTCTTCCCACAAACCTATAAAATCCTCACTATTTGCAAAGGAAATAACATGTGGAAATATTATTTGTTCATAATGTTTTAAGTTCCCTCTCCTCCTCCTCCTCCTCCTCCCTCGCTCCTCTGTTTGACGGATGAGGCCTGGATCAGAGCACGAGAGGATGAGAGCGGAGATGTGTTGCAGCTCACTTCTCTTTCTAATGTCTGTGGCTGCCGGCAAACCATGCGGAAAACTAAAGACTATTAATGCCACAAACAAATCTCTCTCAAATGGGAAGCTCTTTTACATGTTTTAGTGCGCGGCTGCTCTGGGCCTAATGACATGGAGAGAAGAAGAACGCTGGTAACAGATGACATAAGCTCCAGTAATCAGGCTCATCACAGGCCAGCAGAACTAACAGCTTCACCAAACACAAAGAAATCATCCACAGACGCAGTGTTGATTGTAGATATGATATTTTTGGATGGATACAATAAATCTACAGCTAAGACATCGCTCAGTTTAGTGGAGGAGGTTGTCCCAAAGTTTGGCTTCAGAGAACACCTCACAAAAGAGTTTGACAATATAACTGGGCTGGGACAAAACAACTGTTAATTTGAGCAAAGAGACTTTGGATCCAAGAGACATACATAGTGATAAATTCTGAGAAGTGAACACAGTTGAGAGGTAGAGAAAAAGTAGCTGCAAAATTCAACTAATTTCAATTTATTGTACTGTACTGACTTAAACCTCGATACTTGTTTGAAAAGTTTCTACGAAATAATTGCTTTGCGTTAGATTATTTCCTTTATTTTGAGAAAACATAACTTTTTTAAAGATGAAAGAATACTTGTTAAGGGAGTAAAATACACATTTTTATATTTACTTTTCTCCCTTGCTGCACTGGCAGCTAAATTTGTTTGTTGGTGGTAAATGACACAAAACAAGTGCCTTTTTGCACTTGTTAAGCGACACATTATTTTGTTTTCAATTTCTCATCCAATCCAAAGTTTACAGCTCAAAGTTCTAAAGTCAGTAAAATCACAAATGACAAACACAAATCTCAAATGTTACAACATTACCAGACAAAATGAAAAAAAAAAAAAAACAAAAACAACTTAAATGCATTTCACCTAAGTTTTGTGTAAAAGATGAGTTGAAGATGAGAGGTAACTGAGTTGCATCATAGCTAACATTTTTCCAAAAATGTGACACTGCGACATTGTTTCTGTTACTTCCAGCACAAATGGTCTGACCTCTGACCTCAGAGCCTTGCCTCATGTCATGGCTGTCTAGTTATCCCTGTAACTGTATGCAGATGTTAGCTTGTCTGCTCCCTGGAGATAACAGATTTTAAAGTAGTTGTTCCTATGATTAAACACTTCCAAGCAGACTGCCCTGATTTGAAAGCAGAGGAGTCTCTGCAGCCATCACTCAAGTCTAATCCCTTTTATAGCTTTCACAAAGTAACAGCAACTGCAGTTATTAACCCACACCGCCCTCAGATAGCCCCAGTCGAGCTGTCCCCAAGTCTTAACCAAACCTTCCATGATACCATCGCTGTGTTGGAGTGGGAAAGAAGCGCTCCCCATTAGATGTCCAGCTAGATAAATAGACTATAATGGGTTGCGAGGGGTGCGTTTGGTCGTTTTGCCAGGACTCTTCCTTTAGATGTGATCTCAGGGTCGCAGCCATGAATCAGGCTGAGGGGTGCGACGTCATTGGTCATCCTGACAGCTCCAACAAAGTCTGTGGAGCTGGAGAGGGACAGGCAGCGCTAATAGAGCCAGATTAGGATGGGTGTGCTGTGTAACTAGCACTGGCAATGTTGGCCCTTAATGTGTAAGGTTAACAGCTTTCTTATGCTATAAAAGTTCAAATTAGTATTAAAAGTGTATCGGTAATAATTTCATGAATTTGTTCCACAATCTTAATTTTCTTTGACAAAAATGGTAAAACTCTGATAACAAAAAATCATTTACAAGTTCAAATGTAGGGCTACACTATTTGGGAAAAATACCTTGTCAGTGAAGAGACAAAACCATCACAATACTTTAAAACAGGTTTGTACAGATCTATGCAGGCTAACAGCTTTTTTTGTAGTTTGTGACGAAAAAAAAAAAAAAAAGCACTTTTATGTAGTTATTATTGGCATTTCATATCTTATTTTGCCTGTATTAAGAAACAAGACATATTCACCGTCCTTGTTTAAATTTTTTTACTGGATTTAACTGAAATAAATAGGCAGATTCGATAATATTTTTTTCCCACTCAACAAGAGACCCTTTAACAAGTTGAAAATCTTATGTTATTATTTTATGTATACAAGATATAATAACTTTATCATTTGCTTATTTTAACTACAGATGAATTCCTGTATGACTTTTTGGAGAATAAAGCAGTGTGGTGGTCAGTGAAGCTATAAATGAATATTTGCATTTATGCATCGTCCCTTTGGGGAGTTTCATAGGGCAAAGTGAGTGTGTGTGTGCAGTCAGTGGTGTGGTATAGCGGCGGGGCTGATAAGGAGCAGATAAAGCTTTAAGGGCTAATGGTTTCCACTAATGAGAAAACTGGCTGTGATTATGACAAATAGGTGGAGAGCAGCAGGCTAAGCAGCGACACACAGCAGCTATTGTTCGGCAGGCGAGCCTCAGCATCTCATTACACTGGAGCTGATAGAAGAGCTGGCTGTAGATACGGAGCGTTCACACCAAATGGATGTGAGAGTGACTGTCCTGACCCCAGCCCCGGTCTGTCCGGGATCTGCTACACACTGTGTGGCCAAAGAAAAGAAATCCAATCCCGGCTCTTCAAGACCACTTCTCTAAGTGTCTTACAGAGGGAGAGAATTGTGTTTTATTTTCTTTATTTATTCAATGCAAAAAATAAGTTTTATTTACAATACAAAGTAATGATACAATTTGAATATTTGTATTTAGAATCCAATACAGCTTCCCTTCAATCTACTTTAAGCAAATTTTAAAGTAAAACTTGAAAAAAAAGGCAAAAAAAAAAAAAAAAAACAGTACAAAATACAGTGTGCAATTTAATGCTGAAAGCCAATCAACCCAATGAACACAGATTTGAATATGATCTAAATGGCTCTGAGATAGAGCTGTGTTTACTTTGTTTGGAATATTGTGCAGTATGGCATTAAAGGTGCTATTCCTAATTTTTACAGTACTGTAATAATAATAATTTCAAATCTGTTTTGTCCTTGTTTCTATTTTGTTTATAGTTGGCTAACTGAAGCTAAAATGCCAACTCACTCTGGCTTCTGAAGGTTGTTAAAACTGCCCCTAGCACATTTTGGCCAAGAAGTATGAGGCTCACAGTGCATTAGGTGAACAAATATGAACTGCTGAAACGGTTTTAAATGAAATATGTCTGTCATTTAGATTTTTAAGATGCCAAAAGTTCTTACAACAACTTTACAACTTTTTATTTACTGATTTCTGAACATTATAGTTGATTGATATTTGATAAAGCACGCAATAATTTGAACTACAGGTCCCAGAATACACTGTAGCCGAATGCTGACAAGAGGAACCGCATAGGCCAGTATGGATAATAAGCCTATTGAAATATAAAAGTTTATTTTGCTGAGATGTGACTATTGAAGCTTAAATGCACTGGAATGCCTTAAATTGCACACAATTAGTCAAAGTTTTCTTGGAATGACAATATGTACAATACTGGACATACAGTAAATGTGTTATAATATGTTTATACAACCCAATTTCTATATTTGAATATAACACAGAAGGACATTTAAAATTCCACCCTCAACCAACTCTGACTCTGACTGATTTGGCCCCAGCTCCTTTTGAGTTTGACCCCCTGCTTTAGATTTTCAAGTAACAGCACCAATCCAAGTTACAGGTCGGAGATTTTACTTAAAAGCTTCTATAATTAAAAGAGAAAATCAATAATGATATGTTTAATGGCATGAAACAAATAAATATTTTATGCATCTAAGTCCAGTTTTGCAACATTTTATTTACATTTACAAACCTTAATCCAATTCAACTTACCATTTTATTCAAATGAGTTGGTCTGGGGTTCATCAATACACTTTAGTGCGTGGGCTTTAGTATATTAATATCCCTTAACCTTTATTCAACCCTTCCTAATCCCAGCCAGCCCCTAACCCTCTCTCTCTCCATCATGCTCCGCTCAACTCCTTCATCTCCTCCTCTTATTTGTCCTCTTCTTCCACTCTCGCTCCCCCCACCTCCCCCTCCTCATCCAAACCCATTTCTGCATGCGATTATAAATGGAGCCTTGGGAAAATGTGATAAATCAATTAATCATTTGTAGCTATGTAGCCTAATGAGTGAACTGAGGTGTCATAATTAGTTCTCCCAGTATCAATCACTAAAGTGCGAGTTTGCTGATAAACTGGTGCCGATGAGAGGAGAGACAGGGCCCACAGGGATCACATGGTGTTGCTGCTAAACATGCGGTAATGAGATGTGTTCACACTCTTTAGGTTCAGCACACTTCAACGACTTCTCAAGACACCAATCACATGATGAAGATTCACAGAAATTTAGTTTGGAAAAAGGATGGAAAGACTGAAAGATGATCTTGGTGGAAATGTGTTCATGTCGTTTTGAGTGCGTTTATATATTTATGTTCAAAATCCTGCCAAATAGTTTCTATATACCAGTTATTTGTATATAAAAAGTAGTGAACTAACTGGAACTGTCAGTATTCGGTTGTGATTCAGCACCACGGACAGCGAACACAAACTGTTTGCTTTTGGCAGGTTAAAATGAATCCAAGAGCGCTCTGCAAAGAAATGTACAAGTAAATGATTGTTAACTATGTGCTTTTGGGAACGAAGACTTGGTGGATCTCTCAGTGAAATTTAAATTTAAATGTTATTAGAGTACGATAAAATAGTAATACATTTCACATTACGATATCAGACTGATGGAAGCCAGTCATTGAACCATTCATCACTCACCCACTCACACATATTCATACAGAGAAGGAGTTACCAATAATTGGTTTATAGCATATGTAGACTGTGGGTGAATCCCATTGTAAACTAATATTTAGAAAATTCTTCATTTGAAGCCAGTTCTGCATGCATAGAGTATGAAAGAAACTCAGTTGAATAAAGCGCTCGTAGACTGTGATAAAACTCCAGTCTGTAACATTACGCTGGTGCCAAAGGTTCAGGTGTTTCTGGTAATCTAATTTACACCAGTGATATGAGCACAGCTTTGACTGATGGGGGCCGCAGTACCACTGTAGGACTGTGGCTTTGAGGGAGTGAACACCAGCGGAGGTTAAACAAATGAAGTACTTATTACTACCCAGGCTTGAAGGAGTTAAGCTAAGCCATGCATACATAACATTTAGATTTAGTGGAGGGTGTGTGGGGTCAGCACAGAGGTCAGCATCTCCCAACTGTTTATATATATGTGTGTGAAGGAGTGCTAATGGTCTTTCGGCGTGCTCGGGAAATGCCCGAGTGCACAGCCTAACTTATGGAAATCACAACCTCTATGCTTGAAGCCATTACCCAGGTCATTTGCATAAAGACTCTTTCAAATAGGCTCTTGAAGGCTGGGACACGCCCCTCACCCTCCAAACCAATATCCCATTAGGGTTTTTTGACTAAAGTTGAACCTATTGACATGCCGCTGCTCTGACCACTCATGCTAAAGTCTATGCGGAGGTAACATGCAGGCAGAGGGCTAAACGTGCACGCCCACGACACGCGCGCATGCATGGAGCCGGTATAACAAGCCATTAACGAAGCCTTAATTGATGAGCTCATTAAGATCTGTTATTAGAGAAATTGATTTCAAATAGCCACCTTAATCTGCCGGCCAGGGTGGAAACAGGCCGCGATGCAAATTAAAGCCGCTAAAGTACATAATGGAGCAAGTAATTCATAGATTTCACTTTCACTAATTAATAATTGGAGATTGGACAAGGCAGCGGTGTGTGCGTGGTGGTAACGCAGGTCTATTGTGTATCTGGTGTTATTAATTAATGAGCTTATTCCGGGCAACCTATTAGTCATTTACAGCGTGTGTATGCGTTAGGTTCTGTTTGTGTGAGGAAGTGCATTAGGCTGGGAGTGGACATATATAGGTAAACACTAGTTATTATGAAGCAAGATCTAAATGAGAAGATAACATTAGGTGTGCTTTGTGTCATTTTGGTCTCAGAGGTGAATAGGATGACTAATGATGCATTTAACAGAAGAGTGGCTTAAGAAACAAGCCAAGGTTGCTTCCTCATACATTTAAGTAAGGAATGAATGTGTTTGCAAGATTTAAGATTCAATAAATACTTTCATTGTTACATTAACAACAAATTACCTTGGAGCATTCATCAGTCAACAAGGCAATGATTGAACTGAGTGCAACTGTAATGGAGGCTACAATGTATGTAACCACTACACTTTGTAAGGCACGTAAAGCGTGTAAATATCAACACAAACAACACAACATGAGAGACAACTGAGGTAGATCAACACAGTTATGACCTGAAAAAGAGTGGAGCGTTAGTGGAACCTAAGTAAAGGAAGAAGATAGAGGGGAGCAGTGTTCATTAGAAGTCAGATGACCTGTGGGTTGGGGCTGTAGGCCATTCTGGAGGTTCTGGACAGAAGTGACCTGTACCTTTGGCCAGAGGACAACCAGTGAGCAGGCAGCTAGTTGGATTGAACAGTCTCTAATGATGTTTTTGAGTCCAACCAGGCAGCAACTGGTGTACAGAGTGGAATGTCTGGGAAGGAAGACTTTTCCTGAATGCCAAGCTAAACAAGAAGCAACAAATGCTAACAAAAGTTGTAACAGAATTGTACTGGCTGTCTGCTACATATTTAATACAAGGCGCAAATTTCAGCATTGTAATTAGGCGTTGCAAGATATTTTTATACAACAAAAGTATTACCACCATGACACACCAAGCATTAAATGTATTTTTTTTCTTGATCAAATTTCAGGCATTTGCAATTATTTTTTATACTATTTTTCTATTTTTTTATTCATCAATCTTGGCAATTTACCACCAAACCAAATTACACATACCAAATGTATGCCACTAAAATACAAGAGGCTGAGTACAGATTAACCAGATTAGGAAGCATCCTAAGAAGAGCATCTGCACCAGCATCTGAGAGTGAGAGAGGTGAGTTGAGCCTATAAGACACATCAACTACAACCAACCACAGCTCCTGGTGCAGAAATACCTCAGAGAAAACGCTGAAGATCCTAAAAGTGGACACTCACAAAAAATAAATAAATAAAAAGCAAGAACTAAGAATATGATATTAAAAAACAAAGAAGTCGCTAAATACATAAGTAAACTTCGGGAATAAACATGTACAAAATGACCTGCCTAAAATGAGTAACTCAATGTAAAAATAAAAGAAAACTAAAACAAGAAACACTAATCAAATCAAAAATTGTGCTTATCTTTTTATCTGTTGTTTTGCCTGATAACTTTCTTTCTCTTCTACCTAGCGTTCAGAAGTGTGGCACGTAAATACTTTTACTCCATCTTCAGTCATGACTGATTGTGTCAGAGTGCACAGTAGATCATAGCAGTTCATTGCTCTTATTTTGAAGAAGGCCTTTTAAATTGGACTGGAGGTTGGCTTGGAGCTTTGAGTGGTGGGCACAGTGCAGACCCTGAGCTTAACGGGTCATGAACCAGACTGTATGCGCTGGCCGCCTGATCCAGAGGAGCACCATTTAATCCCATCTTTTTATCTGTCCCTCTCTCACACACACTCTCACACACCAGGCTATAATTCCTGTATTAGTGTGGTATTAGCTAGAGTGGGGGCAGGTACTTAACACTGAAAGAGCCGAAATCACTTCCCAGGGGAGCTTTTACACAATGCGTGTGTGCGTGTGTGAGTGTGTAAGATAGCAGTGCTCATTGTCAGTGCAGCGCTGTGTGGTTGGCTGTGTGTGTGTGATCCCCTAAGCTGGAGGAAGTGCGTTACTGCTGGGTGCCTGGATCCCCCCACTGCCTCCCACCCTACACGCGGTTGATTTAATGTGGAGAATTGGCTGGTGCTGTATTGAATCCGACTGGGGCCCATATTGTTCGACTGCGGGGGATTACACGTTTAGCGCCGAGTGATCCTGGCTGGGCTATACGGCGCAGAAGCAGCTCTTATCAGGCACAGGGAGGCTGCGCTCTGCCACATTCACAAGCCAGCAATACACTTTAATTGAATTTCTTTTTAGAGACAGAGCGGCTCAGACGGCTCATGGCATTCAATTTACCAGCTCCCCTGTCAACGTTTAGATCCTTCAGCCTGTTCTGCTCCCGCCACAAAAAGGGGCGCTTCCTCTCGACAAAAGGAACTTGCAAATACCGTATTTATCTCTGTTGGCTCTCTCTGGCGCTCTCCTCTGCTGCGCTGCTATCCATGTCAGTTATTATATCATTTCAATGAATACTCGCCAGGAAATGGGCTTATCGCACAAGCAAATATCTATTTCTTTCAGGCCTTGATTTAGTGTGTTTAAAGCTAGCGGAGAAGACAGACAGACTGTCAGAGCAGAGCTGCGCTAAAGCAACGATGGTATCAGACCCCAGGCTGAAATACTGATGAATGGAGAGACGGGAGGGAGGGGAAGAAAGAGGGAAGAGAATAAACTGGTAAGAGGAAAAGAGTAAGCAGACAGGTGAGAGAAGAAAATAAAAGTGAACAGAAAACAGTTTGAGAAAGAGAGAAAGATGACAGGTGAAAAAGGAGAGTGAGGAGACAGTAGAAAGGAGAAGAGTGAGATGACTGGTGAAAAGAGGAGTGGGAGCAGACAGGTGAAAGAAGAGTGAGATGAGTGACAGATGAAAGGAGGAGAGTAAGATGATAGATGAAAAGAGGATAGTGAGATGACAGATGAAATAAAGGAGTGAGATGATAAGTGAAAGGAGAAGAGTGAGATGACCGGTGAAGCATGAGATGACGGGGAAAAGAGGAAAGTGAGATGAGACATGAAAGGGAGAGAGTGAGACAACAGGTGAAGTAAAAAGAAGAGTGAGATGAAAGGTGAAAGAAGACTGAGACAACGGGTGAAAGGAGGAGGGTGAGATGACAGGTTAAATGAAAAGGAGAGAGAAACACGCAAACTCCACACAGAAAGGCCCAGGCAGAGCGGGGGTCGAACTTGCAAGAGTGAGGTGACAGGTGGAAGTAAAAGACCAACATGACAGGTGAAAGGAGAGTGAAATGACAGATGAAATGGAGAATGAGATGACAGGTGAAAAGCAGAAGAGTGAGATGACAGGTAAAAGTGGAAGAGTGAGCAAACGAGTGAAAGTGCAGAGAAAATGACAAGTAAAAGGAGGAGAATGATTGACAAGTGAAAAGAACAGTTTGAGAAGAGAGACGGCAGATAAAAAGGAGGAGAGTTAGTTGGTGCAAGTAGAAACATGAAAAGAGTCAGATTACAGGTTAAATAAAGAGGAGAGAGATGACAGGTGTAAGGAGGAAAGTCAGCAGATGAGTTGAAAGTGCATAAAAAGTGTGAGATAGCAGGTGAAAGAAAAGTAAGATGACAGAAAAAAGTGGGAGAGTGAGTGGACGATTAAAAGTGCAGAATGAGATAACAGATGAAAGTAGGAGAGTGTGATGACCGGTGAAAGCAGAAGTGTGAGATCACAGATAAAGGTAGGATTGTGAGAGCAAGTAAAAGAAGTGAAGTGTCATGCCAATCACTGTGAATACTTAAGAGCAAGTGATTATTTGTATTAAATTACCAAATAATACAAATGTCAATGTATTAAGTAGTGCTATCTATTTTGTATAACAACGTATAATAAAATGAGAAAAAAACTAAAGGTCCTGTTCTGATTGTATTGCACATCAACAGGGAAAGAATTAACTGGAAACTGTGACTCCTTGGATCTTTGTTCTTGGTTTACTGGAATAAGGAATGTGCTTTAGTTTTAGTCAGTATAATGCTATCGAATTATTGATATAAAATTGCTTGATTTTGAGTGACTGATTTCCCTTAGAATCCTGTTTAGGTGTTATGTTCACAGACAGTGGTTGTTGTTTGTGTTTTGTCCACACCACTTTCCATCTCCATAATCAAGTGTTCCTCAGATGTCAGCAGCAGAAATGCCTTCATTTCCAATAAGTGGCACACTGCACACATTTGTTGTCTGTGTGGTTGATTGACAGAGAGCTTCAGTGGCTAGAGCTCCACACCAAATGCGCCATAATAGATTTTCCCAGCAGCAATTAGAGGAGTGGCAAAAGAAATTTAGTTCCTAATCCCACAGGAAAGGCTCTGAATGTTATCTGTGCTTCAGCTGCACGTCAGGATTTCACACTTGAAAAACTTGAGAAGAATCACGAGTGTAAACTGTATGTGAAATAGATATAGATTGTTTTTTTTCTTTTCTATTATAGCTATAGTAACTCAGTTTGTTTATGAAAAAAATTGACCTCCTTTGATTTTACTAATCTAATTTACTATATCCTTTTCAGTACAGCAATTGATTGATACTAATATATTTATGTGGGGGTTTTATGTATGGTTAGTTTTACAGTGAAAAACTAACCATACATAGAACACCAGAGGAACCTGCTGACCAAAGGGCCTGAAATCCAACATGTTTTACCAGTGTCAAAGTCCACTGAGTACATACCACAGCAGTCATTTCTCTCACAACGGCCCTGTATCCCAGGACACCCAAACACAAACACACATGTATGCATCCATTTCATCTGGCCACTATAATTCCATTTGTCTGGTCCAGCAAGCAGTGGGCTAACTCCATGAATTATTACAATCCCATAAGGCATCAGGGGTGCAGCGGCAGAGTCCCTCTGCGTGTGGCCTCCATAGCGCTGAACTTAGTCCAGCACACACACCCTTCCTCTCTCTTATCACGGCCTTGTGTATCTTCTATCTTCAAATAATGTTTTGTCTCTTTCCTTTGTGCTATCATGCTGCTACAAATGGAAAAACGGCCTCTCATTCCTCTCTCTGGGTTTTTTAGCAGCTCATTTTTCCATGGGGGTCATGTGCACAGGGTGGATGTGTGTGGGTGTGTGCATGTGGGTGGTGGCGGGTGGCACAGTAACAGTGGTAGACAGATGACCACTTTCTCTCTCGCTCTTTCTCTCTTTCTCTCTCTCTGACCATGTTGAACATTGCCTAGAAAGATCATCGGAGCAAAAAATGGATTTCATTTCAGTTTGTATTACAGGATTTAAAGTACAGCAGGCCTGCTGTAATCTGAGAGCCCTTTGTATTATTCTACGCTGATTGAAGTGGACTTCTTTCAAGTGAAGGTTGAGTTTTTTCTCCAGTGAAATAGAGCTGGCGCAGCTATGCGAGAGGACTTTGTGTAAGTGAGAAGCAGCTTGAGAGGGAGACGGGCATGTTCTCAAATGAACTCAAGTGATTGCAGAGTTGTTTGACAGAGAGAGCAGAGCGGCACAGATATAGCGGTGTTCTCAGTCCATTGGGCCAACATTGTGGTATAGTACAGAGGATTGATTGATCAAATGAAGCATTTACTGTGTGGTCTTGTATGTGAGTGTTCACCTTAGGTCCAGGAAGATCATCTCTGGACTTTGCTTTATTTTAGTCAGGTCACTGTAGTGGTGAAAAAACACACAAAGAAAATCTAGTATAATTGATCAATGAATTCGTGTCAAAAAATAAGAAATTGAATTGCATGCAGTTATTATACATGAAAGCGGCCTATTTTGTAAATAAATTCAAATGATACTTGTGAGTATTATTCATTTTAGCTTGAGGAACTGAACTGGTAAATTAACTCCAGTTCTTTGCTGTGTGGTGCTGGAATGGCCGGTTTATTACCCCATCCACAGATTGTATTTTAGTCGTTCTGTGCCTGTTGCCAGAGCCGTGAACATGTGCGCCACACATTCTTCATAGACACTAATCTTAAATTAGATCTTTTGACTGTGTTCTTTAATTATGCTGTGATCCATGGGAGAACTAGCAGAAGGTGAGGAGGGGACACAGGCCATCCTTAGGGACTTCAGCACACAGCTTTGATTGATTTCATGTTTTACTAAATAATTATCATTGTACTCCTGTGGTTTTTGTCGTCTTACTTGAAATTTTGATTTCTTCATATTTGAGAAAGTTAAAAGTGGATTGGTAGCTGAACAGTTGTTTTTGCCAGAAAAACTATGGACTGCTATGGCCTTTTTAATTCAGTATGTTGACTCTTTTGTAAGTTATGTGGATTATGGATTCTTGATACCTATTACTAATGCTAATTTGTCAAATGTGGTTACAGGGAAAGTATAAATGCTGCTGATCATAGCTAATGATATTCCTGATATTATCACACATTACTGGAATCTTTAGAGGCTCTTACAGTCTGAATGGAGCATTAACTGTTAAGTGAACTTAATAAGTCCACCTAAGCACTGTGTTAATGGGAAACCCTTTAATGAGTATGAGAGATTGAGAAAGAGAGATTGAAAGAGAGAGAGATAAAGAGACAGAGATCAAGAGAAATCACAGTAAATGTACAGAAAAGCAGTGCGTTAGGATAACCATCGTTAAGTTTTTATATCATTAGAAGCTCATTTCCACATACACAGTCTTTATTACAACCACACGATTAGCTCTACAGCCAGCACAATTAAAGCCTAAAGGTAGAGACGATTAGATGGAAAGGACAGTTTAAGTTAAAGCTTTGAGCGTTTAACTGATAAGAGCTAATGGTGTGTTCAACTTGAGCACAAAGCTGACTGCATCTGCTGATGCTAAAGAGAAGCACTAGCAACTGTAAATGGCATTCTCTGTCAGCAGAAGTGAACATTGTGTACACCTGTATAGTTTACAGTAAACCAAGTGTTGATTAATAGAATGTACTACATTTTTTTTAGCCAAATCTACTCTTAGCTCTTATTCTAAGTATGCAGATTGTACATTAGACTAAAGGACCAGTTTAGAACCCAGATTAAACCTTTGAATAGTAGACATTAGTCCAGAAATATTTCAGAAATAATTGTATTTTTGTGATGTTTGTCAGTCCACACATATCCCTGACAGTGAACAACTAAACACTTACTCTCCAAATATGAACACTGCCGATGAAACTTACCTGTGTTTTATATATTTAATGAATTGAAGATTTTTCCATACATCTTTACTCTTTACACTTTTCTCTTCCACTGAGTCTTTTTCATCCTCTTTTTGCTTGTCGTCTCACCACATCTTCCTCAGCCCTCCCTCCTAATGGTGCACTGACAGAGCTGGTGTTTCTAATCAGAGGTGAGGAGAGCCAATGAGCAGCCGTCCGATCCTCTCTGCTCTCTCATCAATCGGCTCTAACTGAATGGGAGCAAATCTCAGCCGGGACAAAATTAATATGTAGCAGATCTGCTGTGGCTTGGCTAGCTGGAATTGGAAATGGCTTTGGTGCTGGCTGACCCGTATCCTTTGGAAGTGCGCTGGTGCTGTGAGCGTGTGCGGCCTTGTGCTTGAGATTATTGAAGAGACAATTGGCTGTACGGCAGTAATCAGGAGGACACTGAGGTGTGTCTATCTTATGACTGCTCTCTGACAAGCCCTAGACACACACAACCATACCCCCTATCCAATTCAATCAGGCAGTCCATCCGCCCTGCAGAGCAATGTGGCACTGCCCTCGTGCATGACAGTATCAATTCAATTACCCAGGAAATGGATCCATATTCAACCCATATAAAGTCATTCGTAGGGCCAGGAGGGGCTGGCGCTGCTGCTGAGACAAAGAAATGTGCATTTACCCTGTAATAACTTTCATTTGGACTGGCTTTGAAAACCATTCTCAGGCAGGCATTTGTCGCTGTCACATCGCGTTATCCACAAATCAGGTTTACAAAATATCAATTCAATTTCTGGCGTAGCGCGAAAGGCACAGCAGAGGAGAGGAGGAACGCGGCGTGCTGAGGGGCCCCTTGTGGCTCGGCCAGATTTCCAGTCACAACTAATCAAAAGCAGAGAAGACCATGCTAATCTCTTCAATTTCATCCTTTAGGCTGCTGTCTTTCCCTGGCTGTAAACACACAGTCAGTGGTGTGTCCAGGGCAGCGCGCACAGGTCAGATAAAAACACGGACACACAAGCTGAACATATATAAGGCAGACATAGAGCCATTCATAACAGGGATGCAACTATATAGGCTGTATATATCATCCACACAGACACCGCCTCAGGGCTGTTGTATCAGAGCGCCTCATCTCTGTTCTGTCGCTGAGCTGCCGTCTGCAGGTGACCACTGCACACGCTGTAAAGAATCTCCTACCACCACATGGGAGCTTTCAAAATATTAGCATCACTGTTAAGTTTTGTGTTATTGTGTAGAGTGCAGATTTGATTTGGTTTATAGAACCCGCAAATGGAAATAAATACATAGTGTTGAAATAAAAATAAATAATTATTAAAAATCCAAACTGTTTGTCACAATAAAAAAAAAGTTTGATACATTTCTAAAAAATATTGAAACATTATTAAAAATGTAAAACAAATATGTATAAAATATATTTTACAATTATGAATTCAAGTTATCCCAAGCTGGTGACAGGCAGGACAGGTACACATAGCGCAACCATTTTAACCATTTAGTGGACAGGTGTGGTAAAGCACTACAAGAACACATTTACAGACTAGATTTAGTGTGAAAAGGCTAAACTCTGCTTTGCCCTGAAATAGAATAGGAGTCTAGGGAGGAGTGTGGAGGCGCTGAGGTGCGGTCGATTCCTAATGAAACGCTCTTTTCTCCAATAATCAGACACACGGTGCTTCCTTCATCTGGAAACTGTTAGCAGCAGTATGAAATTATCCACAGACACACTCAGATCCAGCACAGTAATTACACAAGTGCACGGAGAGGCAGCTTCAAAACGCTGTTTAACAAATCAATTTGAGAATGCTTACCTTGTAGAGCCTTATGCAGCACTGTGTGTTCCTCATGTGCTTGTGTGGGGACACTTCCACAGCTGATCCATTAAGGTGTTAACAAAGCACTGTGCTTGCTGCGCTGCTGGAAATGTGTAATTGGAAGGATGGCTAAGGGCCGACACACACTAACACAGCTTATTGATCCAGTGCAGCTCCCGTACACAGCCCGCAGCAGACCAGGCGCTAACACAGCACGGGGCCACATTCTGTTACCAGCACCGGCACTTTATCAAACAATCAATAGTCTTTTATTTTCTCATATCTTTAAATGGACGAATATCCTGAATATGATTTTTACAACAGCAGGGAGGAGTGTGATGGAAAAGGGAGGAGGAGTGAGGGGACAAAAGAAGAGCAGGAGAGATGAGAAATGCACAAACACATGGACACAGTGGTAACAGGTGGGACAGGAGGCTGGGATGTTGGACCACCGCCAACGGGCAGGAAGCTGCTGTGTGACCCCAGCACCATTTGCATGTTAAGTGGTGTCAATCTGCATTGATTGTGGGCCAAATGAAATGCAGTGGGCTTCAATAGAGCCTGTGCTTTACAAGGGCCTTGTAGCTGCTACATCCAGCCTATTGGATTCAGATTAACAGGCTCAGTACAGCTGCACACTGAGCAACTTATCTTTAATTAAAATCACTTTCTTCACAGCATCACACCGGACTGGATCAGGCTGCACTTGGACCGGACTGCTGAGGTGCAGTGAAGATCAGACATTTTTGCGTATTTCTCGTTCTTTTCCTTTGTACAAAATACTTTAAATTGGATAAATCATAAAAAATGACTATTGTTGACAGGGTACTTTTACAAACATACACAAAATACATCATCTAGTTTTACCTACAGAGGAACACCTATCACTATTAAACAGACAGAATCAACTGTGATGCAGGGGCCAAAATAAAGCATTTCATTGATCTGAGGTAAATCCCTGAGTTTGGTATCTTCTCAATCATAGAAAATGGCACACTTCCCAAGTTTGCAGCCAGATGGCAGTGGTTGAGATGGTGCTTCAGCAAAACTTCTCTAAAGGTCTAACATTGAATAAGCAATGGATAAATTGAATAACTGAAATGTACTGTACGGCGTGCTTTGGACAATGTAAAGAGAAAGCGGTATGTGGAGAGCAGCTAGGGAATATTTTGAGGCTCTGCTCAAATCTACAGCTTTGTCTATTGTTAAAGAAGCGTTAGAATTCAGAAGTGATCTTATCCAAGCTGATGTCACTGAGTATTATTAAGGACTTTGTTTAGGATGGGAGACCAATAGTATGTTTTCTACAGTACTTGTGGATCATGCTCCAAAACTTCCTCACTAAGCTCTACTTCAGAATATTGGAGAGAAAAGAATTTGATCAATAGCCCAACCTTGGATTCATGGAACACTGACATTACGTGCCTGAGCTGTCAGGGTAATTTGCACCAGACCATGTGTACATGTGGAGAACCATATTTGCACTGCTGATTCTTTTCACTGTCTCTATCGACATGTCTCTATATTCCAGGTGCTGTCAGCTGCTGTTTGCTGCTAAATCATCTGGTGGCTTCATCTACCAGTGTGAAGCACTGGTTGTGAGTGGAGGAGTTCAAGCTGCCAAGGAGGTGATGTGTGCTGGAAAGGGTTTTGCACAAAATCCACTTCTTAAAGACACAGACAAAAAATTATATGAAAATAAGCAACAATGTTATGGACATGCCATTTTATCAGAAACAAATATGAGAAGAAGCCACAGTACTCATGAGACACAGGAATTATACGCAACCTCACACAGTCAAATGTGTTGACATCTGATCAGTACAGTATGACAAAACTCTCTTTACATATATGCTACAAGTTTAATCCTTAGAAGCTATAAGTGGACCTCCACAGCTTGTCCAGAAACACATACAGCTGTGTATGCCCCTGAGAATGTGTATGTCCTCTCTATAATAGCCAGCCTGCTATCAGCCATTGGCTCTCACAGCTACTGGGGGACAACCAATTCCCTTTATCAGGTCCTGATAACGGCTTTAGCTCTGCTCTGCCATCCCACATACACACTATCACACACAGCTACTAAATAACTAATTAGCTGTTCACAGAGGAGGATGGTGGGGGGTGATCCAGAGCTCTGCAAAAGAATGCTGCGGTTTAATGTAAAAAAATGAAATCAATAAAGGCGTGGGGCACTGGGCAACTAGCAAGCGGCCCTCTTAACATTAACAATTATAGTGATTAACAGTGATACCCGGCACTCATTATTCACGGGCCGCGCCACCGAAGGGAGAGATAAGCTTGTTTATTGGAGAGGGCCCTTTTCACAAGGTGCAGTCGTTCATCATTTGGGCCTGGGCTTGGGCTGGGGGTGTGGGCTGAGGGGCAGCACAATTAAAAACACAGCGTGACCTTGTGGCTGTAAGGACCCACAGAGAGACAGCGTTTCACATGGGAGAAGCATCATCACAGTCTTGAGTCCAGCTAATGGGCTGAGAATTGCATTTGATGCTATTTCGATCTCACTACGCGGTACTGATTGTTTTAGGATATTTTGAGGTATTTCCTTTATCCTGAAGTTACAACTTGGACTGTTTTATAGAGTTTTTACTAATTTGACGACCAGAACAAGGTTTTTTTTAGTAACAGAGCAAACCTTCTTGTTTAGACATAAAGTATAAATGTCTTTTGAATGAACCCATGCATTGCTCTTGTTCGAAAAGTGCAATATTTTGCTTTATTTTAAACTTAAAAGTGCATATATATATACAGTATATATATATATATATCTATATACATGGAGTGTGTTTGTGAACAGCAGTTTTCAGATCTTGCCACAGATTCTCGATTGGATTTAGGTTTGGGCTTTGTCTGGACCATTCTAAAACATGAATATGTTTTGTTTTAAACCATTCCAATGTAGCCTTGGCTTTAAGTGTGGGGTAGTTGTCCTGTTAATAAACCTCCGCCCCAGTCTCAGTGTTATGCAGACTCCAATAGGTTTTCTTCCAATATTGCCCTGTATTTGGCTCCATCCATTTTCCATCAACTCTGACCATATTCCCTGTCCCTGCTGAAGAAAAGCATGTGCAGAAAATAATGCTGACACTTGTATTTTTATCATGTGGATGGTGCATTTAGAGTCATGAGCAGTGTTAGGTTTCTGCCACACACAGCGTTTTGCATTTTGGCCAAAAAATTCAAATTTGGTCTCATCTGACCAGAGCACCTTCCTCCACATGGTTACTGTGTCCCCCACATGGCTTTTGGCAAACTGAAAACGGGATTTCTTATGGCTTTCTTTCAGCAATGGCTTTCTTCCATAAAGGCCAGATTTGTGTAGTGCACGACTAAACGTTGTACTGTTGACAGATTCTCTAACCTGAGCTGTAGATCTTTGCAGTTCCTCCAGAGTCACCATGGGCCTCTTGGCTACATCTCTGACCAGTTCTCTCCTTGTTCAGACTGTAAGTTTAAGTGTACGGCCTGGTCTTGGTAGATTTGCAGTTGTGCCATACTCCTTCCATCTATGGATGATGGTGTAAACAGTGCTCTGTGAGATGTTTAGAGCCTTGGAAATCTTTTTATAACCTAATCCTGCTTTTTACTTCTCCACAGCTTTATCCTTGACCTGTGTGGTGTGTTCTTTGGTCTTCATGGTGCTGACTGCTCCCCAATACTCTCAAACAAACCTCTGAGGTTTTTACAGAACAGCTACATTTATTCTGAGAGTAGATTACACACAGGTGGACTCTATTTATTTGTTAGGTCAACATTGGAACCTTCTAAAGCCTCTAAAAGCAATGTGTTGCACTCAGAAGAAAAGGGGGTGAATAATTTTGCACGCCTACTTTTCAGCTTTTTATTTGTAAAAAAAAAATAGATCATGTATGACTGTCCTTCAACTTCACAATTGTGTGCAACATAGTGTTGGTCTTTCACACAAAGTTTCAGTGAAATATGTTTGATTTTTGTGGTCATAATAAGAGAAAATGTAGAAAAGTTCAAGGTTTGTGAATACTTTCGCAAGGCACTGTATATATATATATCTACAGACGCGTCTGTGAGAGCAGACGTCAAATAAAGGGCCACATTAAGGCAAAATCTGGAAAATGAACTTTCACAAGCATAGACCACCTTACATATTTACCACAAACATGTAACCTACTTAGGTATCTAAAGGATGAATCGTGAAAGCATGAATAAATGCCGCGTTCATGTGGTCCTCGGGAACTCTGGAAAATTTTGTTACGAGTTGAAAAATGCATATGAACGCTCAAGCATCTCGGTTTAACTGCTCGGACAAACTGAGCTGCCCGAGCTCTGCACCTGATGTCACTGACACATGGAGACTGATGAAAATCAGTTAGAAAATAAATACTAACAACCTTTAACGTTAGTTTTTGGACAGGCTAGCATCAGATCTCACTGTTAGGTCTATTAACCTCTGTTAAAAGTGCTGTGTCATTTATTTATTATGGTTAACAACAACATCCCGATTTTCCGAAGTAAAAAGCACATGAATGCAAACTAGGACGGAACCCCTACCTCTCATCTCGGAAACAAGAGCACCTGAGGACCACATGAACGCAGCAAAAGTACCGAAGCTATACTGCTGGCTCTGTGCACAGAAACGCTTCATCACATCTCTTTCTGAGAGATCCTGTTAGACCACGTCCACACATGCTCTGCTCTGATTGGTCAATTCTAGTTGCATTTGTGAAGAGCTGCATAATAATTTTTTAAAAACTTTACGCAGCGGGACTAGTTCCTATGGAAGTCCAGAACTGCCAGTGTAGAGTAAACATTTTTTTCAGCTTTTCTCGTTATAACGACCTTATATTTACGTTCAAACGACAATATTCTCATTATTACGACTTTTTATTTACGTTCAAACGACTTTTTTTTACTTTCAAATGAGAATCTTCGCAAAGGCCTAAATTCTCGTCTCTGATTGGCCAGCGCCTCGTCTTTTTAACTTGTTCAGATCTTATCCTGGTCCGGAGCAGGTTATGAGTTTGCCGCATGTTGCCATAGAGATCTGCCCCGATAGGAAGTGATCCACTTTCGTAGGACCGCCAGACCAGGTTTAACCCAGAATACCTCGCTAAACCCCACATCTAGCTTCGTAGTACAGGGCTCTGAGCTATCCAGCTTGTGGCACATCATGGGAAGAGCAGTCTGTTTATCATAAAAAAGTCGTTTTAACGAAAAAATATTTTCGTTTTAACGTAAATAAAAAGTCGTTCGAACGAGAAAATATTTTCGTTTTAACATAAATAAAAAGTCGTTACAACGACATTATATTCTCGTTTGAACGTAAAAAAAGTCGTTTGAACGTAAATAAAAAGTCGTAATAACTAGAATATTGTCGTTTGAACGTAAATATAAGGTCGTTATAACGAGAAAAGCTGAAAAAAATGTTTACTCCACACTGGCAGCTCTGGACTTCCGTAAGTTCCACATGCAGTGTAAAAAATCGTGCATTACAGTAGAAAACTTTTATAGCTTACTCATGAATACGATGATAAATTTTAGATCTCCGCTTCTTAGCCACTTTCATAGAATACCATATTACTTTAAAAACAAATTGCAGATAAAAACATTATTGTGTTTGGTAAAAGCTTTTGAAAAAAAATGGTTGTCTCAGACTTTGAAGGTGAGTTGAGCTGTTAGCCACAGACACTTCCCTTGAGTCTTTGTCCAGTGTTGAATGGGACCTGTACAGAGCCTGTGTCATCTCCAGCTGTGTGCACAGTGTGTGTTAATTGATGTTAATTAGCTCCATATTTTCATTAGTGTAAATACAGTATGTTCTAAGAAGGAGGCCTCACCTCCCTCAGCCCCACTTCATATTTCTCCAGCAGTTTCATCAATCCTGCTCCTCCCCTCTACGTCCCCTCGGCTCTCCAGCACTATAGAGGTTTAATGAGGCATAAAATATAATTCAGAAATGATAGTGGCTCTAAGACATGTGAGAGTGAGAGATGGAGAGATGGCAGGACAAAGACAGTGTGGTTACAACAGTCTTTTTACTGGGTCCAGTCTTGTTTTGTTTTTCTTTTCTTTTATTCATTTTCAATCTGATCATTCAGATTGAAAATGACTTTTGGATGAGAGTCGAAACGTCTTGATCTTCAGAAACACTGTCCAGATGACTACTTTGAAGACTTCTACTATGGATCACTCCTGGATGAATGAGGGACTACAACATCTTTTCTTTTATTCTCACAAAAAATGTTCAAGTTATTGGGCTAAACTTTGATTTAGCCCTAATAACTTGAGGCCAGTGAATTTGCTTCATTTATTATGTTCATAATTGGGTTAGTCATTTATCAGTCAATGGTTGACAATATTATCTTTTTTTTTAATTAATTTGTTAGTTTCTTAAATATTTTGCTATTCAGACAAAATTTACAAACAATTCATCAGGAGTGAGAAGGCAGAGTTTGCATAGGTTTCCATGCTTACTCTGGTTTCCCATACCACTAAAACCATGTACAATAGGCTTCTCCTCTCTCCCAGGACTCTCCTGAAAAACAAATTCTACAAATGTCTTTCTTGAGAACTACAATTTTCTGCATAAAAAGGTATACTGCCTTGCCTTATCCTTTCTTTATCAGTAAATTCACACGTGACAGAGACTGTATCTGTCACAACTTAATATGTGATCATGAACAGTGTACACCATAGAGGTGACGAGAGGAGAGACAAAGCCAGGCAAATGTACTAATATTCCGATCCGCTCAGTAGCTCTCAATGGCTCACATTATGCAGCTTAATCCACTGATGTATTCTACACTTTAACTGCCTCGCTCTGACAATAGTGCTCTTTTCTTCCTCAACAACTCGATGGTACTGCTCCCATTGAAGCCTGGCCTTCATATACCAGTCAATGATGGGTGAAACTGATCTTATTACCACTACGGCAGGAAGTCATACTTTAAATGTAGCGAGCCGCACTGGCCGCCCATTGTGTTGGGTGCCTATTGCAGAGTACATCAGGAGAAATGAACAGCCTGGGTGTTACTCAGAGTCGGGCCATAGTATTCAAAGGGTGGAGGGTTACAATCACACATCCCTTGGGTCACTGCGCTTGGATGAAGAAAAAAAAAAAAAAAAAAAAAAACTCAAAGAGAAACTTATTAGCGTACTTTATACATAAACATATGCACACTGAAATGGCAAAACTGAACTTTCTGCCCATCTTTTGTAAAAATCTTGAAGCTTTAAGGTTGCTGCAAAGAGATACACTGAGATTTTGTAATACCAAAAAAGGGAAAGTGGCAAAACTGCAACACAGTTGAACACAGCAGGAGCTAGAACAACTAAGCACAACCTGCTCAGGGCTTCTAAAATATGGAGCACTCTTAGAATTTTACAAATTCATTCTCACATAAATTTAGTTTTAAGCTTAGACTCTTTTAAAGCTGTATTTTTCTATGAAGCATAACTTATTTGTTTGTGTGGCAGTAGCTTGCAGGTGGTCTCTTCCACTTCAAATACCCATTTCTGAGTGTTTGTTCATGTCAGCTGTGTGTAGTTGGTTGCATTACATCTTCAGGTAGAAAATCTGAACATTTTAAGTTTGTTGTGGCAGTAATTCGTATTTGCATATAAAGTGTTCCAGTGCTACTATGAGCATATGCGTGTAGTTTAATGACATAAACCGATTAACCTGGAGAGATGTTGAGAGCTGATCCTACTAATCCAGGCTGTATAATGTTGTAAATTATATAAAATGTTATTATTATTGTTCATTGTTAATAATAATTGTTTATAATGTTGTTTTCAAAGTAACACAATGCGTATTTTCCACATGTAGGACTGTATGTGTTAAATGTGAGACTGTTTGTGCCACTTTGTGCATTTTTTTGTGTGTTTGTAAACTTGGAAGTGTGAAGTTAAGAAAAACACCATTCAGTACCACTATGCTACAGGTATTTCTTAGTGATGCCAACAGTTTTTCTGTTTTACTTTTTGCAATTCTCTTATTTACATTTAGAAATTTACAATACAAATTCTTCTTGTGTCTTTATTCACCAGGATGATAAAAATAAAACAAAAATATGTCATATGACCTCTTTGTACTTCTGACCCTCTTTCTTGTATACAAAAAAAGCCACTGTCAATGAAAGTCAAGTGACCTTTTTAATCCACATGGAATCAAAAATTATACTTTATCTTAAGGTTAAGAAGATAAGATGATATTTTTGGAATATGGAAAGACAACTGAGCAAACATTGCTTAACATTAGACCAAAACTTTACAAAACAGGGGCATGGTAGCAGAGTGGTGAGAGGTCTGACTTTCCAAGTAGTTGGTTTGAATCTACAGTAGGGTCCATACAAATCAACATCTAACAGTAACTCCGGTTTCCTCTCGCTTTCAAAAATATACTTGTAGGACTATTGGGAACACTGAAATTATCTCTGTGAATAAGAGAGTTTATGATTGCCTGTCAGTGTCTGTCTTTAAATATTAACCCTGCGATGAGTTGAAACCAACATCAACATCTCACAATTTCTAGATGGAGTTTGCATAAGGCTCAAAACCACAGGATAGACTCCAGTCACCCACAACACCAAACATGAAGAAGCGGTAGAAAATGAATGAATGAATCTTTCAAGAGTCGTGTAATAGTCAAATGTAATGTAAGTACAGTCAGTGGAGCGTGTTCTGCCTTTTCACACTCTCCCAATCCCCTCTGGTTTTCTCTTTTATATCCCGGTATGTGAAAGGCCGCTGTGAGCACAAAAGCCTGATGTGGTAGGTAGTTACAGAGCCCCATTGTCAGACAGCCCCTCTCTATCTGCTCCATCTTAATAAGCGCAGTCATCATTTGGAGTCTAAGTCGCTCTCAGCCTCCTCGCTTTAATTATGACGCATCGATTGTCTCGTTAAGTCTAGTTTGGCTTAATGAAATCTATTGTTACCTCTAATTCTGTCTTCCATTGTCCCGCCCTGGAGCGCTGTGTGTGATGTGGACCCGGGCTCTTTTGTGCTATCTAATCTGCCTGTGTGTGCTGCTTTATCGCACTCCGCTGTGTTCCTGTGCGTTTCTTTGTGTGTATATATATGTGGCCTTAAGAGCTAGTGTGTGTTGCTTAAAGCCGGGTGTTGTGCGGTGCTGAGTCGATGGGTGCCCGCTCTAAAAGGCGCTGCTGTCACCGTTTATCTGCTGCTTCCTGATTCCCTTCCATCGACTCTGAGCCAATCAATTCACTAAATGATGCAATTATCCGCCCTCCCTCTCCCCTCTACATTTAAAGTTGAGAGGTTTATTTTGGATCAATCCGGACCACTTTGTGTGCAAATTACACAATTGCATTGCCTTCAGATTTCTTAGGCAGCCCAATTGGAGCGAGTCCTGGGTGTGAATGCCTAATGAGAGAGCCGTCCTTCACAGGAGCCTGTCGAACGCAGGCTCCGACAATTAGAGCAGTGGCAACAGAAATAGCCATGGACTGCTCTGTGGAGAGGCCCATTTCAGTGTATCGGATCCACAGCAGCTTCTATGTGACAAAATCCATTGGTTTAAATAGGCTTTTAGTAACGGCCCTGTGGTATTACACTTATACCAGAAGCTATTTGACCAACACTATGCAACACTGTTTCTAGAATAAACACATCCATGAAACATCAGAGACCTGAGAGATGTTGAGGTCCCAGCCTTTACCCCAAGAAGTACTTCATAAAGAAACTTTCATACTTCACAGGTGTTTGTGCAATGTTGTCGAGCAACTAACCACAGAGTTGCCAGTTCAGTCTGCAACAGAAGTTAACTTCATATGTTTATGATGTTCTCTGGAGCTTGTTCTCAAAATGTATTGCATGGTGGTATTCTACCAGCACAAGCAGAGGCTACTGTTTATCTGCAAGGCCATAATGGATAAACTGTCAACATGCTTGTCCCAGCTCCAACTTGTACTCTTCACAATGACTCCTGTTTAAGACTCACACCAAACTGGGCAGAAAAGCATTTTTGTATGCAGCCCTTGGACTCGGAGTAACATTCAAAATCATCCAGAACTGAATCCATTGATTTCTTTTAAGTCTCAAAAATGTTTGCAAATGTTATTCTTGAGATAGATTTTTTACATTTCTGTCATGTTTTTAATTATTATGTTTTAAGGATTTGGACTGCAGTGTCCTTGGTCAGGTATCCATCGAAAAAAATATTTTATCTCAGGAACTTCCTATAAATAAAGACAAAAAAAAAAGATATTCCTAATTGCCCACAACACAAGTCTTTCTACAAAAGCTGTGTAAGTTAATTTGTACAAATTTAAGCAAGGCATGAGAAAAATATATTTTATGGTACAAATAAGTACAATAAACATGCCTCAGTACCCAGTCCCTCTGTTCCTCCTGACAGGCCAAGCACCATGGCGGGAGTCTGTCACCCTCATCCTGCCCTCAGCTATGTGCTCGCGCTTCAGGTTCAAACACCATTCAAGTAGAAAACCTCCTGATCCTATGACCAGTCCCCAGTGTGTGTGTGAGAGAGAGAGAGCCAGACAAATCTCCCCATCTCCAGTGCAGAGGCAGCCATGGCCACTCAGACTTAGAGCCGACTGGAGGGATGATGGATGGAGGAGAGGTTTGCTCTGCATCATGTACTAGGCATAAAGAGTGCACATGGCAGGCCACGCTCACAACATTACAGGTCCAACTCCCCGAGACCCTGCGGAGGTGAGGAGCGAGCAGTTGACCCCAAGCACAGAGCTCCACACAGGAACAAATAAGGTTGTGTTGGAGGTTCCCAGCGGGCAGAGGGACAGACTGAAGGAGCATGTACTGGACAAATCCCATAGAGCACTGGTTGGAGTGGTGACATACAGTATTTGTTTTAAGTCCCAGGTGGATGAAAGGAGGAAGGCTCCTTCATTCCAGTTGGTACCTGGGTCTTGCTTCCTGGTTTCTGTGTCCTCCTTGATCCAGCATTTGAACTTGTTGTTTTCAGCTCCCATAACCTGTGCTCCGTTCCAATCCATGATTATGTAATTATTTTCTTGCTGTGGTCTGTTATTTAGATTTTCTTGTTCTGCTTTGTCTTTTTTTGCCCTGGAAAGTTTTCCTGTATTTTCCCTCTCACATTCCTTTTGTTGTTCCTTTTTTCTGATGCCAAATGATAAGTTATTGCATGTTTTGCAGTGTGTTTCAGAAATGACATTGCATTTATTTTCTCTTTGGCTGGTGAACTAAGAGTTGTATAAGTTTTGTGTGTAGTTTAACTACTACATTGTTTTTTTATTGCAGGTCATATCAAGTTGACCACGCCTCCAGGAAATAACACCACATAAACGGCACGTCATCATGGAAACCGGTGATGCTTCTGAATGTGACTTGCAGGTAGCAGCCAAAACATGTCAAAAAGGTAAATACATCTCACTAAAATGTTGGCTGAACACAAGAAATATGCTACTGCTAATAAGTGAAGATGAATGGACATGTTGCACTATTCAAGTTTTTGCTCAAGAGTCCATTCTAACTGAGTTTCTATATTTGGTATGAAGAAAACTACACATTAAAACTGTGACCAATTTGCTGGAGTAGATAAATACATACATTATTACATAAATAGATACAGAGACACATAAATTAATAATGAACATCATTACTTACATATTTTTCCCAGCCAGCTAAAAGTTGCTAATGTTTTACCTTAATTTCCAAAATAAAAATTACTAATTCTATCACTTTAGAGGGTAAATATTTGCCCATTTGGTTAATAATTCAGTGGCATTTTCATCTTCAGTAGCCTTACTTATGGCAAAAAAAGAGAAAACCATTAAAAATGTTTTGTTTCAGATGATAAAAAAGAAAATAGTCTACTAGGAAAAAAATCTGTCCTATGACTTTCAACAAGTTTAATTTGTGTAGAAGTAAATGCTTTATGTAAATTGAATTTGATATTAGTGAGTGATAAAAGTAGCCGGTTGCAGAGGGGACATTCGCAGAGCCCACAGCTCGCCTCAGAGCTGCAGCAGAGGGGTAAGAAGAGGCAGGGGAGTGGGGGGAGGAGGGGGAGGCCCAGTAAATCAGCCAGCCTCTTGTCAACACCTCCCAGCAGCTCCCCCCGAGGGCCCGCTGAAGCCACTGAGCTGAGAATAACAAATGGCCGTCATTGGCCAGGCAAAAAGCTGTGATTATAATTATCACATCCCACACTGACCTTGCATAAACCTTAATCCTTCTCCAATGGAGCATTTAAATAGGCTGCCAAAAGCGACAGAGATGAGGGGCAAGGGACCACAGGGAGGAGGGAGGACAAAAAAGGAGGGGCAGGGAGAGGGGACAAGTGTAAAGAGCAGGAGGCCACAGAAAGAGAGGGGCACAGGCGGCAGGAAGAGGAGAGGCCGCGGAGAGTTCACTTACTCAGATTAACAGGAACTATTAAGGAACAACAATAAAGGATGAAGAATATATCCAAGCCTCATGAATTAACCTTTTATTTTAATATACAGTATTTCTTTTCAATATGGCTGTTAAAACTAAGGCCCCAAAAGAGAGGTTTTTATTATTTTGATTTTGATAAATATCATAACTTACTTACTTACTTTAGCCATGTTCTACTTTAAAAGAAAAATTGTCACCAAATTTGTCAAACTGGAGGAAAATATTAAATAATATTAAATCTAATTATGTCCATTGTTCTTTAGTAAATTGTGTCATCTGTCATGCACTTTAGGCAAAAATGAAGCTGCAAGATGTAAAGGAGAGACTAGTTCTCTGCCCTAGTTTGGACAAAGTACTACCACTGGACAGCACTAGATGGTGATAAACTATGTTCAAAGCTTTGGACTCTTTACTTGAGATGTTTTGGCTCCTCCACTGGACAGGCAGCCTCTTCTCTGCTGTCTCTATCTGCTGGTGCAGGGTGAGCCTCAGGGAGGTCAGAGGTCAAGTGATTTGACCCCGGGTCAATTGAGTGGCGCTGCCCTCACTCATACACGTTTTCCCCACACACACAGACGAGTGGAGCAGACACATCAGCGTAATGGGATATGAAGAGCTGAAAATGTGTGGAGAGGACGCAGAGGTCCAATCATGAACTCAGCTGAGGACAGTGAACAGTAACATAAAGCACACATCACCACTCAACAACTTTATATTTTGTGATGTTAAGTGTTCAATGACTAATCCCTAATCATGAATTTTAATAACAGTCCAGCAAATATAACCATATTGTCCTGAGTAAATTTAGCTTTAAACAGATAGGTTGTGTTCACATGACATTTTTTTTCATTTTCTACCCCTTGTTCCCATTTTTCCCTTTGGGGTGCCTGTCTCAGTGACTTTAGGTCTAGGCGGGGAACACCCTGGACACTGGACAACTTCTCACAGGTTTAACAGAGACAGACACAACAGACAATCATTTAGTCATTCAAAATATACAGGAGAAGCAACGGTAACATGGGGAGAACATGCAAATTCACCAAGAGAGCTTTTAAATGTTGATTTGGTTCAGCATGATTCTTGTAAGTTGAAAGTATTATTTGAGAAAAGTTTGGGAAATCAAACAACTAAACAAATAACTAGAAGGTAGAACAGTTATGAAATTTGGCATTGGATATACAACCTATAAATAAATGGCTATAGCAAGTTACACTTAATAATTTTTAGGCAAGAATGCATTTATTCATGTTATTACTGGTTTGTAGAACACAAAGCATAATAAAATAAGTGAACTGAACAAAAAATATATAGCAAAAGCAGGCTAAGTACCTTTAATCAGAGAAAGCATATTTCATCATGTCATTATAGTTATTAGGTTATTATTCACTTATGAATAATAACCTAACACAATAAGTATTTGTATTATTTTTATTATTCATTGTAATCACCATCATTATTGTTTGTTTCACAGAAGATAGGATTCTCCGACCTTCTAATGAATGTTTTTATTAACCATTGCCATAAACAATAAAACCAATTGTATACCACTTTCATCGGTAATCACATGTAAACCTGCTTGTAATTAACCCCATATCCCACATTACACCCTCGCGCTCAAATAGACTATCAATTACAAAGTGCTTGTGGTCTGAACACACATGTATTACCCCATAAGCACCCCCCATAGACACAACTCCGCGGCGTAGACACAGCGAGGCCAGCAGCACCAAGCCCCCATCCATAAATCATAATGTTTCAGCAAAGGCACAATTTCATTTCCCTGCCGGCTCTTATCAGGCAGAGGTGGGGATAACCGCACATCACCATGCTCGTTTATTATCACCGTGAATGGGCTGTGGCAGGGATAAGGCTCTAACCTGGCCACAGCAACCATGGGACTGGATTAGACTATTAACGGGAATAGCGTATCAGGGCTAAGTCTATTACCAAAAGCACCAGTATCATGCTCCCCTGCAGATATTCACTATCCCTATGCAGCCATCGCCGACGCCAGGAAGTCTTTTTCATTTGGGCCATTATTATCTATTCTCTGCTATTGATTTGCACAGCTGAGTGAGTTGGAGGGGGGGTGCGGCCCTGACCTGGAGATGGGTCTTAATACAGTGCGCTGGTCGGACATGCTTCGGCACGCTGGGTCTAAGTGGCATTACTCTCAGCTGGTTAGTACATGCTGGGGTCTGCACTGCCAACTCACGAAGTTTAGAAAGACGCTTTGTCAGAGGTGCAAAGCAGACTTGTAAAGTCTACTTTTCTGTGTTTCAGTGTTCTCTCCTCATTAGTTTTCTCAAAATTGTATTAGGATTGATTAATTCATGCATGTTTGAGTAATGTATTGTCTTGCAGCTGATGCACAAATGATCAGAAAATCCCTGTTTTCACCTGCCACCTGTCTAACAGCTATAAAACAAGGGGTTCCAAATTTTCATGTAGAAACTATTCAGACAAAAGAAAAGTCATTTAAAGTTGCTGCTCGTTACAGTAACATTTTAAAATAAAGAAGCTGATCGTTTTTTGCAGTTTTAAACAGGAAGTCAGTGTTTACATTACTGAGCTAAGTTAGAACAATTTTGTGTTTTACAATGAACAAAATGTTACTGATTCATTTCTGATCTACCACTAAATAGGGGCCTACTTAAAAAAACTGTACGTGGCTCTGTAAAGCAGTTTATAATGAATAATAACTATATTTTCTCATTGAGCTAAACAATTATACATTTTGATGACAAAATTTGCATAATACTTTGAACTAAAAGTACTTTAAAATCTCAACTAAAATTAAAACTTTTTTAATTTTCCAAGAATACCACTTACTGACATTACAAAGTGTTTTGAGCTCTATGAAAGTATAGAAAGTCATTCTCTAAAGATATGGCTCAAAGGTTGATCGAAAGCTTGCTGATTTCACACTAGGAGCAAATAAATGTGGTAAATTGTATCATTGACACAGTTAATAAAAGCATGTAAAATCCCATTGAAATCTCCACAGTCTCATCTCTTTATGGTTCAGCCAAATCTGTATCTGGCAAATAGAATAAAGTGTTGAGCAAACATGTAAAATCTACAAATCAATTCTCCAAAGAGTCTGAAGATTCTCCGGGAACTGGCGGACCACCTCCTGCTACAATCAGCTACGCTGAAATGAATTAGAATCACAACAATTTGTTAATCTTTCCCAGATCTGAGCGCCCGCTGAGTGGGACATTAGTTCAACATCATAGTGTGGAGATGAGAGTCAGCAGGCAGCTAATAGCACATTCTCACACACTTAACCTGCAGCTCATAATTATTTTTGTCATTTTCACATTTTCTATTATGATTAAAGCCCAGAATGCCCTCCTGACACGTGTGACATTCTTTCATTAGATTTTATTTCATACTGTCTACTGTTTAACTGTGTTTTGATGGGAAATCCATACCTGCTGTAGGAGGTTTAGTAGTAAAAAGATTCATTTCAGTTTGCTGTCTCAGTTTTTATGTGCATGACTAAAATGTTACTGTGCTTTTGATTTCTCTTCTTTTTCTTTTTCTTTTTTTTTTTTGCAAAACAACTTTCTCCTATAGATTTCTCCCCACAAAACATTTGTATCAGCTTGTATCAGAGCATTGAATGAATGATGATTTAATTTATATAAATTAAATCATAGCACAATTTACACATACAGATTTCTTCCACAGTAACCCCCTTCCTTACTTAGTGATGGCAAGCTGCCCTTGGGCAGCTCAGCAGAAGCGATTCGCCTAAACACCTGGCGCCTCAACCTCTGACCAACCGCAAGCGTGCCTGGAGGAAACCACCCAGACACGGGGAGGGACATGCAAACTCCACACAGAAAGGCCCGGGCCGTGCAGGAGTTGAACCCGCGACCTTCTAGCTGTGAGGCAAGAGCACGAACCGCTCTGCCACCGTGCCGCCATCTATCTCTATCTGCACAAACATTTCACTCACAGTAGCTGAGACCAGAACATTTACAAAGCTGCAGATTGAGCTAAGTCAAACATAAAAGTACAGTCAGATGGTCATTTAAGTGACACAGCTGATTATAAGTTAAATTCTCTTTCAGATCAAATGCTGCAGTTTGCTTTCTTATTGCTCTGTAGAATCCAATGTTTTTCAGTTCTTTGATTTTTTTTATTCTTTTTTTTTGTAGCAGCATGTTAGTTTCATTCAGATGTATTTACCATCTGATGAGCCTGGCTCTATTATTTATAACAGAGCAAATTACCGCTATGCCACAAAAAAATGGATTGACAATAAAACATTCTATCCCACATTTACACACAGAAAACAAACTGCATTACAATTCTCAAAAAAAAAAAAAAAAAAAAATCATCAATCAAAGATACTTAAATAATTTCACTGTGGGAGATTGGATTTGCAAAATCAGACAATTTGGTTTAAATAATTGCAATTCAAGACGCATAAAGAAAGATTAAGCTTGATAATCATTAACTGTCTGTCAGTGTCAGTCCATTTGATTCATGCAATACACTGCACAGACTATTTGAGAGGACAAAGATTTTTTTTCCCCAAATTAAATAATCTGCCAATGCACTCAAAATGTACCATGTTAATATTTATATACCTATATAACTTGCTTTATCATTAAAAAACTCTACAGTCTACACTGTTTTTATGACAGTTGTGGCAGTAAAACTAAGCTTGTGAGTGAGTGTCTCTTAAGAGGAGGAGACATCTTCAGCCCTGACAGCTGATTGGCCTCTTTGGTTCCCCTGAACCCAGCCATGCGTTGGATTGGCTGCACGCCTCTCAGTCAACGTGTCATTGAAGTAGACAGTGATAATGTCATCCCAGGTGGATAATGTATTTTGACGAGGCAGAGATAGCGCGGTTATTGGTGCCACATAATGAATCAGGACAATGAAGCTGTTCTTAGAGGAGATGATCAACACTGACAACTCACCGATGAATAACTGTTATTTTTCAGCCCTAATTTAACACTTTAATGTGTCTCCTTTAATCTAAAGGGTCTAAGCGAATAACCATTTAAAAAGAAGTTGTGATTCAGGGTGACAGCCAAGAGCGGCTACTATCACAGAAGATCAACGGGAATGATGTCTCTATACGTAGTGGATAATGTAATTGTGTCTTATGGATAAACCCTTTAATTTAAATGAAAAAGAAGAAGCTGTGTTTGTAGTGACACATTACACTTACACTACACCTGTACATGTATTATTACATATGATATGATTTCATGAACATATTCTGCTCTCTGGACTATTTACCTGTGAGATAAAACCATCCCAAGTGGAAGAGTTCGAGCATCTTGGCACGTTTGAGCACTGTGTCCACGAGAAAGGATGGAATGTGGGATTGACTGTGGATGGGTGCGGCGTCTGCAGTGTTACGGTCCCTGAGGCGCTGTTCCTTCTTTTACCTGTAGTCATGAGCTGTGAGTGTCACCAAAACTCAGACTCAGTAGTGACTCTATTCCAAGTTCTCAGAGAACTCGGAGTAGAGCCACTGTTCCTGTGTGTCCAGAGTTATTAGATGTGGTGTGGCTGCATTTTATTTTTTATTTATTTATTTCCAGGGACAGTACAAGTAAACATTGCTACTAGCAAGTAGCCGATGTCCATGTACATAAGGCTTCTAGCCATTGGCTAATTTACAGCCCCCGTCCCTGGTTAGGCTTTTAAGGTTAGTATTTACAGAAAGTTAGTAAAACACATGAGTAAGAGCATGGATAGGTTCAGACCAAACTGACAGATGTTGAAGTGCATACAAGATTGCAAAGAGTACAAATCTAAGACTCATTCATTCATTAGGTGCACCCCTTCGCACTCTGGGGTCCCATCAGGCGGGTGCCCCGGATCTAGGACGTTCTCATTTGGGAACACCTGAGAATCTCCCTGGAAGAACTGGAAAAAGTCTGTTAAGACATTTGTCCCTGAACCTGAATCTGAATAAGCGAAAGAAAATTGAAGGAAAAGTAAATTAAACAAAATAATAAATCAATTAAACAATTTACACAGTCAATTAGAGCAATAATCATAATGGAAATTGAAGCTTGAATAATTGCACAGTCCTGGTTTCAGTGATGTTTTATGAATCACTGTTATGAAAGTAGACACTTTATGCCAATATGTAAGCTAATTTTAGCAAAGCTGCACAAAGAAAAACACCACACAGTGCATGTTATTAGTAAAAAAAAAAAAAGTGTTACAACAGCCAATTTGACCTGATTTAAAATATTTGCTCATGATCCTGGTTTCACTGAAGCTTTGCACAGTACAGCACACCACACCCTGTCTGTTTAAGTGAATGTGTTTGAAAGTTTTCAACTCAAATCAGAAGAAATTCAGATTACAACAAAACCTGGTTCTCCAAACACCTTACTTACTGTTCTTCAAAGTTGTTGTCCCTGTTATGTGCTGATTCAGTAACATTGAGCCTAGCCTGCAGTGACTGTGTCAGGGCCCAGCAAGTTCACCTACACCATCTCCCATTCAGATGTAGATATCGCTAATTAATTCTCATGTTTAAGGGAATTAAACATTACTCTGGAAGAAAAGAGCTTCCTGACTCATAACCCTGCTTCTAATATGTCTTTTAGATAAAAGCCAGAGTGTATTTCTCGGACATACATTTATTCACAATCCCCCGCCCAAACACTCAATTTCATTTCAATGTACAATGAGGAAGCGGCGGGTTGGCTAATAGAAAACAATGAGTGTGGTTTTATTCTCTGGAGGCTATTCTGCCAGTGTCAGCGCTACGTGGCCGGGTGTGCGACACTCAGAGACAAAGGGAGAGAGAAAAAGAGCGACTAGAGGGGCCAAGTGCCTCTTCTGAAAAACACACTGCAGCTTATTAACCCCAACACGCACACAGGCACAGCACAGAGGGGGCCCCACCATTCCCATATCGGCCCCTAATATATTGGGGTTATATGCAGCTTGTAATGGTGTTATTAAAGCAACAGGCTCAAGCTGAATAGAGAGAAAATCCTATTAAAATAATTATAGTCTTGAAAAGCGTGCGTGTGTATGTGTGGATGGCTGGTTTTTAAAGGGGTATTGAGTATATACAATACTGCTCCCTTGTGTGTGTCCTTGACTCACTAATGTGTAGTAATTGACTCTGCTAATAGTGATTGCCAGCTAATTTTATTGCCGCTTTTCGTCAGACCTGCACTTAATTAAAATGTATTACGACTACATTGGGGCCCATACCGCTGCCGCTTAAGAAATAATTATTGCTACATGTAATTATGCGCTTATATAATGGCCAAAAAGAGCAGTGTTTAAATAAAAGTCTTAGAGGCAGTTACTCTACATAGTGATTGGGTCTGATTAAAATTAATAAAAGGGCATTGGATTGTAAAATGTTACATCAACTCAGGTTTTTACAAGTAGCTAACATTATTAAGCAATAATGTTTGGTTTTATCTTGCTGTAAAATGTAAAGTTCCGTATTGTTATAATTTCATGAATTTCATTTCCAACTCTAATTAGACTTATTAAACATATTACAGTCATTATACTTGACTAACACATTTTCTTTGAAATACATAAGTGATTCAATTACCTATATTATAATGTATTGTAATTAGATTCGCAGTTTGAGTCTTTTGAAGGCGCTGGGACTAAAAACAGAATTTCCTTTTGTTGTTTATTTTTATAAATCTCAAACAATGCCATCAGTGTTCACTAACCATACATAGCTAAGGAAACGCCTGGTGGTGGTCGGAGGTTGAGGCGCCAGGTGTTTAGGCGAATTGCTTCTGCTGAGCTGCAGCACTGCGTGCTGTCACTGAGTGGGGAGGGGGGTTTAATCATCTCACTCTGTGTCTGTACAAATAAAGATTACTTATTTAAATATATAGTCTTATTTTTAGCTGGCACATTTCTGTATCAAGTATTTGTTTTACTGCTTTCACACAAAGCTTCACTTGGGATTTGGTGTTACTGCATTCCAGTTGCTGCGCTGCAAGTATAAACTCAATTTGATTTGTTATTGAGATGGTACTATGCACACTGGAACATCACAAATTACTGCTTGTGTGACTAACACAAATTCACCTAAAGAAAAATATGAAAAATAAGTTCCTTATTATACAAGACTTTCACATCATTGATCATGAGTCACTGTTATGAGTATATCTAAGTTCATCTTTGACATTGTCACTCACAGCAAAATGCACTTCTTGTGAAGCTGTTGACAGCATCAATGACTTAATTCTGGTTGGATTCAGATTAGACTTTTTTGGAAAGCCTTAATTGTGTTTTTGTGTCTGGCATAAAGAAAGTTGTTGTTACACTTTTTAATTTTCAGAAAGTTAACAAAAATCTAATTTTTCTGTGTGCATGTGTGTTTTCTGTGTACAAAAGAGACAAGATTGTCTATGTAAGCAGGTAAAATTCTGCAGATGTGCATGCATATGTAATGATTGTGTGCACATGCTGATAGACATCACAGGAGGCCAGATAGTTGAAGGCTGAAAGCATTAAGAGAGGGGAGCAGCACATTAATCTAAGAAAATTAAAATCTGGAGTGGTGCATTTAGGATGGAGAGCGACCGCCACTTCTGATAAGGAGTGGTTAAGGAGAGCCGAGATTTAGATAAATGGAAAAGAGAAAGGTGCTTGAAGAAGAGGATGTGTTCTACTACAATACGAGTATGAAACAACGGGCAGAGTCTAAAAGTGGAGTGAGCAACCTGGCTCTTACTTTGTTGTTTTGCCACATTATCATTATTTGGAGATCCTTCATCTTTTGAAAGATTAAATTTTCACCGGTCCAGAAATCTCTACCATCTTGTTTTGGAGGTATGGCCTTTTGAGTTGTGGGAGAAACACTAGCCAAAACAACAACAGACAACATTTTTATTGTCTACCATAGTCAAAATGTGCCTTTGATTCATCATCATCTGTTTAAACAACCAATACAAGAATTAGTAAAGGTTCTTAAAAGAGACCTATTGTGTTTTTTCCAACTATTTTGTAAGAAACTAGAACATACGCAGATCAGTAATTTACCTTTTGTTCATTGTAAAACACAAAATTGATCAAAAACTACTTGAAATAGAAACAGCTCTACTAACTTCCTTTTCAAACGGGACTGATAAGCCCTGCCTCTTCATTTTAAATCTAACTAAGAAACAACAATTTAAAATAATTAATCATTATCATTGGAAAGTTGCAAAGGACAGTATTGAACCATACATGCTTCACTTTGAGTACTAATCTTTTGAGTAAAAACAAGTAATTACAGACAAGTGGGAGGAGATAGGTGGTAGGTGAGAACAAGATTTTCTGAGCACTTGAGCTCCAGCTGAAGAACAATATAATGTACTAAATAGGTGTTAATAAATAACAGGTAAGCTTTAATAACAAAGCAAGCCAGTCAGTGTGGGTCCAACAGCCTTAAGGCAGCTTTTATTTACAAAACCAGACATAAAAATGAGTGGAGATGAGTTGATTTGAGACTGCAGTGGTGAGGCTCCGGCCTAAAGCTGGGGTGAGGGAAGCATGCTAGCAGTGAAGAAGAAACAAGATTAAAACAAACAAATCCATTTCCACAACAGAAAACACCCAATTACAAGTGCCACCACCACCAATAACTATAAACAAGGTCACCCTCTAAAGTGCACCCCCAGCACCCCAGCTATCTAAAAACCTCCACCAACTGCAGAAGCCTATGTGCATAAACTGAAACATCAAATCAAAATACACAACTAAATTACAATAAAACGGCAACCAGCACTAAGCCTTAAAACATCTGGACTGTTAGGACCCAGAAGTTACCATGTGCTCAGGCCTGCTCAGGAAGAGGAAGTGAGGCTGTGCACACTGCCCTTTTAAAGTCTCTGTCATGTGACTTCTCACATGACCAGCTAAGCCTGCCACATCTACCCCTGGGATTTAAATCGACGTCTCGTCGATTAGTCTTTTAGAGCCATGGCCTATGAAATGTTACCTGGGGCACCCCTATTTTTGTTTGTTGTTGTAGTACAAGAGAGTGTGGCAAGCGATGAGGGTTTTGATGTTTGCCTGCTGTACTTCGCTGTGATCGGCGTAACCCTGCTGCTGGAGGTGAAGGAGCGCGTGCCACAGGAGCAGGGGCAGGGGAGGTGGTCCATCTCGCGCCGGGCTGCCTGGTTCATGGGTTTGTTCTACTAGCACAAAAGGGATGTCAATAACATCATCCAAATCAGTGAACACATGTTCAGGCAGGCCTGGGTCTAAAGTCAATGTTCCGTCTGTCTTACTATCCTGAGCAGGGCGAATTTCTGTTCTGTGGATACGTCTAGGTTTTTCTTTGCCATTTGCTAATGTTACAGTGTAGATAGGACCACCATCTTGTGGGCATTGCAGCACTTTGTACAACACAGGAGACCAGTAGTCCTGTATTTTGTGACGTCCTTTGTGACTATGATCTCGACAGTAGACCAACTGTCCTGGTTGTAAGCAGTCTGGTTTTACCTTGGAATCATGATGTTTTGCTCTTCTTGCAGCAGCAAGTTGTAGCTTGTTTCTCGTGTCCTGGTAGATGTGACTTATAGCCTCCTGATGCCTAGATGTCCACTCCTCAGTGCTATCATCAACTGTGCCCAGTAGACAATCAATCGGTAGCCTTGGTTCCTGTCCAAACATGAGTAAGTATGGAGAATATCCAGTTGAATGATGTTTTGTTGTATTATAGGCAAACACTACTTGTGACAAATGTTTAGGCCACTGCTTTTTATGAGTTTGAGGTAAAGTACGAAGCAAATCATGTAAAGTCCTATTAAATCTTTCGCACTGACCATTGCCTTGAGGTCTATAGGGTGTTGTTCTGGTTTTAGTTATGTTATATATACTGCACAACTGCTGTATTACTTTTGCTTCAAAACAACGCCCCTGATCAGAATGCAGTTGGCGAGGAACACCAAAAATGTGAAACCAATTGTTTACCAAGGCTTGAGCTACTGTATTAGCAGTTTGATCTCTTGTTGGAATAGCTTGAGTGTATTTGGAAAATACATCAGTCATTATAAGAACATTTTCTGTGCCATTTGATGATACATCTAAAACAGTGAAGTCAATGGCCAAAATGTCATTAGGCTTGTTGGCCATCAAATGTCCATAAAGCTGCGTGGGTGTGAGTTTCCACGTTTTGCCAATATACAGCGCTCACAGTCTCTGCAGTAGGCCTGAACTGTTTTATCCATACCTGGCCAATAGCACCGTTTTCTTAGAAGGTCTAGAGTTCGGTCTACTCCCTGGTGGCCATGTTGGTCATGAGAGGACTGTAGTACTTCTCGCTGCAGACATTGAGGAAGCAACAGTTGATGTGTCAAAGGTCCTCCTTCAGGTGGTGAGATTTGCCTATACAAAATACCATGTTTTTCAACAATTCTATCCCATTGCCTCACCAAATTCAGGACCACATGCGATAATGACATTCTTTCTTCAGAGTTTGGTCGCTGACCTCTGTCCCAAAAGATGCGAAAGTCCTTTATTGTTGGATCATCCGCCTGCAAAACAGAAAGGTTGGTATCTGGAGGCCAAGGAGCGACTGTCAAAGTTTGAGATGTACAGTTAAGTATTGTATCATCTGTGGCATTCTGCAAAGCACATCGGAGGCCGTCAGGGAACACTGTTGTGTGTGCTAAAACAACTTTTTGCTCTGAAGTCACAGTTTGTCTTGACAGTCCATCTGCATTGCCATTAGACCGGCCTGGTTTGTATTTAATGTCCAGGTCAAAACATGCTAATTCAGAAGCCCATCTTTGTTCTACTGCTCCTAATTTAGCTGTTTGCAAATGACTGAGTGGATTGTTGTCTGTGTAAACAACACATTTGTGTCCTAGCAAATAATCCCGAAATTTTTCGGTTACAGCCCATTTAAGTGCCAAAAATTCCAATTTCATTGAACTGTAGTTTTGCATGTTTCTCTCAGTTTTCCTTAAGCCTCTGCTTGCAAATGCAATTGGGCGAACTTTGCCTTCACACTCTTGTGACAATACTGCTCCTAAACCATTATGACTGGCATCCACATCTAAAATAAATGGCTTCTGAAAGTTTGCATAAGCCAACACAGGAGCAGTAGTGAGTTTGGTCTTAAGTGTTTGAAATGCTGAGTCACATACCTCTGTCCAAAGGTGTTTGACAGTTGTTTTCTTACTGTTCTTGTGCTTTGGGGATAGTTCAGCTGCTAGGTTGTTTAAGGGTGCTGCGATTTGTGAGAACCCTGGGACAAAACGTCTATAGTAACTAGCGAAGCCAAGAAACGACTTAAGTTCTTGGACATTCTCTGGACACTTCCACTTTACCACAGCTGATATCTTGTCCGGGTCTGTTGCCACCCCCTCTGCCGAAACAACGTGACAAGATACTTGACTTGATGTTGGAAAAAGCAGCACTTTTTCAACTTGATCTTGAGATTCTCCCTCTGCAAGCGACTCAGCACCAACTCCAGTCTCTGCAGATGCTGTTCAACAGATGTAGAAAAAATTATTACATCGTCCAAGTACAACAATAAAGATTGAAAGCTCTGGTCACCAAATATTCTTTCCATAAGCCTTTGAAATGTACTTGGAGCATTGCACAACCCAAAGGCCATTCGGTTAAATTCAAATAGGCCAAAGGGTGTGCAAAAAGCAGTTTTGTGTTTGTCAGCTTCTGCAACAGGCACTTGGCTATATCCACTTGCCAGATCTATCGTGGAGAACCATTTAGCTCCAGAGAGAGCATCCAAAGATTCCTCTATCCGAGGCAACGGATAAGCATCTTTCCGTGTCTTTGCATTGAGTTGTCGGTAATCGACACACATTCTGAGTGACCCATCTTTCTTTTGAACCAGAACCAGTGGGGCAGCATAAGGGCTACAGCTTTCTCTAATAATCTGTGTGTCAAGTAATTGTCTGATATGAGTTTTTACCATTTCAAATTGAGATGGTGGGATGCGTCGATACCGCTGCTTGGTTGGAACATCGTCTATTACAGGGATATTATGCTGAATGAGTGATGTACAGCCTAAGTCAGAATCATTTTTTGAAAATACATTGGAGTATTTAAAGAACAGCCGTTTTACAGCTTCTTGATCTGCAAAAGTCAATTTAGACAAATCTACAGATTCTAGATCAGGAGATACATTAGCAGTAGCTTGAGAGCATGTGACAGTTATATGGCCATGTTCATCAATAGCTTCTCTGAATTCTACAGCATTTGTGTTATTGTCCACCAGATCAACTGAGTGCAATAGGCCAAGTGTAACTCGTGGCTGAAGATAAACAGCCTCTGTGCTGACATTAGACACTGGGACATAGGCCAAGCCATTTTCACAGGACACTAATGATGTTGAGACTAGAATGCCAGCCGGAAGATGGTTAGTACTATGATCTGGCTCTAGCAAAAGTGTCTGTGCATGGTGTGTTTTACCTTTCGGACCAGTGGCTGGGACCATGACAGTTGTACCAGCAGGGACCAGGAGTGGACCTGAAGCTTGTACTCGCAGCTGACCAGCAAAGGCCTTGTCATCTCCATTTTCCATCAGGTGACACTGTTGCAAGGCTTCTCTCCAGCCTGGAGCCGCTTCTGTTACTTCAGGAAGGGAGAACATAGCAGTGCCATATTCTTGATAGAGGTTATTATAGAGTTGTAGAATAACGTTCATTCCTAACAATCCTGGTATGTCCTGTTTTTGTTGAGAGAATGAACTGGATCCTTGTGGATCTTTGACAATCAACACTCCACAGGCTGGCAATGTCCTTCCTAGAACAGTGACATCCACTTCTATGTAGCCGTGATAAGGGATAGACAAACCATTTGCGGCTGTCAGATGTAGCCATTTACAGTTGTTTACTGGATGCTTACTCGGATCAAAATGAGCAGAAAAGAAACTATGAGTAATTGTTGTAACATTTGATCCTGTGTCCAAAAGAGAGGGCACTGTGACACCATTAATTGCCAAATTTACTACAGTGCAAGTACCCACTAGTTGCTGTAGTACTTTAGGTGGGATGGACTTCGAGCCATGTTCTGCTCCTTCTGAGGTCTGACTCAAAACAACAGAAGGTGCTAGTTTTCCGTCGGCTCTGAATAAAGTACTTGCATAGATTTCTGTTGTATTTCACTAGGTAGTGGCTGTCTACAGTAACGAGCAATGTGGCCTAATTTGTTACAGCGGAGACATTTTTTGTCTTTTGCCCATTTTGATGGATTTGGTGGGGTTTTTAAACTTGTCTGTAACAATTGAAGTTGCTCCGTTAACATAGTAATTTGAGTGTGTTGTTGTTTTAAAAGTTCTGTAATTGTCTGAAACTCTGAGACTGATGAATGTTATACACTGGCAGAGTAGTTTTCACATCGCCTCTGGCCACATTGCAGCCATAAGACTGCCAGTGATCATTTCCATCAATGATTTCTGCCCCCTTGATGGCCTCTTCTCGAATGTCTATCAAAGAAATGGCAGGCTCTCTTCTTACCACATCTTTAAGGTGACGTCGCAGCATGCCATCTTTGACGTACTCCACAAACTGGTCCCTCATCACAGTTTGTGGATTAGGAACTGCATCAGGTGCACTGTCAATAACAGAGTCCATTAAAGTCATTAGAGCATGAGAAAATTGCCTTAGCGACTCACCCTCTTGCTGTTTTCTGTCATAAAATTGTTTTAATAATACCACCATTGGTTTCTTTGCGCTATACAAAGTTTTTAAAATGTTCACAATTTCGTCAGGATCCTCTCTTGTACAGATTGCACGATGTTTAATCTCATTTCGGGGTTCCCCTCCTAGATGGTCTAACATGAAGATGGCCTTTTCCTTGTCTGATAGGTGTCTACCCTCCAGACAAGCTTCCACTTCCTCAATCCAGTCCTCAAGACGAACACTATCTGGTGAGTCTTGACGGCCATAAAACTTGGGGCACCTTCTTTCGCGGGGAATATACACCGTGCGATTCACTCTGGGTTTGCAGCAAGGGGATTGGCTATAGTCTGTTTAAGCTGCTCATTTTCAGCTTGTAAAGTTCTTAATTGGTCATGTATTACTTGCAGCTGATCCTCAACTTCAGTCATTTTAAATTAAAAGCCAGTAGAACTTAATAGTCTCCAAAATGTTTTCTGCAGACTAAGCTTGGCTGTAGATCGGGAGCAGTAGGCCTCTCCAATCTTCTGTACCGATTGCCGTTTTATATTTAGCTATGTATAAACTACATATTAAAAAAAAAAAAAAATACCACACACTGACTGCTCGATCCACCAGCAACGCCAAATGTAACACTAAATAGGTGTTAATAAATAACAGGTAAGCTTTAATAACAAAGCAAGCCAGTCAGTGTGGGTCCAACAGCCTTAAGGCAGCTTTTATTTACAAAACCAGACATAAAAATGAGTGGAGATGAGTTGATTTGAGACTGCAGTGGTGAGGCTCCGGCCTAAAGCTGGGGTGAGGGAAGCATGCTAGCAGTGAAGAAGAAACAAGATTAAAACAAACAAATCCATTTCCACAACAGAAAACACCCAATTACAAGTGCCACCACCACCAATAACTATAAACAAGGTCACCCTCTAAAGTGCACCCCCAGCACCCCAGCTATCTAAAAACCTCCACCAACTGCAGAAGCCTATGTGCATAAACTGAAACATCAAATCAAAATACACAACTAAATTACAATAAAACGGCAACCAGCACTAAGCCTGTAAAGACAGTGCAGTTAGTAGGCTACTATTCTTAACAATCAACCTTTACAATAAAATCAGTTAAAAGCATACCTTAAAACATCTGGACTGTTAGGACCCTTAAATACAATAATAAAATACAAATGTAAGTCTTTACAAAAGATAAACAGATACATAGTACAAATAATACAAAGTTCTTTGTCTCACCAGAAGTTACCATGTGCTCAGGCCTGCTCAGGAAGAGGAAGTGAGGCTGTGCACACTGCCCTTTTAAAGTCTCTGTCATGTGACTTCTCACATGACCAGCTAAGCCTGCCACAATAAGATTACTCAAACATGCATGAACCAATTCAAATATAACTTTGAGTTAACTAATGGTGAAGGGAGGCCATAATAGCAAGATTCAAATCTTTGAATACATTTTACATAATAAGACCCCTTTAATATTTAGAAGAAGTGTGTTACACACATGAATAAAGCATCAGTGTTCATTTAACAAACTGACTGCATTTGATCTTAACACTAACCCTAACCTAAATGCCAGAATTAGCCTTTGTACACATTCTTTGTTGGTGGCAGGGAAATGACTCATACAGCAAGACAAGGACAGCTAACCTAGGAGAGGGAGGTAGGAGGGGTCAGTCATTAAGTCATTGAAGCAGCAGCATCTGAAATAGTTCCACTGTAAGAGAAATCAGAAGATTGTGCTCAGGTTACCATACTTTCCCCAGTAAATTAGCTCCTAGTAGGTTTAGTATCTGTTAACTGGCATGGCCATAAGCTATTTCAAAGAGGAACCTAATCCTAAATTGAGTGACTTTGTCAGCTTGTTTGACTTTAGCAGGGAGCTGATTCCATAACAAGGGTGATTTTGAACCAATATAAACAATTACACCAAGCTACATCTTTAGGCTAGCATATTCCACTGAATTTCATATAAACATTATACCTTATATAATCAGAAATTCTTTTTAAATGTAACAGTAGTTGTAGAACATGAGAACAAACGGTAAACACTTGTGAATGCCGGTGTGTGTGCCGTGTATGCAGCCCATGTAGATAGCAGTGCTCTGTGGTCCTGCAGCATCAATAACATCAGGTTATCTACAGCCTGGTCTCCACACACTCATACACACACATACACACATACTACATGTGAGGTGAGTGATAGTAGTGCCACCGAGGGGCCTGTCTGGGGTTAGCACAACTCCACTCAACTATGGGGTGAGAGATTTAAGACTATGGTCAGTGAACAAGATGTGGAGCCGATTCAGCCCACGCTTCTCGCCCCACCAGGCCTTCTCATCTGCTCTCAGTCTTTTTAAATAATAGGGTGAAAGCATGAACCGAAATCTGGACAAATATTATGTGGCTGCATAGAAAGGTTTTGTCTATGTTGTGGTTGTTTGTTCTTGTTATGAATGAATTAGGGTTAAGATAAGGGCTATATTGTGACAGACTCACAAGAATCCACCTGGTCTGACCCTGACATAAAGCACCCAGAACATGTGGCCTACTTTAACAGAAGTTTGCAGTTTCTTTGAGACAGCATTGGTCACTATTTACTATCTCTTATAACAGTTTACACCTGGATAATGCTCAAATTCAGATTTGTGTGCTTTACTAGACAGACAGTTTGTTATATATTTTTTTCAAATTCATCACAAATTTTTTCAATGTATCTTTTTTTCCCCCAATTCTTTCTCACTACACCTTTGATTCAAATGTTCCTGACCTCTCAGAAACAGTGGACGTGAATGCTGTCGTACACGGCCGGTGATCCTCCAGTGGCTGATAGACTGGTTGAAAGGGTTGAATAGGCCCCAGTAGCTCTGAGCGGTATGCCTTGACACCTCTTTAGCGCACAGTGGATGTTTGGAGCATTGTATTGAGTAGGAAGCCGTCCATAATGTAGTGAGTCATCAGTCAGGTGTAAATGCGGGGCGTGCATGTGTGGCAGGTGGACTGACAGCTCCAGCCCACACGTGCACGCTGGCTGAGGGAGTGCACGGACCGTCAATCACTCCGTGTGCAGCTCAGAGTCACAGTCAAGCCTGGTAGAGCATGAGAGAGCCAGGAGAATGAGCATTGAGCTTGCTGTCAGCTGTAAGACACATGAGCGCTTGTATTGTCACTGGTCCTTTTGAAGATAAACAAAAGGATACTTTGACTTCTTCAAGGTTAGTGACATAAGCAGCAGCATCCAGTCTCAAATCATTCTTCAAAATTGTTGTAAGCCTACCTGATTTCTACAGTCTACAAAACATTAAAAACATAAGCATCCTTATCATTCACCAGAATTAGAAGTGCTTTTGAACAGATTCAGAGATTTCTATGGTTCCGGGTAGTACAGATTCTCATTAGAAATTCCCATAAGGATTTGGAAAAAATTAAATATTAAGAGCTTAAATGATTAACTGTGCTAACTGATATCAATTGTTTTCAGTTGGGCCTGGGTCCAAGATTCTTGTTGCAATCAGTCAAAAGAGCAGAGCTAAAGTTGTTTTGTGCACAATTGTGAGTGAAATTCTCATTTTAATAGAGCAGTAAGTTGTTTGGTGCATTCCTATAGAAATGTTTTTATCAGGTCATTGGACAGAGAGTCCTTTGAGTAAGCGCTAACTGTGGTTAACAGGTTAGCAGCACAAAGCTAACATACGTATGCACTTAGTCCATGGTTGTGTGCAGGTGATCTCCAGTGATAGGGTTAAGGTTGGCTCGCTTTCCATTAGCACAGACAGCATTCATTCACCTTCACTCTCACCCTTCCCCAGGCCATGCGTTAACACCGCTCCATCTCCAGCCTGTCTGTCTGCTGGTATTTTGCCTCTTCCAGTGTTTACGTGGGCTTGTCGGTGTCAGTCTGTGTATGAGGCACTGTTAATCTCTCCCATATTGGCTCCATGAAATTGACATTTGACAGTAATTGTGTAGCGACAGTAAAGCGGCCTGTCCCCTGCTCTGATTGGACGAGAATATTACGAGCTGATACTATGACCGGTCACACTTCCTACCACTTAATGGCACAAATAACTGTAAAACAAATCCATGGCATTTTGCTCAGACTAGAGGGTAGATAGAGGAAGTTGGGATTGAAACTGACTCTTTTGCAATAAAAGAATACAATTAAAGAATAAAGTGCAGTACTGGTTTTTAAATTTATTTTGTTTGTGGACATATGTATATAGTTGTGCCAAAATCATGTAATTTTGTATCTATACATCTGGTCTTTGTCATTCTTTAACACATGTACCTTATAGTTTTAAGTGGGCTAAATTATATCCAAGGTTCCTGGACATATAAGCAGGACTAGGTAAGAGCCAAGAAGACTCCAAGAAACTGGAGATCTCAGAGACGCAATCACTTAAAACTAGCTAAAGCTGTACTTAAACAGATGAAAACAGTTGCATGATGTTATGCCACTGAAGTCTTGACTCCTTTGACTGCAGCGGCCAGCTTGGCGTGCAGGCGTCAGAGGTGAAAACAAAAGGACATGCGGGTAGAAGAAACATCTCCGAATGACCTCTACGAGAATGTGATTTGCCAATCATACTGTTTGTGGTGCCATCACAATAGTAAGGTTATGAGGACTTTCAGTTTTGTATCAATCTGAAGCTTTTTCTGTAGAAAAAGAATATATTATAGTTCCAGAGATGAAAACAGCACTGTTTTTTCTATGCATGGCATTGCATCCAACATTCACACTTTAATAGCTCATACAGCTTGCGAATCTCAAATACTGAGATCTTTTGACGAGTCTCCTCTGGGCGTCTGCATGTTGCATCCACCTCCAAGCACCTTGGACAGAACCTACAGCCATCCCAGTGCTGATTAAACCTAATAATTAGCTTGTCTGTGTGTGGGTGATTTTTATCATAGTTTTGAGGACATCCTATTCTTCTCCAATCATCAGTCAGCTCCCCGTGGGCAGACACTAATTAAAATCAATAGTCTCCTCAGACTGACACTGCAGGCCTGAACTACCATGAAGACATGCACAGCCAACAACACATCACACACACAGCTCCTCTTGCAGTTACAGCCAAAACTCTTTTTTCTGGAGGTCTTTACCACTGTTTTGCATTTGAGTGTGATGGTTTAAAGATGCTGCACTGGGCTGAATGCTGATGTGTCAGGAGGTAGGATGGAGAGGCCGGACGAAAGAGAAGGTCAGAGGGTCCTTGCTGCCCTGTAGATCCACTCACAGATAAACGCCACAAGGCTTTGTATACACACAACAGAGGTCCATGTGTTACAGCTCACACTACTGTCTTCTGGACAATACCAGTCCAGTGTACAACATGATCAAGAAGACATAGAGACATTCCACAAGGTGTATCTAGTCTTAATCAATTTATTATTTTAATGCGTATTGTTGTAATCAGGGCTTTTTCAAAAATGAGATCTCAATGGGATCTCAATGGGACCCCCTCACAAAAGAAAGAAAGAAAGAAAGAAAGAAAGAAAGAAAGAAAGAAGAAAAACAAACAAACAAAGAAAGATGTATTTCACACAATGCAAAAGATTGGACTCCTTAATGAAAATACATAATCCCTGTGGGTTCACAGAAGCTACAGGAGAAAACAAGTAAGAGCTGGAACCTTTGCTAAGTATACAAAGAACCTATGTTATTATCTGAAAAAAATATACTGTACTAAAGCAGTTCCTGACCTAAAGAATAGTTTCTGAAGGATGTGTTCAAAGTAAATTCAAAAATGCTTTATAGTGAAACAAAACCTGTTTCACTTTTAACATGAGAAAAACGTGAATCCAATCTATAATTATTGCTTCTTTAGATCACGGTGACATAATTTATGGCCATGCAGCAAACATTATTCTTAAAAAAATACTATTAACGATAGTGCACTTCATTTTATCACTTCTGATCATTCTCTTTTTCATCACTGTGACTGGCTGGACTGCTTTGCAGAACTGCAGAATCAAACACACATTTTCATTTAGAAAGCTATTTTATCAAACTCCCAGACTACTTAAATTCTTTGATTGAGTTTAACTTCCACCATTACTGTACAAGGTCTCACGAAAAATTGACATTAGTTATGCCGCAAATACAAAAGAAAACTGGTTTTAGATTCTGTGCTCCTCACTTTTCACAGCTCAGGTTGGGCTATTTGGTGCAGTTCCTTTGAGTTTAGACACTGCTTGTTTTTTGGACTATTGCAGGTGTAACCCTAACCCTTGTCTTATTGTTTTATTTTATAAATTTAAAAAAAGTTAATAATGACAAAAAGATGTGAGGGATGTTAATTTTTTTGGGTTCATTCTGTGCTACAAAAGGTGTTGTTTGTTCCCTATATTTAATTGTCACACACTTTTGCAGAATCTTAACATGTTGAATGTACCACACCAGAATGCTGTGGCCTTTGCACTATAGGTTTGTATGCTGATGTGTTAATAGTAGGATGGGTGTAGGTGATAGCAGCATAGCAGTGTTTAGACCCATCCCACATATTAGCAGCAGCTTTCTATCCATCCATCACACACAGGCGGCGTGCTCCAAACACTCCGGCAAATAGACACATTCATCAAAGCCTGGGAAGATGGCACCACACAAACTCAACTTCAGATGGCTACAGTAAGTGCCTCCAAAGCCAGCGCACACACACAGACCCTAATAGTGCGGTGACTGACAGAGTTGTATGTGATGAATTGTATGTCTCTCCCACACTTCTCAAAGTTAATTTTCTAAAGACTGCTGCCCACTGGAGAGGAGAAGAGATGATAGGAGCTGGTCAGCCCTTAGATATCTGAGCTCAGACAGGGAATAGCAGGCAATGTTGTGTGCTTAACAATTTATTTAGGCCCCTATGTTGAAATGGTTGCGTTTAGTTAAAAGGGTTGGAGGCTATTTGGTCCTAATGTGCCGGTTCTTGATGAGATGTCGCTATCACTCAGATGGTGGTGCACCTGAGGCCTTAAGCCCGTGGAAGTGGTTGTTTAGGAAAAGGGTTTACTTTTATTGCACCATTTGCCGTTGTCAAATGAATTAAGTGAATGTTTTAGCTCAGGTAGATGGGAGCCAGAGAGGTTGTTTGCAGGGGTATTTCAGGAAGCAGACTTTTGCATTCCAGCTTCAGCTATATAATAAGAGTAAAGCAATGAGAATGGAGCGAAACAAATTGAGAATTTGAGCATTTTTTATAAACAATTAAACAATTTGAGGTATTTTTCTTCATTAGAAATCTATAGGACAGCAAGCTAATTGCAGACAATTCCAATCCAAATGGTCTGAAAATCAACATGGAGCTTTGAAGAATTCAAATAAGTCATTTAAATAAAAGTCTTGACCAAGGTAACATAAACAGAACAGTATGGTCAAAGTAAAGCTAAAATTAAAGACCTATTGTGTGTTTTTTTTATTTAGAAGAAGCTAGAGCATATACAGATCTTTAATTTACGTGTTGTTGATTGTAAAACACAAAATTGACCTAATACGGCTTGAAAATATAAACTCTATGGACTTCCTGTTCAAAACTACAGAACTGATGAGTCCCACCTTCTACTTTTTTTTAATGTAACTGTAAAAAGCAACTGATTTTAAACAACTATTTTTATTGTTAAAACGTGGCTATGGGACCTTTTTGAACCATATATGCTTGACTTTGAATATTAATCTTTTGAATTATAACAAGTAAATACAGACAAGTGGAGGAGATAGGTGATAGGTCAGAACAGAGATTTACTGAGCACTTAAGCTCCAACTAAAGAACAACATTACTCAAACATGCAACTTTGAGTAAACTAATCTTGAAAGAAGGCAGTTATAACAAGGTTAACATCTTTAAATACTACATTTTACATAATAGGAGCCCTTTAAGTCATCTTACCTGCTGTCATACCGAAAACATGTTTAGAAATTGTTTATTCAAGTCAATTCTCATCTCCACTAACATTAGTGAAAAACTTGTTGAGTAAATGACAGCATAAAACAACACACTACAATTATGTGTGTGTCGGCTCATGTGACAAAGTGTGGCCATTATCCCTCGCTGACAAAACCTCTCTCTGGGCAATTTCTAGGAATTATTTGAACAATGGACCACGCCAAATGTCAGCATTCACTAATTATGTTTATGCTAATTGTTAATTAGTGTTAATGGGATGATCTCAATTAACAAAAGGTTTGTGGCTGCTGCTTGCAACAGGGCTGCTATAAAGGAGATGTAATTGCTGCACACTGGCTGATGAACATGGATTTATTGGGCATTTTACTCGCACTGCTCATCGCTTAATTCTATGATGGATAGAATGAACAGAGAGCAAACAGAATATAAAGTGAAAGCATGAGGTCTGTACAGAATGTTTATGCATCAGAGGGTATCAGACAATCGTTTTTAGAATGCTTTAAGATTTCTTTTAAAGAGGGCATATTATGCAAAATACAGTTTATTTGAGCATCGTAATAATACATGGCAGAATATATAGTTCATTTAACATTGTGGTAGGGCGTATAGATTTTTAAGATGTTTTAGATCCATTTTGTGTTTTATGATTAACACAATGCAGATTACTGATTTACATGTCTTAGTCAAGTAAGTCCAAATTATCTGTCACGGTTGTCTTGCTGCTGCTGTTTGAGTTCAGGCCTTAGAAAATCCTCTTTATGTTTTTTGTGTCTTTACATATGCACACACAAACACACACAGATGTCAGGGCACTGTCAGAGCTTCAGGCGTAGAAATGTAGCATGTGTGCAGCAGCAGAAAAAGCTAATAAAGCAAATAGTGTTATCTGTAATTTAACAGCGGGCTGATATGGCCTATTGATCTGTCCACTGGAATCTTTTATCTGCACAACACAATGTATCCACTCGGCTGTTTATGACCCCTCCCCCTGCCCTCTCCACTAACACACACAGTAAAACACAGGCCACATGTCTATCACCTTGCAGACACTCAGGAAAACACAATGAAATAACTGCTACATATACAATAGATTATTTTTTTCTTACAGTTTATGGACATTTACCAAATTATAGAAAGTTATTTATTCTTTTACTGGAAGATCTTAAAGTTAACTTGCACTTTGATGACCTGGCAGCTGGAAACAGAGGTTGAGCCATAACAAACTGCCCTGTGTGAGAGAGTTATTTAAGTCCTTGTTCAGTCTGGAACAATGCAGATGACTATCAGTTAAATTCAAGGCTTAGAGAAATAGATACATGCAATTACTATAGGTAATCTAGGCTTTTGGAGTTAAATTACATCAGATATAGGCATTACATAGTTACCTTGAATCTATTGACAAGGAATTTACAAGTTCAGCACCATGGACAGCGCCATATGAAGACATCAGTGCATGCAGTACAGAATAACTTAGAAGTATATCCACAGAGATGTTGCTAATTCACTATACCAAGTATTTAATCTATTATTTATTGCTATTTTATGGAAGCCAGACCCATTAAGTGTTTTGATTTGGCTCCTCTGTTGTGATAATTGTCTGAGAATGTGACTTAATTATCCAGCGGCTCTTCAGAGTGGAACATCTTGTTCTAATTATGAGCAGAGGAAGTCTTTCTTCAGTGAAATTAGAAGTGACAGGAACAAGACTTCAGATGACAATGAGAGTGTGAAATCTCTATTTGAAAATTTGGAAAGTTTTTGGTGAACGAAAATATATGTCTCTACTGGTGCTAAACGACACAGTAGCCTTTCTTACCTGTATACCTAAAAGTGAATCTGTTGAGTATGTGTCCTACTTTTTTAAGCATTTTTGTTTGTTTAATTTTCATTATTGAGACTGAACAAAAAGTGTTTGTGTAAATTTTAATGTAAGAAGCAGCAAATTTTAAAATTTAATTTTTATTGTTGTAAAGTGGCCATGTGACTATTTTGAACCACACATGCTTGAATGTGATTTTTATTGTTGTTATTATTATTATTATTATTATTATTATTATTATTATTATTATTATTATTATTATTATTATTATTATTATATTATTATTATTATATTATTATTATTATTATTATTACAATGAAATACAGTCATGTGGGCGGGGATAGGTGGTAGGACAGGGCTTTTCCGAGCACTCAGTCATCAGCATTCTTAATAAACTTTGAGTAAATCAATGCTGAGAGAAAACTTAAAACAAGGTTAAAAACTTTCACACAATCTGTCTCCTTTAAATAATTCCTCTCTGCATTGTGGCTCAGCTTAAAGGCAGGAGTGAGTGGACATGATGCAGAGAATGTTTGGCTCTGTGTCCTTATAAATGCTGTCAAGTGGCAACAGCAATGACCTGATACACCAGTGCTACGTGTGCGATGATGCAGGCCTGTCTGTGTGTGATTGTGTGTGTGGCTGGCCAGCAGTAAAGTGTATTTTATTGGAGTTAACGCTAAGGTCAAATAAAGCAGATTTATTTCTATGGATTACTAGCACTCTGCTGGCCAGTCCATAAAACAGAAACCAATCACTGACACCCTCACGCACACTTGTTCCCATTGGGGGCTGTGAGTCGGAGATATCATGGCTATTGTGTGGTGATACAAGAGAATGAGCTGTTGTCTTTAACCGTTTTAGCCCCCAAAGAGGTGCATGGACACAGAATGGGTTCACGTTTTAAAATGGACAGTTGTTGATGGCGTCATGTTGTTTTGGTGCAAAGTTGCGTGTCCTTTTATTGGAAGTCTGATGCTTTGCCAATTAATAATCCAGCTTTGCAAGAACCACACAACTTAGAAACTGTTTAGTCTGATCTCAAAATTAAACAAATCTTATTTAGATGATTCTGACTTAAAAAGTAATTGGAGATTAAACTTTCTTGTTGTTGTGTTGCTGCAGTTTCCAAACTTCTTCTATTTATTACTTGTATAATCTTGCTATTTGATTTAATGTACCTGTAACATTAACAACTACATCAATGAAAAGACTGATTGTTGCAAAAATTATCAGTATTGCCTGGATGCTCATAAATATTAATATGAGCTATCAGCAGTTTAAAGAAATGCTTGCAGAGGAAAACAAACATTTCAGTGCTATGTGTTAAAATTAATAAGCATTCCATAACATTATGCCTTCACTATTTTGTCCTAAGCAGTTCCTCTAGTAGTTTTTTGGTAAATTATGTGCCTCACTTACTGTTTACTGCTGCTCTGAAGTCTGGGAACACACACGGGGATCAGTGAGCTGTGACTTCCACCAATAAAAAGTCATCAAGCCCATCGGTGCACTTTGACCCAGGGTTACCATGGAGACCACCAAAATGACCTCCAATCAGCTGCTGAGGCTGGGGTGAAGTCACCTGTCTGTCAATCCTCAACCATAAAGAACGTAGTCATTCATGCAACTTTTAGCAGTTTGTGCATGAAACGAAAGAAATATACAAAACATTTGAACACAAAGAAAAATTGATTTTACAGTAAAGTGCAGATGGAATTACAAACACTATAAAAAAAAAGTAAATTATACATTTAATTTTACTGACTATGCATGTATGATAAGTGTAATAGAGTTTGAATGAGCAGGGACAGTGGAATGGACAGACTCACAGACAGTTCAGAGAAGACAGAGTGAGACAGAGATGTGGCGACAGTGGAGTTTAATGATTCCAGATGAGCCGAGAGCCCGGCCTGACAACTGCAATGAACAGGAATCAATAGTGAGAGCGTCTGTCTGCGGCAGATAAGACACACACACACAATGTTGACTATTAAAGACGACAGCTTGAGATATTACACTATTAGTTATGCTATTTTTAATCAGCTATCATATTTAATTAATTCCTCAGGTCAGATGCTATCTCAGTGTGGGCATGTGTGTGCTGTGGGAGTGTGGAGAAGGTGGAGGAAGGGCTACTGCAGAGAAGATGCAAAAAAATGAAAGAAAATACTAAAAGTAAGCTCAAGAGGAAACAGCAATGGAGAAAAAATCTGAATGTAAACAACATATGAAAGTGTACAATTTAATTTCTGAAACAGCTGTCCTGTATCTTTCATTGTTATTGGTGAAAAACTGCTGTCAAGGCCACAAACTTAGACCTGCTTAGACAAGGCCTTAATAAATGTGTTCTGTTCTTATGTCTCTCTTGTTTAAATACTGGCAGAGCTGAGCTGAACAGGAGGTGAGTGTTCGTGTCATCACTTCCTCTGAGCAGCCACTGCGATCAACTGCTAATTATAGTAATTATGATTCATTACTCGCTGGCATTAATTTAATAAAGAGGAGGCTGAGCAGAGCTCATTAACCTTCATTAGAATAATTATAGACACCAGCCGCAGAGCTGCTCTCACACACAGAGGAGAGAGAGAGGTCTGCGGAGGGCACGAACATCACAAGTGTTCAACTAACAAGTGGGAGAAAACAAACTGAGAAAACCAATTTGTAATGTTTATTAGCTATAACCTATGAGACAAGTTATCTTAATGTTGGATAAGTATTTTGGTTTCAGGAAAACACCTTCTAAAACATTTTATACAAGGGTTTTATTGTTCTTGTCTCTTTCACTGATGCTGTTGCGGATCTCTTCTTTAACAGGTATAATACTAATATTTCCAAAGGTGAATGCTGCTGTGATGTTTAATAAAGTGAATATATAGCCTCATTTAAAATAAAGCCAGAGTCCCTTTTAAAGCAGGAGGTAGATCAAAAGTCTTGTAATAGCGAGGCTCTCTGATTGGCTAATCATGTCTCATTGTTTCGGTCATTATTTTGCCCAACTTTTAATTTCTTGCTCTTAAGGATCATTGAGCAAGCCAATTACATGGAGCTGACCTTGTGCGTGCGGGCTGTGAGGAGGACAGGAAGACTGTCCCGTGCCTCGCCTCTTTTTTTAATTTCTTCACAACAATATTAGTGTGGCATCCCGGGCTCCATCTCCAGTCCCCTCTGCTCCACAGCTTAAAACGCGAGTCAACGGAATATTAAGTCCCGAGCATTAGAATAAACACGTCGTGTGTTAAATCAAAATCCAATTCTGTGGTCTATTATTTTCTGGCATAGTAATGACTGCCACGGATTAGGAATCAATATTTCACTGCAGCGGGGACATTACCGACTTTATTCAGGCCGTAATTGAGTTTTGAGGAGGAGGCGGCCCAGCCCTGGAATCTGCATTAAAGATAAGAGTTGCGTTCATGCACAAGGCTGGTAAAGCGGAGCTACGACGTTTCTGCTACACATCAATTACACACGCAGGTAACCTTGTAACACACGGACATCTCTGTGCCCGCCGAAGATCAACTGCGACGCAGGTTGTAGGCCCATGCGGAGCGAGGTGGCCTGCAAAAGAGGCTCCTGTCCCGCTCCAGCCAGAGATAAAAGACCATTAGCGGAAGTGGGAGTAATTTGTACCCAATTAGTGTTGGAGTGAATAGTGATGAATAAACAGAATATTTGATCAAAAATTCAAAAAGTTACAGGACTAGATGTGGGAATGAAGAAGGCGATGGCGTCTATGAGTGAAGTTCTAGCCAATGTGTGCGCGCGTGTGTGTGTGTGTGTGCCAGAGACACACACAGAGAGAGAGAGAGAGTGGGAAAGAGTGAGAAAGACAGAGTGAGAGAGAGAGGTAGAAAGAGAGAGAGAGCGAGAGTAAGAGAGTGGAAGAGAGAGACAGAGAAAGGGAGCGGGAGAGAGAGAATGGGGTGTCCCGCCTACAACCCAACAAGCAGAGCGCGCGCCAGTCAGGTCCCCACAGAGCGCACGAGGCTGGAGGTGGAGAGACGTGTTTATTAAACATCTGTGAGAGCGTGTGACGGGACAGAGCACGTGCAGGTGCAGTACTCACAGAATGAAGGCGCGCATACAAACCTGAGTTTGGATGGACCGAAAGCGTTTGGCTGACTGCATGGGAAAGTTTAGTGCGCGGGCAGCATCTCCTCCAAAAGCACTCTGATGGGACAGGACCACACGACTTCTGACATGGGTCCTACATTCTTTTACTGAACTCACTAACGTGCTTCTTTTTTTACTTACATCGAGTGGTATTCAGTCTGGATCGTAAATATATGGGACAATAACAGTGACACTATGAACCGGGACAGAACTGCGCCAGGGCCCGTGGTGGACGTGGTCCAACCCGGTGCCAACCGAGACAGAGTGGCGCAAGTGGCCGGAGTGAGCCGTGACAGAGTACCGTCAGCGGGAGACGGACTGCAGACCGTGGTGGTTCCGGACGGTGCAGACGTCCTGGACGCCGGCGCAGAGGGGGAGAAGCGGCACGTCTCCAACGGTGTGTCCAGCGCAAGAGATGCTCAGGCTGTGGACAACCACTCAGACCCCACGAACCCGGCACTGGCACCGCCGCAGCAGGTACTGTAGGTCCACAGGCAGAAGTTAGGCAAACTGTCTTATACTACTTTAAAAACACTTGCTTTGGATTGAATAACAATAAACGCACTAAAACATTCTTGAATTTATTAGTAGGCTAGGCTATAAATATATTGTTGTATTTATTTATTTTGTTTATTTTATATTTTTCGTATGAATTTATTTAGTTATTAGAGCACACGAGCAACTCATCTACAAAATATTTGGTCTGAGAAACAATTTAAGTTTGATATTTTCATCGTCAATTAACTATTTGTTAAATATCTTGGCACTTCCATAAAAACAAAACAAAACAGGGAAAATCCCAGACGTTTTTAAGACCCAAAACGTTATTTCAAAAACGTTTTAAATTAATTTGGAATTTTGTGTTGAACATTTAAAAAGTATTGTGTACTCTCCACTTAGAAATCACTTTGAGCTTGTATCATCAGGTGCTAAGAGCTCAGCTGCTGCTGTTTATTGACAACATTATGAACTTGATTTTCATGGCTATAGCCCAGTATTTAATCTCGATTAAACATATATAGGACTATATATTATTTTTTTAAACAAGCTTCTTCTTTTTCATATTATTATATTATTATTATTATTATTATTATTATTATTATTATTATTATTATAGGCATAGTAATAAATATTTCTTTTGTAATCATTTTGTTGTTGTTAGATTACGTACTTTTTTTATTTACATTGGAGGCTAGCTTTTTGATAAAGCAAAGAATAAAAAAGCTAGCGCCTTTGATAAAGCAAAGAACAAAAAACAAAACAAAACATAAAATAAAATAAACTAGACTAATAATAAAATAATAAGATAATGATCCTTGATCTAAAATGTACAAATTTGGAAGGACAGGAGAAAGTTATAGCCCACTTGAAAATTTTTTTACAACATAGTTTGATATTTCTGTCTCTGTCCGTGTTTCCAGGGCCCTACGACGCACCGCACCACCTCGTTCTCGGTGCTGGACATTCTAGACCCAAACAAGTTCACGAGCAGTCGCAGGTTCCCGCAGCAGCAGCACGAGCGGCCCGAGAGGGAGCTGAGCGCGTTCAGCGTGGACAAGCGCCGCGTGACTGTGGAGCGCGAGCCTGGCCTCGAGCCAGGCCAGGAGCCGCCCAAGAGCTGTTACGGCGCGGAGGAATACCACAGCAGTAAGTGAAAAAAGAAAACATGTGCGCTTAGAATTGTGCGCCCAAATAAACATGAAATTTGTTCCGATATTAAGGTTAAATTATTTTATACGTCTATATAAACTCGGCTACTTTATCTAATTATATTTAGACTTAATTTTATTATTGTTTTTATTTTAGCCTTTCTAAATTAATTAGTAGTTTAATGGTCCTACATTTTACTGTAGATCTAAGCTAAAATATTCAGGTATTTCGGCTGCCGTATCCTGGTCCCCATGAACTTTATAGGCCTGAAGACAAACACCATCTTTTATCTTATAAAACGTATCCTGGTCACCTTTAAAAAAATTGGCTATTTTGTAGCCCATATTGAAGCCTAGTTTATTTGTTCTACGTTGAATTCATCCGCCTAGTTTCGCGGTTGTTAACGCGGCTTTTATCGAAGTCATTCACAGGTAAATTCTGGTCAGGCTGGTTGTGTAAACCTATGTCATTAAAGTGCTAATCATTTAAGTGACTCGCATTTAACCTGACTTTAAACTGAGACAACATAGCACGTTAGAGTGTGCTAGTCCACATACAAAAAATGTTTAAATAAATGCAAAAATATAAAAAATGCAAAAGCTAAATAAATAATATGTAAGTGTAATGATAGTACTGGCAATTTCAAACTTTAGAATATTAGTAACATTTAGTCTAGGCTTATCCTATTTCTTGTTCCTGTTTATTTTTGTACAAACATTTACATAGTGCTTATTTCATTTTAAAATAAGTTTTTAAAATGTATTTATTATTTATCAGTTGTTTAACAATTACATTATTTTGATGGTTAAAAAACTAGGACTAGATAGCATTCATCTGTGCACTTTTGTTATTTACATAACTCATAACTTTTGTAACTCAGAATACACAAATATTTATTTTGTAATCTATTCTGACAGATTATGAGATGTTTATTATTGTTTGCTTGTGTGAATCTCCAGAGGATAACTTCATGTACCGCAGTCCAGAAGAGGAGGACTATCAGCGATCTGGGACCCCAGACTCCGAGGCTGCTGATGGTGCGTACAGCAGTGAGGAAAGCAGCTCTGCCCTGCCTTCAAACGGAGAACATGAACTGAGCTCACACAATCATCAAGAGCCATCCAGAGACAAGAGTCCAGGAGGAGGTTCCACAGAACCCATGTCCAATGGCCAAAGTAACGGGGGCCAGGCTGCACAAGGCAAGCCTAAAAGAAAGCGCTCAGGCTCAGACTCAAAATCAGGGAAGCCCCGCAGAGCGCGGACTGCCTTCACTTATGAGCAGCTAGTGGCTTTGGAGAACAAGTTCAAGTCCACACGCTACCTCTCTGTGTGTGAGCGCCTCAACCTGGCCCTGTCCCTGTCTCTGACTGAGACACAAGTGAAGATATGGTTCCAGAACCGCCGCACCAAGTGGAAGAAACAGAACCCAGGGGCAGACACATCGGCTCCCACTGGAGCAGGAGGGGGCACAGGGGGTGGTGGAGCCGGAGCAGGCTTGGGTAGCCTGAGTCCTCTCAGCCCCTCTCCTCCAGTCAATGGACATCTGGCCATGCACACCGGCTATGGGGGCACCACCACCCCCCCACGGGAGGCCTCGTTCAACTGCCCTTCCTTACAGCCAGCCACGTGCTGTCCCCCTTCATGCTGGGCACACAGAGTTATGCAGCACCAGCCTTCTACAGCACACACCTGTAGTGGTAAACCACAGACTGCTTTTTACTATGGTTCGAAGCTCTCGTTTTAAGGGATTATTTTGATAGAATGTGGATATTTACCAGAACTTGTACATAGCTGCTCTAGCTCATTATGAATGCTCTTTTGAATAAAATAGTCAAGACGTTTTCTTTTCTTTCAATTAAAGTCAGAATATTGAATATTAAATAATAATTTATGACTTCAGGAATTGCTTGATCTATTGTAAGTACTGTGTAACTACAGCTGTGACTGTCCATTTGATCTTTTTCATATTTATTGAATAGCTTGACAGTTTACATCAAATTATTTGATGTGACCCATCATCAGCTTTCATTTCATCTTTGATATTAAAAAACTGACATCAATAAAAAGTTTGTGTATTTGCACTGCACATTATAAAACACTGAATAATATTAAAATAATTACAATTTGCCAATTTACAAAATGACATAATGCTACATCAGCATGAAAGAAAGCTATGCACAATAAGTGATTACAGGCTGAATACTATGGCCATAGTATGTGCTGCTGAAAGAGTGCATTAACCCTTAATTATCCTTATTAAAATAGAGGACACACCAAAGACATGAATTAACAAAAATGAGAGTACAAAGAACTGCATAATGATAATTTGAGATGCAATATATTAGATGAAACAAGCTTCTTTTTTTTTTTGCAACATCAGTTTTACAATTCATAACAACTATAACAAGACATAAATACAATGCAAAAACAACTTAGCTACAATGAGGGAAAAAAATCTATAAATAAAATCAATGTATATAATATAAACACTTTAAAAATACATCCATGTGCATATGCATTGATATGGCAAATTATTGCTCTGATTGGAGATCAGTTGAGAGCATAATTGAATTGGTTAGAGAACTTGTCATGTTTTCTTCTGTCGGCCTTAACCATCACTTCAGCCACTCTTCGCATGGAGCTCCTGTCAGATGCACACAATCAAGAATTCAGATTAGAAAAGCCAAATTAAATATAAGGCAACACTGCAAACTACTAGCATTAGCCAATATTTTAATTTGATTCCAAAAAGTTAAGCACCTATAAGAGGATGAAAGATTTTTTGCTTTATCTTTGTTTGCACTGATCTGTCAACATCTACTATTAACATATAGAACAATTGTTTACAAAGGAGTAAGAAAAATTCATAAAAGAGATGTGAGTTAATTTTGGAATTGATCTTCAAAAAAGTGCTGGTTGGCTACAACATGACCATCAAGCCACAGCTATTAGCTGCTGAATACTAAATAACAATGTCTTAGTAATAAGAATGCTTTTGAGAGACCTGAGGAGCTTAATACAGGATTTTACACGTGTAGCTTACTCAGTCTTGATCAGCGGTGTTTGGCTAAAGATACTCACTTGTTAAAGACTTTCTTCTCCAGCCTTGAGCGGGATGTATTGGCATTCTGCTTGAGATCGCTGAGGTTGGGAAACTTTTTTTTCTTTCCTTTGCCTTTCTTGCCCACCCTGTCTGAGCCTAGGTCATGTCCAGTAGCGGCCTCAATATCTCGCATCAATTCTGGGTCTCGCCAATCTATAACAACAAAACCACAACTGGCATATAAGCTGATAAGTATCTTAAACAGTTCTATTTGGCAACTTTGCAAAAGATTTGAATTGACGCTTGGACAAAAGTAATTTAGCTGTAATGAAGTAATTAGAACTGATAAAGTAAATGAGCTTGTAATGCCCACTTTTACAGACCATAAGAGGTAAACAGTGTGTCGTACAGGCCCATTGGGATCCACTTGTGGTGTTAATGAAAAGTGTAACGTCATAATTCTGGGTGATAAAAGTAAAAGCGGTTGTAATGCAGAGTAATGACTGCCTAAATGAAAAGACACTCCTGGTTAATGACGTACCCTGGTGGAATTAGAGATAAAGCTGCAGTAATGCAAAGTAATTACACTGTGATTGTGATGGGATTGAAGCTGGGCCCACCGCTCTGTCAAAACAGTGACCCCCCAGGCCTGTGTGTGTGTGTGGTGGGTGCGTGTGCGCGAGGGGGCCTTAATCAGCCGCTATGACCCCGGCTCTGACTGGACCTTCAACTAGCCCTCATTACACACCCAGCTAAGGCGTAATTGAGAAGCAGCTGGCGTATTTAGGGGACTCATTACTGCTAAAAACGACACAGCTGCCTTTTGTAGTCTGTTGATGTATCTGTGCACAGGACTTTCTAAACTTGTGTCTTTGATCAAGCGGAACCACAAAAAAATAAAAGAAAAATCTAAAAGCAAAACAAAATTGAATAAACAAGATGGATCCTAACTCTTCTATTACTGGTACTCAAGTATCAAAATAAATAAATAAAACTAAATATATTTAAACGTCGCTGTTATTAGCAATTACTGTAGAATCTATATATGTACAAGGTGCAGTGACGTTTAAGGTTTTACATTACGTAGTATTTTTTAATTATTTAGTACAACAATAACAACAAAGCATTGAAGGTTGAACATAAAATTTAACTATGGGTTTCTACCACTTGGAGTTTGGGAAAGACACGCAGGAAGTGGCTCTCAAACAGTACTTCAATAGAAGAAAAAGTTAAAAGATTGTAAAACGAAAAAGGTGAAAAGAAATCAGACCAAAACGAGAAGAGAAATGAGAAAAGGCCACAGTCTTTTCAGTGTAATCAGTGTTGCAGCAGGGCTCTTTTCTCCGTCAACACCTCTTAGCTGCTCCAGCTGGGTCCCTAGATCTGTGTGTGTATGAGAGAGTATGTATGTGAGTGAGGGGGAGAGAGAGAGTGTGAGTGTGAGTGAGAGAGTGAGAAAAAGAGAGGAAAGAAGGAAAAAAAAGGGGAGGGGAGAGAAAGAAAGTGAAGGTTAATTTTGATGTGTCTAGCTAATTTTCTTTCACTTCATCATTGATCCAGAATTATCTATTTGCCATTGCATTTAGGAAATTGTCATAATGTAATAGAGCCAACATGTAAATTTGGCATTTGATAAGACAGCATAGGACAATTCCATTGACTGGTTGTTTAAACCACATGTCAACGATCAATGAAATCAATGGCTGTCGAATCACAGAGAAAATGTCCTCCCGAGGAGGAACAAAACACTGGTGATGCATAAACTTAAGAATATTGTGATGTTTTTGACTTGTGAGTCATATTGACCAAATGTGACAAAAACATAATTATTATTACTTGCACATGTGACACAACATGAACATCTTCATAGTCAGGTTAAGTAAAAGTAAAACTGATAGGAACTTATTAGCTGGTCGATCAAAATATAGGGTCATAGTTTTAATTGCTATGGCTTTATATCAAATACATCTCTGATAGTTACATTTATGTGCCACTGAAACCATCTCAGAGTCTGAGAAATTCAGGTACCAGACTCCTGCTGATGCCCAGAGTCAGGACTAAACACAGCAGATTTGAGTTTCTGTCAATGTGTGCAAATGACTGAAAGGACTGCATCCGCTTGTTTCTAATTTGTTATCTTTTTGTTTTGTGAACTCTGACTCTTAAGAGTTCACCAAACATAGACAAAAATGTACTAAATTAAATACTATTATTTCTCATACCCATAACTTGGACTTATAAATAGAATGGCTTGCTGCAGGCTGCACCAGCTTACCTGAGTGCTGTATTATGCCAGGCTAAAGAGGCAGGAGAGGTGAAAGCCCTGGTTCATGGTTCACTCAGGCCACTGCCCCCCTCCTGCCGTGAGATTGATTTGTGTGCGTGTGGCTAGGTGTGAGATTGACTCTTGGATCGATAGTGTACTTGGTAACAAAAGATGCTATTTCACAATTCAGTGGACTGCATGCCAGGCCTCCACATACACTTACAGACAGTGACACTCACACAGAGGCGGTGGTTAACAAGGTCCTGCTGGCAGCTGCTGGACATCCTGCAGACTCTCTGCAACCCGCTCAACACACAAACACATACAACCGCAAAAACATGCCAAATTTACTGGAATCTTTGCAGAACCGGGCTTAGATTGAGTTTTTTAATAGATGTTTACTTTAACAATCTACTTTAACATTTATTATTTGTTTATAATAATCGTAAGCATTTCTACTCTTTTGTAAACTGTTTAACAATTTAAAGGTGCTCTATGCAAATCAGACCAAAAATAGAACATTCTTTTAAATCTCTATGGGGATTTAACATTTACTTCCTGAACCAAGGACTGGGCAGTCACTGTTGAGCTCCATATACAGAGATGTTATTTCATCTTCCACAAGTTATGGGTTTGATTTGTTATTTCAATATGCTGAATTATGGCACAGCATTAGAAAGCTTAGTCGCAGAACAATTACGTGAAGAACATCTTACCAGGCTGCTCCTGCCTCCTTCTCAGCTCCTCCTGCTCTTCCCTCTGTCGGTCCTCTGGTTTACAAGGTTTCCCGTCCTGGTCTCGTGGAATGATACGTCCATGGAAAGGGCACTGGACAACACACCATCAAACAATAATAATACCAAGATCTTTCAGGAAAAGTTTCAGTTTGGTCCATTTTCCAAGAAATGATACAGTAGCTGCTCAAATGAGGATATCACTTTGATACTAGTTTAAGCTTGGTATAGATAGATTAAATTAAAACCCTGTAGTGACAGTGCCAATATAGTCCAATTTCAACTAGAAACAATGAAAAAATCCACAAAAACCCTGTTTACCTTGACCCTGTCTTGTCTCTGACAGAGTTTGCCGTTGCCCAGCGGGGCTTTGCAGAAGTGGCTGACCGGAGTGAAGCGTCCAGGGAAGGAGATGTACCTGCTGCGACTCTCTGCTGCCAGTTCCTTGTTCTCCACCTCCTCCTCCATCTCGACCGGCACCCAGAACTGATGCTGTGAGGCTGACCTAAAGACAATTTCTCAATTATTTATGAATGCGTCCTGGACACACTAATACAACATATCAAAGATTTTTTACTTGATGATTTTTCCAGCAGTGGGTTGATCTTGGCCCCAGTAGTAAATATCCAAACCAAAGGGAACCACAGGAGCATCTTTTCCTGTCTTTTTGGCAGGTGTGGGGTCAGACATAGAAGATTCTGAGGAGCTACTGTAACAAAAATACTTGTATGAAAGATGCTAAGTTAAAAATAACTAATGAGTTTTACCTGGGCTCATCTGGGAGGGTTATCTTGTCTTTGAGGAGACGTATTGTTGCAGCAGCAGAAGTTGGGTCTTGCTCCTCTTCTATGAGTCTTTTCAGCTTCCTCAAGGAAGAGGAGTTGGAGGAAGAGGTGGGTACTGGAGGAGGGCCTGCAGGCCGGTTGGCAGGTAGTGTTGTGACTGGTGCTGAAGAGGTAGACGGTAAGGGATCCAAACCTGTAAAATATATTCTTTGGTACCCCATTTTCCTCCACAAACAATAAAATATAAAACATTAGTGGCGTCAAGCAATAAAAAAAATTTTGATTAATTAATTATGATCTGTAATTAATTAATCTAATTAATCTATTTTTAATCTCACCTAAAATTGCTGAAAAAAACACTCAACTTTGGTGTTTTTGTTTTGTTTTTATCCAATTTAATGAATTACATTATTGTTGCACAGGTAGTTCAGGCAACAGCCAAATCACATTCCAAATCACTGCTCCTTGGCTGTCACCATAACAACGAGTAAATAAATGCTGCCAGATGAGAAAGTGAGCCATAAATATGATTGATTGCGATGTACATTTTAATATTTTTGGACCATCAAAATTTTGAAGAATGAGAAGAAGAGGAGACAAAGCAAAATCAAAGAGAAGAAGTGTGTAGATCGACTACTGGGACCTTTTCTGCAACAGACAAAGAGAGAAAAGCATGGAGCAATATTCTATCTATTGTGCCCTCTCCAAATGATACTTCCTCTTCATGTGACCTGTCTCAGACACATTCTAACAACAAACCACCAATCTAACGGTGCCATTAATGGAAATGCCCAGTTTAATCATTAAATCTAAGTGTGATCTTTTATCTTTGATTTTGAAGGGTTGATATACTGTATTTACTGTAACCTCATTCAATATTTAATCTCATTAAATTAATTTACATTTGTTGTTTATTCTTGTATAATTATAAACTAAATGAACAACTTATGCATTCTACCTTTTCATGGCAACAGTTGCTATAATTTCTTTAAGCTGAGCTCATCACTATAACTACAGCCAACCAAATGTAAACAACTTCTGTCAGTGTGGAGGAACTAGATTTGTGTAAAACACAGAAATAACTAATATCTCACATTAACATATCATAAACTAAATTTTAATGTTCACAGATGAGCTATTCCACTTTGTAGCCGTGGTATAAGCGCTCCGCGGAGGAACAGGTTCTGAGGTTCTGACTCCACGTCGTGCGTTAAAACTGCATAACGCACGGCTCCTCGTTGTTTATTGCTTACTTAAAATATGACATTACTCACGTCATGTACATGCTTGCTAAATTCAAAGATTAACAGCTCTAAATCTAACAATTTAAAACTAAAGTACCTTTGTTTTCTACTTCAATGTTTTATATTCTCGTTCCTTCAGAGCTAAGGGGACTTGTGAGTGTGTGTGTGTGTGTGTGTGTGTGGCCATCCAAGAGGTCAGCTGTGAGTTCAGAAGGCTTAAGTGGAATTAGCCAAACTTCAACTGCAGGTGTGATCAGAGCAAAGAGGTAAAGTGAGACCTGCCAACACACTGATCACAGAGATTATTCTCCACATCAAAGACTTTGACATAAATGTGTACTGATATGTACTGTAGATAAGGCATGAAAAATAAAACTCTATTTTTTAATGTATAAAATTAACAGCATTTTTCCCATAGCAATCTTTTAAAGACTTAAAATACTCACAACAATGTACATAATTCTAGACAATAGCAGGGAAATGTTGACAAAGCATTATGCACCTGAGTGTTTAAGCCTGCAGGTTTGCTAAAAGGATAAATTGAGAGAAAGAGCTTGGGGCAAGAGAGGAAAGGCAGAAAGCGGTATTGATTTCTAAGGGTTAAGCAGGGCCTGTAATTAAAATGTTAATTTGAGAAGAAGAGAGATAGTGTCCTGACAGCAGAGAGGGGGATAAGAGGCCTGATAATGAGGATGACAGAACGAGACAGGGTCCAAAATGGAGAAAAGGATAGGAGTGGACAGAAAGACAGAAGAAGACACAGAGGGGCAGAAGTGAGTGAGGATTAGAATTAGTGAACATTAATGATAAAGACAACACTAAGGTTAAAGAGTACAGTCCCAATGGTACTACTATTTAAACCTGTATTTATTTTTCCTCAATATTCATCTACTCCTGTATAATATAGCACTTCTTAAAAATTACTAAGCACACAGTGTGGTATGTCAATAGATAACAATTTCAAAATTAATGTAACATTCTAGCTATAGGCTAGAAAAATATTTGCAATTATGTCATGATTTTTTTAAATAGTTTTATTTACCTTAGGCTTAAATGTCAACAATCTCCCAGACACCTGTCCTTCTGCAACATGTCAAATGTTTGCAGATGATAAAGTGATTTATCTGCATCTCCAAGAGCCATGCTACAAAGGAACTACAATTGGCTTTTCTATTTGGAGTTTGCAACATACAGTATTTGCGGTCACTGGAAAGACTATAAACAATCTATAAACTATTTGAATAAAAAGCTTGGCTCCCACCAAAAACAGTCTCATTCTTGCAAAATATGTTTTTTTCTTTTTTTTGCAAAAATATTAACTTTCACAATATAGTTCCTATGTGTAAAATTATTCATTGACTGGCTCCACTTCCTTGGAAAGAATTTGTCAATCTAAAGAAAAAATCAGGTGCATGATCGCACAGAAGAGGCAACCTAACCCTTTTAAGAAAACAACATTTGGACAGATGGACTCAGTGAATGCAGCTCATATTAGGAATTCTGTCCCAGCCAATGTCAGAGGAGCTGCCCTCTGATTTACCAGGAGCCAAAATCAGAGCTGCAACTTTATGTATTTGTGTAAGTTACTGTATCTGTGTTTAAATGTGTCACTGTGTAGTCTACTCATGCTAACTGCTTGTGCAGCTGGGTTTCAGTACTGGTTTCAGTACTTTACTTTTTTTTTTTGTAACTTTGTTGCCAAAAGAATTATAACATTCACAAATTCCATTGAAAAGCTTTTTGTAAAGAAATGTAAATCATTCATCAATGGCAGAATGATGATATTCCAGCACCCACCAGACATCGGAACTCCTACTTAAGTTTTGGTATTTATTTTTCTTCTAGTAGTATTTTCACTTTTTTGTTCTGTCCTGCAGGTACTTTAAATGGTACGTGGACCTACTTTGGACAAAAAATACATTTGCACAACTTTTGCACTACCCAGTTCAAACTAAGTGATTGACACTGACAAGGTTCCAAGTCCCAGTTAACCTACACACACACACAGTGATCATATGTTTCTCGGGTTAAAGAGACGCTTTCCTTTTTGAATGCTCAGTGACGTGACATTAACCTACCCAGCCCTCTTTCAGTGTGCTCCTTTTGCTTATGGCATTCTGGAAACGATTTAAATGGAGTTGGAGGCTTACATTTGTGTGGATGAAATGAAAAGTGCACAAATTCATAATAGAAAAAACAAAACTAATGTGCATTTCAAGACAATGCAATGATTACCAAATATTACAGTAGTGTAGTCGTGCAATGCATCAGCTGCAAGAAAGTGAGTAAAAGTGGGTGGTAAAAAACTAGGTGCGAGGCTAATAGGGGCTCATTAAAAAGGTTGCATTGTTAATTTGGTATGGCCTCTGTAGATCATTACCTAACCCACTAATCACCCTGACAACACACACACAGCTGTTTTGGCCACATCAGATACTATCTAATTACTTTAGCGTCTAATTGATTAGTAATGGAGGGAGTGCGGTAGGAGGAGAGAGAGGCAGACTTTTTCAGGTAAAGACTGTTCTTGTGCGGGATGTAATGACTCGGGAAGCTAGTGCGGAGTATACAGCTGAGCCAGGGTCAGAGGTCACAAAGAAGCCACAACACGGCAACGGCTGACGAGGCGCAAAACAGCACAGTCAACAACATGTTTGGGTTATGGCATCATTAACAGTACACTACACAGTAAGAGCACACACAAACGAATATGCCATAAATGAACATATGATGTATCAATATGGCTGACAGTGCAACAGAGAGACAGCTTTAGTGTCGATTCTAGCCTGCAGCTTCCACATATAAAGTCACTCATAATGATATTAACAGCATTCAAATTCTAATGATTAAAAAAAGATGTTGTTTTGGAGCTGACGGTGCAATACAATGGGAATATGCTTGTTTAATGACCTGAGCATTTGACCTCTGACCCAAACCCACTGCTCGAAGGCTAAACACGATCCATACAAGAGGAAATACAATGCAGCGATGTTCCTGAGAAGAAACAGCGCTTCAACAGTCAATCATATGTAGCCAGCTATGGGAGAGTGGAGGTAAATGGATGTGTTGACAGGACAGAATCCATCACAGATAGACAGAGTAAACACTCGGGGTAAAAAACTATTTGTCTCCATTACAGAGCCGGCACGCTTTGCCAAATCAGCTGCAAACAAATATGGAAGTCAAAGCCAGAATTTGAAGAAAGCTAGATGAGGTCAAATTGTGATGTGAGTTTTAAAAGCAGAGGTATTGTAGAAGGTCAAAGCTGGGTATTTAAATTTTATACGGTCAAAACACGAAGTTATTTAAGCCTGTCAAAGTCATTCCTCACACTCACAAAATATTTGGGACATCACTAGTTTAAACCCAATATTAAAAACTTCAGAAAATGTTTATGGACACAATGTGATGCATGGTTACAATCATCTGCATTCAGCTCTCATCCAAAAGACTTCTTGAAAAAGGCCCCAATTCGGCTTTCAACTCAAACCAGTCAGATGAGTTTTGATTTCGGTTTACGTACAAGAGAGTAAACTGATTAACCTGGAGAGACATCTAGAGCGCTCTAGCAGGATCACTTTATGCTAGTCCTGCTGCATCAGGTTCACTGCTGCATGATCCAGAATGCACTATGGTGAATTAGGTAAATATTATTGTTTGTAATATTACAACACCCGTCTCTCCAGGACATAAAGGAAAGTGTTAAACATGTATGTGCAACTTTGTGCAGGGTGCTTTATTTGATCTAAACTTGCTAACTTCATTCCTGGGATGTGGAGCTAGCAGGGGTCATAAGCATGCACAATTACATTTGTCCAACTAATCGAGCATTTACATAATGTCTGAAAATGGAGTAGAATTGTCTATAGTTTTTTTGACTGAAATACATTCAGTCAAAAGCTCTTTATTAATTATGGCACCTCAATTTTGCCTGCCCGAGTTTACATGCACTTTGGATATTTGGTTTGAATTGGACTTGGCTTTTTATCCAGTTTTCCAGGCCTTCATGTAAACGTCCTGACTGTCAGCAAGCATCATGGCAGCTATACTGTAGCTGTAGTATCTTACCATCCCTGACTTGAGTGTCCAAACAACATTCTCTAATGTATGATTACTATTGAAATTACGACTCACTATATTGCTTGTCGTCTTAGTCAAAAATCTAAGTCTTAAATATTGGAGAGTAATTAGCTAATTAATTCATTATGTGATGGTTCATATGCCCTTTTTTGGGTGTCAGGTTCCTCTGGCTCTCATCTTTTACCTCGTTTCTGAAGTGTGACCGGGTCCAAGTTTATTTACTAAGAGAGTGTGTGGATCTTGTAGGATTAGAGCTGCAGCAGGTCTCCTTTTGTACCTTAAACTCTTTATTTACCACATGTCATCTGGATCTGTGCACACGAGTCTCACTAAACGAAAGCCTACCATACTCGGCTCTAAGATGCTCTGGAATGTGCGGCTCGTAACCCTCCTTCTCTGGGACCTCATCAAAATCATCATCATCATCTTCATCTCCATCCGAAGTTGCCTTCATCTGAAAACAGAATAAATGTAACAAGAAATTAAACCAATAATTAAAACTCCAGATTATTACCATTTTGGGATAAGTGTCCTGATTTGGCACATATTTGAATTACTATGTATTGATTCTATAACACATAATACATACAATAATAAAAAATTATAATAATAATAACACATTTATGGGTCCATTAGGTTCAAGTAGTGTCCATTTAAAAGAAGTTATTTCAAAGTTAGACTGTTTCAAAATTTTTATTCATAACAGAGAAACAAAAGTGATGAGCTCATCATCAAAGTTAGCCATTTCGGCCTTTGCTAAACTGTTTTTAATGTTTATCAACAGAAATATTGTATTCAAAGAATACTGTGTGTGTGATCCCAAGTCTGTATCAGTGTTCATGTTGTTTATTTGGTTTTCTATTGCTATTTTCCCAAATTAGTGTTTAGTTTAAATGTTGGTGTAGGTTTAAGAGAGAGAGGACATTTGTTCACCTTTATAATTGCAATTTTTTCCATTTTAAAATTTGTATGGTCATTCAGATGGTGATTTCTGTGATTTGAATGTGTTGAAGCAGACATGTTTCACTTTTGCTTTAACAATCTTGGTGGTGTGACCATCCTTGCTCTTCACTGGCACCCCTGTGACAATGGGTCGGTGCGTGTGAGAGGTAGTCTAGTCTTATATGAGCTGCTATCAGCACTAAGCAGAATTTATGGTTTTTAATTTCCCACTGTGGTTGTTAGCCATTGGCTGAGCTACAATGCAGAACACAACAGTCCTATACACCAGGGTCATTTCCATAACCCAACCGTGTGTGTGGGGTGTGCATGCGTGTGTGTGTGTGAGGTATGGCTTTAACAGCTCAAGACACACACCACCGCCTCCTAGGATAATAATGGTAGTGATTAGCATTATGAGGAGCAATAAAAGCTAACGTTAAACTAACTTCTTATTCCCAAAGGCCTCTTTTTCATTAGCCTGTCTGCGCGTGTGTCAGCACTGATAAAGCCCAGGAGAACGTTAGCATTCGTTTACAAATGATGAGACCACTGATGATTACGGGAACACAACCGCTCACCCGTGCACGCGTGAAGAGGGCACTGTAACCAAAGTGTAGGACAGGCTCAGCTAACCGTGCCAGAGTCCTAAACATACCTCCACCATACAGCAATTAAGGCTTTATGTTACAGCAATACAATGGGTTAACAACAAATAAACAATTAAACCTAATCAGTTTCAATTAAAAGGCAAAAAGACATATTGGCAGCTGGACCATAAAAGGAAGGATAATGCATCAAGTCATTTGAATGGTTGTAAATTTGGTGATACATACAGAAAGTAAGTTTGGAAATAAGCTGCCAAAATATTCAAGTATATTTTTGACAATGGAGTGGTTCTGAAGAAGTACCTGGTACATGGTGCTTAAGATAATAGAGCCACTGGTTGTAATCTTTAAAGGTTAGTCTGGTGTTAAGCTCAGAATCTCCAGAATTCTTTCACCGAGATGCAGAGACTGTTCTAGTACGGAATTGTGATTAATACAGGTGCTGTAGTTTGCATATTAGATCACAGTGAGCATTTTGAAGCTTAAACTTAATTGGGATCCTAAATACGATTAGATATTGAGTATTTTTTGCAAACAAGGAAAAAAAAAGATATTGCAATTGTTATCAGTTAAAACCTTGATTTGCATATTTTGCCTTATTTCTGGAGCTACAAATGGGTCATGTTAATAAAATTTAATTCAACATGTTACAGGCCCACCTCTTAAGCAAACTAATAGACATTTCTTACGCTTGTTGGTATAATAGTCTCTGATATTGTGCGATGCTTAATGTGTTTACTTTTTTGCCTCACTTAGAAAAAAGTTTATTAGACATATCTAAAGAGTTAGTGATAAACCATGGCAAAAGTAATAGATGGCCAGACAAACACACTAAAAAGTTACCACAAATGCTTCTTTAAAAAAATGTGTGTCACTGAAAAGATCCAGAGTCTTGATCTTATTTATCCGCTTAAGACAGGATGCAGTTCCAAAGGGTTCACCCTTCTAACCACTAAGCCAAACTTTCTACATTACTCTGGCCCGCTGCCGCACTCCCTCATCCTCTGCACAATGGAACACATCTATACACACAGATATAGTCAGCGTTGGTTTTGTGCTTGTCGACCTTATTCCCATTGGTTTATTCTGTTCTGATCAATGACCTACGACTAAGAAGTGATCGCCCAGCTGGAGGAAAATCCTGCCCTAACATCATCCCTTTCCCCCCTTCTCTCTGCCTCTTTGTCTCTAATTCACCTTAATTTAATCGTGATAGCATCGAGCGCTGTCGGCCGGCCTGGCAGAGCTGTAAGTCTCGCAGTAGAATTAGCTTTCCACGAGAAACATTTTGCTGACGGGGAGTGCCGCTAAAATATGGCCTCTATTCCCCCCACATGGCTGCCGAGGGGCTGCTTTGCATTTTAACTGAGCTCTGGTTTATTCTCCAGAGCACGCACGGTAGGCTGGAAGAAATAAGATATATAAGAAAGAAGGTAGAGAAGATAGCTTAGAAGAGATAAAAACGGTTTCTTTAACCGAAACTCAAGATTTAGCAGACAAATTAGAAGTGATGGTTTAAGTAAAGCAGGGCCATGAGTCACTATAATAGGAAAAGGGAACAAAATAAATTGTCGTAACTTTAACAGTAAAACTGCAATGGAAATAAAAATTCCTCCAGAAAAGAACAGAATAAATAAAATAATGTTGTTTAAGAAAGGTGATATGTAACTGTAATGGCAAAGCTTACTCAGAGATAAAATAAAGAAGAAGTTAAATGGAAAATAGAGGGGCAAAGAAAAATAATAGTTCTCTAAAAAGCAAATAAAGATCTGTTTGAAGAGAGGGCTGAAGACACAGCGATGCCTTACTTGTCAAGGTACAAATACAACCCATTCTATAACAAATATTGTGTCATCACTAATGTACATGGCATGTATATTTATGACATGTATTTATAAATAAGTACATGACTTTCTGTGCAAGTACCTTATCATTTTATACTTATTATGTGCATTACTAACTAATAAAATTCTCATGTATTAGCATGATATGATGTGCCGTGGTGTCCAGTAAGAGTACATTAAACCCAACTTTTTTTGTCTACATTTTCACTGGAGAGCAACTACTTTACCACTGTTGTGTTTTGGCTGCACACAGGTAAATAACAGTCTGGAGTGTTTTGTAAGTTTGAATGCCTTAGGGAAGTCAAGACTATTTTGGTGAATGATTCTGAAACAAGTGCAGTAATAGGATTAGAAATTATGTCTCCACAGGTGTCTCCCTAACTCACTTTCTAGAACATCTTTTAGTGCGTCCCATTTAAATAAGACTCTAATCCTTTATAAAATGATGCGAGGGCACCGCCTTGGACAACTGCACCTCTGACTTCATTTGTCTCTTGGCAAGTTTGATGGTGCTGTGTTTAAAAACCCATTCAATCTTATAAACCAAAAATTAAATGTAGTCGACTGAGATGGGCACTCAGTGCATCTGCTATTTATATGCTAATGTACACTCAGACTGCCAAGGTCTGGCAAATTATTACTGCACAGCCATAAGTCAGGTGTGTGGAGAGAGGAGGGGCAGACTAACCATCACAGAAACACGGAGAGTATTAGGAGTACTCCAGTGAGAGACGAGAGAGCAACTTCAGAGGAGCGTCTTCTCTGACAACTTAATAGAACTCTCACAAACCACACTGTAAAGAGATTATTCTATTGTGCATTTAGAGCTGAAATGGAAATGTCTTCGTAACAACCTCCATAATCAACCAGCAGTTTTATTTAAAAGAAAGCAATGAGACGAAAATTAGAAGGATCATTCAGCACCTACACTATATTCAAACAGACAACAGTCACATTTCTGATAATGCAAATACAAGGAAGCACAGTGAAAAGCTTTACACTAGAAAGAGTGCATTTTTAAAAGACGGGACTTCACATCCAAATCCAATATATACCCTAGGGCCATGATTTAGGAGAGAAAACAACTGTCAGTGTCAATTTTCCAGCTGTCGGGTCCTTGGTTGAAATTCAAGTGAATATAAGAACTCAAGCCGATAATGTTCAATATAAGCCATGTCATGTGAAATTTCATTTAAGAAGTGACCAAATACATTCAGTCAAAAGCTCTGATCAGTCATTTAACAACTTTTTCTGAAAAGTGAAAAAACAGTCATGTCTTAAATCATCAACACATGAATTACTTTAAATACATTAGCTTCTACAACTAAAAAAAGACCAGAACTCCACTGATTGACTTGAACATATTTACAAACTAATTAGACCATAAGCTTCCACTCCAGTCTGACCTATTCACAAGTTAAATGGCCACAACAACATTGCCCAGCTCTATTACCACCTTGCACTCCAATTCATTACTACCTACAGAGCATCTCATGGGGAATACCACTAATGAGGAAAAAAGCTATTCTCTTCAACTCCTCCCTTTCTCCCCCCTTTTTCAGCATCTCCACCTCTTCTGCCGCATTACCACCACAACGGCAAACGCAAACCTTTGTCTCTGGGGAGCAGTCAGCTTATATGATGTAAAAGGTGACATCTTTATTTCGCTAACCTAGGCTGGCAGGTCTATTAGCCAAGCAAGAGCTTCTTCAACCTTCTGCTGTCAACGAGCTTATTTCCAACTGTCTGCTCCACTTCCGCGTCTCGCCTTGTCTTAATCTGTGATCAAAAGAGTCATTATTGGACTTTCTTTTTGAATCAAGTCATCAAGTTACTGTTTTTCCAAATATAAAAGTGAAAATGGGCTTGATTGGGAAGAGGGACAGTCCATAGATTTATCACGTTCAATTTAAAAAACATCTATATTCATTTATTAAGATACCAAATAAAACCAATGACCGATGGGCATGCCTCGTCACTGAACAAAGAGATCTTAAAAAGTAGATAATTTAGGTACCAGACTTATATTCTTTGTAATAATGATAATATACAATTGCTTAAAATTAAAATGTAATTAACAACACTGTCTTGGTTATTACTGCTCACCTTTCCTAATCTGGAAACTAAAAATATTGATCATGGTGTACAATGTGACAAGTTTTTGTTTTGTTGGGAAAAGTGTTGAAAAAAGTTGTATATCCTAGTCAATTTGGGTTTATTATCAAAATGACATTCTCATTGAGCTTAATATTAAACATTGTGATGATGCCATAACGCAATTTTTAATTTGTGCTTAAACAATGGTAAATGAGTGAAAGAAGTGACAAGACAATGAAAGTACAAAGAAGAGGAGTGCTGGTGGAAGAGAGAAATAAAAGGATATTGTTTCTTTTGTTTATCTCTGTGGAGGAACAGGCGGCCACATCCATTGTGCAGTGATAAGATGGGTTATCAGCAGTAAACAAGGCCTTGGCCTGTATGAATGGAGCCCAGAGTGAGTGAATACGCTCTTAAAAACAGATATGTTCAAATAAGTCTGTGTGTCTTGTCCTATTCTTAATGCAGGCTTGTGCATTCATTGTAACACACTCAAATGCTTAGTAGCAAAAAGAAAACAGCAGATTATATACGCTGACATTTCTGTTCATCAGGTGGTGACTGGAAAAGGATGTAACATTATGTTCTATACAACAAAAACTTGGAGAACTGTATTCACCACAAACTCTTAAGAGACAAAGTGCACAGGTTTGTCTTACGAAAAGGTATTCAGCTTGTGATGGATTGTCATTCAGTAAAAGTAGTAATGTTCAAAGCTATTGTACATGCATATAAATGAAGATTATAATAACTTTTCAGGGTATATATTCAGAGTATGTTCAAAAAATATGGCTGACAATAGTTAGTTTCAACCGCTTCTAACCATTAATAATATTTTGAACTGTAGTCAGCATTTCGACTATGTTCTGATTTCGGTGTGTACACAGCATTTTAATATGACTACCAATAAACTGTCCTCTCTATCAGCATCCATTGCAGCCTGTTATTGTCTCTCTCCTAGTCACCGGTGTGGGACACTATATTGAAAGGCCTTTAGAGAGAGAATTCAATCGTGTGGTGTGTCAGCGACCCGATAGAGAAGGACCCAGTAATGGAAGGCCTTTTAGGGCTAAAAAGGAAAAGCTAATTATGATAAAGGGGCTGTAAGTTGTGTGGTTATCGCGGCGCTGGGCCTGCTGGTGCAGCAGACTGGTCCCTGACAGTGATAACCAGGCAGAGCAAGAAGCCTAGCGCTCTGTCACTGTCACTTCGCCGCTCTGTTCAGCTAAAGATGGATTCACATGCAACAACTTTTATGCATCTTTTTCAAATGCATAAACCACTTTGCATTCATTGGTCCTCTTAAACTGTAAGACTGCAAATTGCACACTTCAAAATGATTCCCTAACCCTCCTCCTTGACTATTTAGATATTTAGAACCAATTAAAGCGGCACAACTGTAATAAGATTCCTGTTGGCGAGCACACCACATACCTGCACACTCTGTAACATCAAAGTTGGGGTAACTACCTTTTTTGCTTGTCAATTTGTCAACTTTTTGTTTTCCACTTAAAGTATGATCAATGTTGCACTTTGTGAAAAAAATTTAGACTACTAAGTGTAAAGATTTTTATTTCTAATCACAAGCCAAACACAGTGCTCTGATTGGCTAAGCTTGGTGCTCTTCATAAGCCATATTTGCAATAGTAAATATATGTTGATATTAACCATGTGTCAAAGAATTTATGTAAGAAAGTTGATTTTGCAGTGTGAAAATCCGCTGCCCCACATTTAATAAATGAAATTGATAAATTGTATCCATTCATTAAATGTTCAAGACAAAACAAAAGAGTCTCCATGATATGGAGGCAAGCAGGTAGTAAACTTCACCAGAGAGTCAGATCAAGTCAGACAAAAGGGTGCATGCAGGTTTTTAGTGCAATGTTAGCTGCTTTGCACTATATGTTTCTTTGTATTTATTTTTGTATTAAATCATGTGGCTATTTTTTCTAGCAGTGCAGATGCTACAGGACAATCAGAGCATTCTGGTCCAGGTGGAGAATGATGCTGAGCATTGATAGAGCAGATAGACATATCAGCTGTCAAGCCATGGGGCACATTAGTGCTAGTGAAGGGGATGAATAGGTACATCCTCCCCCTTGCTCCCCAATTTCTTCTCTCTCTCTCTCTGATGCATTATGCATTTTGGCTCTGCCGGGCTATCACACCTTTACCAAATGTCTTTACGGTGATTTTTTTGCCCCTAAACTGTCTCAATTATGGGATAAACTCAGAATACTCAAACAAAAAGTATGAAATAAACAAAAAATAGGCAGTTAAACAGCCATATGATGATGTGTAAATTGCAACCCTGTGCATGGAAAATACACATTTATTATGTAGCAGCAAATTAGGCTGTTTAGATTCACTGAATATGTAAGCAAGCTTCCAGGAAAATACTTTTGAAATGTATAAAATTTCAGTTCAAATCTTTTGTCTGATGCTAAATACTTCAAGAAAATACTTAAAGGTTGTATGGAGGATTTTCAAATCCAACTGTTTGCTGTTTTTCAATGATGCACATGTGTTTCTCCTCCCAGGGCCACGCCCTTCACTGCAACTGGGCCAATGAGTTACTTAGGTTTGCTTGACAAGTTCACATGTCAATAGATAACGAGGTACCTCGTTATCTATTGGTCAACGTTTTACTGGCCTCATCATGTCCACAATTTATATATTTTTATAATTCTTTTTTTGTTTAGCATAAGTACAAGGCTGTTACAAATCTATCCAACTCTTTTTGACCAAGACTGACAACAAATAATTTTTGAAAATCCTCCATACAACCTTTAAATAGTTATAAATAATAATGTTTCATATGCAGTATATAGAGGTACGCATTTTACGTTTCATTAGTTGCAGAACAATGCCATCTGCTGGCGATACATGTTTATCCGTAACTCACCACTTTGCGGACCCTTGTCTTATAGTCGATGTGCAGCTCTTTGTGCTTCTGTATAGCGGCTTCTAACGACTTCTTCAGATCCAGTGCTCTCCTCAAAACTCTTTGTTCAGCTCCTGCTTTTGTTAAAACCTAAATCCAGACAAATTATAGAATTATACAACCCTCAGATGATACATCGCATACATTTACTGACCTGGACCCATCCCTGTACTGCTGGAAGATGCTTTGTTGATATTAATTTGTGCAGATCTTTCACTGTAGATACCACAGCCTCATTGTCTTCATTTTCTTTAACATGGAGTCCTAAAAGCACGCACACACATAAATAGCAGATTAACTAGTTGAACGTATTGTGCATTAGTAAATATCAATGAGCCTACTTACCAGGACTCAAGTTCAAATCTAAACTGTACGAGTGGAGAGAAGCCCTAAGTTACGTATAAACAAATCTTCATTAGAAGGCTGGTCATCCTCACAACTTTCGTCGTCAGCTTCATCTTCATCTTCATCTTCCTTTTGACGTGTGCTATCTGAATTCTGCGGATCTTTTTCTTTATTCCCTTTACAATCTTCATTTGATGTTTGTTTTTCTACTAATACCTCTTCCTTTGGTTCATTTATTAAGTCTTTGCTACAACAAGGCTGCTCTTCTTTTACATTGGCTGGTTGGCAATTTGGAGCGCTACTTCTAAACACATCCTTTTTGTCACTGGTGAGGTCAAAATCAGGAAACAACAGCTTCATGCATGACTCCATCTCTGTCAGGTTTGCTTGAATTTCCTCATAAGAATCTAAGAAACCAACAAATGTATGGTAATTAAAATAACGTTGCAAACTACAACATAGTAAAATGCTCACCTTCCATGTCTTTGGTTGCGGCATCTGCTTTTTCCTTGTAGATTCGCTCTAGCCGACTTCTCCTTTCTTCCTCCCTCCTTCTCTCTGCCACTGTACGGGCCTCAGCATCTTGAAAATCCACCTGAACACAGAAAAGATCTGTTGATTGTAATGTATTCACAACTGAAGTGTGGAAATCACCTCACCTTTTTAACCTGTTTGAGAAAATGGTACCCTAATGCCAGTTTTTTGTAAGCTGATCCATAAGATGCCTGCCACGATTGGACCGTCTTGATGGCCAAAGATTTCAACTTCTTTGCTACTTCTTTGGGAGGCGGTAAGGGCTGTTCGAGGTCAGTCTCTACTGTCAACTCCAAGAATTCCTTTTGTAAACACAAAAAGACGCAAAGAGCAAAGAATAGACATAAAAACCTAAAAACTAAAATTCAAAATGTAAAAACAGCACCATTACCTGAAAATTGTCCACCAACAGAGTCCTAAAATGATGTGATCTATTAAAAAGTTCACTGGCTAGTTGAAAAGCAGAAAACCTAATTTCTGAATGGTCCTGGTTCAGCTGAGACATAATTGAATGGTAAACATGGTCTATGCAGTCATTGGACACCCTGGAAGGATGTGTGGGTAAGTTTAAAACAGCATCTACAGAATATAAAATAATATTTGAACTAAACCTGCTGGGACATACTTGCAGAGCTTCTTGACATCCTTCAACTTGTCCTGGTTTAGCTCGCCTGTCCTGATGTAGTCAGCTCCTCCACAAGCTCCGAAAGTCTATCTCTCTGTGACAACTCCATCTACTTCAAGAATAATCTCAACTCTAAAAAAATCTATAACAAAACAGATCTGTTATTTATCTTTTTTCTTTCGTGTCAATCTACTCTAATCATTTATTATAAGAGAGTAATCAGATTTATGCACAAACAATATCAAAAATGTATGCTAATGCTAAAATGCTAGCAAATGTAAACAATAGTCCAAATAATCCCAGGGAAACTCACCACACGTTTTGTTATTTTACAGTGTATTTGCAAGTCATTAGTTCTTCTGAAAATAAAAGTTTCGCCAGTAAACATAGCATTTTATAAGGTATCTATTAAGATTTTATTGTTGCATTTGAGGCGCTGTTGCTACTCCTGCTGCTGCTGTTAGACTACTTCACGGATTGTTTGTTTGCAGACGTACCCTTTGGTGGGCTAGTACTGCCTCCTGCTGGACAACTGTGTTCACTGCTCCATAGGCCGAGCTCTGACTGGAAGTTTCCAACCAGATAGATATGCCTCTGCCATAATATTATACAATACATAAACAAATGTATCTCTACATTTCAACGAGATTATGCAAGCGATTTTTCATTTCTAGAAAGTTACAGGTGTCAGTTTAAAGTTGAACTTTTTCTGGTCAAAACTCTGCCTGCTGCCTGACTGCATAGTGACGCATTTCTTTGCCTAGAAACCTATATGGCATTAAACATATCTTGATTTTATTTATTTATTTTTTCGAAAGCCAAAAATACAATGAAAAACTGATTGCAGTGAACAGGTGTGATGCTCCTCAGATGTGTTTAACAAGGCCTGGTAGCTCCACATAGATATCAAAGTTTAAAGCCATACTGTGTGAATTTTGCATAGGCAATCTCCTTAGAGAAAGGGTGACTATAGACGCTCCAGTAAAATTCTACACAGTGTACTTGAAATTTAGTGATTCAAAGTCATCTCTAACATTCAAATGGGTAATTTAGTTACGTATTTAAAAAAAACACTCTACTTGCAATACAACAAGATTTTTTTTACGTTTTTTATTAGCACAACGTGTGTCTTACATCAGATATTATATTATTTTAATTTTAAGATTATCTATAAGTTCTACAATCTCTGCGAAGTATCCTGTGTCTGTTTCCACAGTCCTTTCTTTGTTAACAATATCCTCATAATGTGCCTTTAAAGTTTTCAGAGAAGTCAACAGAGACCCATCTGTGCGATAATGTTCCAAACACATTGGCGCCATTACAATCAAAGCCTGGAGAGCCTAGAAAAAAACAAGGAAACAGAGTAAAGTTCAACAGCATTTCAGTTCATTAAAAAGTACTGACAGTAAAATCGTATGAACCTTCTCTCTAGTGTCATGATCAGATGAATCAAGCAACTTTGGAACAAGACTGCACCAGTTTGTCTCCACAAGTTTTTTATCCAAGGACACTCTGGAGTACTGACGCACTCGTTCTTCATGTGAAGGATCCACAACAGAGTTCAAGCTTGTCTTAAATATCTGCTCCTATTGTACAGCATGGCACTGATTAAATAATTGGTGGTAGGGAATTTTTCCCTTGAGCTTAAAAAGTACCTTTTCGCTGATCATGTCATGTAGCAAAGTAACAATTCTTGTTCGAAGGCTCCCACACCATCCCCTCTAAACACCTCTGACATCACATGTAGACCACCATTTGACAGAAAATGTTCCTGTGCAAAAGGGAAATTCCGCAAAAGGGAGGCAACAGCAAAAAGGACCTAAAAGACAATAAATATTAATGCTTATTGTTGCTTGCTTTTTGCTGAGACAATAGCAAGGGAAAAAGGACAACCTTTTTCTGTACAGGGAAATGTTCAGTTGTAGCTAATAGTGTTAGTAATGTTTGAAGAGCACCACCTTCTACAGCTTTCACCTGTACTGTTGGGTTGCTAAAGCCCGGAGGAAAAAAACACATGAAAATAATGTTTAAATGGAATATAATGTATTACACTTAAATTATCACTTCTCTCTACCTGGACAAAGCAGATCCCAAAACAAAAGCAGAGCTTTCTTGTAATCTTGAATCAGAGCTGTTCAAACCTTCTAAAATTAACAAAGACCACCCATGGAGCATAGATTTTGGGCATTATCCACCTGAAAATGAAAACCAGAGACAGAAAATGTAATATTTAGACAGACATTACAGAATCTATGACTGGCTAGTCTTAAAAACGATGATCCCACACATTTACATTGAGGTATCAAACTTTGCATAACTTTGCATATTAAATATTATTGGGAGATAAATACTAGTTAAATTGAGAAACCATACATGTATAAAGAATGGCCATGATGGTGAGGAAAGAACAAATATTAATAGTAAGCGTAAATGTGCAGGTAGTGAAAGTGTGGCAGGATGATGCAGGCTAATGACACCACCCAATTTCTCCACTTGGGTAGCTGCATTCTCGAACTGCAAAACCATAAAAGAGCTTAAGATAATCCAAAAACAAAAAAAACAAAAAAAACCTCAAACTGTACCCATTTTATTCAATTATATCATAATAATTTAACAAGAAAATGAAAACATATTAGCTGACCTGGTGCACCATATACTCAAGCTCATGCAGAATGTTTAATCTCTCTTCGGTGGAGCGGGTACTGTTGTACTGATTAAGAAGACGTCTTAATATCTGGCCACAGAACAAATATGGTAGAAATGAATACATTTAAATCTAGTTACACTGATCATAACAATTATGTCTATGTGACTTAAAAACCTGAACATCAGTTTCCACAAGAAGGTCTAACTTAGCCATGTCCTTCTTTAGCTCCTCCAGTGGGCGAAACTGAGATGACACAGACTCCTCCTGAGGATTACAGTGTATGGAAACAGTGACATCTTTGTTAACATAAATTTCTGCACATAAAATAAAACGTTTAAACTTTACTACTAGTACCTACTTGCTGATTTAGGTCTTTGTTGATATTCAAGTCTTCCTTAATTTTCTTCATAGCTTTTTTCAGATCCTCTGGATTTATGATGTTGTGAGTGTCTTCATCCTCACTAGAAATTATTGAAGATGTGTGTATATATGTGTATATATACAGTATACATACATACATACAGTATGTATTATATACATACGTACATACATGCATACATACATATATATATATACATACATACATACATATATATACATATATATGTATTATATAATATAATAATTATATATAATAATTTATTTTTTTTTTGTACCTATGCTGCTGTGCCCAGTATTTTAATTGCTCCTCTCCCATTCGAACCTCCCTCTGTCCGGTTTGTAAATTTAATCTGACATGTGAACCAGCTGGTACTGCTTGGTCTATGGAAAAAAAAGATTTTAATTCATTTGCGCCAAACATTATGTTTAATGCAGATTATAGTAGTTTACTTGGTTTAAGAGTCTGCCATTGGTCTGTGGGATGGACCACTTCCATGTCTTCTTCATCTTCTTCTTGAACTGTAGTCTCACTTTCATCATTAATGTAATCATCTTCTTCTTCTTGGTTGTCAACCACTGTTAGTGCACCATTTGACTACAATGTGTGCACACATTTCCATAGTTTGAAATGTTTCTATGGTTTAATTTCATTTTGGCAAGAAAGTGAGGCAACTCTTAACCTCATACAATCGTATAATATTTATTCTTTTACATGGAGCAGTGACTACTTTGACAGACAAAATGGAAAGACAATTTAGCTACTATTATTTTGTTTTAGAAGTTGCTTACCTTTTGACAGGATGTGTAACAGCAGTGTAACATCAGTATAAGCGTCAGGAAGATAAACCTGACTTCAGTGAACAGTCTGAGAGACATGAGATCTGAAAAACTAGATAAAACAGTTGAAAATATAACGCTATTTGAATTCTGCGAATCAAACTGATGTTGTAATCACGACTACAACAGGTTTGTTTGTAATTATTTTTAAGTATACATTTCACTCGCATACTAAATAAAACATTTTCATCTAATCTTACCTGCTTGAATAGGACGTTTCCTTTTTAAACACCACACTGTCACGGATCGTTCATAAAATGTTTACTTTTTGTGGATATTATCATTTTTCCGCACACATTCTACCCCTCGCGCTGATTGGTCCACGTGAGCATGCTTCTTCTTCGTCCCGTCTTCTAAAGTAATCGCTACTGCCTACTACTGGAAAATAAAAACATTAAAAAACACTTCAATAGATGTTATAAACAACAACATAATCATCATCAAAAAGTGCAATGCCTTTTCTTAAAAACTAGAATTTGAACAAAATGAGTTGAATCGCGGATAATTATTCCCGTAGATCAGAGGAATAATTGGGCAAAAGAACAGACAGGAGTGGACAGGACACGCACAGCAGCTGCATTAGCATCAGTCCCCTCCCTCCGCTCTGCTGAGGAGAGACGCAGCTGGAATGAGCGAGGTTTACCGACTTAAAATGAGTATTCGTGGGAAGGCGTTAGTCTCGAGCCCTGTTTGTTGTCATTTTTCAAAACTTTTACAAACCCAGTCAAATTCCAAAACTTTTCCAGGGCCTGGAAATTGGATTTTTATTTTCCCGTGACTTTTCTATGACTATACGAACCCTGAATATAGATATTAATAAAAAGAAAAAAAAAACAAAGCAAAGAATGTAAGAATAGAGACATATTTTAATTCTAGAGTGATGCATCTTTTTCACCATTAAAATACAATTACATCAATTGCAGTATGTTGATAACAAATAAAAATAGGTTAGATACAAATAATGTTATTGCTGCGCACATTGGTTTTCCATGCTGTTGGTAGATTTGACATGAATCACTTCCACGGTTTTCTGCTTCTTTCGTCTCTCTTCTTTGACTTTCTGCTGATAGTTCTCTTCAGTCTTCATGTTAGAGTCGCTCAAACAGAACTACAAAAGAGAAAGAGAAAACAAATGAACATGAGACAAAGGGATAGAATAAGAAAGTTTATGCTCCACTTCAAGACTTTATACTGTATTTTTTAATTCCAACTTTGAGAAATAAGAGACAAACCTGGGATTGGGTATAACAACAGGATCTTCTGGACTGATCTTCACATTTTTTGTTGGTCTCTCCTCTACTTCAGGAACTGAAAGCAGTTATTAGTGTTAAGAGTAGCTGTGTAATATGTATCACTATAGGTTTGCCATCATGTGTTTTACCTTGTTTATTGTGGACTTCTTCTGCAGCTGGGGGAGATACAGTCTTTGAATTTGAGTTTTTCACCACATGAACCGGTTGCTCCTCACAGGAAGGCATGATGTCCATTGAAAGCTTTTCTTTCTTCCTCTTTTGAAGAAGATTCTTGTTTTCATCTAGCGATTGAAACAAGTTTAAAAACATACACACACCTACAAGATAAATAGAGAGTGGATTTCTAATTACCTTTAGGTTCATATTTGTGTTGGAACTCTTCGACACGTAGCTGCAGCTTGATTTTATCACTCTGTGCCTAAGAGTAAGCAGAAAACGTTCAAACATAAATTAAATATAATGTTCCAAAGCTTGCTTTGACATAATAATTTTCTTTATGTTATTAGTTTTATATAGATTAGGATTTGCCCTCCTGTCTCCAAAACTTGCACCAACTTGCTCACAATTGCGATGAATTAATGAGTTGTTACTAATTGAGGGATTGCATGCAGAACATGTTATTGTAATTTAATTTATATTGACAAACATATCCTTTTTATTTCATGTGTGGTGTTGGAATGTGAAATGTGTGAAACTGTGATGGACTTAAAGAATAAAAATGTATATTTATCATATCTAAAAAACAAGGTGTAGTGAAAGGGAAAGTATATGAGTTGCAGCACTTCCAAACCTGTTTCAGCATTCGTTCAGCTGTGAACAATTTCCTCTCCAGCTCAAGAGCTCGCTGACTCTCAGACAAGGACTTCATCCTCTGCAGAGAAAGCTCATCACCTAAACGCTCTGCATCTTTACTAAACACAAACAAGGAAATAGCAGTGCATCCTTAAACTACTTTAAATTACATTTTCAATGCAGGTGTTCTTACATAGAGTTGTTGAGCTTCATCTTAAGTAGGTCTGTGTAGTAAGTTTTATCTTGACCATCAGCGTTCTCTCCTGGAGCCGAGCTTGGTGCCTGAGCCTTACCCATCATCTACAGTAAATAAACAAAAATTAAAACCTTTTGCCAACGCATCAGAAGCAACACAGTTGAGTGTTTCCACACAATTGTTTCCTGAACAGTCCAAAGTACATAGGTTTCCTATAGTTTACCAGATGCATAAGATTTGGATTTGTCCCTGACATGACTAATTATCATAAGTGTAATCGATAGCAGGATATGGTTGCCAATCAAGACTAAAATAAAATACTTTTTTTTTTTTTCAAAAGACCAAATCAAATCAAAATTGCAAAACAGATTTTCTTTAACAAATATGTCCAACCATAAAACTGTGCTCACCACCACTTTCTCAAGCTTCTGTAGTTTGGCCATTAAGTTTTGGATCTCGCCGTTCTTCTCCAACAAAATGGACTGCATCGTTCCAGTTGGGCAGGGTCAGCTCTGGAACCTTGTAGTTGCATTAGTGTAGCTATTTGAACCTTTTGAGACCAATTGAAACAAATTACTATAATAATAACACTGTATGTATGAGAGTCCAGGGCAAGAGTACCTTGAGTCGTTGCATCTGCTGTTTGTTGAAGGCATACTGTTTCTGCAGTGACTGATACTGGACTTTCATACTGATGAGCTGCTTCTCCATCTCTGCACGTTTATCCTCAAGCTATAACAAAGCAATTCATCAGAAAATTTTTTGAGAGGTTTTATTTGAAAAGAAAAGAAAATGAAGAAAAAAAAAGAAGTCTGTTTTACCTCTGCAAAAAGAGAATTGCCTTTACTGTTTGGATCTTGAGCTTGCTGTTGGAGTTGATCCAGTTGTATTTGCAAGTCTCTATTTACCTCTCGTGATTTCTGCAGTCATGACATCATAATAAACAAACAAAGGAAATTAAACTTAACCTAAAACCTGGCATTTGCATTTATTATGCAAATTTATTTGCATAATAAATGTTTTCATTAATATTTAAATCTAAATATTATATACAGTATTTGAGGCTTACTTCCAAAGAATTAAACCAGGAAACTGCTTCTCTCTCTCGCTCCTCCTTCTCTTCCGTTAAGCGCTCTAATTGCCTTTGTAAATTCCCATTGCTGAGTTCCAGCTGTTGTTCTCTGTACTGCAACTCCTGCAGAGCTTGCTCCAGCTCCACCTGAAAGGCAGATGATCAAGCTTCAACACGGTTTTTACAACTTATTTCAAACTGAATTATTATTTATTATTACTTATTGTTGCTCTATATGTTTAATCCCATCAGACTGCATACGGAAATAAAAAATGAACTGTGCAAAAACTAATAAATAATGCCAAAATATTGGAACATATAATGCTGTGCCTCTTAACCTTGTTGTTCTCCAGGTCCATGACCTTCATCTGCACCTCCATCATCTCTGAGGTCATGGTGGTGTGAGTCTGTTCATTCAGTGCTCGCAGCTCCTCCAGCTTGTTATTTAATGTCTCGTTCAGCACCTCCAGTTTATGCTTGAGTTGCTTCTCATTTAACTGTGATTCTTCTAGAGCAGACTGCACTCTATGGACCTGACATGAGTAAATGACATGAAACAATCAACACAACTAAATAAATGCAAACTTTTGACTGCCTCAATATTTTTCTTGAAATATGTATGTCTTAGTTACCTTATTGTTGAGCTCAGAAAGAGTGAGATTGTGGTTTCTCTCCAAAAGCTCTTCTTGCTCTTGAAGCTGCTGTTTCTGCTGATTTTTCACACTCTCAAACTCAAACTGTAGTGATTCAAGCATTCTAGACTTCAATTCTACTTCTTTGTGCAGTGTGTACTTTTCTTGTTCAAGGACCTATTATACAAAGTGACACAAATGTCTGCTTTTACACACTTTAATAATTCTCCAGACAAAATTGAAAATAACTCATCATCCTACTTCAATTGCATTGGTCATCTCTACTCTCTGCTCATCCAGTCGGTTCTGGAGCTCCATCTGCTGATTAAGAAGGTCTAACCCAGCCTGGGCAGCCTTCTGCACCTGCTCCTCTGTCTCCCTTAGCTGGCTTTTCAGCCGCTGGATCTCATCTTCAGCTCCTTGCTCAACATCTGGAAAAATCAAAGAACACGATTGTTTTGTTCTTTCTGAAATAGTCTGAGATTTTTCAGGGCCACACTAGAATTTGTGGGGATGCTGACATTGACTGATTCTAACACTTGAGAATGATGAAATTACCAGTAGTAATGAAGCAGTTTTTCTGGCTGTTCAGATGCTGCTTTGTTCATTTATTTATTTTGCATTATTTTGCAAAAATTGTTGTCTTATTATTTGGCTCTGAGCATGAAACATCAGTTGGCTTGTTTATGTTTAAAATAACAAACGTGTGCTTAAAAGCATTTCCTGTTCAGTTCATTTCAATGAGGTTTTCACTACACCAACTTAAAACAACCGAATACTCAGAAGATCAGACAATGACAGTGACTTGTGGTGAATGTTACAGAAAACATGGTAAAGATTTTACAAATCAGAGGAATATTTCACCATAGGACACTTGTGTGTTTAAAAGAGACGTGTTTGTAAGTATAGAAGTTAGCTATTTTGAATATGAACAAATCAACTGACGTTCGGTGCAAAGACCACATTCGTTGCTAACTATAGCGGATCTCTATGGTAACAGTTGCTGTTTTTTTGTTTTATCTTAAAGATCATTTCAAAACAAAGCAGGAACAATTTCTTTCATATCTTTGAGTAACGTTCTGCCCTTTTATGAAGAAACTCACCATCACACTCAACGGTTACTGTAAAAACAGCTAAGGAATCTAATGAAAAGACTTTAATAAACTGGGATTCAGTTTACCCAACTTGGCGTTAGATACATTATTTCCCTGTTGGTCGTAAACTATCTAACAGTTAGCTAATCTAGTTAGGTTAACTTAACTAGTAAGGCTACACTGTTACAGTAGTTAGCCTGGTAACTCACAACAAAGTCCCGAAACCTCGATAAAGCAAAACCCGACTGCATCAAAGGAAAGCAAGCTAAACTATCGTCAAAGTGAAAACAAACAAATAACATTAAAATTACCTTAGGGAGATCAATCCAACGAAAAACCGCCTTAGTTTGAATTGTGTGTTTGTTTGTTTTTATCGCGAGATGTGAGCGACGAGACGTTTTCCTAAGTGTGCAAATAGCGCCGCCTTGTGCCAACTGAAGGAATGGCACTTTTGTAGTTAGTGCCATGGAAGTAGTGCCCATGGTTAGTGCTCTGAACTGTGGTTTGATAGCTAGTGACTTCTTAAGAGTTAGCTCAAAGTAGTCACATTTTAATCCTTCATGTATACCGGTATATATTTTTTTCCAGTGGCACAGTATTTGCAATTCCTGCCATCTACAATGTAAACAAACACACAAAATTCCTCATTTGTATTACATGTAAATGATGGTGAAGAATCTGAGGATAGTCTGTGATTGACAAATGAAATAAATGCAGAAGAATAAAGTTCAACACTTTAATCAAGCTCTCATCACACTCAGTTTCATACATCACATACTTAAATCACAGCCATTTTATATCATGGAATGGACATTAGAACATCACTTCATTTAATAGTTTCATTTCAATCGCATAAATCTCAAATTGCATTCAAAAAGCAGTGAATGGAATTGTGTCACCTGATCTGGAGGGATTTTAATAGTTTATTGTATGGAGCAATATGAAACAACTAGTGTTAATAAAATCTTCTTTGGACTTTAAAGGAATTATCAGTCCAGTATAATCTATAAAACTTTTGTGTTTTCTCATATTTACAGTTAGTCACTTGTGTTTTTTTCATGCCGCAACTATAGAAGCATCGTCAAGCTGTCGACCTTGAGGCTGGGGAAACAAAAGACAAATTAAGATATATAAAACATTTTAGTAGGGTAACTACTGGGAATGAGAGTTACCTTGACAAAAATCCGATGAGGCAGGAATCTCCTCAAACTCTGGGTTGTTGTGGTAGGGCATCTGGGCAAGTTTATACTGAGTTGTGGTAGTGTTTGGTAACCAGCCATCAGTGGGTAAAAATTATACAACATTTGATGCTCAGAACCAGGGAGGATCCGGACACGAACCTGTAAATTCAAGTCAAATTTATTTCCAGTTGCTAATTGCAAAATTGCGGACTGAGCTAATGTGAATTATGAGTTGCTTGAGAACAAATAAAGTTTGTGTAAATTCTAGATGCACACTATGGAATTATTCTACCAAAGTCCCTAAAAAACAAAAAAGCCAAGGTCTGAGCAACGCTAATTTAAGAGGGTTTTTTCTTGATCTGACTGAATGAGAGAGGAGCTTAAGTGCGCAAGAACAATTGATTTGCAACGAGAACATTTTTAGTTTATAGAGGTTCTGATTTGAGATGAGAGTGTGAAGAGGCAAAGTGGTTTACTGCAGATCAATGGAATTTGTCAATGTATTTGAGTATAAACTTTTTGACACTATATGGCAAATTGTCCCGCTGCGTAAAACTGTCACAAAGTTCTAATGAAGTTCTCCACAAGTAATGAGAACTGGACACTCAAAGCAGAGCATGTGTGGCTGTGGTTTGATCAGATCAGACACAAGGGAAAGAGACAGATGTGATATTGGTTTCTATGTGCAAAAACAGCAGAACCACTCCAGAGATTAGAGATAGACCGATATATCAGCCAGCCGATATTTTGATGCCGATATTTGGAGGTTTTTGTTTGTTTGTTTGTTTTTTTCATATTGGCCACATCGGCCTTCTTTTGGCCGATATTTCATCCAGCAGTTGTTTAAACAGTCGTCTGCACAGTAGAGCTGCACTCATAGCTGAGCCTCAAGTTAGTTTTGGAGTAAATGATACAGTTTGTTTTATATACTGTATCTCCATTTTGCTGTGTTTTGAAAAAGAACATTATCTTAAATTACTCTTTAAATGTTCTGTATAGTGCATAAACATGTTGTATTCATTAAACAAAGAGACAAACTAATACTTTAGATTCAACTTTTTCTTTTTTGGATATACTATATCTCATCTCAGCTATGTTTTTTAATAACTAAAATAAGAAAATCGGCCATTGATATCGGCATCGGCTGACAGCATTTAAAAAAACCGACATCGGTATCGGCCCAAGAAAAACCCGTTTCGGTCGATCTTTAGCTTCACCTCTCAAACAAGACACTTTATTCGTGCTTTCATTGAGCAAGATTTATTCTGAGAAATAGCCAACTTGTTAATAATAAATGCATGCTAGAATTATGTGTGTATGTATGTGCAAGTTAATTTTACAGTTTTATAATGGGCTGTTTGTGCCTTTTTGAGAGTTTCAGATGTGTCTTTCCAGAACCAGAGTGACTCTTCATAAAGAGTGTTTAGAGTTAATTTATAAGTTGTGTGTGGCGGACAGAGTGATTTCACACACAGGTGGGAGAGCACAGGGCTTAACATTTAAGTATATCTTTAGAAGTTTTGAGACAAAGCAAAAATAACCTTGACAGTTAGCACAGTCCTGCTCCTGACAGCCTGATTTTTTTTCCCAACCCAGTTATTCCATACACCATTACATTGCATTGGTGGCTATGCTAGCAAAAGTTTATATTTTTAAATATTTATTTCAGGGATTTGGGTAAGGTTAGGTTTAGGTTAAATTAATTTGGTTAAGTTTAAGGATTTGGGAAAGGTATGCTAACCGTGTCGTGGCATAACTGCGTTGGGGAAACTACAGAAACGGCCCGACCAGGTTTCTGCTTGTTACTGTGGCAACTCAGAGCTAACTCTGGCTATGGCCATGCTGGTCGAATGGAAATTAAGAGTTCATAAACCTGGATTGGTCAAAGTCTATCTCGCTTCATACCCTTTAACTTTTCTGTGGAGGGTTACCTGCAGGTCTCTAGAGAAATATTATTTTTTAGCTTGGATTGGCATTGAACTTATGCATATCCATCTCTAAAGGCTACACAATACCTGTTTCAGTCCAGAGAACATAAAGGCATCAGAGGGTTCCACAGCCATCTCTACCTCCTGTACCAGAGCTGTCCTATTTTCTATATGGTATCGGACCGGAAGGGATTCTCTGACTCTCCCAAATGAAGGCAGATCTGTTAATTTATAGAATAAAAAATATATATATTTGGTTTCAATTAAATAAAAAAAGTGAAAGTATTAAACACCACACAAACCTGCATGAATATAAAGAGGAACAGACTCTAAAAGAATGTGAGGTAGCGTGACAGTGGTCTGGATGAGAGGACTGTTTGAAGACGACGATTGCCTACAACAAAATAATTTTTTTAAATACCTATTGCATTACATTTGAAAATTGTCTATGCAATTTGAATATGCTTGTACCTCCGCCATGATATGGAGTACTGTCCAGTTGCAACAGCGTTATTGTTGTTGAGTAAAGGCGGACAACACAGGCAGAAGCACTCACTTGCACCCTCACCCGTCTCTAGGACAGCTGTATGCACATAATACGATACATTTTTTATAAAAACAGACACAAATCTCTTAAAGAAATATGGGTTTAAATAATTAATTACTTTGCTCCAACTGTGACTTAATATCTGGTGTCGTGCTGGTCAAACTGAAAAGTTCCAAAGAAGAAGCAGCCAACAAGATTGGCCATGGAGAAGAGGAAAGGATATCTGTCATGAGGAGGAAGGGAATGTCCACTGAGACCCGCTCCAGAGGCTCCAACTGTAGAAAAAAAAGAAAGAAAGAATCTGTCATTTTAAATATGTTTTACATCTTTTATTTAACACTGAAAATCCACAATTATGTAACACACAAATTCATCCTTGTTCCTCACACACCTTAGTAGAAGCAAACTTGACAGACACCTCAAAGGGAATTACAGTCTCTACTGTAACGGTTTCATCCTAAAAGTGAGAAAAAAACACTAAACATTAGCACATAACATGACAAAAGCAATGAACTATGCAGCATTAGGGAATACAACCTTGTGACATTTGCAGATGATCTGTTTTCCTTCCACAATCGTATCAATGCTGTAAGCAACATGAAACAAAAATATCCTAGGCCCTATTGTCGAACACCTTACAAATATGGCTTTCTCAATCTGCAAAAGAAAATAAACATTTTCATTATACAAAATTATACACTTGATGAAATCAAAATTTACATTCTACATGTCTGCATGCAGAATGTAAATTCTAAGAAAAAAACAGCAGAGGAATACTATAGTTTATTTATTGTTTACCTTCTCATCAGAATTCAAGTCTCCTAAAGGTATGTCAGGAATCAGTGCTGCTGCGATATCGTCACAAATTTTTGAACCGTCAAGAACAACATGTGTAGTTTGAGTGAGATTAGCATCTTGGCCTGGTAAATTAAATTAAAAAAGTTGATCTTATAAATAAATTACACGGAATGCATTGCAAAATGCAAGGAGCCTTTCGGTGTACCTGGTTTGAGACCAGCTGTTAGTTTGACATCTTTCGCCACACCTTGTTCTTGTGATCGAATGGTGACACTGAGGCAGTACATTTCATTGTTGAGTGCTGGAGGCTGGTGACTAAGCTGTACTGAGATTTTGGGAACTCTTGAAATGATCCTAAGCAAAGGTAGTTTCAGAATTTTTAACAAACATTATTTTTTTTAAGCTTTTTGCACACAAGATACTTACATTGTACTATGCTGAATAGTAATAGTGTTCCACTCAAGTTCTTCATTAGTTTCAAGATTCCGTCCCCATCGCCGTGATGATCGACTGGCCTGTAATGCTTCATGTGTGGATGCAATGTCTCCACCTGCTCCTCTCCAGGCAAAAAAACACAACGACCACTGTCGCTGCCCACCAACAACTCAATACCAGTCATCTTAACAAAAAAACAAACAAAACAGAAACAAAACAAAAAAAAAACTTTTTCTTGAATGCCTCAACAACCTAGACTAAAAGGACAGAAAAATAAACTCCCAACCAAAGGTACTAACTAAGCCAAAATAATGGTAGCTAAATAATGAAAATAGATTTATTTAAATTACAGATTACTCACTTCAATCTTCTTTCCAACGTCTTCAGTTTTAGCAACAAAACTAAAGTTATAGCACTTTGTTTTTCCTGGCACAAGGCTCATAGTATTCTGACCTGAAGACTCTACAACACACCACTGGTTGTACTCCTAAACACAAACATAAAACAATAATAGGAATTATAACTTTATTTAATATTAAATAACAAAGCAAAAATATTGTATCAATACGAGTATTAAGGACCTGGTTGCTAAGACTGATGGCCAACTTGCTGAAAGACACAGGATTTGGGCCATCTGCTCTAAGGAACACCTGTAGCTGGATGGGTTCGTCAACATGAAAACTCGGGGACTGGAACTTGCCTTTGCACTGAACTGGAGTCAAAAAAGGAAACATGTCAAATCTATGTTTTTACACCTACTGTGTATGTAAAGAAGTGTCACTGACTGAATGGAATGTAGTCTTGCACTTCGATTGTGAACTCATTAGCTCCAGCTAGCGCCATGCGGTCACTCCACAGTGACTTAGCTGCACTGGCAGAAGAAGAATCGCACTCAAGCTCTGCATCTGGAACCTCATTCTTACAAATGACAAACTTTTGTAAAGATTCACAAATCTGGATGATATTTATCTGATAAAAAAAATACCTTTAAAACCTTGGTAAGATTCTTCTCAATCCTTAATTTCTGTTCCTTATTTAAAGTTGATGCTTGAAGGACAAGATATTTGTGTCAGAACTGAAGAAAAACATTGTAGTATTAGTTATTTCTTTTCTACCTCTGCCCAACAGTTCCATAGAGTAGATGATGTAGTCTTTAACACTGGCCATAAGATAGGCACATCGAAGAGCTGTAGTGAGGATGGCTGTCAACAGACCCCACCACTTCTCAGTGCGATAGTCACACATAACATAGTCCAACAACCTGGCAAACCCAATGCATTATTGATACACGCATCATCAGTTACTGCCATGTAGACAATCAATGTAACAGGTTCATTACTCATTCTTAATCTTCTTATTACTTACTTGAGGGCTTTGGTGTAATCTTTCGCATGATAATACTCCTCTCCCATTTGAACCACTGGTAAAAGCAGAGATAGTTTACTTTGTGACCAAAGACAAAAAATATTTAACACTTCCAGGCACTTACTTAAATGGCTCTTCATCCGAGGGCACTTGTACTTTTTAAACTGGGCCACAGCATTGCTAAGAAGAGCAATTATCAGCTCCTGCCAAAGCGAAGTTCAGATAATTTAGTTGTTTGGTTATGTAGTAAACTCCACATACTGTATATCAGGGCTATTCAACTTTATTTTTCAGAGGGCCAGATTGTATCGAGGACCACGGCTTGTGGGCCGGGCAGTTGCACAATACATCGCAGTTTTTGACGCAAGATTGTGCCCAAGACTAGAGTTGTTTCTATAGTGATAATAACTAATGCTGCGTCAGAGGACTATGGTCTATGGGCTGAATAACAAAACTGCACCAAGAACTTATGTTTAGTAAATTGAAAATAAGTCTAAATTGCTCTGTCATATAACAGGCTTACACTAGCAGAGATAAATGAAAACTACGTATAACGTGAGCATACCAGAACAGCAGATAAAAGACTAGGCTAAACCTAGAGTTAATCCAACTCTATGACTCTAGGTTTGCATATATTTGCTACTTCAGGGGTGAACCTCAATTTGGAACAGAACTAGAAAACAATTTGTGAACCAGAACAAAAGTGTACAAAACAAATATCACTGGACGTTTAGCTGATGAAGTTGATTTAAAAGTACTGCAGGCTACTGAAAACCAGATCTAACCAAGAAATGTGGCCCAGTCCCTGGCCCACTTTATTATGATGGGCCAGTCTTTCATTCAAAGCATTATGTTGCTGTATTCACCACTGTTCACTGTAAATTAGGTACGGATTGCTTCCCTGGCTTCTTTACAATGTGGCCCAGTCCACGGCCCATTTTACCAAGGTGGGCCACATCATACTGCTTCGCGGGCCGGATTTGGCCTGCGGGCCGCTATTTGAATAGCCCTGCTGTATATGATGGTATGGCTATATAAATTAAACTGCTTTAAATAAATTGTGTTCACTGACCGAGTGAGGAACACCTTTCTCTTTGATTTGCAATGCAAGTATCCCAGTCTTCTCCTTTTCTGCATCTGGAGGGTCAATGCCTACAAGTAGAAGTACTTCCAGTCATTTGTAGTATGTACAGCACATACAGTACACTAAATGTATATGTCAAAAAACAAGATTTTATATAAATTTTATATCTGGACCAACATACTCTGGTGGCCTTGTCTCCAGGATCTTTGCCCATAGAAGTCTAGAGATCCAGTCAAAGGGTCAGCTGAAGGATAGCTTACTCCAGTCTGTTAGCAAAAATATACAACTAGATCAACTTTAAAAGGAAAAAAAAAAAAAAAAAAATCCAATATCTGCTTTTGTCCAATATGTCACCTGACACAGCTGATTAGCTAGTTGCTTTCGGTCCTGGCTGTAGCTTGCAGCTTGTTGATAGTAAAAACCCGGATTCTGCGTTTGGATGGCTGTCAGACCTAATTTAATAGCTTCATCAAACAATTCACCAAATGACTGGAACCTGAAATAAAATAAAAATAATAAATATACAATAACAGGCTAAATTATTGTTTTAACCCATAACAAATGTCAATACAGTTGCAAGGCTTACTGTTTTGACATCCACGCTGCATGCTCAAAAGCCAGTTCGCGCTGCCGATCTTTTTCTTGCACAAGTCTATATGTTTCCGAAATTGTGCAATAGCATCAAGAGGAGTGTTATGTTGAAAACACAGGCGACAGATCTGGAAAGACAGAAAGAAACATCAAGACCATAGAAAGTTGGAAATTGTAAAGGTCAACTATGAGAATCGTTTGCCTTATAGTTTATAAATCCAGCCATTGTTTTGATTTCCAACATATTGGTCTCATGTGCTCTGAGTTCATGAATAAGACTGTATGCAGTTCTGTAGTACCTACAAAATTGGACCACAAATAGTTAGATTTTCACACAGACGCGCACACACAGAAATAATAAATAAATACTAGCTGGCTTACTTTAGAGCATTCTGTGTGTCCTGCTTTAGTTCACTGAAAAAGGCTATTTTGAACTGGTGTCTGACGAACAAAAGCTGTAACAATGATAAATTATTATATTATGGCTAGTGCTCTTTTCCCATAACCTTTAAAAAAAAAAAAAATCATACCTGATGTGTTGTTTTGTTGAGAAACTCTTTGTGAGATTTGACGCGACGAATCTCAGTGTAGTAGTATGTCTGAGCATGCTCATAGAAGGCATTCTCTAATCTGCAGAATCATACATGTAAAAATCACGGCCAAAAACAATTTAAGTGTAACAAACTCAAAACATTAAAGACTATTACCTAATAATGTAGCCCACCAAGTGATCCGTATGTGGCAGTACAAACAAACTTTTGCCTGACAGATCACAGGCATTGCATAGAGCAGACGCCCTCTCAGATGCAACAAGGTCTTCCCCTATGAAATTATCACAAAGTTAGGAATATAACATCAACTGGTATTCCAGTCAAGCTGTTTTTCTTGAGCACACTGAATATTGAGCTTAAAGATAAGAATATAATATTTTTACTCTACCTGGAGGCAAAGGCGTTTTTTTCTGAATAAGAACTACAGCAACTTTGGTATTTCTACCCTGAAGACTGGTTCTACAAAACCGAATAGAAAAAAAAACACTTACTTTTGCATTATTTGACATGGATATTATATGTATAGGTTTACGTGACAAATGCATGTAATAACAATTATTATTTTGAAATATCCATCAATGAATACACAAGGCACACCTGACAATCTCCACTTTCGTAGCACATTCAGATTGTTTTTCCTTCCATTGAGGATCGTCCCAGTCCAATTCATAGAAAAGAACAACCAAAGCTGGTACCAGATTCAAGTGTTTGTTCATCCAACCAGTTTTTAAGATGCCTTTGGGTATGTACCATTCATATGAAGTCCGCTAGAAGACAAAGTGTGGCTGTAAGATTGTACAGGTCCATTCAAATAATTAGTAGGTGATTGCTGCCCCTGCTACCTACCTTGGTGCGACACTTTGGATATTCATGGTCTCCGGGGAGGACTTTGAAAGATATAGGAACTCTGTCGGCTCTACGGTTAGCACAGAAGGCATCCCATATGGCTCTATGGATAGCATTGTACACAACATCCAATCCAGTGAGAGCCACAAATGCCATTGGCCGACAGCAAAGCTCCGGGGGGAGCTCCCACTGGGAACCTGCCATTCTGATGTTCCCACTTCCGTCTGCCTTTACCTAAACGAGGAATATATAGCTTAGCCCCATTGCATTAGCAAATCCACAATAGATATAGTTCATCTGCAGCGTCTAGATGACATATACAATTTTTTTCTACATTAGATCATTGTCAGCATTTGTGGTGAAACTAGTTCTTAGTAGGGTGAACATTGCTCTTCATGTAGCTAAAGCAATTGTGGTGTGATCCATGTCACTCACAGTCACAGCATTGCTGACAATCCTGGTCACAAGACACTGCATAGCACAGTTGTTTACATCCTAAAGTCCACACCAAATCGAGTTTAGTTATGTTGAAAGACAAATCTCGGTATGTTGTGTGTCATGCTTTGACTTATGAACATAACTATATAATGCTACACAAGATAAATCTAAAGCACTCAGAAAATTGTTATCAAATTCACTCAAATTAAAGCGGAAGTGAGTTGAAACCAATCAAACTTCATATGTCTCACTTATACGGTTTTGCGATGCAACTTGGGAAGCATAAATTTATGTTCTACTCTTGAAAACCTGCATAATTTAACTGTAGATCTGGCCCACTCGCTAAGTTAGAGACGTCTTGGCTCTAGCTGCTAATAAGAGCTAATGACAGCAGACTGTGGGCGAGGTTATATTGAAAGCAACCTTTAGCGATGTTTGCTTACTCTGACCTTGAGTTATAGCCTCGAATTATTCGCCATCCAATCGACTGTTCTTGTAACGGGCGTCAACAATAACCTACAGCTACAAACGACATGATTTTGCGGATTTTCTTGAGTAAGGCGTATCGCTAGCCTGTGCTATCGCCTGTAACTTAACCTGATTCGCAACAACTTCCGGTTCAAGGTCTTCAAAATACAGTACCTCTGTTAGAATGGTTATGTTTTAAGATCATCTTAACAGTAACTTAATGGTTACATTAATTAATAAACTAATTGTTATACTTTGTTTTAGGAAATTTTAGACTATTTGTCAACAAGAAAAACAAAGACAAACTACTGGAAAAATGCCTACATTTGCTAATATTGAGTGGCCTAAATGTTTCTTTCTTTCTTTTTTTTTTTTTTTTTTTTTCAATTTTATGTCTACATCGCATTTAAAATGTAATAGATTAAAAGATTTTTAAATATAAAGCACAGACATATTTGCACAGCTTTGTGTAGGAGACAAAGGAAAATAAAAATTAAACAGTTTTTGTTTGTTTGATTGTTTGTTTGTTTTTGCTAATTGTCCCTATATTTTGAGGGAAAATAATATCATCTTCAAATGGTTAATTTGTGGAATGGCCTGACAGACTAACTTCATTTGAAAACGTAAATTGCAACTATGAAATTGCACAACTAGGCCTAATTCTAACACTAACTCTAACCCCCCTAGTGTAAGTTAAAAAGTTTCAACCTAGAGCTGTTTTTCTCACTGTGGTATTGGGGTATACAGGCTGCCGCTGGTAGAACTGCCTATGGTTGTTCCTAATTTGTCTCTTTTAAAATATTTCTGGCTTTGACAGATATTGTCATTGGTGGTTCTTGAAAAGCCAAATTAGTTGTATTTGAAAAGTTAAAGAACCCAGAGCCACTGGGCAAGTGTAGTTTTTTTCAGATTGTCAGCGTAGATACACAGAAAATAAATAGCTGGGTTTCACATTCTAAAATTCTAGGCAGTTCTAGAGCAGGTTGGAGGCAAAAGAAGATTTGTACTAGTAACATTGTACTTTAACATGAAGGAAAAAAAACACTAATGGTGATTTTTGGGGTTGAATAGACCCATATAACTTTTGTATTACAAAATAAACCGTTAAGCTGAACAGAAGAAGGCTGGGAGTGCTCACTGGTTCCCGATGATGTATAGAGGCATATGGTGCTCATCAGAATAAAGCAGGCTTCAAGTCTCTACAAAGAGAAAAAAAAAGAGTATGCAAGGCACATCTGATATGCTGTAATTTATTTACCATTTAAGCTATCTTCATTTTAGATGCCCCCAATCTGATTGAAATAACATTAGCTTGCAGAATGTTGTGATGTCATCTAAAATCATCAATACCCATATGAAAGGATAAACCACTATAACCTAAAAGACAGCCACAAAAAATCTTGCTTAATACTTGGTCTGTTGTTTCTATTTTGCATCTTTGTATCTGGTTTTCATTGTCACTCTACTACACTCCATGGATGTCTTATACAGTGAACACCTTCTCATTGCATGAACATCAGAAATGACCACTTTGAAGATGAATTTTCAGATACATCTTTCTGTCATCTAACAAAATCCTACTGTACTGTTTTTTTTTTTTTTTTAATGACACAGTCTTTCAATTTTGAGCTCACAAACAAATGACAAAAGGCAGCTTCTCAGAGGAGACAAAGAACTGTCACCCCAGAGGGTGCTGCATATAGGGACATCTTCTGTAGATATAAATGTAAAAGCATTGTGGGAATACCAAGTGATGGCAACATTAGGTAAAAAACACTAAAACTTGAAAAATACCAGGGGCAGCTAAAATGGTGCCCGTATACATCGCCGCAAAAGCTTATCTTTTCTGAGAATTTCACAAAAAAGGGGGGACTAGGGCCTGGCAATTTAAAGGGATTGGTTGTAGAAGAAGCATTCAACTAAAGCTCTGAAATGAGTAGTTTATTTTACCCGCCACATGTGAAGAACAGAGTTACTTCATGCACCCAGGGAAACATGAATCTCCAAAGGCAATGACATCTGCCACTAAGGATTAGTTATCTCTGCCATGACACCTGTAGTATACCTTCCTCAAAGACGTAGATGGCAACAAGCACTCTGCAAAACATTTATTTTCTTCATCATTTTATTTGATCCTCAACAAGTTACTAATTGCAAATTGAATTATAAATGGTCTAATGGCATGCTGTGTTCCGAATTGTGCAATTGCACCAAATAGCAGGTCACTGAAGTGTGAAAAAAATGTGATTGCTTATTAACAATATTTTGTTAGCAACTATGCATTTAGTATTTATCTTAATTTCACAGTAAGGTGTACACTTAATTTATTTACATTACATTACATATAACACTGGCAAACAACATTATGTATTATTACAAATTATTTCAAGATTATTTATTAGGCATCTTCCACTGGCCTACAGGCTTCCACACATGTATTCTAATATTTGACCACTAGATGACTCTGACCCATGTTTGTGAGAGATTGCAGGGGGCATTTGGGGTTTCCAGCAGGCGTCCAAATGTGACTGATGACAAGTTGTTCTTACAAAACAACCTCAACTGCTCACATTAGTCTTGCCCGATGGTTCTTTGAGGGGGAAGAGTTTGTTTTATCCTAAATGATTTTTGCATAGTACAATTATATTTTAGTTTTTCAGTACAACTGTAAATGATTTGTGGAAATTCAAAATGCAGACCTACGTGCCTGGGACTTATGAGGCCTAGGGATAGGCCTATTTGATGGGTGAGCATGAGTCTTCCCCAAAAAAGGTTTTAAGACAATGTTATCAGAGGATTGCTCATTTTGACACTTTAAACTTTCTCTTCACAAATGTATAAAAGTGTACAAGAAGTAAACAAAATGCTTATTTATACTTACCTCAATAGCAACTGCAGAGCTATGTCTGTCCTTTGTCTTGCTTGAGTGGCAGAAAGGCAAAGATGTGAGCTATAAAGCTTCTGTAAAGTAGACAGGACAGACACAAATATCTCAGCAAGAGATGGAAGCATAGATCCTGTGTCTGCAAGAATGAGGATGTCTAGTTGTGTGGTTCTTCTGCCAAGAGTGAAGGTTGAAAAACAAACAAACAAACAAAACAAACAAACAAACAAACAAACAAACAAAACAGTCCACATAAATATATAAAGGATGTCTTCCTGATTTAAAGAATGACTGGTCATCTGTTGTTTAACAATAGAACAATGCAAATCAAATAATGCTTCTTTTGATTTGGGAAATGTCCTCATTTCAAAACAATAAGCCCAAACTTAGTGTACAGCCTACAAGGACAAAAATCTTATGCAATATTATTACTGAGCTTTTTGGTCAATATGCAATTGAAAGATTCCAAGATGTGGAAAATTGCCACTCGAATATTCTTGTTGTCATTAAAGACATGTCATTCACTTTATGTCATTATGGAATATCAGTTATGATTTATACAGTCTGGATGTCGTTGATGACTGGGTGGTGTTCTATTTGCTGGGTGTAGTTCTCCAAGACAATGTTTGGACTATGACCACAATTGAGAGAGTGCTTCCCCTCCCATCTGTGTTTCCTGTTCTGCATCGACGACATGCGTGTGTCTCAGAGTGTGTAGGGGAGCAAACAGGGGCAGTACCAGGCACTTGCTTACAATTAGCTATTATTAGACCATTGAAAACTTCTGTCAAAATCCCTAAGCTGATGACCAACACATACACTGATTTAAAAATCCAAATATCTTTTACCTTTTACATTGGAATGCATCATTATGAGAAAACAACAATCAAAGCAAAAAAAAAAAAAAATTTAAATTAAAACGGTTTAAAGCATCTATTAGAACATTCACAGCATGGTCAGGACCTTAAACTACATGATGCTTTGAGTGGCACCAGCTGTTTTACACAGGAAGGATGTCAGAAATTGGGAAAGAAGCTTAGCTTCCTTTACAGATCAAAACTACGGCAAATACAGAAGTGAGCATTTTTGAAAACTTTCTTGAGAAGTCAGGAACTGATGATACAAGTATTTCCAGTGTAAGAAGAATATGAAAAATTAGAGCAACAATGAATGGTTTGTTTACATAGAACATCTGTCACTATCTCACTCAGTGATAGCAGTTGTCCTGGGGCAGCTCAGCAGAAGCCTCAACCTCTGACCACCATCAAGTGTTCCCTAACCTGCATGTTATTGGTTGGTGGGGAAACTGGAGTGCCCTGTCTTTATTATATTGGTAATATCAGCATTTTTCATGTTTTGAAACATATATGAGGGTTTTTAATGGTCACAATTTGATTTATGAAAAGTAATTTTTTTCTTGTTACATTGAAGATCTACTTATCTTCACGGCATCACACTTTGCGTAGGAATCGCAATAAACACAATTGAATGATTACAAAATCAGAACTTTCTCTTGTGTTTGAGATCACTGAGTGAGGTCCTGTGTGTGGAGATAAGGCACTTGTTTCCAAACTAACTTCCAGCAGCTGCCAGTGTGTGTCCAAAACAGATATGTGTAATCTACCTCCATGAGATGGGTTTTCCTATTTTTTTCTTTGACTTCGGAAGTCAGAGGTCACACAGACTTTTCCAGAGCGGCTTAACTTCCCAGGAATACTCATCAGGAAATCTCCCTTGTCTGATATCCTGTCAAGCAGCCAAACTGCTTAGTTGTATGTGACTTTCAAAATGCTGCTAATGACAATTTTAAAAAAATGTTATAAACTGCCAAAATTGCACATATATGAAAGACAAAACAAAAAAAATAGTCAGAGGGCTGGTTAATTCTGTTAACCTAGTTACAAATAATACAAAGGGTAGGTTGTGTTCAAAATCGTGTTAAGTTCAAGGCTATAAAGTTTGTGCAGTGCATTTTGAGACTGAGTACTAAATTTTCCTCAGTGAAAAATAAATAATGTAATAATTTATAACTCAACCCTCCTCACTTTTTTGACATATCGCTTTTTTTGGCCACTAGCAGAACTTCAGAACACTTGTTTTTCTTACACAAATATGAGGCAGCCAATCAGCTCTCATCTTAAAGAGTAAATTGGATGGCTATTTCTCACAAGTTTGAAATAATACAATGTTAAATTATTAGATAAGACAACATGTTATTTCTGAACTCTAAACCATTACTTTTTCACAAGTTGTTAACTCTTCAGCTTATACAATAGTCTACATATAGATTTTCATTTACTTACTATAAACAAGTGAGGCCTTGTTTTTGTTTTTAAATCCAGTTGGAGCGGCTTATATTCAAGTGCTCTGAATAGTGTGAAAATGATGATGTGTACAATGGCCTATTTGGTATAAGTAGTCACTGATAGTAATAACAGTCAGTGTAAAAATGATCCAATCTAATGCTTTAATCAAGAGTGCAGATTGGTGTGGCACTCCCAACTCATTCTGCAGAGAAATTCCTCTCACTCCCCAAAGAAATGTCAACATGGGTTAATTACTCTAAGAACTTTCTGTTCTGCCATGTGGAGAGTCATCATAAATGTTTAACCAAAACTTCTCAATTGAGAGAATACTGACTCTGAGGAATTTTAGGTTTAATATTTGTAAATAATTACATTTTACACTACCAATTTCTAATGTAGCATGTGGAGTGTATGTCAGTGCATTTTACAGTAGTCCAGCAAGCATTTTGTTTGTTTGCCGATAACATAGGAAATTACTACAAATCCACTTTCTGTTTAAAGTAAAAACTATTGTGATTCTTGCATGTAACATAATACAATAGAGGTGAGTTTTAGCCTTGGATGCTTCTTACTAAACACTTTTTTTACTAAACACACAGTTTTACTCTCTCTTACAATTAGATTAGTTGTCAGCCCTGTCCCATTAAAAATAGGTGTCTGATTACACCCTTTTCCATGTAAATGGTGTAACTTCATAAAGTGTCACAACTAATGATTTGCTTGTGTCAGTTGAGTCTCAGTTCCTGTTTATTGAAATATGGACTAGTCCTATTTTGAGCTTTTCTGACTTTAATATATCAGAGGTAGTACCCCGCCCATTCTCTTTCTCTGTCGTTTGGATCCTCCCTCTTTTTCCTGACTTGTGAAGTATGCTCAGAAAGATAGTCTCCAAGGAGCCTCTGTAAGTCTGGCCAACAGTAGAGGTGTGCCACCTCTGGATTTCAGCTTCAAGACAGACTCCAAAGCTACATTATTTGTTTGAATTTTATTTCTTCACAAATAATTTATAAGGAATACTTACCTTTTTTATTATTTGTTTATTTATTTATTTTTTTTACTATGGCATTGAGACAAAACTCTGAGAAAGAGCCAAGTATTGAGCTGTTCATAAAGGTAAGTTTGTTTTAAATGACCAAATGTTTTGTTAATATGTGAATTAAAGGTTTAAATTGTGGCCTGCGAAGGATTGTTATCAGATTTTTTGAGAGTAAAGTGACTTGCTTAAAGGTGATTTTTGATGGCAGGTGTTAAAATGTTTATGTTGTGGTTATTTTAATTATCAGTGGCGCTGAGCCGCTTGGCCAAGCTTATCTGGCCACACTCAGAGTCAGTGTGAGGGGCGTTTGGGGGGCCCATGTGGCACCAGGCACACCCACAAATACAAGTACTCAGTGAACCGAAAATATAAAACACACACAGGTGTTTTGAGTAAATATAGCATATTGTCAAAAGCATATTGACAGAGTTTGTTTGAAGTAAAAAAAAATTAAGTAAATATAATGTTGTTATAGCCTAACTAAAATGTTCACCATGATGCTTTTAATCTCTGAACCTTTTCCACAGTGCCAGAAATCCTTGGCATGCAAGGCTGAGTCTGTCTTTATCAGTAAATGAGACACAAATGACCTTAAGGATTTCTCAAGTTCAAATGCCTTTCCTGTGCTTGTGTGTTCGTGTTTTAGGCTGGACATGATGGAGAAAACGTGGGGAACTGCCCTTTCTGCCAGCGCCTCTTCATGGTCCTGTGGCTCAAAGGAGTCAAGTTCACAGTGACCACCGTTGACATGAGGAAGTGAGTCCCCACATCACTCCCCCCGCAGGCTAAAACACACTTCCTGGCATCTGGCAGCAGGGACTTTCACACAAACCTCTTTTAAGGGAAATATAGATTTTCTTTGTTGAAAACAAAGTCGCTTATAAAAGGTGTTTGGCCTCCACAACTTTTGACAGGGGCTTGTTAACTTAGCAGGCACAAAGAGGGCTGTGTGGCTCACAATAAACTGAACATGTATTGTGCGCATTTCTCAGGCTTACAAGAAGTAAATAAGATCAGGAACTTTCAAAGATGTATATACAGTAACTGAATGATTCAGATCGCACACGTAAGGCTGCAACCCCAGAGTAATAATATTTTGTCTAATCAAGCAAATTTGCATCACTTTGAAAATTATAGTGAACAGCATTTTTGTTTGATGTTGATTGTCTGTATGTCCACCACAGAAAACCGGCAGAATTAAAAGACTTAGCGCCTGGGGCCAACCCACCATTCCTTCTCTACAATGGCACCCTAAAGACAGATTTCATCAAAATTGAAGAGTTTCTTGAGCAAACTCTTGCCCCACCCAGGTATTGACGCAATGCAATGGTTAATGTTTAAGTCAAGTTCACTTTTTATGTTTCAAATAATTTCATGTATGCATGCTCCACAGATATCCTAATCTCAGCCCCACAAACAAAGAATCATTTGATGTAGGAGCAGATATTTTTGCAAAATTCTCAGCTTTTATCAAGAACAGTCCAAATAATGCGTGTAAGTAGGATTTCAGTTTTGCAAGCATAGAACATAATTGAAATGCTAATTTAAAAAATGTTTCATAAAATGCTGTGTCTTTATTCTGATCAGACCTTTTCAATCAAAATTAGGATTATAAAAACACAGACATGTTTTGTGTTGACTTAAAAGAAAATAACCAGAAGTGCAAAATATGCAAATGAATAGATAAAACCTGTTTAATTAATAGCTAATAATGAGCATTTATCGCAAAAATGAGAAAAATGTTTGTTTGCATAGTCCAGCGGAAAAACCTTTTACGAGAGTTCAAGCGCCTGGATGACTTCCTGAACTCACCACTGCCAGAGGAGATTGACCACAACTCTATGGACACTGTCACTGTCTCCAAACGGAAGTTTCTGGATGGGGACCGTCTGACACTAGCAGATTGCAACCTACTGCCTAAACTGCATGTGATCAGGGTTAGTCAGTGTCTTTCACTATTCACAAACTCTTGACCCAGACACAACTAAATCACCACAAAATTGATCGGACTAGACTAGGGCACACACATTAGAGGGCACACACATTTCCCCCTTTTTTTTTTTTACCGCAGTATTCCATTGTTTTATGGCAATAACTTTGTTTTGCCAGAAATGTTCCACATGACATGGCATTAAAAACTAGCATTTTAAAGTTATTATAAAATGAAAACACGCAGGTATGCTTCCACCTGTAAATTGGCCTAGTGGCAGTGCCAGCTCATGTTTATAAATGCATTTTCTTAACACTTAAAGTAACTGTTGACTCTAGTCTGGAGAATCAAAACTGATATGTCAGCGTACTGCAGGTACAAAGTTGAGTTCAGAATTTTTCAGGCAACTGAAACTTAAAGGTCCACTGTGCATGCAACTTTTTTAGCTTAAAAAGATTTGCAAGTTTATGTCATGCTTATGTCTTTGTTACACTAAATAAATAATACAAATCTGCGTTACAACTTTGAACAGGTTTGCAGGGCCACAAAATGAATTGTTATTTGTCCTGAAGGAGGGCTCATGTTTGTTAAGCGGCTTTTTAGCGTTTTGGTTTTTTTTTTATCATATTGTGCCATGAAATGTCTTCATCTTCATTCAGAAAGTCCCAAAGTGTAGTTTAACTTTTTCCCTTCCACAAAGTTACGTCTTCAACAGCAATGGAAAACATAGAGTCTGGAGATGGTGAAGAAAAAGGATATGTGCATGATGTGATTGTTTTCTCATATTTCATTGAAATATAGGCCTATATATTAATTTTTTTTATCAATTATTTTAGGTTGCTGCCAAGAAATACTGTGACTTTGAGATTCCGGCAGAATTCACAGGCGTGTGGCGATACCTGCAGAATGCCTATGAAAGGGAGGAGTTCAAACAAACATGCCCTGCCGATGTTGAAATTGAGAAAGCTTACCTTGGTGTAGCCAAAAGGAAGTAATGCCTTTACAGAAGGCAACAGGCAGGGGGCGCAGTAGTCACAATACTGCATTAACATCACTGTGGTGAGGCCAAATTAATGATAGCCTGCTTCCATTGGTGAGGCCAAATGTGCAATTGACTGTCATTAAGTATATTGTTCATAGTGTAAATATGTGTATGCTTTTATGAATGTTCACCTAAATCATGTAAAGTGCGGCAATCTTCAAACTTTTGTTATCTATTATCATAAGCAAAGACAATTAATCTTTTTTGTTTTCTGTTTTATTTTAATTCACAATAAAAGACAACTGTACAACTTCAAAAATATTTTCTCTTTATCAGATAAAGACAATAAAATACAAACAAACTAAAACTACAGTGAAGAAGTGTTTCCCAAGAGGTGGTATTAAATTTCCTTTTATGTTTGTTCAATTGGTCACACAGTATTTCCAAAAGCAAGCTGAGGAAAAAAATAGCTACTTAATATGACCGAGGTTAGTTCTTTTTGACTTTGAAACAAACTACTAAGAACAATCTTACCTCTCTTGTTTGTCTTTGGCAGGCTCTGCTCTGACCTTATAAAACCTTGAGAACGAAGCTTGTCAGCGGTAGCCATCTTCAAAATTACCTCTTTCAAGTTTTCCATCTAAAAACATAGAGAAAGAATTAAGAACATAGATGTCTTTGTGTGGTCATCAAGAAAAAAAGCATACCATGTTGGCATATTTTTCTTCTTGGTAGACTCTTTAACTCCTTGAAACAAATTAAATTAAAGGTCACATGTACAATGTCTGTGTATGTTGAAAACACTAAAGTTACCTTTAGTCCAGGAATCTCTCCCAGTGATATGTTGCATCATTAGAGGATACAGATTATTAATCTCTCTCTGTTCCAACTCTGCTGTGTTGGCTCCGTCTACTTCAGTTACAAGCTTTTGGATAAATTCTGTGAGAACAAAACAACCACTTTAATATGACTTTCAATGATAACATATATATAGTAATCAAGTAAACTTCCAGTCTATGCCTGGATTTTGGAGTGGTAAAAACAATTGTAGCAATTAAAAAAACAAACAAAACAAAAACATATATATCATGTCTATGAATTGTGTAAATTCCTCAAAATTGTGCCATCAATGGTTTAATCAAAGTTTGGGAAAATTGCAAAAATCAAGCCTACCTGCCTGTGGCTCCAAGCTGGAGTCTGGATACAGAGGCACAGCATGTGTCCGTCTTGCTGAACAAAGCGCAGCTATGAGGTATAACAGAGCTAAAGAAAGCATGATGTCTTTGTGGATGACTACAACGGGACTGTAACCTACCGAGTCAAGGTTTTCACTTTTATATCCTGAGAAGTCATCCATCACTGAATGATCAATACATTATCATCACAGCCAGTCTCCTTCATAATGGTTTTGACGTGATAGACCAGGCGTCATAGACACAATTTAGGGGACGCTGTCGATTGAGCTGAGGCCTATCTCTGCTTGCTCAGAGAGCCCAAACAAATGTTTACTTTGCTCCAGCAATCAGCTGCTGACCAGGGCCAATGTGTTATGTCTGACATCTGATGGCCTGCCTATAGATCTTCTTCATCTCTCACATCACAGGTATATGCCAATGCCACTATGAAAATGTGTCACAGGCAAGGCAAGGTCTTTGTTTACAATTACAATCAGTCACGTTGCAATTCTTAAGGACAACTGACAACATATATTTGCTCCTCATTTAATCTTCTACAGCCTAATACTTTTGCAGCAATAGTTGTTATTTGCAACAATAATTTCATGAAAATTATACAAAGGTCATCAAATAATTACACTACACATAACGAGAGAGAGAAAGAGAGAGAGAGAGAGAAAGAAAGAAAGAGAGAGAAAGAAATGTAACATCTGAACACTGTCCACAATAATATATCTTCAGAGTATTTTGTCTGATCAATAAAGTGTCTCCAATGATTTATGTGTTTGTCACAAAAGTCTAAAACTTCAATGAAAAGCAAGAAAATAACACTGACTTTTTCATGGAAAAGTGAACTCAAATCAACAAGCATTTAAAGTGCATGTGACAAGTCTTTTTTAGTGTTTTTTTTTTTATATTATTATCATTAATGCCTACTTTAGTGTCAGTAAAAATTAAAAATGTCCTTGTTCACCTACTGCCAAATATATATATACCGTATATATATATTTTTTGTTTGGGCGTCTAATGTCTAAAGAGGAGTCAGTGAAAGTATGAGTTAGGAGCCAAAGAAGCGTGTGATGGCAGGCCTCAGAGTGCAGCCATCATCTGTATTTATCCTCCTGACTACCAGAGATTTTTTTTTCCCCAATTTGTAATTTCTTTGTTTTCCCCAGTTATTTAGAAGACTGTGACTACACTGATATTTTTTTTCTTTACCATGTTTTTGTTTGAAAAACACAGCATGTCCACTGTAGAGGACATCAGAAGTTTGCCGACGTATAAATTTAACAATTTCCACAGTTCAGTTCTACAGAGAGTAAGTGAACTCAGGGTTTAAAACTCTCCACAACCTCAACACAGATCTGTAGTGCATTTATTTTGGAACATTAAACTTTTCTGATTTTTTTTTTTGTTTACTGTGTGTGATATTTGGATTCATCACTCTCTTCACTTTCTTTGGAGATTGCTCCTTGAGCTTGACTAATGATTCAACAAGGACCAGTTTAAAATCCAGGAACTTTAGTGGTTTCTTGCTCAGAAGCTGACAGCAGTGTAGCCATGCATTGTACAAACATTTTTTTCTTTCTCGGACCATCTTCTGCATAAGTCCTGAGGCTCAATGCCGTAGGCAGAAGAGCACATAACCACTGACTTGTTGTCAAACCATTACTGAGAGCAGGTTCAGAACTTCTTCTGACCACCATCTCAGATGCTCCTCTTCCTTTCTTTTTGATAGCTCATTTTTCTTTATTGTCCAAAGAGTACAAAGTCAAGATGTACATTGTAGTCTTGCTCCAGTCAGACGGCGACTGGACGGTTCCTCTTCTGCTTGTACTGCCTCAGCCTCATCCTCAGAGCTCTGATTACGCTGCCTCTCCCTCAGACAATGGATCTTGGTCATCATCATCATCAAACAACTCAATATCTGAGTTTTCTCCCACATTTAGAGCAATATTCTCTCTATCTCTGACTCAGAACCATTGGTTTAAAAAAAAAAAAAAAAAAAAGTGAAATGACTCTAAATGTCCACTTCAGAGGACATCTGTCAAACACTCAAATTTCATTATAAAATATTGTGACATTACTTCAAAAACTGTTTTAAAGTGTTTATTAGACATTCATAAAAATATACCAATGGAAATTTGATCTAAAACTGGGTTAATAAAAAAGGTATATCACCTTCTGTCCTTCTTTCCACAAAATTAGGTTTTTTCGATGATGGCCATTTTCCTTGAAAAGAAGCAGGGTCTTTCCCAAGCCCACCCTTATAAATTTGGTATCATTTGAAAGTTCCGAATGTTCTCTTTAAATCACAAAAGGAGTTGGTTAGGTAGTGTGCAGGGGTTGGAAATATCTTAATGGAGAAATGTCCACTAGAGAGGACAAAAATTAACTATGGGTAGTCAGGAGGATATACAGCCATTAAAAAAAAATGAAGGATTTAGGGTGTCGCTATCCCAACACCACAAGAGATAGACCTAGGGTTCATTAGACTTTTTTGGTCATAATACCAGTAAGAAATTTTTGGCACAATTTCATTTTTTTTTTTTAAACTAAATTTTAAATATCTATTATGACTTTGCAACATTTTCAAAAATCTGGTCAATGTTTGTGACTTCACTTCACAAACTCCTCAAGATGATTCTTACCCATTTTCAGGTTGCTTGGACAGGAGAAGATACAAGTACAAGTGGACATTTTCAGAGATTTTGTATTTTTCCCAAAAATGAAATCAGCTGGTTTTATTTCACTTTGTGAAATACAGTAGTTTGACATTGCATTGTGGTTCGCTTGGTCCATGGTGGGGAGCAAGCGAACCATTATTGAACCTTATTTGATAAAAAAAATAATAATAATAAATAAAAATGGGACAAAAGCTGTTTGCATCAGGTATGAAACGGTATATACGAATGTCTGGCTCCTGAAGAATGAGACAGTGCATTTTTTCCACTCACCTGAATATAACGTAAAGACAAATTTATTCACAAATGTAGATTTAGTATAACTTTTGTTTTTGCACAGTGATAAACTCTTTAAGTTAGCGGACAACAGCACTGGCTAGTGTTGCTGCTACAGCTGGTGTCAATCAGCACGGCTGGTTCTGCTATCCAGTTGTACAATTCGAGCTGATTGAACACAATGCTTCATCTCTGTTCACTGATTGGCTGATTATACTTCCTGGTTTTAGGAACTGTCTGCAGTTCTGTGATACTCGACTTAGAAGCTGATTGTGCAGGTAATTTTCTACCTCTATCTTCAAACTTTTTTCTACCAAGTTTCACCTAGTTGGCTTCCTGAGTACGTGTAAACCCAGGTGAAAGTACTGCTAAATGTGCTAAATAGCTCCTGTCCCGCTCAGTCAATGTAGCCAAATGTGCTTCAAAGTTTGATGGAGTGCAAAAGTTGACAGTTCATCACTTCATTACAGAAGTACATTTTCAACACATTTCCCAAAAGGATTCCAAAAATAAATAGCTATAGATTTATAGCTTGCTTTGACGCTTATGACACTAATATGAGAATGTTAAAAATGCTTGATTCTAAAAGTTAAATCTTACTTTCAGAAATGTTGCCAAAAACAACATCTAAATATAGATTTGTTTAAAATGTTTCAGACTTATTTTGAGACATTACTTCTTAGTTTGAGCAAAATTTCCTGCCCAGGTGTTTTAGAACCAGTGTAATCAACTTAGCTAAAATGACTCAAATCAAGATAAAAGTTTTGAATCAATATATTTTAAGCCAAAGTACATAGCCTGTAAGTATGAATTATACGTTCCTCACTATTGCATTAATTTGTCTATGGAGATCAGCAAGAAGAATGTATCTTACAGTTGGGGTAGCTGTCTGACTTTTTTTTACTTGCAAATTAGTAAACTTTGTGTTTTCTACTAAAAAGTATACAATAAATCCAACACATTGTGAAAATATTGTCTGAGTTGAATAATAAAGAATTTTAGTTCTCATCCTGAGCTGAATGTTGCGCTCTGATTGGCTGTGCTTGGTCCTCTCCAGTTTTTACTGTTTGTTTGTAAAATGTTCATAAGCCATACCTGCAACCTCAATTATTACATATTAGCATGTGTTGTTGAGAGATTTATGAGAAGAAGTTGCCAGATTTAAAACCTAAATTCACCTTTAAGAAGGAATCCTCTTACAATAGTCTAGGCATTTATAACGCTTTAACAAATGCGCACTGCATTGTACGCCAACCCTAATCCATAGGTTCAGAGAGGAGCTAATCAACTGAAGAAGCTTAACCCTTTAAGCGCTAGTTTATCATTTGAAATGCATTTAAATGATCCGAGCACCGAGTACCACGGGAACTCACTATGAGTTCAAGTTGTACTAGAGCATCATTCCAAGGTCAAATATTCGTGTGCAAATTGACCTGGGGCCCAATCTAATATAAGGCTAATGAAGCATGTGCGGCCCTCGGGAGGTGCTCGCGGCAAAATTGGGCCCTGGTCCGATGATTAAGAATCAGATCCCTGGTACAGAGATAAGTTTTTTGTTCCCCCCCCCCCCCCTAGAACCTAGAATCTCAGGAGGTAGAGCCGAAATGACTTGTGCAGAACTGCTGCGTGCGTGTGAGACTCCGCCTCCAACCAATATCACGTGAACACAAACGCGGAAGTTGTTGTTGCAGCTATTTTTTTTTTTTTTTTTTTTTTTTTTTTTTTATTAAAGCAATCACATTAAAGACATAGGTTTACAAAATATACACAGTACAACTAAACAATAGCAAAAGAAAAAGAAAAGAAAAGAGAAGAAAGGGGGGTGGGGGGGCCAGGGGAGTGTGTTATGAATGACTTATAGATGTTTTTTCAATGAAAGTTTCAAGCAGTTCAATGGTTTTTGATGCTCGTGGAGAGGAAGATAATGCAATTACTTTGTTGTATTGAATGATATCTTGTTTAAAGATTGCAAATTGAGGTTTTCGATTTTGAAATTTGGTTTTGTGAATATGGAATTAGCTAGAATTATTAGCAGATTTATTATGAAGAATTTGTTGTTGAAAGTTTTGAAAAAACCAAAGAGCATGTCTTGAAACCGGAAAGCAAAGCTGCCTTGGTATTTCTGAACAAGTTTAACAAACTGTTCCAAAAGGTGGCAGTAGTGGACAGGTCCAGAACAGATGGGTTATTGTTTCAGTAGATGCTCCACAGAATGTACAACTTGTGTCAGTTAAAGTCCTGAAAATACTTTTTACTGGGTAACAGCGATGGATGAGTTTGTAAGTGACTTCCCTTTGTTTGTTTGTAATAAAAAAGCGGTATGCAGAGTCCAAACATTTTCCACAGTATGTCTGAGACAAATGTTCTCCAATGGTGGGTTACATATGGCACTGTAACAAAGTTTTTTTGAAATAGAGTCCTTATCTTGCGATTACGATTTGCTGGAGAGAGAGAAAAACATATTTTTCCTACAGACGTTTCCAAGAGAGTGACAGAATATGCGTTTGGAAGAGAGGTGTATCCTCTGAACAGCATCAGAAGTTGATTTGGTATTGCATCCATTACAATAGAATAATCCTTTGGTGTTACAGGAAGGGTAAAGGCAGCTAGAAATTCTGAGTAATTCATTAACAGTCCATTGGAATTGAACAATTGCCTTACAAATACAATACCTTCCTCTACCCAACTTTTAAAATATAGAGATTTATTCTTATATAAAATGTTACAGTTGTTCCAAATCATACACGTATGAGGGGAGAAAGAGTGATGGTAATTAACTGCCAGGCCAACAACATTTGTTTATGGAATTTAGATAACTTGCAAGGGAGTTTTTCTATATTGTAATTTGACTTAAGCAAAAGATTAAGATTACCAACCCTGGAAAATATTAGAGAGGGAATATGGTTCCAGACAGAGTTTGGATGGTTTAAGAGGTTACGCAACCAGTTGATTTTGAAAGTGTAGTTTAAGGACGTAAAGTCTAAGAAATTCAGTCCACCATTTTCCAAAGTATTTGTAATTACTGAATTTCTAATGTAATGAGTTTATTTTTCCATACGAAATTGTATAGCATCTGGTCAATGGCTTTGCATACATTAGGTTCAACATGAAGGGTCATTGCAGAATAGATAAGTCTTGAGATACCTTCTGTTTTGGTTAGCAGTATTCTGCCATTAGAGACAAATCTCTTTGCAACCACTGGTTGAACCTTTTTTTAGTTTTTTCAAGGATTGGCTCAAAGTTTAATTTGCCTCGCTCTTTCTCATCCTTAGTTATTACTATTCCCAGGTAGGTAATTCTTTTTTAACAGGAATATTATGAATAACAGTTTTATTACACATTTTAATAGACAAAAGTTCACATTTGTTTAAGTTCAGACAAAGACCTGAAGCATTTGAAAACTCTGTAATTAGCTTTAAGACATTAGGAATTTGATCGGAGTTTTTTAAGAATAAAGTGGTGTCGTCTGCCACCTGGCTAATTAGAAACTCTTTACCTGCCACCATTATATACCTGAACATTACTTTCTTGGATATAATCTGATAACAACTGTGCGGCTAACAAAAACAAATAGGGAGCAACAGGAACCCTGTCGGACCCCCCGAGCTATTAAAGCGGGGGAGGTACCAATATTTGAGTCGAATTGACGAGTTGCAGTTTTATACAGAGTTTTATTGCATCAATATAAAACTGTCCGAACCCAAACTTTTCCAAAGATTCAAAAATAAAGTGTGTTCAAGGGTGTCAATGCCTTATAGAAATCTAAAAAATAAGACATAACTATCTTCTTCAATGAGTTCTGAGTAGTCCAGCAGGTCAAGAACCAAACGTACATTATTAGCAATATGCCTATTACTAATAAACCCAGATGTGACTCACTTATTATGAGGGGCAGTGTTTTTTTAATCCGCTTAGCTAGAAGCAGAGCTAGAATCTTATAGTCTGTGTTTAACAGACAAATGGGACGCCAATTTTCTAAGGATAGCGGTCTTTCCTCGGCTTTGGGATAAGTGTAATTAGTCCTTGGGTCAAAGTAGGAGGCAATATGCCTCTTTCTATGCTTTCCTCATACATATTCAAAAGAAATGGAGCAAGCTCCGCACTAAATGTTTTATAGAATTCAGATGATATTCCATCGTTACCTGGAGATTTGTTGAGCTTAAGATCCCTTATGCATCTATTATTTCTTGCACCGAAACTGGCTTATCGTTAAGTTTCTTATCAGAATCTGGAATCGCTTTATTTTTGTAACTGAATTTATTATGCACTCACAGTTCTTTATTAAAATTAGAGGAATAGAGATTATTATAAAATTCAGAGCAAAAGTTGCAATGTCCTTATGATTAGTTACTAATTTGTCCTGGATTTTTAGCGCTCAATACTTTGTTTTTTTAATTTGGAATTCTCCAGGTTAAAAAATATGAAGAGCACTGCCCCCTTCTTCTAGCCATTTGGTTCTTGACCGGATAAATGCACCTTGTGCTTTTCTTCTATAAATGTCATCTAGTTTGTTCTGAGAGTCCGATAGTCTTACTAAGTCCTCTTCTGTAATGCTACCCGTTTGAATTGGAACAATAGAAATTTGGCACACAAGTCAATTTCCTCACGGTTTCTGGTTTTGGCTAGATTAGCACTATATTTTCCTGATAAATTTCCCAACTTCAAATTTTAGCAGTTCCCACTGGGTGCAGAACGAACTCTGTAGCGTGCGGCTTCAAAGTGAGACTTTATGAGCTGCTTAATAGTCTAATGCCTCTGTATGAGTAAGAAGACTACTATTGAGCTTCCAGCATAAGGCCTGGGAATATTGGCATCTGGGTCAAAGTAAGATTTAATGTAATCACTTTGTGATCTGAGAGTGGAGCAGGATGTATATTGACAACAGTGTTATCAGAGTGGATAGTTTTTGAGATAAGCCAGTAGTCTAACCTGGATTTCTTTGATAGGTCTTTCGATTGCCATGTATATTGTTTCAGGGAGGGAAACTTTTCTCTGAAAACATCGTAAAGGTTATGTTTTTCCATGAAGGCCTTCAAGTACCCATTTCCTGTCTTGTTATTTCTAGGAGGAAATCGATCAAATAAATATTCATGACAACATCATGCCACCCATTATCACGTAAGCATTAACATATTTACTAAGCCAAAAGTCTAAGCGTTGCAGCTTTTCAAGAAGTCCTCGCAGCGACGGGGGTGTAGGTACAATATTTGCTCGGCTGCAAAATCACTCGGCAGCAGTTTCCGTTCGAGGGTTGATGACGTCACTGAGAGTAGTTAAACAGTTTTTTCGGCTAATAAAATGAATTTATTGACATTAAAATACTATTTTAACATATGTTTTTAAATTAGTGTGCTATTTTTAATCTATTTAATTTTTATTTTNCAGATAAAGACAATAAAATACAAACAAACTAAAACTACAGTGAAGAAGTGTTTCCCAAGAGGTGGTATTAAATTTCCTTTTATGTTTGTTCAATTGGTCACACAGTATTTCCAAAAGCAAGCTGAGGAAAAAAATAGCTACTTAATATGACCGAGGTTAGTTCTTTTTGACTTTGAAACAAACTACTAAGAACAATCTTACCTCTCTTGTTTGTCTTTGGCAGGCTCTGCTCTGACCTTATAAAACCTTGAGAACGAAGCTTGTCAGCGGTAGCCATCTTCAAAATTACCTCTTTCAAGTTTTCCATCTAAAAACATAGAGAAAGAATTAAGAACATAGATGTCTTTGTGTGGTCATCAAGAAAAAAAGCATACCATGTTGGCATATTTTTCTTCTTTGGTAGACTCTTTAACTCCTTGAAACAAATTAAATTAAAGGTCACATGTACAATGTCTGTGTATGTTGAAAACACTAAAGTTACCTTTAGTCCAGGAATCTCTCCCAGTGATATGTTGCATCATTAGAGGATACAGATTATTAATCTCTCTCTGTTCCAACTCTGCTGTGTTGGCTCCGTCTACTTCAGTTACAAGCTTTTGGATAAATTCTGTGAGAACAAAACAACCACTTTAATATGACTTTCAATGATAACATATATATAGTAATCAAGTAAACTTCCAGTCTATGCCTGGATTTTGGAGTGGTAAAAACAATTGTAGCAATTAAAAAACAAACAAAACAAAAACATATATATCATGTCTATGAATTGTGTAAATTCCTCAAAATTGTGCCATCAATGGTTTAATCAAAGTTTGGGAAAATTGCAAAAATCAAGCCTACCTGCCTGTGGCTCCAAGCTGGAGTCTGGATACAGAGGCACAGCATGTGTCCGTCTTGCTGAACAAAGCGCAGCTATGAGGTATAACAGAGCTAAAGAAAGCATGATGTCTTTGTGGATGACTACAACGGGACTGTAACCTACCGAGTCAAGGTTTTCACTTTTATATCCTGAGAAGTCATCCATCACTGAATGATCAATACATTATCATCACAGCCAGTCTCCTTCATAATGGTTTTGACGTGATAGACCAGGCGTCATAGACACAATTTAGGGACGCTGTCGATTGAGCTGAGGCCTATCTCTGCTTGCTCAGAGAGCCCAAACAAATGTTTACTTTGCTCCAGCAATCAGCTGCTGACCAGGGCCAATGTGTTATGTCTGACATCTGATGGCCTGCCTATAGATCTTCTTCATCTCTCACATCACAGGTATATGCCAATGCCACTATGAAAATGTGTCACAGGCAAGGCAAGGTCTTTGTTTACAATTACAATCAGTCACGTTGCAATTCTTAAGGACAACTGACAACATATATTTGCTCCTCATTTAATCTTCTACAGCCTAATACTTTTGCAGCAATAGTTGTTATTTGCAACAATAATTTCATGAAAATTATACAAAGGTCATCAAATAATTACACTACACATAACGAGAGAGAGAAAGAGAGAGAGAGAGAGAGAAAGAAAGAGAGAGAAAGAAATGTAACATCTGAACACTGTCCACAATAATATATCTTCAGAGTATTTTGTCTGATCAATAAAGTGTCTCCAATGATTTATGTGTTTGTCACAAAAGTCTAAAACTTCAATGAAAAGCAAGAAAATAACACTGACTTTTTCATGGAAAAGTGAACTCAAATCAACAAGCATTTAAAGTGCATGTGACAAGTCTTTTTTAGTGTTTTTTTTTTTATATTATTATCATTAATGCCTACTTTAGTGTCAGTAAAAATTAAAAATGTCCTTGTTCACCTACTGCCAAATATATATATACCGTATATATATATTTTGTTTGGGCGTCTAATATCTAAAGAGGAGTCAGTGAAAGTATGAGTTAGGAGCCAAAGAACGTGTGATGGCAGGCCTCAGAGTGCAGCCCATCATCTGTATTTATCCTCCTGACTACCAGAGATTTTTTTTTCCCCAATTTGTAATTTCTTTGTTTCCCCAGTTATTTAGAAGACTGTGACTACACTGATATATTTTTTTTTCTTTACCATGTTTTTGTTTGAAAAACACAGCATGTCCACTGTAGAGGACATCAGAAGTTTGCCGACGTATAAATTTAACAATTTCCACAGTTCAGTTCTACAGAGAGTAAGTGAACTCAGGGTTTAAAACTCTCCACAACCTCAACACAGATCTGTAGTGCATTTATTTTGGAACATTAAACTTTTCTGATTTTTTTTTTTGTTTACTGTGTGTGATATTTGGATTCATCACTCTCTTCACTTCTTTGGAGATTGCTCCTTGAGCTTGACTAATGATCAACAAGGACCAGTTTAAATCCAGGAACTTTAGTGGTTTCTTGCTCAGAAGCTGACAGCAGTGTAGCCATGCATTGTACAAACATTTTTTTCTTTCTTCGGACCATCTTCTGCATAAGTCCTGAGGCTCAATGCGTAGGCAGAAGAGCACATAACCACTGACTTGTTGTCAAACCATTACTGAGAGCAGGTTCAGAACTTCTTCTGACCACCATCTCAGATGCTCCTCTTCCTTTCTTTTTGATAGCTCATTTTTCTTTATTGTCCAAAGAGTACAAAGTCAAGATGTACATTGTAGTCTTGCTCCAGTCAGACGGCGACTGGACGGTTCCTCTTCTGCTTGTACTGCCTCAGCCTCATCCTCAGAGCTCTGATTACGCTGCCTCTCCCTCAGACAATGGATCTTGGTCATCATCATCATCAAACAACTCAATATCTGAGTTTTCTCCCACATTTAGAGCAATATTCTCTCTATCTCTGACTCAGAACCATTGGTTTAAAAAAAAAAAAAAAAAAAAAGTGAAATGACTCTAAATGTCCACTTCAGAGGACATCTGTCAAACACTCAAATTTCATTATAAAATATTGTGACATTACTTCAAAAACTGTTTTAAAGTGTTTATTAGACATTCATAAAATATACCAATGGAAATTTGATCTAAAACTGGGTTAATAAAAAAGGTATATCACCTGTCCTTCTTTCCACAAAATTAGGTTTTTTCGATGATGGCCATTTTCCTTGAAAAGGAGCAGGGTCTTTCCCAAGCCCCACCCTTATAAATTTGGTATCATTTGAAAGTTCCGAATGTTCTCTTTAAATCACAAAAGGAGTTGGTTAGGTAGTGTGCAGGGGGTTGGAAATATCTTAATGGAGAAATGTCCACTAGAGAGGACAAAAATTAACTATGGGTAGTCAGGAGGATATACAGCCATTAAAAAAAAATGAAGGATTTAGGGTGTCGCTATCCCAACACCACAAGAGATAGACCTAGGGTTCATTAGACTTTTTTGGTCATAATACCAGTAAGAAATTTTTGGCACAATTTCATTTTTTTTTTAAACTAAATTTTAAATATCTATTATGACTTTGCAACATTTTCAAAAATCTTGGTCAATGTTTGTGACTTCACTTCACAAACTCCTCAAGATGATTCTTACCCATTTTCAGGTTGCTTGGACAGGAGAAGATACAAGTACAAGTGGACATTTCAGAGATTTTGTATTTTTCCCAAAAATGAAATCAGCTGGTTTTATTTCACTTTGTGAAATACAGTAGTTTGACATTGCATTGTGGTTCGCTTGGTCCATGGTGGGGAGCAAGCGAACCATTATTGAACCATTATTGAACCTTATTTGATAAAAAAATAATAATAATAAATAAAAAATGGGACAAAAGCTGTTTGCATCAGGTATGAAACGGTATAAACGAATGTCTGGCTCCTGAAGAATGAGACAGTGCATTTTTTCCACTCACCTGAATATAACGTAAAGACAATTTTATTCACAAATGTAGATTTAGTATAACTTTTGTTTTTGCACAGTGATAAACTCTTTAAGTTAGCGGACAACAGCACTGGCTAGTGTTGCTGCTACAGCTGGTGTCAATCAGCACGGCTGGTTCTGCTATCCAGTTGTACAATTCGAGCTGATTGAACACAATGCTTCATCTCTGTTCACTGATTGGCTGATTATACTTCCTGGTTTTTAGGAACTGTCTGCAGTTCTGTGATACTCGACTTAGAAGCTGATTGTGCAGGTAATTTTCTACCTCTATCTTCAAACTTTTTCTACCAAGTTTCACCTAGTTGGCTTCCTGAGTACGTGTAAACCCAGGTGAAAGTACTGCTAAATGTGCTAAATAGCTCCTGTCCCGCTCAGTCAATGTAGCCAAATGTGCTTCAAAGTTTGATGGAGTGCAAAAGTTGACAGTTCATCACTTCATTACAGAAGTACATTTTCAACACATTTTCCCAAAAGGATTCCAAAAATAAATAGCTATAGATTTATAGCTTGCTTTGACGCTTATGACACTAATATGAGAATGTTAAAAATGCTTGATTCTAAAAGTTAAATCTTACTTTCAGAAATGTTGCCAAAAACAACATCTAAATATAGATTTGTTTAAAATGTTTCAGACTTATTTTGAGACATTACTTCTTAGTTTGAGCAAAATTTCCTGCTCAGGTGTTTTAGAACCAGTGTAATCAATTTAGCTAAAATGACTCAAATCAAGATAAAAGTTTTGAATCAATATATTTTAAGCCAAAGTACATAGCCTGTAAGTATGAATTATACGTTCCTCACTATTGCATTAATTTGTCTATGGAGATCAGCAAGAAGAATGTATCTTACAGTTGGGGTAGCTGTCTGACTTTTTTTTACTTGCAAATTAGTAAACTTTGTGTTTTCTACTAAAAAGTATACAATAAATCCAACACATTGTGAAAATATTGTCTGAGTTGAATAATAAAGAATTTTAGTTCTCATCCTGAGCTGAATGTTGCGCTCTGATTGGCTGTGCTTGGTCCTCTCCAGTTTTTACTGTTTGTTTGTAAAATGTTCATAAGCCATACCTGCAACCTCAATTATTACATATTAGCATGTGTTGTTGAGAGATTTATGAGAAGAAGTTGCCAGATTTAAAACCTAAATTCACCTTTAAGAAGGAATCCTCTTACAATAGTTTAGGCATTTATAACGCTTTAACAAATGCGCACTGCATTGTACGCCAACCCTAATCCCATAGGTTCAGAGAGGAGCTAATCAACTTGAAGAAGCTTAACCCTTTAAGCGCTAGTTTATCATTTGAAATGCATTTTAAATGATCCGAGCACCGAGTACCACGGGAACTCACTATGAGTTCCAGTTGTACTAGAGCATCATTCCAAGGTCAAATATTCGTGTGCAAATTGACCTGGGGCCCAATCTAATATAAGGCTAAATGAAGCATGTGCGGCCCTCGGGGAGGTGCTCGCGGCCCAAAATTGGGCCCTGGTCCGATGATTAAGAATCAGATCCCTGGTACAGAGATAAGTTTTTTGTTTCCCCCCCCCCGAAAATAAAGAAACAAAGAACCTAGAATCTCAGGAGGTAGAGCCGAAATGACTTGGTGCAGAACTGCTGCGTGCGTGTGAGACTCCGCCTCCAACCAATATCACGTGAACACAAACGCGGAAGTTGTTGTTGCAGCTATTTGGGCTGGCTACAAGGAACAGTTTAACCTGACAGAAATATGCATCTGCTTTAGTTTACAACTGCGACTGCGTACGTCCGTAAATCCTACCAAACAGGATATTAGAGAGAGACGATTAAACAGACACGTCTCAAGATCCCACAGTAAGTTTGAAACAACTAGTTACGCTTAAATATATCGTTACATTTTGCTAACACGTTAACTTAAGTTATATAATTTAAGCTGGTCTGACACTGGGAATGAACTAGTATCTATCTTTATATTTGTGGTACGGTGTCGTTTAGAAGTTGAAGTTAGTGCAGCACTAGGTTAACCTTAATTTTAAGCAATGAGAGTTTAAAATTTGAATTGGTAAGATACAGCTATCTCGGGCAGATGTTCATTTTATATTTAAATGTATATGTCCCTTGTCAATAACAGGAACAGGATTATAAACTGACAACATCACATGGGTTAGACAGAGGCCTACCTTTGTAACTCTGAGTCAAAATGAGTCTAGATAAACATGGGTAAATGACGTGACATGTGTCCAGGAGGTGCTACACATTTTTAAGTTATAGGTGAAGAAAGTGGTTCAAATGTTTTTTGATTTTTGTCACTTCAGTTGTTCCGACACGAATTTTGAAAAAGAAACACAACTGTATAGATTTAAGTAACAAATTATTAAAATACACATTTAAAGTGTTAAAATATCATGTGGTAACACTTTGTCAACACAGAATCAGAAAAATGTAAAAACTGCTAAAAAAAAAATCTCAAACATTTTTCGGTGGCGGTTGTTCACTATCATTATTATAAACGTACCAAAATATTTTCAATAGTAAGTCAACAAACCCTTGTTTTCAGTTTCAAAAATGTATCATGTTGACATCCCTAAAGAACACTAAAGACCCTTAAAGTGGATACAAGTTTCAGATTTGGCTTCTTATTTTTAGCTGGTAAAACCTTTTGTCTCAGAAATCTGAAAGTGGGAAATTATAGATGTCATTTGGTAGTAACACAAACAAAATGTGATTAAAAATGTAATTAATTTTAAAACAGTACATTTGAAAATGTTGCTCAACATGAATGCTTAGCACATTTTTGTTTGCATTTTTCTAAAATAGGTACATGGTATGGTATGCTTTTTATTTGTACAGGGACAGTGCACAACAATACATTATCCAAGACAAAGGTCATACGAGAGATGCTGGTGCCAGGTTATAGCATGAATGCTAATTTCCACCTGTAGTCCCTGAGCAGGTTGGATGTAAATACATCTCTCTCTCTCTCTCTCTGTCACCGACCCACCTAGATCGTTGTAATAACATTTTTTAATGTTCAGTGGTTGAATTTTTATATATATATTCAGCTTATATAATATTCTCTTATCAATAAGCATTCAGGATATCTTTAAATTTAAGATATGCTACAGTTAAGGAAAGCTGTCCTTCAAGAAGGACATTTTCTCAGCTGCGCATTGTTCAGAGAAACCACACAGACCATAACTTATACTTATGGAATTATTTGTTGAAAATGGTACTTCACAAGTCTTTTCCATTTTTGTTTACCAGCTTCTCAAAGTTCTTTAACTCTCTGTTATGTTCTTTTGCAGTACCCAGCATCAAAATGTTATCTGAAGGAGGTTCTTTCTTTAAAGGAATGTTTCTAGGAGGTCTCTTCTGCATTGCCATTTCTCTTCTCATCAATTTTACCACTGAGACAAAATCAGACGAACACCATCATCATCATGTAAAGGCTGCGAGCAAAGATGAGCTAAAACGTCTCAGTGATGATCAAATTAAAGAGTTGAGTAATCAAGTCCGTGTGTATTGTGTCATCATGGTCCAACCAAAAATCCTGGTTTACTGGGCCACTGCTATGGACACCTGGAGCAAGCACTGTGACAAGTCAGTGTTTTACACCTCTGAATCATCCAAAGCCCTTGAGGCTGTAGATCTGAACGAGAAGGATGACTGGGCAAGGCTCCGGAAAGCTCTGAAACATGCTTATGATAATGCTGGAGACCTACAGTGGTTTTTTATTGCACAGCCTACAACATTTGCCATTATTGAAAACCTTAAGTATCTGGTGCTAACCAAGGATCCAAAAGAACCTTTCTATCTCGGCAATGCCATGAAGTCTGGGGAGCTTGAGTATGTTTCCTATGACAGTGGGATTGTTTTAAGTTATGAAGCCTTAAGAAGACTGGTGGATGTATTTGAGGATGAGGACAAATGTCCGGAGAGAGGCCGTGCACTGTGGAAGTTAAGCGATGATAAGCAACTGGCTGAATGTCTTAAATACAAGGGAGTGTTTGCAGAGAATGGAGAAGATCCACACGGCAAAGGTCTTTTCAACAGCAAGAGCATTGCCACCCTAATATCAAACAGTATGAAAGAAAATCCCACTAATGTTGTGGAGGGCTGCTGTTCTGATATGGCCATCACGTTTAGTGGAATGTCCCCCAATCAAATGCAGGTTATGATGTTTGGAGTATACAGATTGCGCCCCTATGGACACGATTTTCATGACTTGTTAGAATTTCACCCTCCTGAAAGTTCTGACAATGACTGATTCGTTTTAGAGTAACAGTGATCTTTGCTTCTTTGATGGCAAAAACTATTTTTATAATGGGTTTGGGAAATTGGATCCTAGTGGGAAGAACAAAGTTTTTATATCTGTTGTACCATTTGCACAATTGTTACACCATGCTTTTCTTGGTAACTGGCACTATTGAAAATGAATGAACATTTATTATATTTTGTTTGATCTTATTTGTGAAGTTAGTTATTTCTTTTACTTCAATACATTCCAAATGAAGGTCTTTTCAATTGTACATTTTCAGATGTGTAATCTTAATTTTTTTGAGTCTGTGATTATATTTCCACTGTTTTGATAGAAATGTCTGCAAGCTATATTTCACTTTCACTGTTTTAATTTAAACACTGCAAATATTTGTAAAATTTGTGTAGTGTGCTTTTCATTTAAGTCAAAAGCCAGGTTGTATGGCATAACTTACATTAACACAAATTACATAATTTCCATTACTGTTTTGATTCAACAATAAGCAAAGTGGGCTATTTCTCCAAAATTATGTCATTGTGATTACCAAGCTCCAGTTGTGTAATTAGAAAATAATATTTAGATTCATGCCAATTCTAATTAGTTTAATTGCTAAGAAACACACATTCACAGAGTAAAAGTGATCCATGGTGGACCAGTACATGGCAGCTGATGTGTCATTTATTGGTACAGTCAAACAGTACAGAATCTTAGATGTCAACCAAGCATTTTTTTTTTCAGTGCCTCTATGAGAACCTCACGCATTTTCTGAGATTAAAGGTGGAGATTCTTATTTATAGGTCTTCATGTGCCATAATCCATCATTCAAATAATGGACATTTTCAATTCCAATTCCTTTGTTGACCTTTTCTCTGTAATAAATAAAAAATTAATACAAATAGACAAGGAAAAAATATTTGAAATATACAAATGCATACATGTTTTCGGCAGACATCTTCATAACCCCGACACAGAGGGCATGTTGTTTACCTTCAGCCATTATAGCCTAAATGTTTATAGGAAAATATGACCATGAAGACAAAATACACAACGTCTAACAAACAATTTCAAAGGATACAACTACTGTATCAGCATTAGCTGGATAAAGTTTGGCGCCAGGCGACGTTAGCCCAGGACACATGATGTTTGCTCCACTTAAGACAAATTTAATTGCCCCTTTGTCTACTTGTTGGTGTGGAAGAATGAATGGATCTAAATAAAAGACAATGATGAATGGCAAGAGTTTAAAAGCTGACATATAAGTAACAAGTTTACAATGAAAGCTTACATTTATGCAGCAGTCGGAGTGTAGGATAGAATGGCCCTTCCCTTTGTCTGAAGAAAAGTAATTCTCCATTGACAGTCAAAATTTCAATGTGTTCATGGCTACAGGGGGACAAGAAACAAATATGTAATTATCTAACGCTGGAGTAAACAATGGTGCTCATTGTAGAAAAATAGTGTATACCATCTCACAATTTTGACAGGATCCTTCTTTGGCATTATGTGATTAAGCCATGATTCAATGTCTGGAAACTGTTCCAAAAGTTGATTCTTGATCCCTTTGATCACTGAAGTTTTCAGCTGGATGCAATTTGACACATTTTCTTTCTCGTCGAATCTTAAAACAAAACAATACCATAAAGCACGATCATAAGCAGAATGCAGTTGAATCAGCTCACCAAACAAGTTGTAGACACAGGACCATTCATTCACTGACATTTTGCTTTCGCAGTATTATACCGGCGTTACTCGTAAAGAGTGTTTTGACTTTTTGTCAAAATAGCTAACTATTTTGTCAAAGAACAAGTGCAACTTTAGATCATGTAATTGTTTTTTTTTTACTACAGGAAGCTATAAACTATCTATAGGAAAAGAGCAGACGATAGCTACACAGAGCTAGCTAACCGCTGTAAGCTAAAGACTCACAATGGTAGAAACGTACTTTTTGAACATCGTGGTTGCTTGAATTACGTCGCTTTGATCGATTGAAGGTCGTTGACAACGAGAGAGCTTAGTATGCAATAAATAAAAAAAATACAATTGTTAAAACTTAGTGGAAAGTATTAGCAATCCACGCTTTACAGTGGAATTCAGGAGAGACGTATTTTGCGTCTTACGCAGGGTTGCCAGATTTCAGAGAGCAACAAGCGACCTGGCCTTGAAAAAAAGCCCAAAACAAGCGACTTCAGGCACTCAATAAAAAGTAGTTAAATAAGCAATTAATTAAACATTATGTGTCACAGCAAAACGTTGGTTAATGATTTTTGGCATATCTTAAATGGTATCTGATCATTAATAAATATTTTAAAACATGAAAATATGCAAAAAACTCCATATTTTTTGTCATTAAAGGGTAATTTTCGTGAATCAAACCTGAAAAAGCGCAAAAATCACCTTGTTTATGACGTTAAAACGCCTCTGAGGAGCAAGCCCAAAAAACCGCAACCCCGACCGTCAAAATTTACAAGCGACTTTCCAAAATAAGAAGCCCAAAGTCGCTTTAAAGAAGCGGACTTGGCAACTCTGGTCTTACGTCATGTGACGTTTGGGATAAACGTAAACGGCACGCACATTAATTTCACTTTCAAAACTAATTTCATAATTTATACATCAGAGATTCAAGATCCAACTGTTTGACGATTAGAATAAATGAGTAAACAAGCAATAACATTAAAACACAATTCTTGCCGTCTAATGCATGTGTATTAGACGGCAAAAATTATGTTAACAAAGCTGTGTTTCAAATATTTAACATTTAACATAACATATTTAACCACATTTCAGAGGCAATACAAAACAAACAACACTACAATGCATTGTTTGTGTTTTATACACACAGAAGCACACGTCTACCGACGTCTACCCCAAACATTCTGACATTAAACAGCACCATCTCGTGGAGGACCGTTTTTGTGCAGCCAAAAAAACGTGTGCAAGAAGAAGCGCTTTTGTACAAAGTACTTCCGGTGGGGTCACCATCCAGCTTTTACAAGTGAAACCACACTATATTAACCGGCGGACGACTTTCCGTGATAAAGGACCGTTTTTCTGTTGTACGGGTCGATTACTTGCCGTTTAGTGTAACGAGCGTTGTATGTAACCGCTTTTTTTGGTCGAGAAACAACGCGGTTTCTGTCTAAAGAGGAAGCAATAGCCAACCATCTTTTTTCTACAAGCAAAAACAAGAAAGAGACAAGGCTAGGATCAAGTGGAGTACTGTAATAGTTTGTAGTTTACTGTGTTGTTTTTATTTGGATACAACACTTTGCAAAAACACCATTACGCGGACAAACACTTTGGGACATTTAGTTCCGTCAGGACGTGCCTGGAAGTTTTGGAATAAGAAGACTGGCTGTGAAGAATTAGTATTCCCGTTTTTTCATGTTTCCAACAGGTTTATCTTCCCCTAATCCCCCACCACCGCCAACCCAGGAGGCAAGATCAGAGACTACTGATGTCAAAAACGACAGCGGGAACATTACATCTCCGAAAAAGAGGAAAATAAACTGCTCCGAGAGGGACGACAGCAACGCCGACACGATCTCCCATTCGCCCCCCAAATCGACCTCCTGCACCCCCAGTCCCACCCGCTGCACATCCACAAGAAGTTACGCTTTGAGGATTCGCTTGATTTCATTGGCCTGGATGGTAAATGGCTGAGGAATCTGCTGCTGCTGCTTCGTGTTCAAATAATAAAAGCAAAGTGTTCTTGCCCGGTGGCGTGGGGCATCATGCAAACGGACTGACAAAGGGGCAGGCTCCACCACCTTCTCCAGCGCCAAACCTGGAGCTGCCAAGAAACTAGTCATCAAGAACTTTAAAGGTTGGTCCTACATAATGCACATCTTTGATGTGTCAAAAAACAACAACAATGAGCATGAGCTTAATTGACTCTGTGCACAGAAGTCAGTTGACTTGAGATCAACTGAGATTCCTGTTCAATTCATTTATATGGGCTTTGCACGTCATGAGTCTTAAATGAATGAATAGTTGGAAAATCAGGCAATAAACATTGAGTTGTGAGTGACGTCTCTGAAAACATGTTGAAGGTTTTACAAATCAGAAGAATATTTCACCAAAGGACTCTTGGTTGTTTATAAAGAGACATGTTTGTGTCTAAATGATAACACTAACAGGAAATACTCATAAGTACAGAAGTTAGCTATTTTGAAAGTAAACAAGCCAACTGACGTTTTGTGCACAGAATCTATAATGTCAGGTGCCAACTCTCAAACAGTTTATAATTACTGTAAACATATTTACACAAAGCAACTATTTCTTTTTATTTACAGGGTGCTTTTGATCAGTGTATATAAGCAATCAAGATATGTACAATGATGTTACTAATTTCTATTCACAGAAAAGCCTAAATTGCCAGAAAACTACACTCAAGAGACGTGGCAGAAGCTGAAAGAGGCAGTAGAAGCTATCCAGAACAGCACTTCAATCAAGTATAATCTAGAAGAACTTTACCAGGTACAATGATATCAAAAACAGGCTTCCCTGCATTGTCTAATGCTCTTTGTACAATAAAGACCACAACACACTGTCATTGTTTTTCTAGGCTGTGGAGAATTTGTGCTCCCACAAGATTTCTGCCAAACTGTACAAACAGCTTCGGTCGGTGTGTGAAGACCACATTAAAGCACAGATTGATCAGTTCAGGGAATATCCTTTTGTTCATTATCACATTATGTTAGATTAGTCTGACAACATTTGTGCAATTAGCATGATTCACTTAAATACCTTAACCTTTATATTACGGATGCCTTGGATAGTGTGCTTTTTCTGAAAAAAATTGACAAATGTTGGCAAGATCACTGCAGACAAATGGTATGTATTTATTATGATTTGTACTGATTTTCTATTTACTTTGAAGTAGGTGTTAAAGTATGTTTAATTGTTTTACAGATAATGATTAGGAGTATATTTTTGTTTTTGGACCGTACTTACGTTCTACAAAACTCTATGTTGCCATCAATTTGGTAAATTTTGAGCATCACAGTAAATGATACTTATGTTTTTAAAAAGTGGAAAAGTTAAAAATGTCTTTTTGTTTTGAAGGGATATGGGGCTTGAGCTTTCAGGTTCTACATCATCAGTGATGTGAAAGTCCAAAGTAAAACCATTGATGGGATTCTGCTTCTCATTGAGCGGGAGCGAAACGGTGAAGCCATTGATCGCAGTCTTCTCAGGAGCTTGCTGAGCATGCTCTCTGACCTTCAGGTAACCTGACATTCTGTAGTGCTGTTTTGATGTTGAACATGTTTGCTGATCATTTATCTCTTACTTTAGATTTATCAAGATTCGTTTGAGCAGCGCTTTTTGGAGGAGACAAATCGCCTTTATGCTGCAGAAGGACAGAGGTTAATGCAAGAGCGCGAGGTGGGTTTTAAAACTAAAAAAAGTTTGTTATACCTGTAAATAAAAATAGAAACATTGCTTAATATCTGTATGTCAAGTGCTCAAATAGCTCAGGGACTACCTAAATCTGAATGACGGCCTTAACATCTGTTCATTAAATGATACCAAGCTAGCCAATGTACAGTATAAGCCTCTTGCGCCGAGACTCAGTGTTTTACAATTGATCAATTGAATGATTATTAGTGTTGCCGTTATTATAGATTTTCAACTGAGCTTATTTTTGGAAAACAACCTCTTGCTTATATTTATATTTATAGTTTCTCATTCTTTTGCTTTATTAAAGAAGATATTGTCATTGACTTTTAAGTTTTTTACCAAATTTTAATTTGTTTTCTCATTTATTCACTAAATGTGATTTAATGAGTCTTTATTCTCCTGCAGATGACAATGCTCCAAAAATCATGTTCTTAATTTTTTTTTTAAATGAGGCCGTATATTTGTGAAAATGTTTTTTTACTGTGAGAAAAGAGATGCTTAAATTTCATGTTTTATAGGTACCAGAGTACCTTCACCATGTGAACAAACGCTTGGAGGAGGAAGCAGATAGAGTGATTACATACTTGGATCAGAGCACACAGTATGTCACATACTTTCTTGAATGTATTTCTAAACAAGAGCAAAGTCCTTACTTGTAACCTATTTATCATATTTTCATTTTAGAAAACCGCTTATTGCCACTGTAGAGAAACAACTACTTGGTGAACACTTAACCGCTACACTGCAAAAAGGTACCCACATGTGGAAAGACGTTTTTAGTAGAGGCTTAAGTGTATAAGCTATATGTATGTATAGCATTGTCAGTGTTGAATTATTTACTTATATAGCACATTTACCCAGACAGATGTCTTCCAAAGTGCTTAACACAGTAACCCCCCTCCACACTCAGTAGTCTTGGAGGAGCTTAGCAAAAGCGATTTGCCTAACACCTGGTGCCTCAACTTCTGACCACCACCAAGCGTTCCCTAACATGTATGTTATTGGTTAGTGTGAAAACCAGATTGCCTAGAGGAAATGCAGGGAGAAACATGCAAACTCCAGACAAAAAGGCCCAAGCTGTCCGAGAGTCGAACCCAGGACCTTTTTGCTGTGAGCCAAGGGCGCTATCCACTCTGCACCATGTCGCCATTCATTACCAAGTCTGCACAAATAATCACAAATGAATCAAAAGTGCATAGGCTGTTAAGTTGAAGAACCTTAATTTTAGACTGAAATAACAAAATCTCCTGTCCTCTTCTGACTTAAAACACCTAATTCTCAAGATCAGATCTCTAAAAACATGAATTAGAATACATGTGAGTCTTGTATTAGTTTGTCAATTCATATTAGTTTTTCAATTCACATTTAAAACACCCAGATATGGATAAATATTTTCCCCAAATCATACAACCCTACTTTTGCTATTTTAGAGATGCACCAATCAGGCATTTCCACTTCCAACCAACTGATCCTGTTTCTTAGGTGCTGTTGCCTATATCAACCAATCCAAGTGCATAGACTAAAAATGGTGGCCTTTTTTCTTCAAACCAAAGTACCATCTTATTATTAGATGTCCTGGGCCAACAACTGTCAGTAAATACTTTATTACATTAATAGGTTCCATTAATGCTCGAGAATTTGATGCAATGCGGCCAGATGGAGGACAAGAAGGCATTTTTACTATTCGTAATATTGCCCTTTCTCGTTTCTCTCGCTCTGTTTCTCATGAAATTTCTAAAAAAAAAAAAAAAAAAAGAAAGAAAATATTTCACCAACTTAAACTTTTGTGAAACAACAATAAATGCTTTTAAAGTGGGGTCGCTGGGCCATATTTTGGGGGTCCCCCAAAATGTTCTTAATACGCATAACTTAATTCTTGTGTGATGCCATTGTAAAGAACAATAGAGGGACCCTGGTATGTTTTGAACCAATAAGACATCCCTAGCCTAAAACCAATTGAAAACCCATGGTTTAGACAATTTTCAGTTTAGCAGCCCTCCGCCTGATTGAAATACTATTGGCTTATGGAATGTTGTGAGGTCATATGAACCAAACCTATTAAGCAAACAGTGAGCCAACACCTGAATTTTAACTGGATCTGAGGAGTTGCTAATCAATATCACTATTCGCACCAATGCATCCCCACACTAACTGTTGTTGAAATCCTCAGGGCTGACTCACCTACTTGATGAGAACAGAATCCAGGATCTGTCTCTTCTCTACCAACTCTTCAGTCGAGTGCGAGGCGGTGTTCAGGTCCTCCTACAGCACTGGATAGAATATATAAAGGTATGTTGATGTCATATTTTTATATCAAATGTTTGTGTTTACATTTTCCTTTTCATTGTCCCTACTCTTTGAAGGCTTTTGGTAGCACAATAGTAATCAATCCGGAAAAGACAAGACAATGGTGCAAGAGTTACTGGACTTCAAAGACAAGGTGGACCACATCATAGATATATGCTTTCTGAAGAATGAGAAATTTGTTAATGCTATGAAGGAAGCTTTTGAAACATTTATCAACAAACGGCCAAACAAGCCTGCAGAACTTATAGGTTTGTAGCATAAAGTCCTTTATTTAAAATGTATATATATAAAAATGTATGTATTTTTGCTTTAATTTACATTTTTTTTGCAGCAAAACATGTAGATTCAAAACTCAGAGCAGGAAACAAAGAAGCTACTGACGAGGAGCTTGAGAAGATGCTGGATAAGATTATGATAATCTTTAGATTCATTTATGGTTTGTCAGCTCCTTTGTCAACTATTTTTACAATGCTTTTCAACATTATAGATTTCTGACAGTAAATGTATTTGCATTTCAGGAAAAGATGTTTTTGAGGCCTTTTATAAAAAAGATTTAGCAAAAAGATTATTAGTTGGAAAAAGTGCCTCTGTGGACGCTGAGAAATCAATGTTGTCAAAACTGAAACATGGTCAGTATACAAAAAAAAAAAAGTACAAACACTGAGTGGACAAAAAAGTTGAATCATCTGGATTTCTTTGTATTTTAAGAATGTGGGGCAGCGTTCACAAGCAAGCTGGAGGGAATGTTTAAGGATATGGAGTTGTCCAAAGACATTATGGTGCAGTTCAAACAGGTATTACAATTTCAGGACTCTTTTTTTTTTTTTCCTGCTACGGTAATTTAAATTGGCTATAAATAATATGTTAAACTATATATTCTATGAGGTCTATGCAATTTATATGTACTTTCTTTCACAATGTAACTGTATCTGTTAAAGGGATAGCACACCAAATTATACATTGTGATTGTTGACTCATTTAAATTGACATCTTTCTTTAGTACATGCAGTGCCAAAATATTCCTGGCAACATTGAACTTACAGTGAACATTCTCACTATGGGCTACTGGCCAACCTATGTGCCAATGGAAGTGCACCTTCCCCCTGAGGTTTGTGTTACGTCTATCAATACACTTTTTAAACCTATTGTTTTAGATTGTTAATTCTAGCCTCATTATTGCCTTCATCCAGATGGTAAGGTTGCAAGAAATATTTAAAACCTTCTACCTGGGCAAACATAGTGGCAGGAAGCTTCAATGGCAATCCACTCTCGGGCATTGTGTTCTGAAAGCTGAATTCAAAGAGGCATGCACTCTAAATTTAAAGTATCAATCTAAATGCTGAAATTAATTTTTGTAATTGAGTGAACCGTTTTTCTCTTATTTTTAGGGAAAGAAGGAGCTCCAAGTATCACTTTTCCAAACTCTAGTTCTTCTGATGTTTAACGAAGGAGAGGAGTTCACATTGGAGGAAATAAAACTGGCAACAGGAATAGGTCTGTGTAAATTAATACAATAATTTAATATATATTTATATTAAAAATATAATTTTGTAAACACAGAGGACAGCGAGTTGCGTCGAACGTTACAGTCACTTGCTTGTGGAAAAGCCAGAGTCCTTACTAAAATCCCAAAGAGCAAAGATGTGGAGGATGGAGACAAGTTTTCATGCAATGATGATTTCAGACACAAACTCTTCAGGATAAAAATAAACCAGATTCAAATGAAAGAAACAGTATGTTATCCTCCTATTTCCATAGAAGACTAACGGTATATAGCTGGTCTAAAGGCTTTGTCTTCTAGGTGGAGGAGCAGGCTAGCACAACAGAGAGAGTGTTCCAGGATCGGCAATATCAGATTGATGCAGCAATTGTACGAATTATGAAGATGCGCAAGACTTTGAGCCATAATCTCTTAATGTCTGAGGTCTACAACCAACTCAAGTTTCCAGTCAAGGTAAACCACGTCTTGTAATATATTTATTCTTAGGCAGAGAAGTTGTTATTCTAACATTGTCTAACATTATATTGAATAATATATTTTGACGCCTTGTCTATGTCACCTATCAGGGAAGCTAATTACAGTTATACTTTTCCATTTCAGCCTGCAGATTTAAAGAAGAGGATAGAGTCTCTTATTGACAGGGACTATATGGAACGTGACAAGGAAAACTCAAACCAGTACAACTATGTGGCTTAGGCTAAACACTTTAAAGCAATGCATTTGGCCCTGTCCGCCTAAAGCTGTTCTCAAAGATCGGTCTCTAAATCATTTTCCTCACCTGGAAAGTAAAGGTCATCACATCAACACTGCGATCGACAACTGAATGGATACAGCTTTTGTCAGGAGATAAGTGGTCCTGCAGACTGCATGCCCACTGAAAAGTGAATAGTGTCCACACTTCTCAGTGCCTCTGTGCGAATACTTTGGACAAACAAATAAGACACTCAGATGTTTAATTTGCTCTTTGGGAGGGGAAAAATATTTATTTTGTACCTTAGATCTATATTAATTGTATGCTCTTTGGTCACTTTTTTGTTTTGGTCACTGCAAGAAAATATTGACACATCTAGCAATGCTCTTATTGTCCCCACTTGCAAAATTAAACGTGTGCCTGTTTATTTGATTGGTGTGAAATGTACAGCAATTGAAAATGTTTAATTTGTTTGCACTGACTAAAAATGTAAACTAATTCATCTAAAACATGGTCTGATATCATGAACACCTAAGCGATGTGCCAAAAAGATGCACTAGTGGATGGGATTTCACTGCCTGAATTTAATTTTTCTATGCTTTGTAGAGCAGTGCTGAACTTGAGTTTTAATTCAAGCTATTATGTTTGTTTTTGAACATTTGTAAGCACAAGACCTGTGCCTCTTGTGTAGCCCTGTTGTCAAACAGAAACAGTAATTTCAGTAAGGTTTGCCGTTTCATGTGGGCAGAAAAGTGTTGACTGGTCTTAAACGATGGATTACAATATTCAAGTTTTTTTGTTTTTTTCTGGTAGGTTTATTGCTTCAGATTAAAAGATCTGATTTCATGTTTTGCCTATTTGTGTTTATTGTTTGATAAATATAAATCCAAAAATATTTAGGTTTTACTAAATATTTATGATAGAGGGTGCATTCTAAGTGATGATAGAAAGAGCAGCTAGGTAGAAAATGTTTATTTGTGTTATTGTATTGTACTGGTATTTGACAGATGTGTTTATTTTTTAAAAGTGGGATATTTTGAAGACCACGCATAGTCAATGTGATCATAAGCGAGGAGGACATTTCATTGGTTTCAGGTTGATTCATAAATATCTGGATCCACAGCAGTTCGCAGTTGAGAAAACAAAACATTGTATCTTTGTGCATAATATTACAAAATAACACATAATCAGGAACCTGAAATATAAAAATTCAATTTTCTTCTTTACATGCTAGGTAGTTGCTAATTAAACTATTCACTGCCGTCTTGGGTATTATCTGAAGAACGTACCGATGTGATTTTTTTTTTCTTTTGCAGCTTTAATCACCTCTTGTGTTAGTTCACACCTCTGTAGTTTGACACATTGCCCCCTGTCATATGACTGTTGCCTATTTCCTGGTCTGACGCTGCTGAGCTGAAGCATTTCCCCAAGAAAGAAGAGCACTTCAGAGTCCAAAACGACGACCAGCCATGTCCCTATATGCTGCTTTTGTCTTATTTCTCGCCATCGGTCTTGGTATGTTACATTATTTATCTGCTACTTTTCTGAAAGAGCGGGGTAAGAATATTTACAAATGAGAATCGATGTGAACTTTTCGGGGGCCAGGGCGCTGTCGATTCAGATTTAAGATTAGTTTTGCTTCCTTTACTATAGCAAACATTTCCTACTTTGTACGACATAATAATTTTAGTCTTTATTGTGGTTTAAAGACAATTGCTTTAAGTCACGATGCAGTTGATGGCGTCTTTGCTAATTGTGACATGCGTAACACCGGGATTAAAATATGCGACGACGCAAAACAAGCACATATCTGTAGTACATATTAAAAGTTATTGTCTTTGAACAGTGACATGTCATTTAGATGTAACGCCAATTCAATGGAGGAGTTGTTTCAGTTTGTGTAACAGCTAGCATTACTTAGCACTGATGCTAGCTCCCAATGCTACCCTGAAAACATACTTGAAGGCATTTGTTTTCTTAATATTTACTGTTAATGCCCCCATCCAAATAAATAATTTCGTAATCAAAATAGAACGTTACAATTAAGTATACTGCACACCCTGAGACATTATTAACAGACTTTGCTAACTGCTAGCTATTAGCTTCCACCTCACTTCGCCGTTACAGTAAATAGTCACTCACGTGACTTAGCATACTGTCCGACGGAGGCCAGGCATTAAAAACAAAGTTGACTTATTAAATCGCTTTGCAGCAATTATGTTCAATACAACAGTTTTATTATTTATGTTTTAGAGGCGGTGGCTGAAGAACCCGGGCCACAATTGCATAGAAAAGTCAATGTTGGCCTGGTAAAGTGGTAATCTTTGTGAGTGTGTAGTTAGCTAAGTATTTTTTTCTGTACAGCTGATCCATCATCGCTCAATTATGATCCTGACATAGATGGCATCACCACTACAGCTCAACTCAGTACAACAGCCACTGAAGCATCAACTACCATAACCGAGGCACCAACCACCACAACGAAGGCTACTACCACCGAGTCACCATCCACCACAACGAAGGGTACTACTACCACCCAAGAACCAACCACCACAACAACCAAGGCAACTACTACCACCCAGGCACCAACCACCACAACCAAGGCACCTACTACCACCCAGGCACCAACTACTATCACCACCACAACTGTGGACACAACAACCAGTTCTCCAAATACAACTTCTTCTGCTCCAAATACTACTACCCCTACTGCTCCTACCACCACCACCCCTGCACCAACTCTCCCCAGTCCAACCACTCATCAGTATCAAGTCAAGACAAAGGACAATTCCAGCTGTCTGATTGTCAAGTTTGGTCTTCGTTTTGCTTATCAAAAAGATGTAAGTTCACTATTGATTTGAACATATTTTGCTGTAGTCTTAATTTAATCCGCTGATCACTTGTATTTCCTCAGAAATATGAAGAGATGAACTTTGAATTCACAAATGGAACTAATGTCACTGGGTCTTGTGGAGTGAACGTCAGTGAGCTGCTTATACAGGCGGAGACACTGACCCTCAAGTTAACTTTCCTAAATGTAAGTCTTTGCTTTTATTTCATGCTATGCAGTTTTATTATTTATATAATTTACTGAATACCAATTCAGTCATGATGGACATTTATAATCTTGGCTTAATATTTCAACAATGTCATAAAGTGAATGTTCTGACTTTCTACTTATAAACAAATCACAGGAAGTACAATCTTAATCAGTGCTCTCCTGAAATAAACTCCAATGTTTTAAATTGAGTCATCACGTGAAACAGATAATTCCAAATAGCCACAACACATCAAATTAAACCTCCTCTTTCTTCTTTCAGGACACAAAGAAGTTCAGCCTTCATGCTCTAAATGCAACTGGAAAAACAAGCTCCGGTATTTTTGACATTTGTTTAGCCTTTCTATGCTTTAACAAGTTTAATATTTTTTACTTTGTTTATTTGTTTTAAAGGTGTGGCATTCACAGAATCTAACAGCAACTTGACCTACTGGCAGGCATCTCTGGGCAGCTCTTACATGTGCAACAAGGAGCAGAATTATACCATCACCAAACAGTTGACAATCTTCACCTTTGAACTCCAAGTGCAGCCTTTTGGTGTCAAGAAGGATACTTTTAGTACCGGTAAGTTGTTTTGATTTTTATTTTTTTAACTACTACAAACACTACTGACTTAATGTTTTAATGTTTTTTAATTTTAATCCATTTGCCATTTTCATCTACTGATTATAAAAAAATTGTCCTCCCAAAGCAGTATGTTGCACCTTGTAACTCATTCTCCTTTTATCTGCAGCCCAGGAGTGTTCTTTGGATGACACCAGCGTCTTAATCCCAATCGTTGTTGGCGCAGCCCTGGCTGGCTTGATTCTCATTGTAGTAATTGCTTATGTGATTGGTCGAAGAAAAACATATGTTGGCTATCAGACTCTTTAAATCCAATTGTAATCAGTTGGGATTCCCAAGCATGGTTCTTTGGCTTTCAAAACCCTAATAATGCATAATTTTTTTAAAATAAAAAAAACAAAAAAAAAAACACACACACACACACACAAAAACATGATGTTCATGCATGAGTGATTTTGGAATAATAGCCTTATATTTGCGCAAGGGCACTATGTTTTAATTCTCAAGGACCAATGTTTGCTTAATTTTTCACCATTTCTCATTTCTGACTTTTTGTGTGTTCTCCTAGTAACCTGATTTAATATGGCTTAAATGTTACCACTATTATAAATCCATCAAATTAGGTGAGCTTACTAAACTTACAAGTTCACATACTTTCTCAGAATGAATAATTTCCCCTTGTTTTTATACACAAATGTAAGCTTAATAGTTCTGCTCAAAAGTTATATTTTCAAAGGCGTGTTTCACTTTCAGGTTTTTAAGCCATCACACTTCTCATTTTCTATTTCTTTTTGATACAGTGAGAGGCGATGGTTCAATGTTTTTCTCCTGTTGAACAGGTGGTATAGGTGGTTATTGTGCACGGCTTTACAGACTCAATTTGGAATGGAAATATTTAGAAATCAGTCTTTTAACAGTACTTACATTGTACATTGTCATTTAAAATTGAGCCACAGTTGAATGAATTAGATTTTCTTGCCTAGTACTTTTGGCATTATAGGAATTAAAAGGGATAGCTTATTTTGTGGACTATAATTTTTCAGCTTTTTTGAGAAATAACTATTGCACTAAATCGGTTTTTGTTGAGTATATGCAATTCTTTTCACATTTTGTGTAAGAAAAGTCCTATTTTGTTCTAAATCTAGAAGCTCCACTTCAGTTACAAAGACAAATTTAAAATAATTGAATATTAAAACTTTGTAAAATATTGAATATTTTACTTTTGAGAACTAAAATTACTTCATGATTTAATATTTCTAAAACCCAGTAATGCAAATAAGTAGTCAAATGCATAAATTGGGTTATTGTTGGAGAATTAATTAGGGTGCCGAGAGTAGTACTGCCCTCAAAGATCCATTGTAACTGTGTGTCAATCTGAAGCTGAGTTGGGCTGTGCTCACACTTCTACTTTTGAACAAATGGACATGTATACTTTTTGATGTTGCACAAGAAATTGAGTGGAGCCTTTTGCGTGTATTAGATGGTGAATCAAAAGTTGTGCTGTATGCTGACTTGATTGCCTTAATTTAATTTGAGATGGTTTTGTTGCACAAAGAAGATTTTGTAAATGGGAAACCAAACCATTCTACATTTAATGTGTTGTAGCTCTCAAGCTCTCACTTGCAAGTATACATCATTTAAACATATCTGGTGTTGAAATGTGCTGAAGCTATATTTCAATAATGTAAAGGGAACAGTGCAACAAGACCATGTCAAGAATGTCAGCGCTGATTTAATCTCTACTCTCAATACAATAAACTGGATTGAAAATTGTCAACTGCATCCACATGAATCATTTTATTTGTCTTGTCCGGTGTTTCATGTTCATAAGTTGTTTTTTTTTCTCACTTCTTCAGCAGGTCCAGGTGTATTCCTCTTTGTAGCGGCCTTCTGTCTCTTTTGGGCGCCTAATTTTTCATTGTTTTCCTTTTTTATTAACCCCCTGAGATACTCACTCTTGTGCTTTCTTTACCCTAGCTGAGGACTGCATGCCTGATGGGGAGAGCTTCATAGTTCCCATAGCTGTCGGAGTTGCCCTGCTTGTTCTCATTCTTATCGTTCTGGTGGCCTATTTCATCGGAAGAAAGAGAAACATGGCCAGCGGTTATGAGTCATTTTAATTAGATTTTCTTGTTTTTAATTAATACCACTGTAGTGTTAATGCATAGCGCTGTGCCATGTTGAAATCATTTTGACTTTATGATTCCTTCTATGGTCTACATTTCCTGATGCTTTTTACCCCTGAATGCCACACTGCTTGCTTTTGTGTTGGTAACCCTTATCCCAATCTCTTGCGCTGTTCACTAATCTACTCTGTCTTTGTCTTCTGTCTGTCAGCTGAGGAATGCTTCCTGGATTCTGATTTGAGCTTTTTGGTCCCCATTGCAGTGGGTGTGGCCCTCAGCTTCCTAATCATCCTTGTGCTTATCTCTTACCTGATTGGTCGGAGGAAGAGCCGCACCGGTTATCAGTCCGTATAATTCCCCCACCCTCCTTAAAATCCCACACACCAACATAAGACCACTTATTTTCTTCTACTTTTGATGAATCAGAAGCACCTAAGTCAACCATTCCTCTTGAATTTAAATTTTAATATAGCTCAAAAGCTATTCATTAATTATATTAAATTGCAATGACCCATGTAATTTTGACTGCATGTTCACAAAACAAATTTTTGCTCAAGCCTTTCCCTTTCAAAAGAAATTGCTGTAAAATAGTATGTGTGTATGTATGAATCTTGTAGTGAATGAATGACAAATCTTTTCAGTAAGATGAATGTATGAGCAAGCATTTTTTTTAAGCCACTGTAATTAATACATTTGATGCTCAAATTGTGATATGGATATAAGGGACGCAAACATAATCAAGTGATTATGCATGAGACCAGTTGTGCTTCATGAGAGAAATGTTTATTAAATTGCACTTTTTTGGTTAGTACAATTATTTCTTTAAATCAGTGTCATTTTGGTTGAGTCACCTGGTTAGTGTGATTGCACTAGTACAGTCACTAACAGTTTGAGCTAACCATAGAATACCAAACCATCTTCTGCTTGTGCCTCCTGCTTTGCTTGCTTGAAGCTTGTCTCCATCTGAATAATGTGTAATAATATGCTTGTTTGACACAAATGGGAGACCAATTCAATAAAGTGTCATTCTTGTTTTGTATGACCCGCTTTGTTTAATTATCTACCATAGAAAGGTTAGATTTCAAGGGACCATAAGCAAACCTATAAACTTTGATCTGAGGTTGTAACAAGTCACAAGGCACCATGCGTGACCACAACTTTCGCTGACCTCTGGATGTAAATGTCACATGAAAACTTTACAACCGGATATGCAGTAATTTCTGATCTTAACGAGACAGTTCATAACTTTGACTTTGACAAACATAAGTAAAAAAAAAAACACAAATGACTTAAAATTCTTTATTACAAATAATACTATATTCAGAAAAAATAAAGTAAAAGTATTTGCAGTATTTATTATTTACTGTGTAAGTACAGTACAGTCCTGTTTGCATTCATCGAGTTCTTGAAATATACAGGGTTGAAAAATACAAATTAGTCAAATTCATGACACAAACGTGCAAATAAAACCATATTTTATTACAAATTCAAATCAAAGGAAAAAGTCTAATCTATTTAGGTTCAGGTCAGACAACAATTTGCATAGTCAGATATACTAACTATTGGACTAGTGGGATTAATATTTCTATTAAAGATATGAGCTGTAACTCATTGTAAGTCTTGGTCATGATCTTCTGACTGAAGGTGCTGCTAACCGAAGGTCACACAGGGGAGCCGATAGATCTCACAGATCTTAAAGGCAGGAGTTGTAGTGTGTAGTATAATATTGAACAGGCAGACAACTAATAGATGTTTTAAACTTAGACAGATGTTTTGTGTGGCCTTGTGATGCGTTGTTGAGTTGTTGGCAGTGATGGACTCGCCTTATGCTCCAACAACCAAAGAGAAAGTGACGCTTCCCAGGTAACGGTCAGTTGGCGAATCATTGATGATTCCTTTTCCATTGAGTTTGCACTGTATTTGAAGAGGAGTGTCGTATTGCACTGAGGCAAAACGCACTGCCACAACTGGGGATGAGTAGTTCACCTGAAGGCAGGGCAAACATAAGTTCATAGAAGTAAAATTTCCAGTAGAGTATTTTATGACTTACGTGTCGGAGTTTTCCATAGTATGGATAGTACTTCAAATCAAAAATACTCTTTGGAAAGAACTGCAGTTGTCCAAGGGCCTCAGGTGGTCCTTTCTATATAAAAAAAATACATTTTGTAAATCTATTAAAACAAATTAATTATTTAATAATTGCAAAAATGCTTTAAATTTTGTTGACAGAAGTGAGTTACTAGAAATCAATACCTTGACTTCACAAGTCACATTTATTGGTTTGCCTTCCCCAGGTAAGTATCCAAGAATCTATTGCAAACAACAAAGATGTGATTATGTAAAGATTTCTCAAACATAAATTTATGAAATTTGTTTAAAAAAAAAAAAATGTTTTTGCTGATTTACATTATGTATTGGTTTGCTTGTAACTACCCTTTACGGTTAGACTAACTTGATTGTCGTGTTATGTTTTGTCTCTCAATTTATGGAGTAATCCATAATATTTACTGATGGCCTTTTAAATTTTTTTTGGCTCATTTTATACATGCCTTTTGTTTTTCTATAGGCTACATTTTTCTATGTTTATTAATTGTTTAAAGTTGCCTCAGCCCGCTAAAAGCACATTCCTGGTCCAAGAATTTGCATGCAACTTATGTAAACTGCAAACAAGCAAAAACATTTCCTTTACAGTTAAATAACTAACTGCAAGCTTTCAGCCAAAAGTCTTACCCGATTCATTCGAAGCAGGATGCACGGTCTTCCCTGAGAATAACCATAGTGGGGGTCTTGCATCCCAGAGCATTCCCCCAACCAAGATCTCTTAAACTGGCATGATTTTCTTTCTTCATCCTCTTTTAGGTCATCTTGCATGAAATACTTCCCATCCTGTGTGCAGCGGATATTTTTCCTGTCTTGAGCTCCATCGTTGTAAGCTGTGAGTGAAACACAGAGGAGAGATGACTGAAATGGCCCACAAAAGAGGAGGGGCATAAATAAACCCTATGGCCTGCCAAACTTGAGGCTCTGGTTAAAGAAGGCAGACAAAAGCTGAGTGTGAAAAAAGTACTGAATGACTGAACACAAAGAGGCTTACTTCCCAGCATGCTTTGCAAAATACTAATGAAAGCAAGACAACACCTCCCACCTTTATGAATATTAGGTGTACAGTTACTGGGTTTTGTGACTTACGCCTTAGATGTTCGTCCATAGAGCGTGCATACTTCTTCCATGATCTTCGCTCAGAGGCGTTAAAATGGATGTCATGACCTTCCAAGTGTGGAGCCATCGTCATACCTGCCAGTGGAGACGCAAAGACAGTCAACTGTGCCGAGACCCAGGTACAGGCAATGAACATAAGGATGAGTAAATACAACATTAAAAAATGTGTGAAATGGGTTTAATTAGGGGGCTGTGTTGTATTTACCTGGTGGCATCACTCTGTCATTGTATGTTGGATGATAGGGACTAATAGACCACATGAGACAAAACACACATCCTCCAAACATGGCTGCAAGGAAGGCATAAAGTGCAGCATAGAACAGTAAGATGAGACCTAAAAAGAACAAGTATTTACATTAGTATGTCATTTACTAAAATATTTTTGGATATATCTACAATTGTAACCCCGCCAAATAGGTGTGAATTATCATACCCTGAGATATTTCACTAACAATCTATCAGCAATTAATCAAGCCAAACGTGCTTTAAATGTAATAGCTTTTGCTGCGCAGGCAATTTCACAGGGGACTAAGCGTAGCCAGCCTTGTGTCTCTGTAGCTACAAAGGCCTTACTGTTTAAGCTCAGTGAGAATTCTCCCAGCTGTCCATTCACTCAGGAACAGAGTGAACCTCCGGTTGCCATCGTAGTGGAGGTCTTTAGCAGCCATAGAGGCCTCGCCAGCTCCAAGGAGCCCCAATCACCCCACTTCGGTATTATGTCACTTATTACACAGGACACACAACGCCGACTTCAACCTCAAGTCCTTTCTTCCACAGGCACAGGGGCCCCATGCAAGTGTGTGCACTCTGCTTAGAGTTCCAACTGGCTGTGGCCTCAACATCAGCCTTGTCCTCATTGAGCATATTGAGAGATATGGCTAGAATTAAAAATGCACCCTGAATCACAGAATATCCCTGTGTAACTGTTGGTCCTACCATTAACACCACAATGTTAAAATATTGTCAAGGGTAATGACAAGTTCAATGGTGAGGTCACAAGAGCTTTGGGAAAGAGGCAGTGAAGAGCATGGTAAGATGTAGAGGAATTTGATTTCTGGCCAATCCAAGGCCCAGGACAGTACAGTCCCGCTGCGGACATGTCCCCAGGCAGTCTGTTTTTGTCGGGACAGTCTGAATGATTCATGCACCTAAGTCAACATTGTGCGTGACAAACGCACACACATACACACACAGACACAGCCACACGCACACACACATTGAGCTTGTCCTCTACATCACACTCTGATGTGAGAGTATGATGTACATAAACCAAACCACTGTAACTCTTCAAAATGTTATAGTTTCTGATTGAGTAAGTGACATGTAATAATGATGCAAACTCACTCCAACTCTTTCCAGAGCGGCCCATAAATTCCTTGGTCTCTGCATTCCACAGGTATGTCTTCAAGTCGTCAATTTTCTGGTGAAGGGTCCTCTTAGGTAATGGCCTGCGTTTGAATCTTTCAAAATTGAGGTCTTCCTGCTCCAGTGGCTGGTGCTCAGCCAACTCTTCTTGCTCTTCCTCCAGCTCTTGGCCATGTTTAAGGATTACTTTGAGAGGCTGTTCAAACAAGAAGGGAAGGATCTTCAGTTGTAATATTTTAGTCTTAAGCAAGCATGCTAAGATAGAATGTAACCAGTTCACTCCTCAATAGTCCATACTTTCTAATTGTCCTAGAGTGGTATGGTAGAGCTAAAAGTGACCTCTCCCCCTGAACCCTCCTGCTTGACACAGCTATAGCAGAACAGAAGGTCATCCAGACCACAAAATGCTCAAGAGATTATCTCCTTATATTCAAATATAAACTAAAGTATCAACAGCAGGACTGCAGTTTATTGTATATGCTAATGTAGACTCACCGGGCTTCTAGAGAGCTTGATTGGTTTCACTTCTTCTAGAGGTTGAACTTGTTGAGTTTGAGCTTCTGCTTCTCCCTCTGTGGGGGTCGGCTCCATCTCCACCACAAAAGGGAAAGGTAATCTTCACAGTTCTCTCTAAAAATCAACATTGTAAAATATATGAAGACATATTTCAAGAAAGAAAGAATAAACACATAGCTTATTTAAGCAAATCCAAGTACATGAAAAGACATTGCATACCTTACGTTTTTTGCTAAAGTTTTTTGTGCTTTTCCAAGCACTTTGATTCCCTAATATTAAAAAAAGAATGTCAAAAAGTATTTAGAAATTTCATTAGAAAGTTTTAGGTGTGGAATAAAGAACCTCCCTCAGCTAGGCGCGCATCATACTGAATGGAGGCTGAGCAGTGGGAGAGAAACTGGGGGTGGGATAACTTTTTTTCCCCACAGAAACGTTTTGGCAGTGAGTGACCCGGGCCACAGCACTGAATTCTGAACACACACCATCACCCATTGTCTTTGAAGCTTGGGTAAGCCCACATTTGCATACAATATTTATGGCTAATTCCAACACAAGACAATTGGTCTGCAAAGTGTTATAGCAGGTCTGTAATAAAACAAGTGCAATTTACATTTTTATTGAGTGCAGGCTATTTCTGAGTGTGGACAACCAAAGAAGCATTTGTGCCATGAGTGATGTTAATGCACATGCATGCATACTGATGTCTGTTGCCAACACCAGCAGCCCTACAGGCCTAGACTCTGTCGGCAGCTGCTTACCATAAGCTCTGCTCTGGTGGACCTCAAGGAGCTCCTCATCCCCGCTTTCATCTGCAGTCCCTCACGTAGCCTGGTCCCCTGTGTAAAGAGGAGGGAGCTTTTCCTTACCATCAAAAGCAGAAATTGCGTCATGGAAAAACTTCCTATGAAATTTGTAGGGCAAAAACCAATCTTGTCCCGCCAACATGAACATCTTTCAAAATAGCGAGATTATTTTGTTATTATTAATGTTGCTGGGAATACAGCTATTTTTAATGGTTTTGCCTATGGTATGTATCACTCAAATGGTCCGCTGTCAGACACCTCGTGAGGATTGGTTGTGATGTAAAAAAAAAAGTTTGAGCAGGAGAGCCATCATTTGAAGCATCACTTTCTTTACTCATATTGCTGACATATGGCCCATTTCTCTTACCTCATTATTCATTAAGCGCACACAGACATTAGTAAGATAATTAATGCAGTAATCCAAGTTAACTCTTCGCGGGAATCTGATGGAACAACGAACGAAGCCTTCCAATGTTGCAATAGCTTGCTGCTGTCGGAAGGGGACGGTCGAAATCTACTAAACTGACTAAATCTTGTCAGGATGATCAGAAAACCAGAAACGACCTAGTTAGATTAATGGAAACGACACAGGGATATGTGTGATCAATGGGTGTAATGGTATCAAAAGGCTAAATTTGTTTAGACTTTTTTTTATTTATTATTTGGAAGCATATGTTCTCATTATAAAATTGTATGTAGCTATGTATGTATGTATGTATGTATGTATGTATGTATGTATGTATGTATGTATGTATGTATGTATGTATGTATGTATGTATGTATGTATGTATGTATGTATGTATGTATGTAGCCTATGTATGTAGGCTATGTATGTATGTATGTAGGTAGGCTGTATGTATGTACTTGTTTTTGCATCTTTGTGGGAACCCAGATAGCAAAAGGACATTGATTCAATGTTGAAATCTGGTTTAACAGGTTGATTTATGGTTGAGATTGATAAAGCAATGTTGATTCAATATCTATTTACAGTTTTTATTTCAATGATTGAAGCAAGATGTTTAATCAACATTGTTTCAGTGACACAATTTAAACGATTGAAAACATGACATTGAATCAATGAAGTTAAAAAGATACAAATTCAATTCTAAAAACATGACATTGATTAAATGTTGTATTTGCCAATACAAATTCAACCATTGAGACTAATGACATTGAATCAATGTTGTTTTACAGTTGTAAATTTGACTGTTGAAAACACGACATTGAAATGATGTTGACTTACAGATGCAAATTCATCCATTGATAAAATGTGGTTTAATCAACGTTTTTTTACTGATAGAAATTCAATCGTTACATATGACGATATTTAATCAACGTTGAATCAATGTCTTAGATAGTGATTGTTTTCAACATTGAAATGTCAGCAAAGAATAAATGTATTTTCAACGAGAGCTGCTAAATCCCGCGAGAAGAAGTAGCACCACAGAAGCGCCAGTTACCAACAGTCACCGGAGCATGCACCGGAGTCACAAATCAACTCAGAGAGAGCAAACTTCAGGGAGAAACGGGTAAGTGTACGATTATTAAAATGTAAAAGTTTGTTTCTAAGAGATTTGTTAACGTAAATTAGACAACATCAATATTAATGAGGCTGATTTTATGTTCGTATAAGTCATGTTAGCATTCATACTTTCAAGGGTAAAAATAGTTCAAACTCGTTGCCTTTCAATCATTTTAGCAGACTGTGTGACTATTTGCTTTGATTTAAAAAGGATTCAAGTCTGTCTTCATCTTATTACGTTAAGTGTTAAAAATAATTCAAATAAAACGTTACATTGCTAGGTCCAATCTTACAGCAATAACTTTAAAAAGAGAGATAAGGCTGCACAACACAACAGTACTCAAACTGTTCAGTAAACCAAGAACAAATTAATTGAATCAAATATGGTAATTCAACATGTGGATTTAATAACTGAAAAAGGTATATTGAATCGACAACGCATTTATGATCTAAATTCAACCGTTGTAAATTGTACATTGAATCAACATTGGATTTGTGATCTAAATTCAACCATTGTTGAGTTTAGGAGGGAAAAGTTAAGTTACCATGGTGATCCAAGCAGGAAAATGTGCTCAACTTCTATAGGGATCCATTACCAAAGCATTAACAAAAAAATATACATATAGCAATAGAAAGTCTTTCAACAACCAGATCAATTGCTTCTGGACGGGTTTTAATGAATGCTAGTTTCAATCATCAGCATTGAGTGAGATAAACAAACATGATAACAACAAAACTTAACCTGTCATCCGCTTTAAAATGTGATAATGCTATTTTTGTTTTTCCAATTTCAACCAGATTCTGAAGTGCAAGATGTATGACTCCAAAATTTGTTGGGGAAGCTACTTGGAAGATGGTGGAGAGCTACTGTACTCCCGAACAACAAGTTGGAGACGACCACTGGACTGGTGTCTTTAAGGTCAGATGGAGGACAAAAGCACTTTTTTACTATTAGTACTAACATTGTGCTTTGTCATTGAAAATCAATAAAGGTTTTAATTATTATGACATATTTTTTATTCAAAAAGCTTCTTTTTTCCGCTGCTTTTGGCCTAATTTTTGTCTGAGGAGCATTTGTTTTACAGAAATCAAATTTAAGTGGTATTTTTGTCGTCAGCAACTGGGCAGACTTTAGCTAGCTTGTTTGCTAACAGCAGTTGGAGATATAGGACATTTTTGCTGTTGAACAACAAATAATTCACTCATCAAATTGACTTAAGACATCCTATTTAAGCATAGAAAGGTAATGAGTTTCTCTTTATACATGTAACATATAAACTCAAAATTGAGCAGTACTGTAGTTGTATTTAAAAATATAATAATCAAGAAAAAGTTCAATACTTTTTGTAAATAGATTCTGAAATTCAAACCGGTGTATAATTTAGATTTGTGACACATTAAAATTCACGCTTTTATTTTTGGAAATTTTGATTGTTCTAGTATTTCAATAAAATTAGAAAATTGCACAAAATTCTTACAAACAATGATTTTTAACAAGAAATGTTAGATTTCTGAAGAGTTTGCACTTTTCTATGCATTCATATTTATCTATGTGTCCTTTTCCAAGACTTTTGCATGAGTTACTACATCAGTGTGGTCTGGAGGAGATCAGTCTGTGGCTCTGCTTATGTCGACCTGAAACCCAGACTCCTGTAGACAGAGGCCTTCAGTTCAGATCATCTGTAGCATTAGGTTTGGTGTCTCTCATCTTCCTCTGGACAAAACTTTATAGATTCTCTATGAAATTCAGCTCAGATGAGTTTGTAGAGGGAGCAAACACAGTAACACTGTGGTCAGTGAAGCAGGTTTTGGTCTTTTTGTCTGCTCAAACATGAAATCAGACACAAACATGCTGTGCTCTTAAAATGTCCTGTAGAACGTACTGTGACAGTGGGAATATACTCAGTGGACCAACAGCTTCAGATGATAAAGGTTTAGGAAACATTTACAGATGTTTGGACTTCACAGCATCTTCAGTGACACCAGAACTTTACCGTTTTCAACTGATTAAACTTGTGACGAAGCTGGTTTCATGTTTGAGCAGGACTTAAGTCATGTCCACACAGGCAAAGGGACCAAAAGCTGCTTCACTGATCACAGTGTAACTGTGTTTGCTCGCTCTGTAAACTCACCTGAGCTGGACTTTATGGAAAATCTATGAAGTCTTGATCAGAAGATGATGAGAATCTCCAAACCCAACTCTCCAGATGATCTGCAGGTCTCTTTCTGCAGCAGCCTGGGCTTCAGGTCCACCTTAGCAGAGCCACAGACTGATCTCCTCCAGACTCACCACACTGATGCAGTAACTCATGCAAAAGAAGACACAACTGGAGCATAGAAATAAACAGATTTTTCAGAAACCTGATTTTTCTTTAAAAAAAAAGTCCTTGTTTGCAATTCTTGGGCAATATTCTAATTTTAATTTTTTACCCTTCTAAGCCAGAACAATCAAAATTTCAAACAATAAAAGCGTGAATTATTTTAAATGTTTAATGTAACAGGAGTAAGATGTATGTTCTGCATGTGTATGTGAAGAATATGAAATTAAATTGTTAAACTTTTATGCTTTGTTAAATATTTTTGGTTTATTGTATTGTTATTTATTTCAATAAACTGTATAAATGGAAACACATTTTGTTATGTATTTATTATTGTTATTATCATTTGCCATTTAAAACAATGGTTGAAAAGGGGTTGAAATTGCTCTAGAAATGCTAAATATTTTAGTGTTGAATCAATGTCATTTCAATATAAAGCATAGTTAAATCAATGTTGAATCAATGTAATTTCAATATAAAACATGGTTGAATCTCTGTTGAATCAATGTCATTTCAATTTAAAACATGGTTGAATCAATGTTGAATCAATATCACTTCAATATAAAGCATAGTTGAATCTATGTCTACAAAGCGTTAAAACTTCAACATTGATTTAAGGTTGATTATTACATTGATTCACTGTTAAAAATAGGTTGAAAATTTACGTCTTTTCAATGTTGATCATAACGAGCGCTTTCAATTGTGATTCAACGTTAGGACATCAACGTTGATTCAATGGCAACACTGACACAATCTCAACGTTGATTCAATGTCCTTTTGCTATCTGGGAACCGTTTTGAGTTTTTAACCAACAGAGTGAGGACATTTTTGGGAAGTGAGGACATTTTGGCCGGTCCTCTCTGAAGGGCCTGTTTTGGCCTGTTTGAGGGTCAAGATGAGGTTTTAGAGTTAGGGTTAGAATTGGGTTAAGGTTAGGATTAGGGTTAGGGCTAGGGGTTAGTTTGGATGGTTAAGGTTAGGGTAAGGGGCTGGGTAATACATTATGCCTATGAATGTCCTCACTAAGATAGAAAAACAAGTTTGTATGTAGGTAGGTAGGTTGGTAGGTAGGTAGGCTATATGTATGTATGTATGTAAAAAAAAGTATAGGCCTAATATACATTTTTATATACAACTTTAGTTTCTTTTTATTTATTTTTTTTTCCCAGTAGAAAAAATATTTATGTATTTATTTACTCAATATTTTACCAGGTAGGTCAGTTGAATTTCTCATTTACAGTGACGACCTGGCTTGGCAACAGCAAAACAAAACATAGCATTTTCGTATCTTATCAGAAAAGTCACTTCACCGATACAAAATTGGTTAGATTCAAATTTGAGCCTGAACAGCCCCACTGCATTTTCACACAGTGACATGCGCACAGGACGCATAGGCAGCAGCCTCCACACAACCACCATCACCCCACACCGCAGCGGATCATTCACCGTCAAACACTGCGGGAGATTGAGGCGGCTGCGGGGACCGTGACGATCACGGATCGATTGAAGAACGGGGACAAACAGACTGGCAGAGAATGCCACAACGCAAAGACTCGCCATGTGCGTTAGGTCACAACTGTAAACAAATTCGCCTTTTCTTCTATACTGCGCTCCAGCTTACGTGAGTAGGTTATTCAGCTCGAGGAGCGGAGGTCCCGCTGTCAGCATGCCTCCGGTCCAGAGCCTGCAGTCCAGGGGCTCTCTCTGTCCGAGACAAGCATGGGTAGGTGTGTGCAAGGTCAGCGCGTGTTTGCAAGCTTCAGAGGCTCGCTCTGTTAAATAGGACACTTTAACAAGCACTTTCGTTCAGCTTAAAATGTAAAAAAATCCCTTAAGGCCGTTGGACATAAAAATGTGTGTCTTTGTTGAAACACCCGTTGCATCATCAGTTTTGGGCCTCAGCGTCACTGCAGGTGCAGCGACGATGACAGCTCTGTTTGCCTTTGTTGTGATCCTACATAGGCCTGATGCTGCTGCTGATGGAGCTGGTGGTGATAGTCATCATGTCTATAAGCAAACACCACGTGAGACGATAAACAAGAACCTTACATTTACTGAATGGGAAATTCAGCAGCAAATAGGCATTTTTTACTGTACCTAAAAAACAAACAAACAAACAAACAAACAAACAAACAAAAACCCAGTAATTTTTATTTGTAGTAGTCATACTCATTGAATCATACTTGGCATGTTTAAAAATAAACTCACTTTTTTGTGATAATATATGCAACTATGTAAATGTAATGACATAGGATACTAAAATCAGGGAAATGTAAGCTCTAAAGACAAAGCATATGAACAATAATCACATAATATTGTTTTAGGTTCATTCAAAGAAGGAAGAGGAAATCCATTATAGTCACTGTGATGCTACTCATCGTGTCGGTGCTCATACTTGTGTTTGGATTGGCCGCCACTACTCGGACACAGAACATCACAGTGGGCGGCTACTACCCTGGAGTCATAGTGAGTGCAGCAGCAGCTTTGACACTGGAAGTGAGCTCTTTCCAAACAAATAACCCTGTGTCTCTAAGGGGTGACATTCACCAGCATTCATTATTCAGCATCTTCATCCTTAGTGGCTAAGTGAGGTCTAGTAATGCTTCATAAATTAGCTTTCTTTACAGTACTCAGCTTTAGCAATAACACAAGAAAGATACAAGTCAACAAGTACAAAGCTTTTTTGAACTAAAATGTTATCATTGTAATAATGCCCATGTTTTAATTTTTGCTATAAGACCAGCTTTTATTGTCCAAGTTTCAAACAGAATAACATATGTTTGTTCTCTTTTCAGCTTGGTTTTGGCTCATTTCTGGGGATCATCGGTGCTCATTGATAGAAAACAAGCGACAGATGGTAAGAAACAATTCATAATTCTTTGTTTTTAGTATAATTTTACTGCTTGAGTCTTCTTTATGCATAAAGACTCAGAAGTTGATTTTCACTTGTCTTGTATTCACCTTGATTTTGCAGAAATGTGCAGTAGAAATTAGCCAAATTGTGGTGCAAGCAAAACTTCTGGCTGTTTGTGTTGTGTATCAGAGAAAGTATCCAGGAGCTTGACTGGAGATACAGCTAGAAATAGACGGGTGTAAGGAGAGGAGAACAGACCATGTCCATGACGGAATGTGGGAAGGAAACTACAGATGAGACGGTGGGAGGTGCGGGGCTGTCATGGCCAGAGTAACAAATGAGTTTGCACTATGACATCTTTTTCCATTATACTGCAGTCCTTACACACTTGTCTCAGTGGAATCCGGCTTATTCCCACATCCTCTGATGATTATATCAAATTTATCCATGATTGCTAGGCTGAACACTGCATCATTTCACCACTGTCTATTATAAAATCAAACTCAAAGTACATTATATTGTCTAAATTGAATTGAAATGAAACAAAATGCAGACAGGTGTATTAACTCAGTAAACACAAGCCAGAAATGAAATAATAGCTATGCTATCTTATCTGTAGAACAGTTTTTTTTGTTTAATTCTCTGTTTAATGCTGCTGTCCACTAAGAAAAGTTTCTGATTTGTTGTGTGAGTGACAGTTGGATTTAACCAATTACAATAATGTGTACACTTGTAGAAAGAGCAGACTTTATGTTTCTAATTAAGCCTACACCAGATTGAGAGTGCACATCAGATCATCAAAGTATACATTGTATACCACCATATTGCCCATACCTTCCCCAGGTACAAACAAAAGGACTCTATAGCAGTAAGAACATTGGTCAACTGGGTTGAAACAGAATGCCAATTTCTGCTAAACAATGGAGGGCTGCGACTGAAGAACAATACTTTTATATTTCATATATGTATTTACAAATATAGTATTTCTAATGTGTTGATCAGCAATTTTTGCTTGTAAGGTTAGAGTGTATGCAATTGGGTCTGGATAATCTATGTCGGATGTGAACACTACCAGACTGGCTACACAGGGTGGGGTGCTGTGTAATTGAATACACACTATCTCACATTGAGCAATGAGGGAAGGACAGAGAAGTAAATGAGGAAGAATAAGCGTTGCAGTGCCCACAAAGAACTGGGCATCTTGCCAAACTCGGACACCGCAAAAGGAAGGTGACAACTGAAGCACCTAGATCTCTTCATTCAGTTTTCCAAAAGCAGAAGGCTATGTATCTCTTACTTACATGTATTGACCACAGTAAGTGTAGATTTATTTATCAATATTTATCAATAAAACATTAAGATGTTATGCAATTGTGCATTATACTGTATGTCTTTTTGTCAGCTTAGTCAAGGCTATTGCATTGTAATTTATATTTTGGTGGGTTTTTTGGTCAATTGGGTACAATTTCAACAAAAGTGAAAAGGTTAATTATTTCTTTTACAGCTTGTGGCATCTATTGTCTTCATCAGCTTTGGAGTGGTTGCTGCCTTCTGCTGTGCTATCGTAGACGGTGTTTTTGCGGCAAGACACATTGTAAGTATCAATTACAATATAAACAACTTACAGTTTGTCTTCAAATAAATTAATAAATTATGAATATGAGTTTCACTTACGTACATTTGAGATAAATTAATCAAAGTGACATAGTTAAATGTATGCTCTTAGGACAGAGCACAAAGTGTGGTGGAATACAGCCCCACCTTAACCATTTGGATTGTTTCTGGGAAAATCAGCTGATCCTTTTGATGGAAAACACATAAAACCTCTACTGCACTCTAAAAACTATTAACAAAAATAATGGAGATAATCAAACTCCTTGTTGTGACATGAATGACTATCTGGCAACAATTATATCAAATATAAATCTTATAGAAGTGTTATTTTTTCAGTATTTTTGAGGTCACATGAATTGGCACACTCTGGACCAATGTCTGGTTTTTCACATGTCGCTTCATTTAAAAAACCTCATTGTACTTAGGATCTCAGGCCTTTGTATGCTGGCCGTTGTGATTATCACTCCAGTGAGACTGCATCAGACAGAGATGTAAGAAACATTTTTTTTTAATTATTTTAAACTACAACTATTTCCATTTACTTATGGTACCTAACTAATGTATGATCCTAGGTCCCATGTCAAACAACAACATCACGTTCAACTTGTAACCTCAGAGTCAAGAGCAACACATGCTACTGCTGTGACCTGTACCACTGTGGAAGGTAGGTATAAGCTACTCTATAAACAACAGATGTGCTGTTTGCTTTGCTGTGGCACTTTGATCCGTTTTTCATGAACTTTGCACTTATTGTGGGTCAGCTTTTCACAGTTTTGTATTAGAACTTTTTTTCTTTTGACTTTTTCAGAGAGCACCCTCTTATGGGACTTCAGAATAAAGATGTTTTGAAAAAATTTAGGAAATCCTCCATGATTTGGAAGTATGTCTCTTTTTCTAGACTTGTTTAAATGGCCTCAGTAACAGTTTTGTTATAAATACCAGTCATTCTGTTTAGCGACTGACATGTAATGTGCATGTGGTCAGTTTCCGTTTTGTTTTGTTTTACCAAGCATTGTGATTATATATGTCCAAGCTTAAGCTGCTTGCTTTCTTCCCTCAAATGAAAACAAAAACTTAACTTTAAATCCCATTCATAAATCACTGTCTGTGTATGGTCCATTCTCACACACAATTTTTTAGAGTATGTGGCACAAAACATTCAGCAGTTTGGGCTTTAACTGTGCCTCTCTGTCCTATCTGCTGGTCCAGTCGTGTAGAGGTCCATGGAGGCTATCATGAATACACAGATGTGAAAAGCTGCCAAGACGTGGTCCACCTGTATCACCTGCTTTGGTCGGCCACTATCCTGAACATTGTGGCCCTGTTCCTGGGCATCATAACTGCAGCTGTGCTGGGAGGTTTCAAAGATATGGTAAGACATCCCAGCAAATGTGACTGTAAATGTAAACTGTGTTTGCTTAGATTAGGATTTATTTTTTAAATGTATACAGTGCAAATGAAAAGTCAGTGGCTTCAGTCTGTTAGTGACACAATTTATATAATGTTCATTTTGTCTGAATAAATAAAATGACTCTAAGTACAATGCTGTGCAAATGTCTTTAAGTGACAGTGAAGTAAAGGGGGCAAGTGAAATCCAAAGTGATTGCTTTCTAAAATATATATACTTTAATAATTTTATGGGCCACTATTAGCAACAGCTATCAAACATTTGCGATAACTTGCAATGAAAACAAATATAAGACATTTGTCTTTGTGTTTGTAACGATCATTGATGGAGCTTTCAGTTGTTTAACTTCCTGTCTTTGTCGGAGATTAGGAATATTGTCGTTATGTACGTATATGTGACTATCACCTTACCATGTTATGTTTTTATGCTACAGTTCATCAAACGTCAGTCCATTTTATTAGGTTGTGCTACATGTCATCAGTTCATGTTCTTATGCTATGTTGCCAGTCTACGCTGTTATGTTATGTTGTCAGTCCATGTCAAATCACATTTTATTCTAAAGGCAATTGGCCTAATAATAATAATAATAATAATAATAATAATAATAATAATAATAATAATAATAATAATATATATATATATATATATATATATATATATATATATATATACAGTGGTATATATATACATTGGTTTTCCCCAGCTTCTGTCATATGGTGATTTTTGCTTATTGTTATGTGTTCTAAATGGCAAAACTACTTGCATGCATTATTCAATATTGTCTAATAAGACAATATGTGACAACATGGAGCTCTAAAAGGTAATGGCACGGTGGCAGAGCGGATAGCGCTCTCGCCTCACAGCAAGAAGGTCGCGGGTTCGATTCCCGCACGGGCCCGGGCCTTTCTGTGTGGAGTTTGCATGTTCCTCCCCGTGTCTGGGTGGGTTTCCTCCGGGCACTCCGGTTTCCCCCACCAACCAATAACATGCATGTTAGGGTAATATCCTCCAGCTACGGTAGTCCTGACCAAGCCTGAAGGATTGAAGGATGGGTCAAATGCAGAGGACAAATTCCCTACAGGGACAATAAAGTGTACCTTAACCTTAAACCTTAACCTTAATGACGTGGTAAGACAGAACATAATGATGACATTGTACTGACCACCAATGAAGACAAGAAGTCAAATTACTGAAAGCTGCATTATACAGTGCCTTGCGAAAGTATTCACACCCCTTGAACTTTTCTACATTTTCTCTTATTATGACCACAAAAATCAAACATATTTCACTGAAACTTTGTGTGAAAGACCAACACTAAGTTGCACACAATGGTGAAGTGGAAGGACAGTCATACATGATCTATTTTTTTACAAATTAAAACCTGAAAAGTAGGCGTGCAAAATTATTCAACCCCTCTGAGTCAATATTTTCTGGAACCGCTTTTTGATGCAATTACAGCTGCAAGCCTCTTTGGGTATGTTTCTACCAGCTTTCCACATCTTGAGACTGAAATTTTTGCCCATTCTTTGCATAATAGCTCCAGCTCAGTCAGATTAGATGGAGTGTGTTTGTGAACAGCAGTTTTCAGATTCTCGATTGGATTTAGGTCTGGGCTTTGTCTGGGCCATTCTAAGACATGAATATGCTTTGTTTTAAACCATTCCAATGTAGCCTTGCCTTATGTTTGGGGTTGTTTTCCTGTTGAAAGATAAACCTCCGCCCCAGTCTCAAGTGTTTTGCAGACTTCAATAGGTTTTCTTCCAATAGTGCCCTGTATTTGGCTCCATCCATCTTTCCATCAACTCTGACCATATTCCCTGTCCCTGCTGAAGAAAAGCATGTGCAGAACAGAATGGGGCAAATTAAATTTTTGATTGGGGGGATGGTGTATTCAGAGTCATGAGCAGTGTTAGGTTTCTGCCACACACAGCGTTTTGCATTTTGGCCAAAAAATTCAATTTTGGTCTCATCTGACCAGAGCACCTTCCTCCACATGGTTACTGTGCCCCCCACATGTCTTTTAGCAAAGTGAAAACGGGATTTCTTATGGCTTTCTTCCATAAAGGCCAGATTTGTGTTGTGCACGACTAAAAGTTGTACTGTTGACAGATTCTCTAACCCGAGCTGTAGATCTTTGCAGTTACTCCAGAGTCACCATGGGCCTCTTGGCTGCATCTCTGTCCAGTTCTCTCCTTGTTCGGACTGTAAGTTTAAGTGTACGGCCTGGTCTTGGTAGATTTGCAGTTGTGCCATACTCCTTCCATTTATGGATGATGGTGTAAACAGTGCTCTGTGAGATGTTTAGAGCCTTCGAAATCTTTTTATAACCTAATCCTGCTTTTTACTTCTTCACAGCTTTATCCCTGACCTGTATAGTGTGTCCTTTGGTCTTCATGGTGCTGACTGCTCCCCAATACTCTCAAACAAACCTCTGAGGTTTTTACAGAACAGCTACATTTATCCTGAGAGTAGATTACACATAGGTGGACTCTATTTATCCGTTAGCTCAACATTGGAACCTTCTAAAGCCTCTAAAAGTAATGTGTTGCACTCAGAAGAAAAGGGGGTGAATAATTTTGCACGCCTACTTTTCAGCTTTTTATTTGTAAAAAAAAAATAGATCATGTATGACTGTCCTTCCACTTCACCCTTGTGTGCAACTTAGTGTTGATCTTTCACACAAAGTTTCAGTGAAATATGTTTGATTTTTGTGGTCATAATAAGAGAAAATGTAGAAAAGTTAAAGGGGTGTGAATACTTTCGCAAGGCACTGGCAAACAATACCCCATAATTTTGTGTTGTTAAAATTTGATGATGGGAGACATTTAAGTCGAACACACATGCAAAAAACCCTAAGAAATCAAGGGGCAAATACATTTTCTAGTTTACTTCTTGGTATGTCAATTTGTGGAGAAAAATGATGCACTGCATTATTGCATCGCTTCTCAACCTAAGGATTGGCTTGTTCATCAACTTTGTGAAAGGATTTTAGGGGTCTCCAGATGGTATGAGAAAGTTGGAATAATTGTCTTAACACTAAACACTCTTCAAATTCAATAATAAATATTGATAATAATAATAGTAATAATAATAATACATATTATTATTAGAACATATATTTTTTAGAATTTTGCAAATACCCTAACGTTTGTGTCAAGGGGTTGTAAATAAATACCAATGATTGTTTTTTGAAGATCCTAATTAAAAAAGGTTGAGAACCACTGGTCTCAAACTTTTTTAATTGGGACTAAAACTAAACTGCCCATAGTAAAGCCATTTTTGTGCTGTTAAATGCCTACATCGCTATTCTTACCAAATTAAACTAAATTTCTCTTATAGACCCCCTCTGCTTCCTCAGAGAGTTCTTCTGAACCAGAAGCCATCACCGCCCCTCTCCCAACTGATCCTCCTGCCTCTTCAAACTCACTAAATACTTATCGCAACACTGCCCCCTGCCTACCACCATACACCACTTATGACATTCAGGTAAAGGTGATTTTACAATTTTATCCCCTAACACTGTAACCTTAATAAAATCATTTGCGTCAAATTGTTTTTTTCCAGGGGTCTTACATTTTCCCTGATTCTTCGGGCTTATCAGATGATTCCCAGTCTGGTGCCAGTCATCTATGGCCCACGATGATCCCTCCTCGTTACTCACCTCCTCATAACCACCCAGATGAAAAACCCCCACCATACAGCCCCTAAAGGACTGTCAACATTCTGAGCCACTGAAAACAGCAGCTTGAACACTGGAAGAAAAGTGGTGTGCAGCTTGGAGAATTTTGGAGCAAAGAAAGACTTTAGGGATCAAGAGTTTGAGTAATTCTTTGCTTAGGGTCTTAAAAGTACTCAAGAGTTTGAGTACTTCTTTGCTTAGGGTCTAATGTGCCCTAAGCAAAGAAAGCATATCATTGAACAGACTATTGTACTTGGAAGCCTGTTTACAGACTTTAAGTCTATGCCTTAATGTAAATGTTACAGCACCTACATTCTTTATAGAAGCCTGATGCCATCAGTCTTTATATGCTTTTGCACTATAAGAGACAAAAAGTGTAAAATCTCATAGATCAGAGGGGATTGTATATAGTCAATTTTACGGTGTAATTGTAGGCTTGTTCATTATGAATAGTTATGTTCACTCAGAGATTTTATTTCACATATACAAGGTCTGAAAGGTCTCATTTATCCAGATTAGAAAACTCAAATAAGCAAGTAAGCGGATAATGTTAGTAGTAGCAGTGCATCTTGAATGAAAAAAGTATCTCCTAAACTGCTTTGTTTTGGTCAGTTAGTGGTTTAGCGGTTGTGGGAGACTGGAAGCTGAACACTCACTGAAATCAGTTGTATTGGAGATCTGAAAACTCAACTTTGAAGCCTGCATTAAATGCATTGCTTGTTGTAAAAATACTGACAAGGTATGAAAATGTTTATGTCACGGTTTCAGTCAGAGGAGACATTATAATGTCCAGCCAGCCATAAATCAGAATAACTATTACCACAAAAAAAAAAAAAAAAAAAAAAAACACAGGTTAACAGCAAGCGCACCCATGTCAAGCTTAACACCAAACACGATGTCGATCAGAACATACTTAACTTGACTAAAAAGATTTTACAAACTAATTTTACAAATAAGAAAAAAAAAAAAAAGAAAGAAAGCAAGTGTAATAAAACGTTTTATTTCTCACAAATAGAAAAACAAAATTGTATTATCAAATGGATGGCTCCTCTAAATATACAATATAGACAGTCACTGTTAATGTGTTTAATTACACACTGTGATTTATTATCTTTATTTACAATTTATCAAGACATTGGTCAAATCATAATGTACAGCACAGACATTACAAACTGAAATAAACTCTAAAGACAATGAAAAATCTGCAATAATGAACACTAAGTGCTATAGTTGTGTCTGTATATAAGTTGTATAGTTAACTATTACTATGTATGTTTGGCACTGGTAAAAAAAAGTTAAAAAGGTATATTAAAATACATGTGATTTTGATAACAGGTAAACTTGCTTTGACTATTAAAACAACACAGCATCCCCACCACAGTATCAAAGAAATGTGACCAGAAAAAATGTAAATGTTCCCTTAGAATATCCATTATTCAAATTGTGTCAATGCATTAAGAACTGTTTGCGTTGTAAAACATCAATATTCATAAATGTAGACCAAGCTCAGTTTGAATTTTTATTTTTCCACATGATAATAAAACAATTACTGTAATAAATACTAATTTCTAATCTTTATTTTATTACTGGCGCGCTTCATCATAGCTTTAGCTTTGCTCTGTAGATTTATTCTTGTTTATCTAGCAAAACCAACTGCATTTCATAATTAGCTCAACATTTATATTAAATTAACATGCAATAATGGATATAGAGGGAAAAAGGTCATGTAAAAAGGCAATGAAACTAGTGGTACAAAGTATATGTTGGTGGCTTAGTAAGTCTCTGGAAGAATGAAGTCAAATTCAGGCTCCTGCTTATGGTTCACCGAGCCCCCAGGTTGGGAATTTGCATCTGGCTCTAAAAATATGTCATCCCAATTTAACATCCTCTTCTGGGTGGAGTCCTGTTGATCTGTAGTATGTGTAGTTGTGATATGCACACTGCCGTCCCCACTCATGACTGTTCTTATGTCAGGTTTTTCTTCAAGTTCTGAGACCCAAGAATATGCCTTCATTTTCACAGTTTTCGATGGAAGAATCCGATAAAGATTATTTTCTCCTTCATCTTTGGCTTTTCTCCCACTTGGATCCTGGTTGTGAACGGACTTGCAGTGACTTGATAGAAACTGGTAGTTAATAAACATCTCATTACACAACAAGCACTGGTATCGCCTCTCTCCTGTGTGGATGATTTCATGTTTAGTTCTATATTCAGCCAAGGCAAAAACCTTGTTACAGTGACGGCATGGATACTTCTTTTCCCATGAATGAGTATTGTAGTGACGGCGAAGACTTGTCACACATACATAGGGGCGTTTACAGACCACGCAAACATAGAAAGTCTTTCCATCCATGACAAGCTCATAATATTGACTGTCATCCACTTTACTTTTCTTTATGGGTCCAACTGTGGAGGAAACTGGTGTTTCATCACTGGGTTTTTGGGGGGTAGCCATATATGCTCTTTCCCATTATAGGTTTTAGATCCCCCTTCGTCTGGATCATCTTTCACTGTGACTATGTCATATGTATTTTCTCCAATATTGGCATATACTCGACAATCTGGTGATACTGACCCAATGGAATCAATGTCTGCAGCTGTTTTTAAAGTTACGGTTTGTTTTGTTCCCATCTTACATGTAGATGTGGTACTTGGATCTTGACTGCTGCACACCTCAGAGGCATTAGAAGCTTTAGGCACATCAACCAGCCTTATTTTAAGTTCCCCTTGCTGAGCGGCAGGAGTTGCTACTTTCTTTCTGTGAACTCCAATCAGATCTTTGTTTTCGGAACATACTGCAGAAGCTGGAATATCACAGGTGATGCCTGATGTAGATATAGCTGGTGTGACGTTTGTAGTTCCAGGGAAGACACAGTTTTTGAGTTACTAGTAAGACTGCTGTCGTCTTTAGAATGAGGGGGCTTTACTGAATAGGTTTTCTGTGGTCCAGCATCTTTCTCTTGCAAATCTACTTTATTAGTGTTTTCTGGAGATTCTAAATCAATAACTTCAGTGTTAATATTCTTATTTGATGTTGTTGTTTGTGAGACAAACATCACATCATTATCCGAGTCCTCGTTGCCATCTTCAGGTTTTGAGGTTTGATTGAATTCCTCAGAGGATATTGAAAAAGATTCTGTGATTATTGGCATCACCTCTGAAGAGGTATCCGTTTTATTTTCTGGCTCTTTGGATAATCCTGGGAGCCTTTAACTTGTGATAAGGGTGCAGCCAAGTTAGCAATAAACTTCACTCCAAGTATTTTTCCCGCCTGTATGAGCTCCTCAAGCATGTCAGATCGAACTCTGATAATTTTAGAGGTGTAAATGTAATTTAGAATTTCTTCAAAGATTTCTGCTCTAATGAAGTTTAGTTCAATTACCTGTCCGGCCACAGTAAATAGTTGATGAAAATATGTACTAGAGGCAGATAAGATGGTTTTGTGGGCTCTGAACTTCTTATCCCGAATAATAATTGTGATGTCACAAAATAGTCCATTATTTCGCTGCTCATTCAATGCCTTTAGCACTGCAGTAGAATATTCCGTGTCCGTGGCAGATATCAACTTAAGGCTTGGCATATCTGTTAGCAAACAAGACATAAAAAAACATTATTACAAATATTTGTGCACTCAACAAATGTATATATTAGACATAATTGATGGAAACACAGGCAAAGTTGGTGCCTGAAATGGATGTCTCTAGGAGCAGAGGCTCCATTCAAGCTCTAAAATATCATAAGGCCAGATGTAGGGCAGAAGGCAGTTTTTTCAAGTAATACCATTGTACTATAAATTACCTAAAAAAATCTGGGGATTTTGCAGGTGGCTAGACCCATTAAGCTTTTGTAATACAACACAAATTGCATCGAGATAAAATTTGCTGGGTGAATTACTGGGCCTGCAGAACATTTTTATACTCTGAGTAGATCTTTTCATTGTAATAACTGCACATTACTGACAGATAGAATAACAATTTAATATTAATTATTTACACAATTATCAGCTGAATTATACAGACACTAAGATGGCTAAAGACAGCAACATTAAATAAAAAATTACATTCAGTTTCACTGTCTAGAAACCTTCGGTCAGCATATGTTTTACTTTAAAGTACTCAATGTTTGTTCAATTGTGGTTTGACAAGAATAGTTACAACTTCAATCACCTTAAACTTTGAACGAGTCTCTATAAACCTAAACAAATACTAGAACATTAGTTTTACAAAAAGAACAGGGGTTATGTGAACTTGGGCTAACAATAATTAGCTTGCAACCTTAGCTATGCTACTATTACACGTTTGTAAGGATTGATCCGTTTTATGCTAGCTTGTTTTAAGCAAAAGAAAATTCTGAAATTCGTTTTGTTTGCATGTTACACTGAAATATCTTCGTGGTTATGATAATAAACAAAATGCGCGGTGCTGCCGTTAGCTTCATTAGCTTCCTTCTTCACATCATCATACAAAGCGGCCTTCATTTTAATCTAAAATAACATACATATAACACAACATGAATCTAAATCAGTAGCCAAGGTACATTTAAAAATTACCTGCAAAAATTGCGTTCTCTACAAAATAAAGCGATATCTTTAAGAAACTGTAACTTCACAAGTCCAGACAAAAGCCTCTGCGCGGAAGAGGCGCAGTGTAGCTGGTGCTAACGTGAACCTACCCGAACCTTGGAACCTACGCACAGCACAACATGTCCACCACAAGGAGTCACGCTCAAATCATCTTGTTTCATTATTTTAAGTTTAGTCTTTGTTGGTTGTGCGATAAAGCCAATATCGTGTGTGTATATACACATATATTTATGTCAAATTCAAAATACATTTATTTTATAAACATTGTTGTTCGTTTTAAAGCGGAACGATTGTAGTTGAATATAATTTTCTACTAGCAGTTATTCATGTGGGACCAACATAGTTGCCAAGTTCGTTTCTTTATAGCGACTTTGTTCAATCGAAGTGTTCTTCTTGTTTTTTTTTTTTTTTTTTTTTTTTAATAATTTATCTTAAGAACACTTAATAATAAACTAAATTAAAGCGTAATTACTTTTTTTTTAATATATAAACTAAATGTGTAATGCTTAAAGGCTTGATTGCTTGTTACTCTTTGAAAATCTGGCAACCATGGTCCACATGCGTCACTTCCTTTCTGTCTTTCCTCAGTTGTAAACGGCGTATGGTCGTTTTCTTTAATATTATGTTAAATTAAACACAGTTACCACATTACCATCAGTATGCCATCCTCGGACCGGTCCAGCTCTAGTGGCACACGGAGTCCACGGACACGGAGGCCTCGGACTCGCTCCCGTAGTCGAAGTCGTAGCCGATCACACAGTTTGTCTCCGGACAGCTTTGGCCCTAAACTCCCTAAACCACGAAATAGAGAACGGGAGCGAGAGGACCGTGAACGGCGGTTTCGAGAAGCGAGAAACCTGAAACGAATTCGAATCGGAAGCCCGCACAGAAGTCGGTCCAGATCTAGATCGAGGTCCAGGTCTAGGGAGCGACACGCGACCAGCAATAACCACCACTGGTCCGAACAGCGGGAGGGCTTCGGGAAGCACGGTGGTGGGCTCAGAGAGGAATATTATTACGAAGAGCAAAGAGATGATGCGCAAAGGCAGAGACAAGAAGCTTTCATTGCAAGGTAAGCTCAAACACTGCTACTAGTATCTATAACACTTCTATGTATTCTGTGTAACACTTAATGTTTTCATAGGCGTCTACAGGAAAGAGAGAGAATTGGCGAATTAGGTTGTCCTGAAGTTTGGGGATATTCGCCAAGAGTGAAAGAACCAGAGTAAATTACTCTATTATTATTATTATCATTTTAATATTTTTCTTTGCATTTTGTTGTTTTATCTTACCCTTCTTTTCTGAATAGTTCTGACGAATTTACACCCGTTGAGGATGATGAAAAAAATAGTAGCTCTGAGTCAAGTTCTGAAGGTACTTGCATAGCTTCTAAAAAGTCTTTGCTTTGTAACATGGTCCTGATTTTCCGGTAATATTTTACAGAAGAGAAAAAGAAGAAAAAGAAGAAGAAAAAGAAATCTAAAAAGAAAAAGAATAAAAAACACTCTGAAGACAGCGACCTGGAATCTGATTCCGAAGGTACTATATAAAGGTTTACCTATGTTGGATTATCTAAATTTGACTTTGTATTTAATTCATTTTTGTGCAGATGAAATGCTGAAGAAAAAAAAGAAGAAAAAGAAGGGCAAAAAGTATGTTAAAAATAGCGTTATTCTCTGGCTTTAGTGTTGATATCAGATATTTAAAATTGTACTCTTCTCCTAAGGTCCAAAAAGTCCAAGAAAAAGAAGATGAAAAAAAATCGTAGGGAGACTAGTGCATCAAGCAGTGAAGAGTCTGGGAACGAAGAGGAGGATGATGATGCTGGAGCTGTAATGTGGGTGGAGAAAACTTGTATAGATGAGCATGTAGTTGGCCCTGAAGCTCCCCTGACACATCTGTCCCAGGATGATAAACCACTAGAGTGAGTGTATTTGCCATATCCCGCTCCTTGTTTTGTGTTTTTTGTGATTAATACTTTAAATGTATCCTACAGTTTTGGACATGCACTGCTGCCAGGTGAAGGTGCTGCTATGGCAGAATATGTTAAGCTGGCAAACGTATTCCAAGAAGAGGAGAAATCGGACTCACTAGTGATGAGATCGCAAACTTTGAGAAGTCTGGTTATGTAATGAGTGGCAGCAGGTTTGTGAAGAAATCTTAATTTATTTGTCTCTTGTGTCTTATAGGTAATGTTACAAGTGAAATATGCTGCATGACTTACTTCTGTGTGTGGCATACTGATAACTGATATTTTGACTTGTTTTTATATGAAGCTTTGGGATCAGGGGGATATAGGAATAAGAGACTTAGGCATTATTGACAAACCAGCCCACATAACAAACAAAGCCTAACTATATTTTTACTTATATATTGTGTTTTACAGTATAAACAAACACAATTTAGACTTTAGAGAAAATGTGGTTCAAAGCAAAACTTTTACTTAGGGATAGAGGACATTTTTACAAAGGAGGCAATAAAGTTTTGTGCTGTGTTGTGATTTGTAATTTTATCTCTACAGACATCGTCGTATGGAAGCTGTGCGTCTGAGAAAGGAAAACCAGATTTACAGTGCGGATGAAAAGCGAGCCCTGGCTTCATTTAACCAGGAAGAAAGGAGGAAGAGAGAAAGTAAAATCCTGTCAAGCTTCAGAGAAATGGTGTACAGAAAAAACCAAAGGCAAAGATGAAAAGTAACTCATGCAGTTTTTTTTTTTATTTGCTTCTCTTTAAGCCTTTTTGAATATTACTGTGAGTGACTGTGAGTTTGTTACATGATTGTACTGGTACATTTGAATATTAGAATATCAGGTAAAAATTTAATATTTTTTGTATCTTGCTTAAAAGGGTCAGTGAAATATTTAAAATCTTTATTTCTTACAATTTTGATAATCTTGAATTAAAAAAAATAAATATAAAAAATCAGTGGCTCAGAAAATTTTATTATTAAGACAAGTGAAAACATTTAAGCTGAAATGTCTGGCTTCTGAAAACGACATAATTTCTATAAGAGATAGACTGATATATCGGCCGGCATATATTTTGGGGCCAAGACTGCCTAACTTTTGGCTTATATTTGATCAGGCAGTTGTTTGGTCTTTTTTTTTTTTTTTTTACTGGAACTGCACTTAACAATCAGCTGAGCTCCAAGTTAGTTTTGGAGAGAAACAACTTTTTACGTTTTATTTCTCTTCATTCCTAAGTCTGCAGTTTTGATTTTATCATTAACGTGACTACGTTTTATTCTTGTTCTTTGACTTTGGCTGCAGCACAAACTTTGACATGTGCTTATGTGTTTGTCAATATGAACAATATGAATGTCTTTTACGACTATAAAATAATAGTGAATAATAGTTCAGGTTGCACTTTTTTGTTATATGAAAAAGTAAAACATGATCTTCGGGAAAATTGATTAAGTTAAATAGCCCCTGTTTATACCATGTTTCTTTTTTAAAAATTGTGTGACCAAAAATATTAAACTTTTCCCCGATATTGTATTTTTATGAGACGTACTAGTTTATAAGCCATGCACAACAGATGATGGAATTAAATTATCTTTTTGTAAAGTAAACCTGTTTGTTTTCCTTTTTTTCATTTCTAATTTCTAATTTCTTTGATATTTTATTTTTTGACAAATAGGGTGGGGTAACTCATCAATACAAAAGCATATTTGTTAACAAATGTACAGTTTATTTAAGATGTTAGTTTGATACAATTTATTCCAAGATGATCAAAGATTGGGTCATTTACAACATTTTACAATAATTCTTCAGCGGAAGATCTGGAAGTCAGTGGATGTTCTCAAGTCCCTGAGGGGGAAAAAAATGTAATGAAAAACTCATATTTTCAAACATTTTCTAGTATCCTAGAGATGCATTATTTAACAGAAAAGTTCATGGCATGCTTTGCTCTAGAATGAAGAAATACACTTAACACTCGAAGAGAAATGTGCACTCGAAGAGGATGCTCATTCGATAAGCATTCTCAGTGCTAGTCACTTATCTAATGGAGACCATCAGATCTGGTGAGAGAGGGTTCTGCAGTCTTCTGGCTTGCAGACATGTTCACCTTTGTGCTAAGCAGCTGGAAAGGTCTCAGTGTTCCTCTCTCACTATTCAACCTGCCTACCTACCTACCCATCCATCCCTCCATCCATCCATCCATCCATCCATCTGCACACATTCACCTACTGCTGACAAAAAAACAAAACAACAAACAATCTCTGTATGTGTGCCCATTTTGGCTGTCTGAAGGGAAAGATATTTACGCTTATCTGCTCCACTAATGTTACTTCCCATAAAACATCGGCGCTAACCTTGGAGTCAAAGTATCGTCCAGTTCCAGACACACGTCTGTCTCTCTCCATAAGGTACCAGTGCCAGGGAACTCGAGCAATCCTCTTTTCCTAGGAGATGAAAATTACTTAAGAGGTGACACATTTTTATTTTGAACATGTAGACAACATAATCTGAAGGCTATGCTGCAGGCTTAATGAGTCGGACATGGGCCTGCTTGCTTACCTTTCCTCCATTGGTGAACTTGTGGATGTTTGCTGTGGCTATTCCAGGAATCATTAAACACACAGTCATAACGGCAAAACCGGGCAATATTTCATACCACATGATGATAAGTTCAAGGCAACAAATTTTATTTTCTCGTGTTTTACCAGTCAAGTCAACGAGCCTTCTGTTTTGCTAGCAAAATGTCGAACGACCCGACGACCTCGTCACAGGAAAACACGTTTTCTGACTTTCAAAGTAAAAGAGCAGCGATGTTTAGGGTGAAATGGTGAGATAAAATCATAGACTGTAGATATTAAATATCATATACCATAAAATCAAAATGCCCATAATTCCTGAACACACCTCATGAAACAAATAATTTCTTCAAAAATTATTATACATTTTGGGAACATAAACAAAATTATTATTATTATTATTATTATTATTATTATTATTATTATTATTATTATTTTATTATTATTATTATTATTATTATTATTATTATTATTATTATTATTATTATTATTATTATTATTATTATTATTTTGCAGATGAAGTAAACCTGACGAGGATATATGGCGCCTCCTGTAGACGGTATGGTGCTACAGCTAACGGTTGGTTGTGGAGGAGGAAGTTTTATCGCAGCTGCTGTTGCTAGTGGCTAACGAGCTAAAAAGTAAACAAGTTGTGAAGCATGAAATGAAATAACCATTAAAGTACTTCGTGGCTGCAGTTATGAAGGAAGATAAAGAAAATACTCGACCCAAAGATATAAAGACAGAGGATGGTGAAAAGTCAGAGAAGTCAAAAGACAAGAAAGAGACCATGACAAAGGTAAAAGTTGCTAGCAGTTAACCTTACAGAACTCAACAGTTACGTTAACCTCAAGCTTCTTTGTGGTTAGCTAGACATTTTTTACTTTTTGGTTATATAACGTCAAGCATGCAACTAACGTTATTATCATTATTTTTTTAGAGAATTACGTGAAATTAGTTAGACCAGGGCTTTACTTTTAGCACAAAGACTAACTTTAAATTAGCTCTGTATGTACTTTAATCCATACTTTATCTAACTTGGGGTCAAAATAACCCCAAATGTTATAAGCATTTGACAAATAATCAAACATAACTTGTTAGATCATCATCAGACGATTACCACCAACCATCACCAAAGAGGAGCTGGAGGAACAGTTGCAGCCACTTCCTGAGGTGGACTATATGGAGTTTTTCTCAAATGACACAAGGTATAAAAATAAATTTAGCGTAAATACGAATTTTTTGCATACTGATTGCTGAAATGAAAATAATGTTTGTGAGCCTAACTTACTGCTTCATTTCATACCTGTTGCTTGTTCAGCCTCTACCCTCATCTGTTTGCAAGAGCTTATATTAATTTTAAAAATCTGGAAGACATCGTATTGTTCAGAGATCGGTTTGATGGATATGTATTTATTGATAGCAAAGGTATATCAAACATACTTAGCATTTCGTATAATCTTGTATATGTTTTGCGTTCATTATGTTATAATTTTTCCCCATATACAGGGCAGGAATATCCTGCTATTGTGGAGTTTGCTCCTTTTCAAAAAACTGCCAAAAAACGGACTAAAAAAAGGATGCCAAATGTGGAACAATAATTGAAGGTAAACTTTGCAATTATGAGTGGTTGAATATTATGTTGTTGCAGTAGCTGTTAACATTCCTTTTTTAAGATCCGGACTACAAAAGGTTTCTTGAGTGTTATAATGGAAATGATGAAAAACTGACTTCTACACCTGCAACATTGCTGGAGGAAATTGAAGCAAGATCCAAAGAGCTTGGTGAGTTAACAAATGTTTTATTTTACCTTTTGGACTATTTCATTCAGGTTTGCATTCTCCAGGAAAAAAATCAACTCCCCTGCTGGACTTTTTAAAGAACAAACAGGTAATGCAAAGAAAAAGCTTTGGTCTGTACATAATGATTTAACTTTAAATATAAATAATTTAAACAGAGACTGCGTGAGGAAAAGAAAGAGGAACGAAGAAAAGAGAACTGGAGCGCAAGCGTCTGCGTGATGAAGAGCGACGGAAGTGGAGGGAGGAGGAAAGGAAAAAGCGCAAAGATGCAGAGAAGTTAAAGCGACTTGAAAAGACTCCAGAGAAAGACAAGGACCAAGTCAAAGATGAGCCAAAATCAAGGCATGTACTGATACTTTTATTATAATTATAATTATAATACCAATACCAATAATAATAATATATTTAATGATTATAATTATTGTTATTATTTAATTTTGTATCTGAACATCTTGTCACAATGTAGTTACTCAAAAAGCCAGAGCGTTCCGATGATGGGGATTCTGAAAGGTCTAAAGAAAAACTCAAGAAATCAGAGAAACTAAGCAAAGAGGACCGATCATTTGGAGTTGCTGACCAGAAGAGACGTCAGACTAGCGACCATAGGGAAGATCGAGGCAGAAAGTAAGGTTTCATTTGTTTGATAATGCATATTTTAAGGAATGATTTTGCTTTTATTTTTGTTTTGCTCATAGAGATGAAGAAGGGAGAAAAGAATACAAAGATCACACTGATCGTGACAGAGACCGTGATAGAGAAAGAGAGCTGCGAGACAAGGAGAAAGAGCGGCGACTAAAAGAGAAGGAGCGTCTTAGGCGTCAGGATGATGAGCGCAGAAGGCGGAGGGAGCGCCAAGATGGTGAAAATGTATACAAAAAGCGAGAAGATGAGTTCAAAAGAGAAAAAGAACATGGAATGGAAAAGAAAAAGTTGACAGACTCTCCTCAGAATGAAAAATCATCTAAAGAAAACAAGAAGGAGGACGGTGTTAAAAGAGAACGTTTAAGGAATAAGGTAATATGGTTTCATTTTTCAGAAATAGAGCTGTCACTGACAATTACTTTGTTAATCAACTAATCAGCAATTTTCATTTGATTAGTCGACTAGTAAAATAATTATTTGTATTGTAGGATAAAATTATTTTTAACCAAATAATGGTTGAAATATGTTAGTAGAAGGCTTATAGTTGAGGAATATTTATAAATACTGTGCATTATTGCAAAAAAACGTGTACTAGTTTTTGTTTTTGACTCTGTGTTAGTAATGCTTCTGTCTTTGTTATGAAAAGGTCTTTTTTTACATGTATTTTAAAGTCTGTACACTCAAGTTAATGATTACAAGGACAATTGCAGCCCTACTCATAAATACAATTAGATATTATACAGTTACGTTGGCATTGCTTTGTTTATATATTATTTGTTCTTCAGGATCGTCCAGCTATTCAGCTGTACCAACCTGGAGCTCGAAGCCGTAATCGTTCAGCTGTGATTGGTGCCGCTGATGCTACAGAAAAGAAGTTTGATATTGACAGCACAAAAGTGTCAGAAAAAGGAAATGACTGAGAACCACCCAGCATCTCTGCAGAAAAATGTCTTCAGTAATACTGGCTAAGTATTTGAAAGTAAATCTCCTAGTGTCTGAACATGACTATTGGTTTGTGCTGTATAAGGATATATATGTACAGCCCAGGTTCAGCGTTGGGAAGAATACCTTGATAACGCATGTAGTTACAGAATACTGAATAAAAAGTGAAGACAGAATTGTATTCGAAATACTTGGAATACTTTCAGGCTGAATTGCATTATAAATGGTGTAAAAACATGACATCCAATATTCAAACAGCTTTTAATTTTAGGTTCACAGCTTGTTTTGCCATTACTCGTAAGAAACATTTATCTTTAATTAGAGAAGAAATCATCACAGTTGCACTCACTATTGGGGCAGTTTTTTTCATTTTTTGTATTACTTTTTAATGAAAAAGTAACTGTAAGTAATTTTACAGGTACTTTAATTACGGTAGTTTTCTGAATAGTATTTTTGGTACAAATATTTAGCTACACCCCAATATTGCCCAGGTTACATGGACCATGAAGAGAAGTGACCTTATCTTTCAGGTGGTATATGAAACAAGTAACTGTGGTACTTGTTTCATATGATATAAATGTTACCACTAACAAAGATCATATCTTTGTTAGTGGTTCAAATATCACATATAGTTGAGTTTAGATCCAAGACTATGCATTTATGCCACTGTTGCTGCATGGCAGCAAACTAGAATAATTAAATGTGGTTTCCTACTTAAAAAAAAAAAAAATCTGGTATGCACAGAACATATTTTGATGTTAATATTTTCTTTAAAAAAAAAAAAAAAAAAAAAAAAAAATCAGTAATACCGGTACTTTCTGGACTGTATGTTAAACTTTTATGTGAAAAATAAATAAAAGTTTTGATAAAAGTCACAATGTTGGTATAATATTTTGTTCTTGAAGCCTGCTTTATCACATGTTCCGAGGACTGCACACTTCTGGACTGTCTGATGTATTTCCAGGGATCTGTTGTAGCCACTCCTCCAGTTTGGGGGTCACTGCCCCCAGTGCACCGATCACCACGGGCACCACTGTTAACTTTACCTTCCAAGCCTTCTCCAGCTCTTCTCTGAGCCCTTGGTATTTCCATAGTTTCGCATGATCCTTTCTCCTGATGTTGCCATCGCTTGGTATTGCTACATCCACCAGATCTTTCCTCTGCCCTTTATCCACCACCACGATGTCTGGTTGGTTTGCCATTACCATTCTGTCTGTATCTGGAAGTCCCACAGGACCTTGGCTTGGTCATTCTCTGTCACCTTTGGAGGTGTGTCCCACTTTGACCTTGGGGTTTCCAGTCCATACTCTGCACATACTGTATGTTCCTGTAAACTGTAGCATATAGTTTTATAGTACAGTATTATGTACAGTATATGACTATATGATTATGAACAACTGCAGCACATGAACAGAATAAATATTCAGTTAATAAATATGAGGTAAAAGTATGACTATAGTATGTACAGAGCATTATATTATTTAATGTAATGTCATGTCACGTGAACAAAAACTATTGGATTAGGTTTTCTTTTTCTTTCTTTTTTTGTGATCATAAGCGGTCTCTTGTCTGAAAAAGTTTGAGTAGCTTTGTTTTACTGAACAAACATCAACTTTTCTGTAAACTCACATGAGTTCCACCAGAGGACGCTATCCATGGCTCTACTGTCTACACGCTACGCCTTCGTGGCCGCTCATTGGTTAAATCCAGGATCGTCACTTCCTTCTCTCTCTTTGACCGTCGCCATAGTGGGGAAGAGACGGTGGAAAAATGGTAAATACAAAATCTTTAAACATCTTAATCATTCAAGTTATTTGACTTATCCGGTTACGATAAGCGCACTTTCACAAAGTGTCTGTACACGTACAACTCTAAATGCGTTGCACATCGATGATGAGTTAACTAACATTTGAAACGTTTCTCCGATGTTTCATATCCAACGCTGTTCTATCATAAACCTAGCTTAGCCCATATGCAGCTGTTACTTACAACGCTTAATTTTTTTGTTTTACAGTCGTCTCATAAGACATTCAGGATCAAACGTTTTCTTGCCAAAAAGCAGAAACAGAACAGGCCAATCCCTCAATGGATCAGGATGAAAACCGGCAATAAAATCAGGTAAGTGTTAGTATAACGACTATCAGTGCAAAGTATTATATGGATAAGTGTAGAATTTTCTTTTCTTTTTTGTGTATGTGTAGAGCTTTCAAATGATACATTTGAAGTATTGTGTTTGTAGCTTGTTAATAAATAAATTAAATAAATAATATACATCTGCTATTCTCAACCTGAGTCTATTCCCAAGTTTGGTACGTGAAAGACTTCAGATCAAGACTCTGCAGTTTTGGATTCCTAATGCATCTATAGACTAAAACAATAGATGAGAAACAAAGATTAACAAACACTCTGTAGCATTAATTTCTGGGCATCTTGCTACCTGAGAGCGGGGTTTATAATTTTTTATTTTGCCTTAGCTATGGAACCACATGTCTACACTTCAGTCTTCCAACTCCATTACTAAAAGATTACTGGAAATTTAAGATCATAAACATTAATATTTCATAGATTTTTTCAAATCATAAGAATTTACTAAACTAATTGACAGGAACAAAGTTGGTTTATCGTTTGCATTTGTTACAATCACCATCAAATGCAGGTCTGCAATTGCAACACTTCAACTATGGAGTGCTGTCATTAACCCTGCAGAGAGCATTGTTCTCCATTTGAGTTTCTCCAGTTCGCTGTTGGTGACTTGGACACTCCATGGCAGATACATTGGCTTGAATTTAAAGGCACAAAAATACATAATTGACTACAGAGACACTGTTTGAAGTTCATGACATCTATACAACTTTCAATTTTTCTCCCAGGTACAACTCCAAGAGGAGACACTGGAGAAGGACCAAGCTTGGCCTGTAAACATGAAGGGTGTCCTCATCCCAGCAATTTTTCCTGTTTGAAGAGCTGCCAGAACCTCCATCTGCTGGGAGTGACCACATTATCTGGAGCAGCAATGTTTTTGTACAGTTTCTCCGGTTATGCCTCATGTTTAATAAAGCCACCAGGAAAAAGTATACACTTTGTCAAGTATTGTTTGCATAGGGGTTGAAGGCTTTTTAATATTTATCCAAGCTATAGCGTTTTTTATTTTTAAAGGGCTGCAAAATTAATTGATGATTAAACCTTTAGGGAAACATTTGAAAACTGGAAACAGAACCAAAAAAACAAAACTGGACTCTTTTTGTACTCTTTTAATTTAATTTCTTTCTAACATGTTATCACAAACTTTACACATTTCATTTTTTGTGAAAATTGCAATTTATGCAAAAAAACATTTCAGTCTTTGAGTTTTTTTTTTTTTGCAATATCTCTTCAAAATTATTGAATAAATGGAAACAAACTAATTGAGGGCAGAGCAGCAGTGGTTAAGTTTGAAAGAAATATTATCTTAACAATTTCTGTACATTTGTTCGGGTGAGAAAGTCACACGCCTAGTCCTCCTGGGTCAAAATTACCCAAGGACTGCACAATAAACTTATTACACATACAATGTTTACCAAACACAATGTTGGTACCTTTTTGTAACCTTTTTCCAATAAAAAAATTAGGCTTCAACTTCTTGATCAATATTAGAGTGATTTAACAATCAAATGTTTTTTACTTGATCAACTTAAAATTAGTTACTCAGTTTTGATTCATGTATGAAGACTAAATCATAATTCAATACTCATGTAAATAACTGGCATTGAAATAAATGAGCCCCCATCTTTAAATTAAAGGGGTCCTATTATGTCAAATGTATTGTTTAAAGATGTTAACCTTGTTGTAATGGCCTCCCTTCACCATTAGTTTACTCAAAGTAGATTCATGCATGTTGGAGTAATATTGTTCTACAACTGGAGCTTAAGTGCATTAATAATTATTTATAATCCTTTGATTCTTAGTTTGATTTAAAAATGAAGCGGCGGGTCTAATCTGTACAGCAGTTTAGAACAGGAAGTCATAGAGCTGTTTCTATTTTAAGCTGTTTTAGATCAATTTTGTGTTTTACTATGAACAAAAGGTAAATTACTGCTCTACATGTGTTATAGTTTCTTACTAAATAGTTAAAAAAAAATAACACAATAGGTCTTCTTTAAAAGCAGCCAATACAGTTCCAACAGGCAAAAAACAAAAACATGTCACTATGTCTATATTAAGGTTAAGGTCAAATGTGTTCTGTGTGACTTTAGAAACAAGAATATTAGTCAGTTTTATGTAGATCAGAGCAAAGTGACAATGAGGTAATATTTCACTCAAAGGACAAAATACAGTCAGATGATCTGGTTAGGTCTTTGAGGAATCATCAGCTTTTACAGGAAGAATGTTAAATACAGGTGATAAAAACGTAATGTGAAGTACAGGTAAACTTTATATTGGATTATTTGGGTATCTTAGAGAGTAACAAAATATACTATTTTAGGTCATTTTTATGTGATTATATGGCTGAAAGGTTTTTCCTCCTAAAATCACTTACATGGACAGAGCAAACTCCTCTTTCCAGACCTACAAATGCTAAATTTATAGACTTTACGATTTTTAACATACAGTAATTTCAAAACTTGAATTGAAGGCTACAGAATGAAGTGACCACCGCAATAGGACAAGAGAATTTTGTTTTATTGACAAACAAAAATCAAGACCCGAAGACAAAACCAAGGTTAAATGGTTAATATTCAGCATTTTTTCCAAAAACTGTAAATGACTGAAGCAGTCTTCTGAATGAACCCAGTCTCCAATTGTTTCTGGTTTGTGTCGTTTCAAAGTGAGTTTCCTGCTGTGCATCAAATTCAACTTGGTTCCAAATAATTGTTTCAAATATCTCAGTAGTGTTATTATTTTTGTTGACATTGTTGGTACGATGACATCGGTGATCTTCATCCCATGTCCCAAGAAGCTCCCTCATCTCCTGTGGAGCGTCTTCCTTCAGGTATTGCCACGGCCTCTTCCCGTTATAATCCATAGCGTCTACATTGGCCTCAAATGCCCCAACCAAGAGTTTAATAACCATGTATTGGCTGTGCATGCTGGCCAGATGAAGAGGCGTGAGCCCCCCGCTGCCGCGCACGTTTACGTTGACGTTCAACTCCAAAGTCTGAGAATAAGTCAACAGTTTAAGCAGGGTCTCATCCTGACCATTCTTGGCTAACCAGTGAAGGACAGTGTAGCCGCTAATAAAGTCTTTTCTAGTCAGCAGATCTTCTGATATAAAACCCAATAGTGTGTCATAGTTTCCTTCAGCTGCAGACAGTATCCAGTCGTGCTCCATTAGGTACAAAGCCCAGCTGGTATCTTGGGGTCTTCAGAGACAGACCCTCCGGTTTGAGGGAACGAAGCACTTTTTGTACTTTGTGACTTCAGTTCTTTCAAGTGCTTTTTGCGCATAGCACTTGTGATGGACGACCTCTCTGGGACATTGTGCATAGAGGTTTCGGTGGTCTCCGCGTGCCTTTGCAGCCTCGTCCTACGCTGGAACGTGGTGGGCATGACCTGCATCCCATATTTCGACAGTCGCTCCACAACGCTGTATTGTCTCAGGTTTTGACTGCCGTGGGGTAGAGCAAAACCGACAGCTTGTTCCCCATTAGCATCTGTGTTCTCGTACATATTTATGGACAAAAAAGTACACGTTTTTACCAAAGGCTCTGCGAAATCAAGCCTTTTCTACTCACGTAACCAGCCAGGTCATGAAGCAAGATCATTCATTAAATGCCACATTAGAAGCCACAATTGTACTTCGTATTTGTCGGAATAAACTTGGCGGCTCTTCCTAAGAGGAACTGAGACAAAGTTCACTGTAATCAGCAAAACCCAACGTCAAGAATCAGTCACGTGATGCAATGAATGTACAGATTTTATTTGCTTTGAACCAGGAAGTTCCACTACAATACTTCAGAAAGTACTACAAACTGTTACGTAAAAGATTCATTTATTACGAAATTCAGTAAAAGAAAAAAAGTAAAATTATGCACCTATTTAGTCAGATCAGATTCTGGTGGAAGCTCTACAGTCAATTTATCCAGTGTTAGAAGAAAGTCATTTATCTCGGAGCAAAAATCTGGAGAATAAAGAAAAAGTAAATGGCTGGTCATTTTAACAACTTTATTTTATAACCTACAGTTTACTTAATGTTTACCTGGTTGTTTTGGCATTTTAACTGGAGACAGGTCAGCAAGAGGAATGAACACATGGGATTCCTGTGGTAGACATGTTTGGGGCATTTGAGTCAGTCCAGGAAGGGCAAGCATACTTAGTGGAAGCAAGTCCTCGGGAACTGAGTATTTCTCAAATTCTGAAATAAAATGGTTTTATTAACTGATTGAAAAGAAAATTATAATAATACAAAAAATACATAAAAAAACAAATAAGTTAAGTACCTAGGGGGTTACATGGGATGAATTTCTCAATGTCTGGATACTTGTCTGATTTGTTTTGAGTAACATTCACTCGCATTTCCTGGGGGAGAAAAAACACTTGTTATCTGGCTTTAAGGAGGACATTTAACTAAACTACCTTACTTTAGACTTCAACTGTTTACTCAAGTGTATAGACTGAGTACTGTTGGGTACTTTGTTGACTGTTCCCAAAACTTTCCGTCCAGACTGAAGGGGCGCAAGGTGGATTTTTTTGGCACCGACAGAGGCCTTCAGAATTTTACCTAGAAAGACAAACATACAGAGATAAGGTCTGTTCATATTCATCACACAAAGGAAGTCTTACCTGAAGCTGCCTGGAGCCGCAAGCCTGTTGGAGGGCAGGCATTTTCTTGCTCAAAAAGGATGTTCGACATAGTATCTGGAAAATAGACAATAGGTTGATTTCACTCTCTAGAATGTGATGGTGTCATAAGTACAGAACAGATAAAGGAAAAAATGCATTTTAAAAATGTCAGAAATGTAATCTGCTTTGATTACATCAAAGCATTACTAGAAGAGTGAACTAGTAAGTAATGACTTGAACTTAATAAAAATAACTAAAACTTGAGACTCCACTTAGACGTATAGGTCAGTGACTTAGTACTTTACTTTGAGATTTTCCTCAAAAGATAATTTTGATAGTCTTACATTGACTAACGTCTCGCCACACTTTATTTGTGATCATACTTTAATTTAAAGATGGGGCAGCTGATTTTCACACTGAAAAAAAAAAAAAAAAAAAAAAAAGAAATTGCACAATTTCAAGCTGTGTGAGATGATATGACATAGACTTGGAACTGAAAAATGACTTTGGAATGACTGAGACTTGCAAAGTCTTGGTCCAACCTCTGTATTACAACAAGACTACGATTTCACAATATTTAACACAAATTTTATGATGTGCCGTGAACGAAGGCTCAACAGGAGAAGTGTGCGCCACCAGATTTTGTTCACGTCGAACTTGCCATGCATGGACTGTGCATAGAATGTCAGTTAATGGTTCATATTTAAGAAAGCTAACTTTAGTATTAGCTATGGCTTACCAGGAAGTATAATGATATGCAAATCTCACAATTCTATTACTATTTTATCAATAAACTCATTTATATTATATTTTATATTTATCAAGGTAAAAGAGTAGGGCGATATTGACAAAAATGGATATCTCGATAATTTTTTGGCCCATCTTGATTACGATAATATCTGTCAATCCTACAGAAAAAAAATTAAACATGTCTTAAATTGTTAGCTAAGGTTTAATCATCAATAATAACTGCATTGGACCTATGATACATTTCGCAACAAGGACATGGCTCCTTTTCAAAATGAGTAATACTTGAAGTGATTTGACCAAATATTCATAATAAATAACTATTTAGAAAAAAAATGCAATTAAAATTTTCAAATGTTAAAAAGATGTAATAAATATGCAGCTTATCCTAAAATGCATATATATAATTTGAACACCAGTGAGTTATTGATTAAATGACTCAAGACAAAATCTGTATAACAATGAATTGGAATATGGACTTTCTATAGTTTACCGTACGTTTTTTATTTGTCTTTTTAATCAACTCTTTTTGAGCATTTTCTTTTTAAATATCAAACGATATATTCGCTATTAAATTTTTGCATTTCATCAAAACCAGATTCACAATAATATCTAAAATTCAATAAATTGCCCAGCTATATATCACAGTATTACAGAAAGCCCACAATATTGACATTATGTTTACAATAATAAGAATTATCAAGGCTGCAAATTCAGAGCTGCACACCTAATAAGGCTCAGGAATCAACAACGATACTCAAGGAAATAATGACAAATCTGCCAAGTTTCTTGTCAGGTTTAAAGAAAATGTACTTTGAGAAACCCAATAGACTACTGGATCAGCACTGATAAATTTATCACTCTGTATTGTCAGAATATGCTTTAATTAATGCTATATAAATATATATTTATTTATTTTTGTGTAAAACATGCGTTTATGTTCTGAACTTAGAACTAATGTTGATGCAATGCCATGCTGTTTAGTATCATGACGGCAGTAATATTGTGACTATTTTGGTATCACGAAATGAATGGTTTATTTATTGCTGGGTTTCACATTTTAGAATTCTTAGCAGTTAAGGGCAGGTTGCCATACACCTGCACATTCAACTTGTACACCAAACAAAGCTTTTTCAACAGAGAAAGCTAAAAAGGAAGAAGAAAACATACCACTATTTCCAAAATATTTAAACAATTTAAAAAGAGGTGATTTCTGGGGTGACTGGACCCATTTAATTTCTGCGTTACAAAAATAAACTCAATTTAAACAAACTTCATTTTAGCTGCTCCCAATCTGATTGAAATTACATTGGCCTGTAGAATGTTGTGAAAATGTTGTGTAAAATCTAGCAATATCGCACAATTTCACAGACAGATGTCTTCCAAAGTGCTGTACACAGAAACCCCTCCCCACTCACAATATTAATATTGTCACATCCCTATGTTGACCTCCAGATACTAAGTTAAATTAAAAGTTCAGTGAACAGTAGACTGCAGTGCAACACATGTCAAATATTGAGCAAATCAGGAGAATACTTCACTTGTTTGATTAATAAGTTTGTCTTAATGCTACACTAAGGTTAAAGCTTAACAAAAATAATAACAGCTCAAGTGGTGCTCCAAAGACTGTTTGCTAAAACTTGGTAATGTTAGCTAGTTAGCTGTTTTTGATCCATGCCATGCATCAATAATTGATCAATGGATCAGTAATTGATCCATGCTTGATCCAACCAGAGGGCGAGCAAACTTTAATAATATCTGTAGCCACACATGCAAAAACAGTAAGGTAACTTTAACGTTCCTGAATTTCTTACAAGAGTTAGCTAGCTAAAGTTGTAACATGGGTTGTAGGTTACCTATTGAATTTAACGCTAGCTAGTTATAACGTTAAATATGAATAGATCACAGTACCTGCGTTTCCACCGAGGTTGCAAAGACAATGTTTTGATATGAATAAATAAACTCAAAAAACGTTGCAGCTGCGTTTTTAAACTGGCCACTCTCTTCCCATTGGACGCTTTGACGGAAGTGCAGGGCGGAGACAAAAAGGGGACGTGACAAACGGGTGGACAAAAATAGTTATAGTTTAAAAGTATTTAAAAGGTTTTAAAAAGCAATTCTTACATATTTAGACAATATTATTTACTGCATTAGGATTATTATGAAAAAAAAAACAAACAAAAAACAAACAAAAAACAAACAGGCATAATACTGTTTTTATTTTGTTTATGTATTTATTATTTTTTTAATCAGGAGGAACAACTAAATAATAATTAAAATAAAGTGCAAAAATTATTAGTTATACTAATGCATCTTTACGGTTGCATTAGCAGCTTCCTTCCGAAAGGGTCGTCTCTGAGCGGCGTAGAAGCTCTGGTTCAGGCAGCAGCCGACATCTGAACCTTCTGCTGCGACCATGGCGTCCACCGAAATAGCGAGGCAAGCGGTAAGTAGCTCATCATACACAGGCATAAGCAGTTTTGCGCAACAATAATTGTCCTCTTTAAATGAGAATGAAGCTAAAATAGCTATATTTACCAGCCCCCACAATGCGTAATGGGGGTAAATTAGCGGAGACTAGCATCAGTGTGTTTGAGGCTAATGAATTAAAATAGTTCGACAATAATCGCATTTATTATATCATAAACCCATCTTCTGTTGCGGATGCACACTTTGTTTCAAGCAGGGGGGAAATATGACACACATTTTTAATGTATTCATTAAAACCAAGACGATGTGGATACGAGAAAGGCTGACTTCTGGGTCGTGCAATACTTTGTCAGCCATGCGCATTTTGTGACAAATGTCTTCATCATGCCATTTATGACAGTCTAATTATGTAATTACCCATATAAGCGGTGCTTTCAAATGTCTTTTCTTTGAAGGTACCTGGTCCTCATTTCCGCTATGTTTCGTGTCCCGTTAAGTACATTTGGGCGTTGTCTGACATTTCGTTTTAAATTGCTATGTTAGATTTTGTGATTTTGTGCGTTTGTATAGGCTTTTTAACGTTATTGAATTGGCAACAAACTTTCTTTACACGCAGTCTTAATGACGGAACACTGTTTGTGCACAACCTTTCCTTGATTGCTACTTAATTGTCAACTGTCTAAACTGAATTCTCACTCCACAATAGGCTACAGTCCATCGGCTAAGCAGTTTTTATTACAGAGTATGTTGATTTCACTTAAACAGTTGGGAATGCAGCAGCTATGTTGTCTAAGCCACATAATGTCAGCCGGTCTGAGGTTTAGTTGATTTTATGTAGTCTACCTCATAATACATTTCTAGCCTCACATTGAATCTCACACTGTGGTCTGTAGAACATAGATCTAGGGAGATGAAGATTCACAGCTAACCATACACCCACTCATATAACACCTGCACATTCAACTTGCACACCAAACAAAGCTTTTTCAATAGAGAAAGCTGAAAAGGAGGAAGGAATATGCCTCTAACTAATAAATAAAACATTTCTTTAAGATGGTTTAAGTTCTTTTATGAATGCAATGTGTAATCATATTTAATGGAACAGGAAGCTGGTTACTTCAGTTGAAAGTAATACTCAGAAGTCTTTGACGTGGTTCATGGCATCTTTGCATCTGAACAGTACAAAATAGACCATTTTTAACTTGTTGATATTCACATGCACAGGGTGAAGGTGCTCGTGCCGTTCCTTTGTCAGGCCATGTTGGCTTTGACAGCATGCCTGATCAGCTGGTTAACAAGTCTGTAAACCATGGGTTCTGCTTCAACATCCTCTGTGTTGGTGAGTGCATCATGCATGAAATGTGTGTTCCTGAAGTCATAAGATAACTAAGATAGCTCATAAATCATAAGATAGATAGAGATTGAACTTAGGAAGCATGACTTTTATTTCACCTCAGTCTATCTTTTCTTTAGTGTTTGACTGTACTGTAGTTACACATAGTCGTATTGACAAACTATAAAGCATGTTTCAGAAGCCAATGAGGCTGAACAATTTTCCTTTTACTTTTAACAGTGCCTGCTTAAGAACTGAATAGTAATAATGTATTGACTTGTCTTAATTCAAAAAACAAGCATGGGATTTTTTTTTTTTTTTTTTAATCACTGTTTAAAAAGAGGCTTTGCAGCACAAGCCACAAGAATTAAAAATTGGAAGGGTTAGTTATTGAATTCACTGATGGTAATCAGTGTGACAAATTTTTGCTTCATTTTTAACTATAAAAGTATCAGTTTGGTATTTTATTCACTTCTATTAAACATACTGTATGCCTCTTTATAAGAAAACAAAACAAAATTTTGACAGATATTTGTATTTTAGGTGAGACTGGTCTGGGAAAATCCACTTTAATGGACACTTTATTCAATACTAAGTTGAAGGTGACCCAACACAGCACAACCAACCAGGAGTCACACTCAAGTCAAACACCTATGAACTGCAAGAGAGCAATGTGCGCCTTAAACTTACTGTAGTCAATACAGTCGGCTTTGGGGACCAGATCAATAAAGAAGACAGGTAACGATTAGATTAATTTACAACAAGCATTCTGATTGTTAGGCTTTTGTTTAGCATAGTTTATTCACTCCATCCAAATATGATTTCTTATTAAGTCCTATTACTTGCAGCTACAAGCCCATTGTGGAATTTATTGATGCTCAGTTTGAAGCATATCTTCAGGAGGAGCTGAAAATTAAGCGTACGCTTCACAATTACCATGATAGCCGAATCCATGCTTGCTTGTACTTCATTGCACCTACTGGACACTCTCTCAAGTCTCTGGACCTGGTCACTATGAAGAAACTGGACAGTAAGGTAATTGGTGACATATTGTACGATGGTAAGCATTTATTTAGTGCATTTAGTATATCTATTATATCAGTATATTAGTAAGCTCAATTAGACTGATGTTTTATGTTTCCTTCATTAATCACTGTGCTCTCATAGTCCTATGTACAGCTTGATCCAGACTTTACAGATTTTCCCAAAGCCATTATTTAGTGCTAACTTTTTGCTTTGGTGTAGGACTACATTTGTATAGCCTATGGTTAACATTAGGGTTAAATTAATATCACAATTTTTGTAGATTGTCTATTTTCTTATTGCCGTTGAGATGAATACATCTGCTTTATATATAAATATATCAGCTTTTTTCAGAAAGTTCCTTCTTCACTGTCATTGGCTGGATGTCAAAAGTTGACCAGTGTTTCCATATTTCCGAGCAAAATAAGTTGACCTCAACCCTTTAATGAAAAGTTATTAAAATAATCAATTCATTAGAACATTGTGTGTCTTCCCAAAACAATTTGTAACATTAGTAATGACTTTTAGACACGAAAATATGTTAAAATATCATGTTGCAGTCATAAATGGATATATTTTGTAAATGTTTTCTATTTTTTCTAAAATTCACCTCTTCCAGGACTTGAAAGTGCAGCTCCCCAAAAAAAAAACACAACCTACAAAATTCATAAGAAACTTTAAAAAAGAACCCCAAATTTGCTATTAAGAAGTGGACTTTGCAACACAGTCTTAGAGAAATAGTTTGTTTGTAAGAGAAACGGGAAATCACAATATGACAGTTTCAAAAAAGGAGATTGTCACAGAGATGAGATCATGATTCGATTTTTATCACAATATTGCTCCGTTTTTTTATTTTTACATAAAAGTTCATTCAGTGGAAAAGCTCTGAGGTGGGAACTTTTCCTGGAATTAAAAATTAGAAGATTGAAAAATGCTATGCATTGTTACCACTTGACTATCACTGCCATTTGTGTGTTGTTTTGTAGGTTAATATCATTCCTATTATTGCCAAGTCCGATGCTGTCTCGAAAAGTGAGCTGGCAAAATTCAAAATTAAAATCACCAGTGAGCTGGTCAGCAATGGAGTGCAAATTTATCAGTTCCCCACTGACGATGAATCTGTGGCTGAGATCAACTCCACAATGAATGTAAGACATGTTTTTCTGTAATTTTGTTGATAAACATAATTTAAAGAAAATGCAAGCAACACAGACAAAACTAGGTGGTTATAACCATTTGAACATAATAGTTTGTATCGAAATATTAAAACATGCATTACTGAGTTTTATTTTCCCCTTATTGAATACTAGTAAATGACAGCTCTCTGTGTGTTTTTAACTCCTCTCGTCTAATAGAGCCATTTACCTTTTGCTGTGGTGGGGAGCACAGAGGAGGTGAAGATGGGGAATAAGATGGTGAAGGCCCGTCAGTATCCCTGGGGAACTGTACAGGGTAAGGTCTTTGAACAGAAATGGGAGCACACTCTGTCCCGTTTGAATTGTTCCACTCAATTTTATCTTTGGAGGCAGCTGCCGTAACATCAAACAAGTAGATGATCTGTTACATAATCACACTTTTTAGCCTAGCTATTCACAAAGCATGCATCTGCAGCTTTTAATGATTGCATTTTACTGAATCTGACCTAAAAATGATTTCATTGCTGCTTGTTGTGCAATGTCTGTCCATATCATGTTAGTATGTATTCATCTCTGTTTTGAACCCTGTTAATAGTTCACTGTAATATTGATTGCGTGTGGAGGATGCACTGTTACCCTTGCCAAAAGCTAAAAATCCATATTCCCTAGCTGAAAGACAATAAAAAGGGTAGCGACATTATTTTAAAAAAATCATTAATGCATTTTCTTTTTGATCCGTTTACAGTGGAAAATGAGAATCACTGTGACTTTGTAAAACTACGGGAAATGCTGATTAGAGTAAACATGGAGGACTTAAGAGAGCAGACGCATGCACGTCACTATGAACTTTACCGCCGCTGCAAACTAGAAGAGATGGGCTTCAAAGATACAGACCCAGACAGCAAACCATTTAGGTAACACATGTGACACACATAATCAAACAGTCTATGTTTACATACAGTAAACTACACCTGCCTAATTTATTATACAATTGATCAAGTGTCCAATACTATTATACGTCCAGTTACATACAATATTTATTATGAAACTAGTCTTCCAAATGGGTGATACACTTTTGTATTTTAGTTCAATCTTTTTTGTGCAAATTGAATATCAGTAAAACATTTACAAATATTAGCACTTTTCTGATGTATGTTCAATTTATATGTAATTTAACCCTTAATAGTGCACTTTTATATTGGTGCATTACTTTGATTGTTATTATTTATTATGCTTTTTGTCAATATTTATGTCTCCAGTCTCCAGGAAACCTATGAGGCAAAGCGAAATGAGTTTATGGGTGAGCTGCAGAAAAAGGAGGAAGAAATGAGGCAAATGTTTGTTCAGAGGGTGAAAGAAAAAGAGGCGGAACTAAAAGAGGCTGAGAAGGAGGTATGGATTTGCACATGATTGATAAGACCATGTTTCTAAATCTATTTTACTGCATGCATTATTGCCTCATTTCATTTAGCTCCATGAGAAGTTTGACCGCTTGAAGAAACTCCACCAAGATGAGAAGAAGAAGCTGGAGGAAAAGAAGAAGTCCTTGGATGATGAGCTCAACATGTTCAAGCAGAAAAGACTGCGGCAGAGCTACTGCTGAACCAGGCTCAGCAGGCAGGGGCATCTACCACACTGAAGAGAGACAAAGAGAGAAAAAAGTAAGTATGATTCTTTCCAGAACCTCTGTCTTTCCCACTGCAGACGTAAGAGAGCAGCTGAGATTTCCCTGTCCAGCTATCAATAATGAAACAATGAATCCGTAATTGCATTGTATGGGGCTTGCACTATGGGAACTTTCTCTTTTAATCCTGTGCTGGTCTTGTGTTGAAGCTGATGTGACTCGGTGCCTGTTAAAAAGGAAGAAGACACTTGCACTGAGAAGGTTTCTGACTTTATTACTTTAATTTGAATGTTCTTTTTCACAGCCATCTCTCTATCTGAACACTGATTACTATCTACATTTTTTGAGATAATTAAAAGTCTTCTAATTTCAGACAAATGTTGTTTTCAAATCAATTGTATTTGACTGTATAACATTAATATGTCTTGTGAGTGCACGTATAAACCTGTATTGCACCCATAATGTTTTCCAGTTAACTTCTTCAAAACTTGCTGCATGCTGCATGAGGCACCTTTTCTGGTAAGGCGTCATGACAAAAATAGCTTTGGCAGTACTTGAGTAGAGATCAATACTAAATGGCTGGGGTTTAGACAATGAATTTTACCGGTCACCTTCAAAATACTTAAACTTCTAATACTTATTAGATTTCTAAAGAGCGTACATTTACGGTGCCCTCCTTAGATTCACAATGGTCTTTTTATGTAGCTTCCCTCTCCCCACCCTGATCTGGGTTTGTAAAAAGAACTATTCAAGAATGAGCTTTGACTAACGGGTCAGCCCTCAGCCTCAGGGCCTTTCCATTTATAGTATGGCACGAGTTTGTTGTCCTAACCATATCATGGCCCTTACTGTTCTAAATCCTCTTCATTTAATAAACAGCCAGATGTGTTGATAGAAAGTTGTTCACTTTGAAATTATGAGAAGGGTCAGTTGCAGCTGTTCAGGCAAGATGGGTTTTAATAAGCACAATGTGTTGGTTCGGCCACTTACAATAGTGTCTTGTTTAAATTAACATTGAGTTTAACATCATCATGTGTGTACAAGTTACAAAGAAAGCATTAACAGACTTTCTGTTTTATTTCCAGTGAAGGATTCCTGTAGAAGTGCTTGTGGTCATATCCCTGTGATTGAGTTTCTACCCCCTACCTTCCCTTTTCCCAGCCTCACCCTCACCTGATCCTCCATGTGTAACCCTCCATGTGCCTTTTTTTGTGGAAGCTGTTTGGCAAAACTTCTCACTGCTGAATGTATCACTTCTAATATTTACCCCCAGTTGTCCCAAGTCTTTAGTGTTTTAAAACAACTGTGATGCTTTTTATAGAACGTGGAAAACAATTAAATCATTTTTGTTGTATTGCATGGTAGAGTGCTGCTTTAAATTTTAACATACTTGATTACTTTTGTTATAAACAAAATGTGTGGGCTAAAATGAAGCATTTAATAATGGGGCTAGGTGAGTTGTACATCCATAATTGTTTCTCAATCTTTTATAGCTACAACAGTGTGGCAGTTTATAATGTTAATTTACCATTATTAAGAACTACGACTACCAGACTACGTCCCTGTTCCAATGCCATTTCATTCTAGCCTGATGCATGAATACAACCTTACCTTTGAGCCACTTATACTATAGCACATATTGACATGTTTTGCTTACCTGTATTAGCTTTAACATTTGCACTTTTCTTCTTAAACTGATTTTATATATACATATTGTGTCAGTGCAATTGTATCTTTCTCTTTTAAATATATTTCTTTGAATGAAGGCACATAAAGTCATGCATCACTCCCATTTGCTGGGACCAGTATTGTCTGTATCAGTGTTGAGCACACAAATAAATATATGGAAATACTCAGTTTTAATTATTATTTTTTTATTTTAACATTACTCATTTTTCTGAGCAGGAAGAAAACATTTTTGCTTTGTTGTTGGATATTCAATGTATTGTATACTTAATGCAGATATTTTATATATAATTTAACCCTCAAGAAAGACGAGAATGACACCCCTGGTCAGCTTATTGGTTTGTGTATTCACTCTCATTTGCAGTAATCCATGGCTCTGCACAGAGTAGGTCCTCGTTCCTGACCAGACGCACTGTGGACCATCATTCATGGTCGCTACTCTTTCCCCTGCTTTACATTAAATGAGTTTTTGCTGCCTGCTGCTTGTATAACTTTAAATTGTGTTTTACCATGCACTTGATATATATCTTGTCACTAACAATTTTCTGTCACTTTACTTTTAGCTTTACGTTTTTTTGTAACAGGATTCTTTATTTTTATTAATGGCATTCTTTCACTCAGATGAAAATCAAGGCCAAAGCCATCTTTTATTCAGACTAAAGCTTATATTCACTCTTGGCTAATCTAACTCCTGTGTTTCTGTCTTTTGTCTTTCTCTAGCTTTTTCTAAACTGTTATGACCACTTGACGACGGGATTGCATCTTCATCAAGAGTCAAACATCCTTAACCCCTTCCTACTTTCTCACTGTAACTAGCTGTTTATTTCCCATTGCATTGCTCCCTTGTCAATCATGGCCTTATGTGGTTCACATGGTATTTATAACTGAAGCAAGTTTTTTTGTTTGTTTTTTTACATCTGGATTATTATTGCATAATTTATTAGTTTAAAAATACAGATTATCTTTCAATCTTATCAACTGCTACATTTTACACAACACAGATAGTAATGCATCACTACAACAAAAGAAAAAAAGCACTTACAATGTATGAACTATACATTTCCTTAAGAATAACAATTGCATTACCATTTACATTGTAGGATTTTTTTTTCCTTTTTTTTTTCTAACTTTGTACTTTAAAGTTTGCCTAAGGATTTGTTGGTATCTGTTGTTTTGCATGTGCGGCCTCGCTTAACACACCTTGCTTTGAACACGCTTGTTTCATCTTTTGACAACATACAGTCTTAATTTAATTACAAATTTGTTCAAATTGTGAAGTTGACTATACATTGATTATAGATGACCTGCCCTTCAACCCGTTTTTTGCCAATAGTATTAAAAAATTAGTTCCCAGATTTCGATATTGAGGTATACTTATGCATTTGTATAATTTTTAAGGATATATTTTGTGTATTGAAGTGAATATTTGTTGTTTATTACTTATTAACTTTAGGTGTTATTCAGAGTGAAGATTGATGGTAGTCATAAAACATTTCAAGTATCAGTCATCACCTTTAATATTGCTGGGTTTCAGATGACATCACAACATTCAGGCTCATTTCAATCAGACGAGGGGTTGCTAAAATGAACATTATTTCAATCAAGTTTTTTTTTTTTTTTTATATATAAAACAAACAAAATAAACAATATTCATTTTAGCTGCCCTCCACATGACATTAACCTGTAATGCTGTGATGTCACGTGAAACCTCCCACATTCAGTTTACTCAGTGTGTGACCTATTAAGATATGTGTGACTCATGTTTGATTCTATTGTACATTTTCAATAAAATCGATATTTAAAAAAATAAAATGAATAACGTTTGTTTCATTTATTTATTTTATTATGGTCCAATCAGCGCGCACACGCCTATATTGCTTAGCCATTGGTTGTAGCATTTTGTGCGTACTTCCGGGGTAGCGTTGTCTGTTATCCCATCTTAAAATAAGTGATTGATCTTATTCAGCTTTAGTTTATCTGCAATTATCTAGCGCATACTTTGTTGCTCAAAATCGCAGCTACTTAATACGAAGGAAAGTACAAATAAATCGGCATATTTAAGCGAGTATATTGTCGAATGTAATCCCGTAAGCTAATGCTATCACTAGCACTCAGACAGGCTCGGCCTGATGTAGCCGTGGATATGTTTGAAGCATTTGCTTATTTTCCTCTAAAGCATTAACGTCATATTGTTTTATCACGACATTGCTCAGTCCAGTAGAAGCACGGTTTGAGGTAAGGGCGCCTACTTCTTTGTTTACAAGTTACATCCTCTGAAAACAGCATTAGCTTCGAGTCACTGCCCCTTGTTTCAATTTAAAAAAGTATCTTAATAAATATGCTTCCTTAAATTTACTGTCCTCAAGGATAAACGTGGCTTGGTCCAAAGATGGCACGGTTTTATCGCGGCAAATGACACCTTTTTACCCAAATCAAGCTACTGGTGTTGGGAAGAGGCCCTATTCCTCTGATCACAGTAAGTTTTGATTTGCTTCTGTAAATCAACCTTGTTCCTTTTTATCTTGGCTAATGTGTAGTTCTTTTAATCCATTCATCATTAACATTCATGTTTGTTACTCTTCATCTACTTTAATATATTAATAACTACAAACTGATTATATTCGTGCAGGTGATGAGCCATCAAGGAAGGTTCCTACATTGCAATTTGGCTCTAGACCAGGGTTCGAACCTGTCCCCTTTGTCAGTGGTGGAAACATGGTTGGGAGAGCTCATGAGAAGGAAAACCAGCGTAGGAGGAGTGAGCAGCACGGTTTTCGACAAAGGGAGTATGATGGACCTACCTTTTACAGTGAGCCACCCTACATCTCTAACCCAAGAAGTTTCTATAGAGACGGAGAACAAAACGTTTCTGAAAATACTTCAGGCTTAGGTTATAGCGACTGTGGCCCCACGTCCAAATTTATGACAAGAACAGAACAAGAATACACAGCCAAATTTGAAGCCCACTCTTCTAGAAATATTGACTCTTTGTTTCCACAGCCCCAGAGGTATAATGGGATTGGTGGTGGAAATAGGTCTGGTCTGGGGTACAGCCAGAAGAATCGGCCATCAGCGAGCAAGTTTTTCAGCAGCAACAATCTCCCGCTTTCTGACCCTGAAGTGTTTCAACCTTCGCCAATATCTCAGACAACACTAAACGAGAAGCAGAGAGTCATTGCTAATGTAGCAGCTGCTATGAAAATTGCTTTAGGGGACCCAGCATGTAAAAATACAAATAATGAGCCAAACTATAATTTTATTTTAAGTCGAAGCATCCAAGCTTGCAAAACAAATCCTGAATACACTTACGTAAACTTGAAGGACATTCCCTCAGCCGACTTGCCAAAAAACAAAAAAATGCCATCTGACGGCTATGCCTGTGAACTTCGATGTCAGCAGGTTTATCTTGCCACTGGGTACTCTGGCAGTAAGAATGGAGCGAGGGACCGTGCCTCAGAGCAGGCTGTGAGGCTTTTCTTGAGACCAGTAGAGGTTCGCGTTGTAGAGCGCAAATACAAACACCTAATACTTAAAGACATGGTTGTATGCCAGACACACAGTCCAACCCCAGGTTTTGTACCTGCTCTATGTAATCCAGAGGAAAAGCCTCATACAAGCTCTAAGGGACAGTTTGAGCCTGACAGTCATAAGCACTGGAGAGAGTTTGTGGTTGTCGAAAATGCACATGATGCTATATGCATTCTCAACAATTCTGCAGCTTACAACCGGATGAAAATAGACTATACTTTTGACCAGCTCCCAGGCAATTCTTGGGTTTGTAGAGTTTTGTGCAAGATGAGCTCTTAGGAACTGGAAGAGGCAATAAAAGGTCTTCAAAACATACAGCAGCTGAAGACGCCCTAATAAAGCTCCGCAGAAATCAGGAAATGCGCCAGCGTCAACAGCATGTGGAACAACATTTTCACTTTGACAATATTCAGCAAGATGATGATAGAGGTTCTGGACCAGAGCTTCAAAAAAGGCATAAAACTGACTTAGTTATTTTGGAAAATTCCAATAATGCAATTTGTATCATTAATGATACTGCTCAGTTTAATAAAGTGACTGCTGACTACAAGTTTTCAGTTCTACCTGATCAGTCTTGGAAGTGTGAGGTTTATTTGGATGGGCAGTTTGTTGCAGCAGGTGTGGGGACTAAAAAAACTGTTAAGCACACTGCAGCAGATGAAGCCCTAAAAATGTTAAAGCAGACACATTCTGTAGTAAAATCAAACATTCGAAAAGATAGCACTGCTGAAGCTATATCACGATCGCAGATAATGGGGCGCTCAGATGAGGAGGACATGAAGCAGGAAATAAAAGAAGATAATATTGGGAACCAGCTGCTGCGCAAAATGGGATGGAAAGGTGGAGGCCTGGGTCGTGATGGTGTGGGCATTGCAGAACCTATCAAAGTAAAAGAGCAGTTTTCTAGAGAAGGTCTTGGAATGGATGCAGATATTCAGCTCAAGAAACGTGACCTAGAAGATGTAATTCGTAACTATGCCTCCTCTGACAGGCAGGATGATCTCCGCTTTTCTTCTGAACTGACCAATGATGAACGCAAGCAGATCCACCAAATATCTCAAAAATATGGCCTTCGTAGCAAGTCTTATGGACAGGGAAAGCAGAGATTTCTTATAGTTAGTCGCAAAGTACACAAAGAACAGCTGATTGGGCAGCTTCTACAAGAAGGACAAGTGGGACGATATGCGCTCATAAAACCTCAGGTTTCACAATGAAGTGCAAGTATCTGTAATACATTCAAATGCGTTTACATTTGAGACACTTTCAGGTTTAATGAATATTTCTATGAAACATCTGGGAACATTGCTCAAATAAAATCTTGTCGTTGAAAAATTCTACTGTCATCGTTTAATTTGTTATATTTGTTTTTGAGTTTTGGTTGTGGCTGCCAATGATGCATTCATTTAAATGTGTGTAATTTTTTACCAAAAACAGACCTGAATAAAAGTATGCTTGTCATTTAGATATATTGTTGCTAAAAAAAATAAAATAAATACATTGAAAACATCTGCAACTACTTCAAGCAGGCTTATATGCTCGCTGTTACTTAAACTCTAATAAAACATATTTATCTCCATTCAAAATTACTATTTCTACTGAACTGTGTAGTTCACCTACCAGAAAGATCCACAGTGCCACTTAAAATGTATGCCTATATAAAAGTTCAGGATATATATATAAATTTAAAAATTAATACATGTTGATGTTAACTACATGTAGAAGGATTTAGGAGGTGTTCAGATTTAAACTTAAATCATGTATATAAATATATCTCTCATTTTTGGTTAACTTGCATTGCCAGCGAAAACCAGACTGAAATAATTTTGTGATATACAATAGAATTGTAGGTAAAGCAATAAATTATCCAAATAAGCAAACATGACTTATTTCCCAAACATGATAAATCTCTATGTCATACAAGTGGCTGATTTAGATATATTTTATTTACAAGAAAACTCACAATTTGTTACATGGGTTACCAATGCAAAGTTGTGGTATGTTCTGAAAAATAAATTTTTAATCTATTTTGAGGGTGGGTCAAAAACAAAAAGTAAAATAGAATGGAAAATATTGTCACACTACCTAAATTTATTTATTTTTTAAAGCGAGACAACATTAGCTAATTTCAAAGGATGTAAAATGTGTTTGAAAATCTTAGAGAACAGTCATATTAATCATCAATGTCTGAAGGTGATTTAAAAGAAGGTATAAAGAAAACACACCAAAGGCATTTGTGAAGCTGTAAAAGGAAATAAATATTCTTTTTTTTTTTTAAATAAAGATTCCTTTTTAAGGCTGTTAAAATGCAAGAAATCATTTTCACTGTTAACTCAAACCACACAGAAAATATCTCCATCACTGTATCAGACAGTTTCATGAACAAAAGGCTTGGGCATATGGCAAGTAACCCAGATATAACAAAGTACATTAACTTTTAACAAACACGCTATTGTCAGACAACCGCATCCATCAGAATCAAATGCCACAACACATACAGCATACTAACTTTAAACATTTATGGGCAAAGTATACTGTACTTAGAAGAATATTATTAACAATAAGTAATTTTATATTTGTGAAATAGATTTTCTTGATTAGTGGTTTCTTGGTTGTGGGCTAGACACTGGTGGTCAAATGTGAATGACAACAGGGGTCAACAGTCACGCCAACTCTGTTCTACAATAGCAGAAACCCTCTTTTCATACTCTCGCTTGTTTTCCTGGTACAGCTGGGCCGCTTGACTGTTAGCTGGACTGTTTGGGTTTGGTTCATCCAGTAAAGACTTCAAATACAACCATGCAAAAGGTAAGAATGTTAGTAGAAATTATTTGAGCTGCAAACAACTACAACATTATTACTTGTATACTCAAATAGTTACCTGTATTGAAGTTAAGATCGATGAGACATCATATGTTGGACTCCAACGATTCTGAAGTATATCTAAGCATATACTGCCATCTGCATACACTGTGAAAACAAATTAGTAAGTAATACTTTTTCATAAAAGGCTTTGGCTGCATTATACATACCATTTGGATGAAACATTTTGGAGACAAAACGCACAGTTGGAGGTTTATTTGGATATTCCTCTGTAAATTCAATGGTGAGTTTGAAAGTACCTGTTTCCAACAATGCAATACAATTTAGTACACGCCAAAATAAATTACTCTTTTGTTTTATGGAATTAATTTAACATCAATCAAATCTTTGTTTCAGTATGACGATTGCAATAAACACACCCAGAGCATAATAAACTTACCATCTTCAAAAGGTGTTCCCTCTGGGCTGAAAATGAAAAAGATATTTAATTCACCATGCACATGACTGCAAGACAATGTTTTATGTGCCTTACCCAAAAATGACTGCATTCCAAACCATAATGTTGTTTTCAGATGGGGCACCACTGACACCAGCTGGAGGATCTTCTTGCAGCCTGAAAAAAAAAAAAACGAACTATCAGAGGTAAAAATGTGATCTAACATCAAGAATTTAAAACAATACTGTCTAAGTTTAAGTACTGCCTTACTCTGGGCACTTAATAATTTCAGCAGTGTTTTTTTTTTAAACCTCAAACACGCGCTAGTGCTGCACGAGCCCGGATGGTGTTAGCATTACTGGCAGCGGCATTCGTATGATCTTACATAGCATAAACAGTGTCTTAACTATATCTCCAACCCTCATCTCTGCTTAATATTTTGCTATCCATGTTCTGCTGCTTGTGTGAAACGATGCATTCTGTCGGGTAACACCATAAAGCTGGTCTGAGTTAGCTAATATTAGCATCAAGTCTTTCGACTGTAAACCTGATGTTTTGGTTTTGACTTACCGTTTAAAATCTCTCATCAATCGTCTTCTTGCTGGCGTTGACATCTTGTGTGTAGTGTAACTTAAAACCTCAGCATATACTGTAGTGGGCCAAGACTGATGATATATTTATAGAATGTATAAATTAAAGCTAGCTTGCTAGCCAACGGTGGCTAGTTTGTCAAATATTTGGCTGTCTCTGCTCGTTCCAGGGCTCTACCACTTGTGCCTACAGAGGGGGCTCAAAGTGGTTATAACCTAACCTTTCGCATATAACTCAGATAGAAACACAAACGATTGATAATGAATATGTAAATAGGACAAAGCCCCGGTGGTGAAACAGGTTAAGCGATACTAGACTCGATGCAGATCTGCACGGTTTCTCTGTGCTCGTGAAAGTTCCCCCTCATCTCCCACTTGTATCAGCCCAGTCAACATGACGTCATTTGTTTAGAACTGATTTATTATTTTCGCGAGCGTTTTGTCTCGACAGTCGGCAATATTAGTCCGGCTTGCTTTTTTCTTTTATTTTCTTTCTTTTTTTTTCTTCATAATTCGTGTTTTTTTTTTTTTGTGTTTTTTTTCTTAAGTGAACCAAACGCATGACTAACCGTTGCAGTTACATCTAAGGAACACTAGAGGACACTTGGAACTCAAGATTCATAGCAAACGTGAATCATAAGCAGGAAACTGTTTGTGAGTGAGGGCTTTTAAGTATTTCATAATTGATTCCCATGACAATATTTTTTTAGTGATGACATTTTTTTAAATAACTAAAAGTACACGCGAGCTGCTCATATGCCCCATTATGGTCTCTCCCAGTGTTTCTCAAACTGTGGTACTACTCAGCTGGCTGCCAACGGTACTTAAAGCATCTACTATTTGAATATTTGATTTAGATACAATTCTAGTCATGTTTTGGTCCTTATTTGGGCTAAACGTGCTTTTAAAAATGCCCTATTTTTGAACCTATAGTCTCATTTAAAGTTTTGAGTCTATTTGAGCGTAATAGGCAGCAGTCCCAGATTAGATCTGGTGAGACTTGGCGAAACAAATGTTGCATAAGTGAGAAGTTGAGGTTTGGAGAAGTTTTTTTTTTTTTTTTTCTTTTTTTTTTTTGAGGTTTGGAGAAGTATGAGAACCACTAACCCGCGGTTAGGCCCTGGTTCGACTCAAGGTGTGGAGTAAATTGAGCGCAAACAACGACTCTGTTTGATTTGCCCTGGCTTCTCATTTTACATCTGGCCTGGTTGCAGCTTTTCGCCATCCATCCGCTGTGGACTTGAACTTGGGACTGCGCCGGACATTGTGCGCACCTGTAGGCTGCACTTTTTATTTTCAAAATGCCTTGTGGTGCGCACATCGACGGTGTAAAGATTTAGTTACACGTGGTTTATAATAACTGAGATTAATAGGCTATAACGAATTTGAGCTATAGGCCTAACTCAATGCCCATATTTATAGGTCCAGATTGGTGCTCTGTCAATGTTTGGTGTTGAGCCAATCATTTCCCAGGAAAATGTGACTAGTAGGAATTCCCCACGCGTCAGTCCTGCCTGGGAGAACTGCAACCTTGTGTCAGGGCTGGAGGACGGGAGCAGCAGGAGGACGTTTGCTTCCCGGTATTTCAATCTGGCACCATGGAGTTTGTTCCGTGCGCTATCCCAAAACCGGCTCCGGAGCCTTTTGGGTCATGTTTATGAGGAATGCCATCAGAACGCCCTTCTCTACGCTCTGCGCAACTACTGAAGACCTCTGCCGAGGTAAAGTCTTCATTGTAACTTGTATTCGCCACTGTAAGCTATCCCTAGTGAGCATTGAACTCCAAAATGCTCTACAGCTAAAAGTAGGGTTTTTACGCAGATGGGTCTAAACCTGTGTTATTAGTTTGCAGGCTTGGCCAAACTAAAAGAGCATGACTTAACTCATGTGAGTAGCCACAAGGCTCCATGTCATTCTCTTTTTCTACTCCAGCAATCTTTCTCCTCCAGAGACTTAGTGCACCCATAACCTTAGAATCATATTGAATGTCAGTGGAATACTTTAACTCACACCATCCATGTACTTAAAACAGAGTGAGCTCAAGTTGCGCTTTTGTTTGTATGCTAAATGCCCTACCCGAAAAGATAATCAATCCTTGCTTGTGGTGAGTTGAAATGTTTGCCAGATGTTTACATTTTTGTTCTGAGATACTTGGACATGGGACACACAAACAACTGCCTTATTGGTGGAATGCAATTATTTGTTGTAGAAAGAAGGCGTGTAATTTGGAGGATTGTGAAAAGTTAGTAATTGATTTGCCCTTGGGCTAGTCTTGACCAGCTAGATCCTTGGATAGATTTTCCTTTTATTACAATTCTTTAATTTTGTTTGCATGCTTGTATTTTATCGTGATGGTAGTTTTTAATCTTCTTGCTGAATGTTATTATGCTTTGTTGCAATCCCAAATAATAATGTAGCACTTCTCCTTCATTCCCATGACCTATCGTTGATTTTTGTGTGGTTAGCTTTATGAAATCAGAATAAATACGTTTTATTGCCATTTGTCAGTGAGTAAAATTCACTAAGAGTTTGCATCAGTGTATGGTGCAACTTAAATCACCAAAAAGAAAAACATTGAATACATTATGACAAAAAGTGCTTTATCTTTTGATTTATCTTTAATTTTTGAGTGAATTAAAGACTTCATGGTTCTAAAAAATGATCCTGATAATTATTACTGTATATATATTTTTTACAATTATATTGTGACCTGCATGATTACAATTTTTAGTTAACTAAAGATTTTAACCTAATAATAATCATGACATTCCCACCCAAGCTGTATGCCAAGTAAGTCAGATGTTAACAGAAATGGAACAAACTAAAACAGAAGACATGTTTTCATGTTGATACCACTAAGTATTATGGACCAAACTCTCAATCAATATCGAAAGGATTTAAAACCAGAAACCAGACACTTTTTTGAGTATCAATACTAAAGATAATCACACAAGACAAATGCCCAGTCCCACAATTTAAGACTCATTCCATTCAGTGTTTGCACAAAGGGCTGATTTAACACATTGCTCTTCCTGGCAGCTTTGCTTAGCTTTTGCTGGTGACGTCAGACCTGAGCAGGCAAAGCAGATGAGTGTGATGGCGACTCAAGGACAACAGAGGGCTGTTTTACTCACATCAATGATAAGAGCTCCTCAGACATCAGCCACTTCTCCTTGGTGCAGTTCAAGTTCAGCTCAACCCAACGTAATGGCCTCCTAGATATTGATTTGACTACGCACGAAAAAGAACAAAGCTTTTATTGCATTTAGAAAGCACTGCACTTCAGTTTAACCCAAGTGTTTCAGAGTGGCCTTCCATAGATAAGAGAAATCTTGCAGACCATTTTAAAAATCAGTTTAGCATCAGAGTTAGATAATTATTTGTTTGGCATTCTATGGTAATTATTCAGATTGGCACTGGTGCACTGTTTTGTTAATTATCAATGTAGGTGTAGGTGTGCAATATCTTGTAAGTGTCTGTATGTAAGTAGACATTTCTGAAATTGCACTTAATCCTCAACTAAAAGGTTTAAAGACACATTTTACTATGTATTTGTTGGACTTGACTGACATGTTGTTTGTTGAGATATTTCAAAACAAATATTCTGTAAATAAATTTTTGTTAGTTATGAAGTTACACTTGATAAGTGTAGTTATGTTCTTAGTCACCTCACATATAGCCACAAGATGGCAATGTGGATGAGTTGCTTTTAATGGTTTACAAATGCAGGAACCTGTGGGTAAAATGAGAAATAAAACTAGTCTAACTAACTTCCTGTTTTGATAAAAAAGAACTTACAATAGTTTCAGGGGAACTACTATTTGTAAGGTTCCTGTTTTGTGATACTGTTTTTTCGCTTCTAATTAAATGACACCTGTGCTTTAGCCTGTCAGACATGTTTTAGGCTATTGAATGAAGAGTGCAGTCAGTGAACATGACGTCAGGGAGAGAGGAGACGTGTAGGGAAATTCCACCTGTAACCTCATTCTTCAGCCGTTTCAGCAACAGCATGTGACTGTGTGGAGTCACTGACTGTACTTATAGCTTTCTCCATGAATCTGCGCATTCCTGTGATGTAATCGGCTGTTACTGCAAAGGCTATTTTGGGACAAAGCGAGGGACTTTGTTACGAACTGTGCTGAACATTTGTGTTTTCAACTATGTAGCAAGCCAAATCAAAAGAGATACAAGGTGATAATTACTCTGCATTAGTGCAGGTTACAAAAAACATTTTACCTAAGAATGTCCAAACTTAACTGCCTAAGTTCACAAATGTTGCAAATAACTGCAATACCTGTTAAAAGATTTTTATACACGCCTCTCTTCTAGATCAGACTATCTTCCTCAAACTGCACTAGAAAAGATTAAAATGCATTCATTTGTTGGCAAAAACATTTGAAGAATAGTAATGCAAAGGCAGATTTGTTCCCCAGCTAACATTTTTTTTACAGTTATGAATACATCCTTATAATAAAAATTTAGGTGCCTTTTTTTCAATGTGTATACAGATTGTCAAAGTATCTAATATGGTGTATATTAGTTGCGGTCATCTATGGGGTATTCCATGAAGCGTGAAAAAAGCCAAAGCCTTGGCAACTGTCCAATCGAACTTTTGAAATCTCCATTTCTGTTCCACTAACGTGGTAAGCCTGAGTTGCTGTAGTAATAAGTATGCAGAGATAAACCTGGTCAAGATGATTTTTGCTTTGTCTCAAAACCTGTCTAAAGAAACATTCAAATCACATGTTTATCCCTGAACACTTTCACACCTGTGTGAAATCACTATAGCCTATGTGCCAACACAACTTACAAAGTCATTTATTTTTACGTGGCACAAAGAGTCACTCTCGCTGTGGAAAGATGCGTCTGTAAGGGCAGATCTATAGGCTACACAAAGAGCAACATATAAAACTCAAAAATTACTTGCAAGTGCAAATCATGAGTAGCTAACGGTGTGAAAGATCACGCATTGACAGAGAGCCCTGAATCAAGCTAGCTGCTGTTCGCTTAACATGCGCCAGTAGGTGCAGCCGCAATCATTGACTCAAAGTGGTGGCCATTTTTCTTCATTGGAGCTAGTGTTAGACCAACACAGCTTAGCTCGCTCTGGCCTCTGAAAGTATTGAAAAGCACTTGGTGAAGAATTATGAGGCTCAGAATGCACAATGAGCAAAATATGTAGACAGGTTTAAAAAGTTTTAGGTATAATAAATAGTTTTAATGTTTATGTTTAATAATAGCAGTAAATATCGAATTGGGCCGGTGACATAATTTACTAATTAATTGACAAAACGGCAAAAAGAATACAAATCTCTGTGCATGACATCTGTGCCATAATTATACAAATAAATAATAACATAATCTATAGCTTAATAAGACTATAGTTCTATGATCCAAAGATAAAAGTCTGTCTGTTGTAGCACCAAATTTGTAATTCAGAAGCTAATTGTATTTAAGTAAAACTAAAAACATTTTTTCTTTGCAGAAGTGTGGGTATTAAATTGGTGAGGGGTGACTCATCTTTGCGGATGTGGCCATCCTGAGATCATCAGTGGAACTTTATAATTGTTATACACTTTATTGCTTGGACATGGGCCTCCTAACTCGTACTGTTATAAATCAGGGAGTGTCTTTATCACAACGTCGACCACATGCTTTTTTATATAAATAGTCACCGGCATTGTCTGCATCTTTAATGCTGTTTGCTAATGTCACTTATGATGAAATTTGTGGGGTAATAAACAGAAAACTTGCAAAGGAATAGTAAATAAATAAAAAAAATCATTGTAGAGTGAGTTTAATACACAAATCTTGTGACTTGCAATGGATGTTAAGGTTAAAATCGTAGCCTTTGTGATTTTCCTATTTGAACTTTTTAATTCATTATTCTGCCCTTAAAGACTTGTCCTATTTTGAGTTTTAGCAGAAGTGTAATGTTTATGTTTTTAGTTATGTTAATTATGTTTTTAGTTTTAGATTACTTGGAAATTGAGTTTGAAATGTGGCCAATATATCAAGTTTTAGATATGCGAATATTGCTTTCAAGATATCAGAAATGTAATATATCGTTTACACTGAATAATGCTACAAAATACTTAAAATAATAGCCTAATAATAGCAATACTATTAATACTAATACCGTGATGCTGCAAGCTTTTGACTAAGAGTATAAATGTAATTATTCTACACTTTTGTTGCTACACAACAGTTGGTTGGCAAGTTAAAAAACATGTTTTAGCATATTTCTATTGGATTGACCTAACACTGTCTGAATATTGTCATCGTTGTGTGCCAAAATAAACCACACACTGAGATATTCATTTTTGTCAATATATCGCCCAACCCATTGTGACCTTACTAAATCATACTATTCAAAATCTTAAGATTCTAGTGACCTTTTAAAGATGCAGCAGCAGAGGTGATTTTATTCTACTTACGTTAACTAAACATGCATTACATACAAGATACTATTTATCAGTGCAGCCTATGTTTACCTAAGTGTACTTCTTTTGCAAGTGCATGTGACTTTTTGCTGATAAGATCTCAAACTCTGCAGTATTTAGTTAATCTGGTGTGCTGGGTTATTTTTACCGCAAACGAGTCATAAGTTGAACCCTATCATGCTGAATGCTGGTATCCGTTAGACTATAAGTGTACCAATTATCACCACACACTGAAGGCTTTGTCAGTATCTTACTTCTTACCTCTTTTTTATTTTTTTATTGAGTGGTCACCATTCAGGAAATGCTATTACATACTTCCTTAAAGATTTATTGATTAATGGCCCAGCCCTACTACCAATAGTTAATTTTCTGAAAATATTGTTTTTTTTTTTCTAACAATAAAAGCTATTAAGCTAAAATCTGTTGCTTGTTATAGTTACATTCTATAATAAAGAGATGAGGCTTTTCATTTCTGCAGTTTTGTACAAGAAGACTAGTTTAGATCAATTAACAAAATATGTATTGCCGATTTGCACATGTTTTAGTTTTAGAACTGGACAATATATCAAAGCTTAGGTATATTGCGAATGCTGTTTTCAAGAAAACAATTCATTATTAAGTATGTATCGTTTATTGAAAAAATGCTACTAAAAAGTCATGTAAAAGCAAAGATTTAAAAAAACGTACACACTAAACTTTCAACAAAGGGTATGATATTTTTCCATGTTAATATTCTTTACTTTTAGGTACTAAGTTTTTTGTCTTTTGGATTTTATTAATTTAAGTCAAAAAAATCAAAAAAAAATAAAAAAAAAAAATAGGCGGAAAAATAGTAATATTCTTTATGACTAATTTTGCAAACATTTCACATTTGTGTGGCAAGAGATTGCATTCATGTGACAGTAAAATTTGTTGTGATGCAAAAAGTTAATGGGTCTAGTCACTAATAAGCATCACCCGACTGAAAATGTGTGAAATTACAATGCTAATAACTGAAAAAACTGGCTTTGCTCACCATCTTGACTTATGACATCATCAAAATCTGCAACATTTATTTATTTGCTTATAGGATAGCCCTTTGAGACGTATCATCTCTTTTTCGAGGGAATATAACCTATTGAAAAAAGGCATGTTCTGTCAGAATAACAAAATATCATCAGACTATTGTTATAGACATACGCCTAAAAAAATTCAGATATTAGTTCTTGTCAATATTGCTCCGCTCCACTTTTTACTAATTATTTTCCTCCACTTAACTTCAGTCTCCTATGGAATGTACTTGTGCCTTGTGTTTGCTAGTGTGTGACAGTCGCAGCTGAAAGCATCTTTGCAGCTGAACGAGTCCAAGAGCAGCCATAAGATGACCTACAGAGGCTACGCAAACAGTTGTGTCTCTGCTCCAAATGCTCCAAGTCTCCCTACCCAGGGTTGTTTGTCAGCTTATAAATCTTCAGCATTCCTAAGCAGCTCCAAAGTAAAGCGTGCTGGTACAAGTGTGGACAACCATTTTATGTCTATGTTTTGTAGTATCTGCTTGTCAAGTGACACTGAATCAACTGAATCAAGTATGCGTATTACAAAAGGTGAAAAGTAAATAATATTCACATTTCTGTAATTGAGAAGATTGTTTGAGTAATTGTACATTGTTAAGTAGAGTAGAGGTAAACAATTCTAACAGTAAATTGTAGTTAGTTTAATTAAGTATCGATCACAGCAGTCCCAATCATCCCAAAACAGTCGTAACACTTCTGTCTCTTCTGTATCCACAAACTCTCAAAACATTGTCTGCTCTGATGGTCAGAGCTCAGAGCTTTCATTTACTTCAAATTACTGTCACTTCATCGCTGTGTTGCTTGTTTTGGGGCCTGCTTTTAATTAAGACCTATTGCATTGAAAAATGATTTTGCTGCCCTATGCTTTGTTGTACACACCTCAAGGCATTGTGTTTCTCTTTTCACAAAAAAGATAACGACTTGAAATACAATTGTGGTTTGAGTGTCACAATGATAAAATAAATTAAAGAGTAGACTTGATACGCAAAACTGATAGCCTACCACAAAAATAACAATAAAAAGTGATTCTGCTTAGTATGTTCCTGTGAAGATGAGACAAAACGAGACTCCGTACCTTAAATATGGCCTTTTCTGTCTTGTGAATGGTTAGATAATGACGTAACAAAACTGCCAATTCATTCACACCATGGGCCGATCCCAAAAATAGACTCACCTTATAACGTTCCCGATGAATGTGTCAGAGTTTGGCTCAGGGAACTTAGAACTTTGACAAAACTTAGAAATAAATCAAACAGAATAATCCCAAAATGTTAATAACAGGTATATGACAAAATGTTTTAGAATGAGTTTGTACTATTGAAAACTATGCATTCTAAATACAAAAGTTAAGGATTTGAAATGTTGGCCTTGTGACAATAAGATTACCATGATTATTATACTTCCTTATATCGTAGTATTAACTTGTATTGCATTATATACATCCTTTTGTGTGCCTCAATGCACAGCTTAGAGCAACTGATGCTGTAGGTAATTGGAATTCAAACTGCATTTCCTTCTATTGATGTGCCAGTTCTAAATCTGACTTTTTAACTTTGTCAGTTGGTTATACATCAGTTTAGTTGTACAGTATATGTATAGTTGTCGGTCCTATATATGCATTGATTCGGTTTATTACACATTACAAGTAGCACATTTTCAGCAAAAAACAGCTGGAGCCAACATGTATTTGATTTATCTTTCAAATATCAAACCCACAGATATCCAACAAAGTTTGTTTTTAATTAATGTAGAAAATCACTTCAAACTGCAATAAAATATTAAGTGCAAACTTGAGTGGGGAGGGGTGAAGACACATCCAATTTAGAACATGTAGAGTTGACCACAGACCACTATCTTCCTGTTAGTTGCATTTCTAATCAGAGTTTTATCCTTCACAATAAAGAGAGTATGTTTTTTATTACATTTTTGTAAACCCAGGTTAATTTTCAGATATTACAACATACTCTTTTTCTATGATTTCTAATTTTGTGAAGTTTTTAAGCATAGTTCAGTAGTTTATTAAACTTTTACACAACAGAACAAATCAGACTGCATTATCATCCTGCATTTTTATTGAGTTTTGGAGAATAACATGTAATACCAGGTTACCTAAGTAAGTTTACTCTGCTTGCTTGCCCCTAACTACCTCATCTCATTGTTACATGGCCCTGACCAGTTATCAGTATAAATTTGAACTTGCAAGTTTCATTTCTGCATTTTATAATTTTTTCTTTATGCGTCAATCCTCCCTCTGTGTCGCTGTTGCTGATATCAATACATCAATTTTAGCAATACAACATTCACTGTCATGTGATGTGTTATACTATGTAATTACCACCTAGCACACTGTATTGCACTGGTCAAAGTCTAAGCCATATATAGGGTTGCCAGATTTTCAAAAGGGATGAAGCAACCAAGTCTTTGAAAAAGAAAAAGCCAAACCAAAACCAAAACGATTTTATATATATAAAAAATAATAATAATAACACTAATAACAACAACACATGAAAGTATAGGTATATTACATTTTAGATAGAGAATATTGTTTTGAACATTAAAAAAAAAACATTTTGAGTTGTATCTTATTTGATACAAAAGAGCTTTTTAAAACTAAATTTAAAAGGGATGTTTCAAATAAGAGTATAAAGTGACATTTCTGCACTTTTATGAATAATAAGCTTATTTTTATATCTAATCAAAAGAATGTTGTAGAAATTAAATAAAAAATGTACCAAATAAAACTATACAAAGATATTACTTCTGTAAATGATGCCCACCGCTACATGAAAGTGCAGCTTAGTGGGAATTAAAAAAACACTCAACCCACAGTTGTTGCAATTTGGAAGTAACTTTCTTCTAAAATAAACTCAAAGTTGCTATAAAGAAGCAGACTTGGCAACCCTGGCAGCATACCTGACCAGTGTTTGTTCTCCTCCACTCCTCCTCTTTCTTAGGAGAAACCAGTCTATCATCTTTCATTCTAGGTGTGGTTCACTGGTACGACCCTTTGACTCTTCCCTCCCCCTGTCGCCTCTCCAGCCAATCAAAGCTGCACCTGTGAACTCACCTGAAAGGATTTGCATAGCCACTCGCTGATTGGCCAGGTAAGTCTAGCTGCTCAGTGCTCCCCCCAACCAATGGCGACAGGGCTGTGTGACTCAAAGGGAGAGGACAAGTTGCTTCACTACACTTCTCCTTTTTCTGTTTCGTAGCACAGCCATTGCATTGGGTGTTTTTGTATGTATACTTGCCGCCCTGAGAAAAAAGTTTGTGCTTTAGCGCGGATCCACTACCTATAGGCTGCGTGGGCCTCTTCTGAAATGCGCTGTGGAATATTTCTGCTTGATTTTGCTGTATGCATTTTTCCTGTCCTATCTTTGGTTGTTAACATCAACACTTGTGGATACAATCGCCAAAATCGTCCATTTGTAAGGTTGGTTAATAATAATTTAAACTTTATTCTTTGCCCTTCTATGAGCTATCGCAAATAAAAAGTTTTGCACGTTCAATGCAGGTGACATTTCTTATGCGTTTTGCTGATAAGAATTGTCATCTATAGAAAGGGTGACAAAAAAGTAGTAAATTTAGCATAATGGAAGTGATCTGATCAAATGCTTATTTAGGTTTGATCTTAAATATCGCATTATTCGATCACATTTCAATTTTCACATCAATTCAGTGTGGATTTATTTGTAAATTTGAAAAAGAGTAACAGCTGACTTTAGATGAGACAATTTTAAGTTATTTTGAGGTTATCATGGTGTTAAATGAGACTTTTATGAATTACTGCCTTATATGGCTGTCTTGAGCAAGGGCGTGAACACTGTTTTGTAAGCCCCCTAACCAAGCCCACATGAATTGTGCTCAGTGTAGTAATCCATAATAAAAGTCATGTCATATTAGATTTAAGATCAATTCGCAGACTTTGTTATAATCGTGTACCAAGCTACATTGAGTCCTGATGTTGTCTTGCTTTCTCAGTGTAGTCATGTGTGCAGTGTATAATCTTAAAATGATCTGAACAGAATGTTGCTCATCTTGTAATGCACAATGACTTATATTTCACAGGGAACTCTGAGCCTGTACTCTTACAGTATCTTCCTCATTTGCTTCAACTAACCTTCCCCAAAATATTTTTTCACCCCTTTACTGGATTAGTCAGCTAATGCATTGTGGGGACTTCAATGAAAAAAAAAGCTTCCTGTTTCTGTAGAACTTGCACCTTGCAGGGCACATTGTCTTTGTGCTTTCATGTGAATTAACTTAGTATCATTCTAAAAAGACTTTTTATTGGATGTCTAAGCTGCAGCAGCACAGAACATGTGCTCAGCTGTCTAAAACTTTAAAGTGGGAAGTCCTTGTGCTTTCATCCAATTATGGTCAAACTTTGTATAACTGTTAGATGCAAGCCAATTCAAAGGTTGTGTCATCACATTGACATTCACATTTGAATTTGGAACTTAATCTGATACAATTTAAGACACACTGTGCAGACTGTATTTGTTTTGCTTTTTTTTTTTTTTTTTTTTTTTTTTGCTAAAATGAGTAATGGATTTGTTAGCTACCTGTGCATCTGCAGTGAATAACCTTGTTGTGCTGAGCCGGTCAGAGTTTGCATTTGGCCTAACTTTTTAATCATACACCTCGCCCTCAGTTATTTGGATTGTAAATGAGGACTCGGGGTTGTCTGTGCTCTCAGGGCATGCTGTAGATGCTGTTGGGTGCTGCTTCTGGTTGGGCTGTTGGAGAAACAGGAGTGGGTGGTAGACAATAGTGTCAGCCTGGGCTCATCTTTCAATACAAAGTCAACAAGTCTTAACCTGTAATTAGATCATTACATTGGGCAAGATGTTGGAGGCATGCTGCAGGAGGACATTGTGGGTGGGGTTTCAATTGCCAAAGCAGAGCAGGTATGAAGAAATGTGTATTGAGCTCATAAAAAAACAAAACAAAACATTATTTTCAAACCTTGGCCTTCTCATGATGGCTTGTGTGGGTCAAATGTCCTATGTTTTTTCACTACAGCTTTTATTTAATATGTAAAAGGCAGAAAGAAATGTTTTTGGAAAAGTGAAGAGCTAGATTATATGGGCACCACTCTTATTAAAGTAGAAATCTCTAATATGTGCACACTAGATAAAAGTACTGGACAATAATTTTGTTTGTCAAAGTAGCTTGAGGAGGTGGTTTTCACCTATGTCTCCATATTTTCCAGTCACTTTTTACAAAGAAATCTTTAGCAAAAATGCAGTTGCACTTGATTCATTGATTCATTAGACTTGAGCATGATAGCTTAGTGGTGGTGATTTTTCTGGTAAGACAATGCTTTTTGTGATGCAAGATGTTGCCACAAACTTCAGTGGGCTTGCTCACTTTGTCATGGGTACATTCACTAAGACTCTACTGCCTCCCGAGACTTCTGACAATAGTTTTCCTTTAATCAATTGCCATTCCTCCGTTAGAAGAGAATACCACACCATCAAGTTTGTCATAAGAGTAGGCGTGGCCTTTTATATTGTTTGCTCTGTCATATGATCGCTGCTTACAGTACTTCTCCTCTTGCTTACAACCAGCACAAATTGCACATGAATTAAAACTATTCATTGTTTTTGTCATACACCATCAAGAAAACAGAAATAAAGCTTTTTCATGCCAAACTCTCAACAAGAATTCTTCCAGTTGTAGCAATAAGATTGTGACGAGAAGTCTGAACTCCTGCTAGGAAAATCTGGGTGGGAAAAGTTAATGTTTAACTGACTTTTTACAATGTCTACTGTCAAGGTGCCAATGAGCAAAGCTTAAACTGTGTTTGAATAACTAATTGCTATAAAGTTTAGTGTTGCAACAAACTTGTAACATGCATAGACTAGCCAGCAGAGACTACTTGTGCAGTCACCACAAACCAAGAGTATGTCTTATAAGGGTTGATTTGTCTCACTATTATCAGAACAATTTCAAATCTAAAATGTTATAAAGCTATGCTAGCCTTGTTCTTGATTAGTTGTTCTTAAACATAGGCTGTTTAGGACCTTGAGAGTCTTCCAGTAAATGATAAGTTGACCACCCACATACATTTTTGATATTCAAGTATAAACTGTCATTCTACCTGTTTAACTGGAGCCTCTTGACGTTGGCACAGGTGCAGGTCTCAACATGTGCATATAGGTGAAAGACAAGAGCATGTCTGTGCTTTCTATATAACCCAGATTGAACGGGAAGAGTGAGGGAGATGATACAGTGTGGAATATCAGGTCACACCTTGTGATAATACTTGCAGTTTGCCTGGTGGTAAGGGCACATTTTTTGCCTGGGAAAATAGCACAGTTACTGGCTGTGGTGTAGTTTTGCAACTTTTTGCTACTTGATTGATTCAGCAGTAAAACATTCCAGACTAATGGTATTGATGGATTAAACACTTTCTTTTTTTTTTTTTTTTATCAATGGAATTGTCACGTCATTACTTTAGAAATGACTCTTTAATTTAGAACACAGTGTACTGCTAAACTGTGTTTGTGTATTTCTTGCATCTTAATCTTACATGATGGATTTGAATAAGATTTGTTTCAGAACTTACTACTGGAAGAACTTACTATCTTTCAGTTCAAGTTATAATACATAACTAATTTGACTTTCCAAACAGCTACGTCAGCTTTGAATTTAAATACACAATGGAGTGACCTATTTGCAATGTTCTATTTGCTTTTCCAATTATATGGGTCCCACCCTGCATGAGGTAATAACATGGCCCAAAAAAGCGTCCTGCTGTGAGATGTATGTGTGTGGACACAACAGTCATCTTCCGAGGACACATTTTCTCTGGCCTTTCTGGTCGTATGCTAATTGACTCATCATGTTGGCTTTAATGTAGCATTTCTTTGTTCAAAAAGGTTATTCTGACCTAAGCAAAGGGGGACATGGATTTCTCACATGGTTTTCAGTGGCTTTTGTCCCCAACACCCAGATGTAGTCAGCAGCAGGTGGTTTTATGGAAAACTGTCCCTGACTGTAGCTTTGTGAGGTGGTCACAGTTAAATGTGTTTACTTTGTCTACATGTTTGAGTGCTAAAGAATGAAAGAATTTATGATAACATTGTATAAACATTGGTAACACTCACCAGACACCAATCTGGATTAAATATGCAATTTTAATGAAATCAACTGATTGTATGCTTTTTATATATCACTATAACATTTTTCTGTAAACTACAAAGCCTGCTCCTTAATACTGCTACAACTAGCAGGCATGCTTTTGCTGATTAAATTGTGTCTTGCTACATCTGAACTCACTGAACTTCAAACCTCTTTGTATTTGATCCAGCACTTTCTTTCTAAAACAAGATTTCTTTTTGTAAAACAATTTAACTTGCACAAATAGCACCCCTCACTGTCTTTTTGATTAATGCTGAAACAAGTAGAAATTGCCACAGCAGTGGCAGAATAACAGTTCTTTCCTTCAGGATCTGTCTGTAGATATGTGTCCTTACAAAGACTGGCTTTTAACACACAGACGAATGGGGCCCACCTGCTCATAGCTGGCCTGAGTGTAACATGCACAGCTTACTTTACAAGCCCTCTCCCTCGGCCTGTTCCTAAGCAACAGCCACTCCTTGTTTACCTTTGCGTTTTTGCATTGTGATTCTCGTCAGAACAACATAACCCCAGCCCCTCAGGAGACTGATTGTCAGGCCTTTTTATTCAAAGTAGCACAGGCGCCGAGGTTGCTGTGCGCAACCTCGGCGAACAACCCTGTCGCAAAGCAATATATCTATCAGTTTTTCTTTTATTAAAACAAATGGGCTTATCTACTAGTTTTGATTACTAACACTCGTATGTTCAAACAGTAACACCTTGCAATTATTTTCTAGATCCTCTTTTATTGTCCAGCTCCCATGTGGCACCTTCCCCATCTATCATAAAAGCACCTTTTTCATAACGCCTTCTCAAATATTGACTGGCCAGGGTGCACTGTTCTGCTTTTTGTGCAAGGCTCAAACACTTCTCCAAACAGGTGAAATGAAGCTTTGATTGATGTCAGTCGCAGTGGACAGAAATTAACTTCATGATGAACAGCAAAAGACACCTGTTTGTTAATGACTTTAGCCAGCAAATAAGTTTGGAAATTGTCATATCAAAGGCCACATTTTGACATAGCTGTAAGTGACATATTTATTTGGACAAATACCCTTCCAGCATAAAAAAGAAAAAAAAATCTATCTATCTATAATATATAATTTTTTTTTTTTCTTTTTGCATGTTTACATCCAACATGTGTTCAAAAGCACAGTGCATATGGTTGTATGGTAAGAATATGGGTTCAATATCTTTTAAGAAATTAAGATGTGAACTTATTGCTCAAGTTTCTTTTAAAAGACAAAATAATTATGTCCTTGTAAATAAATAATGTCAACATGGCTGTAACAAAGAAGCAACCAAAACAAAAGAAAAAGACAGTTTACAATTGCATAATTATATGAAATTGTTAAGAAATAATAAACACATTTTAATTGTCATTAATACACTTTATTCTTACATAATTTGTATTATCTATCTAGAAGTCTTGAATGTTGAAGCCTTTCAACCTTTAGTTGGTTGATCATTTATTTAAAAAGTCTCAATGAACAATAGAATAGAAATAATCCCGGGCGGTTGACTGTGTAAGAAACTTCACTTTAAATAATTTGAGCTGACAGAGAGCTTAGTTTAATCTTTTGTGAAAACATGACAACTAATGTATAAATTCCAAGTTCCTTAAGAATCTGCACATCTTTTCTCTGGTAGTGCTTCAGAGGCATGCGCATCACTGTACTTGTCCGCTTCTTTTCCAATGACGTGCATTCTTTTGTGACATGATGAGTTACAAGCAAAACCATTTGTCATGACTTCATTCCTTATTAGTTTAAGTCACTAAAAGGCTGACATTACACAGTGACTCAGCATTTCTGCCCTTCACACTCTCTAATGGGCGCATGCTTACTGTCTTGAAGATTAGATAAAAAACATTGGCTGGCTGATACCTAATACCTCACTGACCCACTATCCAATTGTGTGAAATCAGATAAGCTCTCTTGAAGGGGACTAAGCTGTCTCAATGCGAGGGGTCCTATCTGAGCGGCTTTGCTGAGGATCAGATGAGAAGAGCTGATTTAGCCATTATTAGCTATCAAACACTAGCCTAATCCGCTCAAACGTTAGCTTTGTTTGGCAGCATGCTGTGTTTTCACATACTGCTAATGTCAATAGAGCTTGTTAATGTCGGATAAGACAGCTGCAAATTGCATTATTTCATCATGATTCCCTTCTCCAGGCGTGTTGATTGCTACGTTTAGCTTGCATACCTGTCTTAGGGTGGACACATCGGGAAGTGTATGTCCAGACCTGTTTGGTATGCACTCTTCTTAGAACAGGCAGATTTTCCCAAGATTGGGTGGAATACTGTTAACTTTCACTTTTAAACAAAAAAAAATCAAGCAATGGAAAGGCAAAGAAAATGGAATTTGTCCTTAGTTGCATAATGTCACGTCTGCTTTTTGTGGTGGATTGTGGAATGTAGCCATGCCGCGCTTTTTCTTATTGTGGTTGATTAATGGTTGGTGATATGCAATCTTCTGCTACTAAATCCAAGCTGTGACATGTTCCTATCAAACATAACAACAATAGGCGTGTGAGTGTTGGTGCGACTAGTGCACATAGTCTAATATTAAGAATACAGTGTTAGTTTTATTATTTCAATTACATCAGCATGTGTCCCCATAAGTGATAATTTGACCTTTTCCAGTCTGTGTCTCAGGTTTCTCCCATACAACAGCCACAACATTTTGCATAAAGCATTTAAACTATTTTTGCAAGGAGATCGACCTCAGTGAGCATCTTCCACACATGTCTAAACTTGCTTGTTTTTATCCAGTGCACTTGAAAAATAGCGGTGCAAGGTTTTCAGAGTCCGCAAAATGGTATTGAACATGAAGCTGAAACTTATGAATAGAGAAACTATGATATTATACAAAAGACAGAGATCTGTAAATGTTAGTGCAATTGCTAGTAAATTTGCTACATAGTCGTTGATACTATAGATCTTAAAAGCATGATCATTCCGGAAACATGTTAATAACTGTGGTATGTTTATCATATTTGAGTAACATACTGTGCACTCAAGTTAGATGTGGTGAACTACTTTCACTGAGATGGACTGCAAATGCGGTGGGGTTGTAATAAGAGGCTGCAGAAGTTACCTGTTATTAAAGCGGTTGCTTTGCTTCTGGACACAAGTACCTCTGACCTTTGCTAACTGTTTGAGAAGAGACTACAAGCATCTGATGTTTATGTCAAATCAGAAAAGCAGTTGTTTGCTGATTATTTGCTCGCATTTTTCTACTTTTTAAGGGAGACATTTTTTGTGTGTCTTGAGTAATTAGCTATAATATATGTGGATCATTTATTTGGTACATTTTGTTCATTAAGCACAAAATTGGACAAACGTGGCTTAGGAAAACAGATCAGTGATTTCCTGTTTTTTGTGCTATTTTTATTTGTTTTACTATTTTTTTTAGGTGGCTGCTTGACAAGTTTGAACACTACATGTTACTTAGAATTAGAATTTTCTGAGTGACTGCAAATAAATACTGACAAGTGGGTGGAGATCAGCTGCAGGACTATTCTAGTCTATGTAATCATACAATTAGTAAAATATGATTTCATAAAAAAAAAAAAAAAAAACACGAGAGAACTCTGAGGGCATTTTGCCAGTACACATGGCCCCCTTTATGGATATTACTCATGACTCCACATCTATTAAATATGACTCAGACTGGATATTAAAATGTGCACTCACAAATATTGTGACCAAAATAATCGCGATTAACAATATTACCACAATAATTTACTAAACGTAAAAGTGCACAGATTCAAAATCACTGAAATGTTTTTTACTGCACAATATGTATTAGTTTGAACAACTATGTATTGTATTTTGGTCTAAGTACAATCAATAATGATTCAAAGTGAACAAAAGTTTACAATGTTGAGCAAAAATCTACTAACTTTGTCTCAGAGTCATTAATTAACTTTAACACATGAACCTTTTCTTTGTTTAATCATAAAACAGCTTCTTACTGGGTTCACAGCAGTCAGATTTTAGATGCTCTGATGAAGCCACAGGCGCACGCCTGTTGCTATTATTGCGATTACGATTATCATGATTATAAAAAAACGCCATGATTATTTATTTGCGGCAATTATTGCGATTAGCGATAATATCGTATATCGTCCCATCCCTAGTTGCCACATTGCTTTGCAGCTTACAATACAGAAACATGTATTTAATTAATAATATAACTCTTCTGTAACTAAAATATATGTGCATTTTGTTGTCCTATTGAAAATCACATCACAATCAGAGTCTTTAGCTAAAGCTAAATCTGTTTCAGAGTATCTTAGCTTTTTTCCCCTGAAGCAATTTTTCAGTGTGGCATTGAACAAAACCAAGATCCCACAATTTAAATTGTCATCTTTACTATAGTCATGAGTATCACTTTATGCTGTTAATCAATTAAGTCTGCCTTGTAGCACCGCAGGTTAATTTTTGTATTTGACTATATGTTTTTAAAAACTTTGCTGCAATTTCCTGTCCTGTTTTCTCAACTTCACTCTTGTTCCCATTAGCGACATGTGGCCTGTTGCCACATTATAGAGACAAGCCGCTGGGGGTGAATACTTTTGACAAATGAGCCTCAACTGTGAAGTTTAAACCTGCTTGATTTTTGACAGATCCTTGTGTGGGACTCATTATGCATCTGGTAAGACAACAATAAGAAAAGTTGTTCCAGACTTTGATGGCACTTGTCTAAGATTTATTCCAAGGAGTGCACTTGCAGGCTTATCATTTGTTCATATTAACTAGAAACAGAAGAGAATTGGACAGGTGGGATTTTGTCGATTGTTAATGAATGACTTGGGTGTGCTTCAGGGCAGCGTTTTTGGGGTGTTCAAAAAGCATGCAGCGTGACAGGAACTTTGCAGTATCTTCTGAGAATTTTTTTTTTTTCATAAACCCATCCTGGGGCCCTTTTTGGTGATGTTGTTCGTACGCTTTAACAGGGGAATGGGGTTAGTCACGCTGTCTGTGTTTGTGCGCTTGTGTCAGCACTGCAGGGATAAGAGGAGTCTGAAAAATGGCAGGTGTGGTTTTGAGAATGCTTTTGTAATGCTTTTGTATTCACTACTATTGTCATAAAGCAGCTTGTCTTCAAAGTGTTATTCAAGGCTTGGGTGAAATTAGTAAGATATCTTGTTTGTATCGCCATTTATTGCGAAACTATTTATTATCAAAATTGTCAGAAAAGTGCATTACGTCACTTTGTACTTATTACAACAAGACACAGATCTATAATGTGTTGTTGAAAAAGGAAGGAGGGGGAGTTGCGAACTTTCCACTCTTTCACAGAAGATGAAATTTTGCTCAGTGTGGTTTAACAGACAGGAAGTAGTGCGCTCAGTGATGCTGTTCCTGTGAGTGCAATGTTCACAGGTCAGTTTGTGGTTGCTCTTTTCAAACCACTTTTTTAAAATATGTCACAACTATTTTGGGTTATCAGGCAAAAACTAGTGGGGTTTTTGGAGACAGAGTTTAGCTAAATAACACAGAGTCAAAAGTTTGTTGTAAATGTGAAAAAACAAACAAACAAAAATTCTGGGCATAGACGACAGTGGAAACATACAAACCCATGAGATTAAGTTCTACTACCCCGTTAGCAACTCATGCTTGAGATGACATTGTCTTTCTTCATCTGGCAGTGGCACCTTGGAGTCAAATGCTTCCAATTCCAAACAGATGGAGCTGGTGTTTGTGGGATGTAGCATATTGTGTTTTCTGTGCAGCTGTGGGCACTATTACCCAGTGTCTGCCTTCGTTTGCCCACTGCTGTTCTTTTATCATAGTCTGGGTAGTGGGGTTAAAGCGCCCGCTTTATTTGACTCAATAAAGCTCACTGTGTAACACTGAGGGTCTTGCTGCATTGTGCAACACTGGTGAGTCAGATGTAGGATATAATGAAGAGCCACTGTACACAAGACTTCTCCTGACATGGACCTAGAGAGTAAGGTTTACACCACTTTGTTTTTGTCTGACATCGATGCAACTCCTTAATCACAGCTACCAGAGTACTATGCATTTGAACATTATTTGCAAGGCATTTTATGTTTTGAGTGTCATAGTGACATATTTTGTTTTCATTTGTGGTGTTATGCCTGACATGGAGTATTTGGTGAATGTGTTTTGATAGAAGCCTTGTTCAGACAGACGGAGCTCTTTAGAACTGCCCACATGGACCGTCTATCACAGTGCTCCAGGAATGACCTAGCGTTGTATCACTGACTCATTTCCTTTACAGGAACCCAGCAGATCCTGCAAAAACACTCTGTGACAGTAACATGACAGTAAAGGCCCACGTTTTTCTGCGTCTTCATTGCTAGTTAGATCTGCATAAGGATAACGTGCAAGATTGTGTTTAGTTGTCATTTACTATTTAAAGGGGTCTATTGTGTGTGTGTTTTTTTAATATTTAGTAAGAAACTAGACCATATACAGATCAGTAATTTACCTTTTGTTCATTGTAAAACACAAAGTTGATCTAAAATAAGAACAGCTCTACTGACTTCCTGTTCAAAACTGCAGAACTGATAAGCCCCACCTCTTCATTTTAAAATTTAACTGTAAGAAGCAACAGATTTTAAATAAATAAATATTATTGTTGGAAAGTGGATATGGGACAGTATTGAACCATACATGCTTCATTTTGAGTTTTAATCTTTTGAATTATAACAAGTAAATACAGACAAGTGGGAGGGATAGGTGGTAGGTGAGAAATTTCTGAGCACTTGAGCTCCACTGAAGAACAATACAAGAAGACTCCAACATGCAGGAATCAATTCAAATATAACTTTGAGTAAACGAACGTTGAAGGGAGGCCATTATAACAAGGTTAAACACTTAGAAAAGTGATTTTGACATAATAGGTCCCCTTTAAAACAAATAGGGTTTTATTTACTTTGCAGGTGTTTAGTTGCTGCACTGTAATTCAAATGCTTTCCTTCTCTTATTCATAATGTGGGAAAAAAATCTCTCTCTCTTTGACACCTGTGCTATCATTAGGCCCAATGTAGTGACGCTACATCACAGTTCGCCAGTGCACTGCAGAGCTTGGCCACCTAAAGAAATCAACAGTACTTTGTAACCTGAGCTGCAAATGACTGACAAACAAAGTTTGCAATGGTCATTTTTGTCTATCTCCCAATGTTTGCAGTCACCACATGGAGGGTGAGTCATTGCATAGTCATTCAATTGGCTTAAATTACGTCCTTTCATGGTCAACAATGAGCTCAGCTGAAGAGACTAAAGCGGGGGAAGTGGGGCCTTCTGGGAATGGTCCATTTGTTCATGAATCCAGCCTCTAATTGGTTGTTATTGCGCCTGGCAGTCACCATACTACAGGGGTGGAGCAGACCAGCAGTTGCAGGCTGGCATGTAGCAGACACCCAGAAAGGAGTCAAATTAGAGTCACATGACTGGGGATGTGATCCACAGCAGTGCTTAGTGTTCCAATTAGGTTGGGGGCAGTCTTACAATCGTTTTGAATAAATCATCACCCTAACCCGTGTATTAACTTTTGAGATGGTAAACAAGAACTTACTATTCAAATAATATGTAATGTTGTATTTCTAATTCAATGTTTTGATTCCGTGGTTGTATTTCTTTGGTTGCCAAAAACGTTACCTGGAAAGCACTTCACAGGAACATCACATCCCCAGTGTAAGCAATCTCCACCCAGGTCAAGTCAGCTGCCATATATTTGCACTGTTGGACTATTATGCATTGACCAACGTCCCAGTAAAACCCTCCCTCCTCTACTCTGACGTAATAGGCGTAGTTACAACCCTTTCTCTGTGTAGGGACAAGGCAGCTGCTGGGATAATGTGTAGGCTGCTCTGACTAATGGCTGCCTCCCTTGTATCCCTGTCTGCTGTTAGCACCATGCCGACTATGCCTTTCAGATTAGTGCAACTGTGAAACCACTAATCTAAAGAAAATATACTTACCGTTGCAACTTGTAGCGCAGTGATGCTCATAAATCTCTTCAACGTTCTGCCAGATGGTGTCACTCAAAATCGAACTGTCCAACTGTGGGTATTTTGGGCTTGACATATTTTATTGTAATCTTTGCAATGCCAGTTGATTTTCAACCATGTCCATAATGACTAATCTAGTTGGTTCACCATATGCAGCTTCAGCTCTCTGCTCTCTTGAAAATACAGTCTCTGGACTAATTTACAAAAAAACCAAAACAAGACTCTCCACACTTTCTCGAGACTCTTGGACCTGGTTTTCCATTTTCATGCAAGGAACAAAAGAGACTGTATGATTAAATACTTGTAAATGTATTCCTTTTAGAATATGACATAGTCAACAATAAACCTTTAAAGTTACTTCATAGTTTTAGCAGTTGACCATAAAACAAGCATCTAAAAAAAGTAATATCAGGATAAAGTTGCATATTTTGGGCACTCTTTTCAAACAGTGACTTATTTTAAGGTTTCTTAACATTTTGATTATTATGATTTGAGAAAAGAGATGCAGCATTTCAGAAAATGTGCATTTTGTGCATTATGTCACAACCTAATCCAACTAATGAATACCTGCAGAGTGTTTTTTTAAATTATTATGTTCACTGCCCACTTTATAATGTGCAGAGAGTGATAGACAGGCTTTTAAAATTTTTGCTTTCTAGACCTCTGCCACATTGGACTATTCTGTTAGAAAATGCTTTTGGTCTGGGTGCCCTGCAAGCTGTTACATCCCCTCTTCAAAGTGCAATGAGGCCTGGTGGGCTACTTTTTCAAAGCAAATATTCTTTCCCCAAAGGGGAACGAGAGATTCCTGGCGCTATAAAACCTTGCCATCTTATACTCCTCTTCTGCTTCCAGTTCTTTAGTGTCATGAGAGAAAAACTAAGGGGGAATTTCACCCGGGGTGCTCATGGCTATTTATTCTTCAACTATGGGCTTCTCCTATCCTGAAACTTGCCTGTGGGTATCGGATTGTTGTGACACACCTTTTGGACCCTCCCTCTGACTGCCTCAGCAGACATCACTCCCCCAGGGTCCAGATGAAGCACTCAGGGCCATCATCAGACCAGAGCGTGTGAGTGGAGAGATGGAGGGGTGAGGAGGGTCTAGCACATGTGACCAGACAGAGCAAATCTCACAGACAGGGGAAAACAAGAGTGAGGAAAGAGCTCACTATTACTGTCTATGGCTCTCCTATGTGAACATACATTTTTACATTTTGTTATTTATCATCAATATTAAATTGGATCAGACTATGGCCCAGTACTTATAGTTTTCTTGATATAAAGCCGGTTGGTGTTTATTAAGGATTAAACAGAGCACACTGGTTCACTGACTGGATTGTTACATTCATTCCAGCACTTATTCTTTCTCTTGACACTTAATGACCTTGTATTATGTGTTGAATACATTTTCTGAGGCTTCTCCTGATCTTCTCTTTGTGTTTTCCAGGTGTAGATGCTCAAGGCAGAGCAGGACCCAGCCTCTGTGAGGGACAGGGCTGTTCCCACCAGGCACACAGGGCTTCACTGACTCTCTCTGCCATCCACATTTGACTGGACACATCACCCACAGCTCCACCACAGGCCCATCAGGACATTCTGAGGAGCAGTCATTATTGGGATATTTCAGGCTACACCCTGACCCCTGAACTTTCTTGCCATGACGACTGCAGTGCAGTCGGGTGAACTGGTGTTTGAATTTGCCAGCAACGGAATGGACGAAATTAATCAGGTAGCTATGACTTTCAGAAAACATCATAAGCATATTTTAGTCTCATTTAGTCTCAACATAGCTGTTTACCTTACTGACTTTCAACAATCATATCAAGTAGATTAATGTTTGACATTTCAACTACGTCAATGTAAAATATAAACACGGTGGTCACTGGGGCAGCATTGCGGCTCTATAGGGGTCTGCTCTTGGCTGGGAGAAAAAAATTGGTTGTTGGGAAATAAAAAAGTACAGTGACATTAGGGTGCGTGAGAGCTAAGGACGGGCTTGCCGGCGTCAGAGTGACTGTTACGCATATCATTTAAATCTGTCCCTATGTGCTTTTTCACTACAGGGTCAGGTGTGCAGTGGCACAGGCTCGATTGTAAATGTGGATGTGTCTTGTTTTTAGTATCTGTATGTGTGACATGTTGTCACTAGATCTCTGAAAAGCACCGCTTCAGGCCTAACCTGACAGACCAGTTACCAGGCTGCTGCTGCTTGGAAGGGATGGGGCCATTCTGCTCAAAGGTCTCACATTGTTCCTGCTTTGTATTTAACTGCAGCCACTCAGCCTGTTATACAGGCACTGTGCCCACATCTGCCATGTGCTGGAAATACCCCCCAAACCTGCAACAGCCTTAACACTATATCTCATCAGCCATTTTGTACTGCCTTTGTGAATATTTGGCTTGGCTATAAAAATATGCCCACTTTACACTACATAATACATGTGGTTTGTTTTCACACATTTTGTGCATATTAAAGGTATATTATATGGGGTGTGTTTGTGACTGACCAGTAGCTTGTGAGAGGAACAGTGAGCACAAATGCTGTAGCTTTCTCGCAGAATAGGGAAGTCAGAAATGCAAATTTACCTGATTCTGATCTCTACAGTTTCCCTGTACTAGAAATATTATTCAGTCTAACAAAGAGGAATAAGCTGATGAAACGTTGCACTGCCAGACAGCCTAGTGCCGTTTGTCCTAAAGAGACTTCTGCTATGCTTATCTGCTTATGGTTTTGTAAGTGTAGTGTTTAAGATGTCATCTCTTCACTCAGTTTGCATGACAACATTCACTTGTTCTCAGCGTAAACAGAATCAAGCTCTTTGGCAAAAGGCAGTATTCAACACTAGTCAAAATGCCCACACATGCTTCAGTTGAGGACTACAACTGACATTACTTCAGTGCCTGTAAGACAAAGTTATCTGATAATGTGTCTAGCAATGCTTCTCATTAATGAGAAACATTTAGCCTATGTCAGTGAGACACTGATAACATCTGTAGTCAAAGCACTACTCTGAGGTTTTGTGGGCCTCATGAGACCTTGTGATTCTCAGACACTGCTGACATGTAATCCTCCCACACTTTTGATTCTTTTAATAACAGTTGGTAATGAACTACATTTACTTTAGTTTTGTTCATTATCAAATTCTGTATACAGTATTAGGCCATAATATTTGACTATATAATTTCTGTCTTAAGAATATCACTTAAGAGCATTTTCAGTGTATTTCTACTAAAACAGCAAGCCATAACACTGAGCTGGTGTGTTGGCTTTCTGGTTAAACTGTAGCTGATTTGGGAGGACTGCTGTGGTCTCCAGTGCCTCCCACCCTGTTTCCCCCATTCCTGCATCTCAAAGCCCAGACACCTGGTCTGCCCTAGAGGTCCCTCTGCAACAATGGACATTTGTGTAAAGAGACAAATAGGCCTTTATACTGGTTCTTCCCTGTGCACCTTTCCCCTTTTTATCAGGTTGTGAGCCAGCGAATGATTAATTTGGAATTAAATAAATCTCAAAGTGTCAGTAAATATATAACTGGATGAGAACAGGGTAAAACACATTTTTTGGGGAGTGACATTTTGTTCACTGAAGGTAGCTGACTCATAGCTGCTATTTATAGATCAGTTTCTTCACGTGAAGATTCCAGGGTGCTACCTAGAAATAGTTAAAACACTTATGATTAACAATATGACCATGTCCTTAAAATGTGTTTTGCTGCCATCTGCTGGACACTTGTCTCAATAAGCTCATCACTGACCCTCTTCATTTGTTGCATTTGCCCTGTGTCTACTGTTGACATGCTTTGACCATCATTTATTCCATTTAATATCTCTGCCTTTTGGCCCGTCTGTAGCCCTTGCATATTTTCATAAAGAGAGCAGGACAGCTGTCACTCAAGGCCATGAGCCAACATGGAGGACCCTTCTGATTCTGAGGATAAACAAAATTAGTGCTTGTGTCTCTACCATTGACATGAGGCACAGAGGGCTCTCCAAAGAGGCTTTTGTTGAAGAACCTTATGATATTTTTTCTCTAATGTCTGATCTCGTCCATGCCTTGCCAATTCCCTTTGTACCACAACTTTCCTTTCCACCCACTGCTACGTTTGAAATGAAATTTGAGGCTCAAAATTCTCCAGCATAGATTTTTGGCCATGATGAATGAGTTGCTTGCCTGCAAATTCATGATGGATCCATTAACATTCATTTGGATTTATATAATATGTGAGGATGATTAGCTGCTCGGTGTTAGTGAGATAAAGCAAACAGCTGGTTCCTGTCTTTTTCAGAGGGTCCCTTTGGGCTTCTGCAATGCCACAGAACTAAGCTCCTCCTTTTTCCATGCTATGTGTCTCCACAACAACACAAGCCTACATGGATGGATATACAGCAGAAGCTAGTACAAGGGCAAGCGGCATATTATTGGAAAGCACTCCATTCTGAAATCCTTGACTAACCACATCAGTACACCTAGAGCTGCAACTAACACATTCTGAAAGTCAACTTATCAGCAATGTATTTATTTTTTTTTTTGCTTTTATTATTTGTTAAGTGTATTTAGCTACATTATTATTGTTTTTTTGTGGGGAGTTAATAAAGCAGCAGACTTTCATAGAACACATCTTAAAGTCAGTGTACTTCAAATTAATGATAAAAATGAGTTAAACAGTCAGCAGTTATTTTAGTCATGATTGTAACTAAAAAATGTCGCAGCCGTAAGTACAATGTCATATTTTTTATGGCATAACAATCTTGGATTCATTTATTTATTTGACAAAGTTTGTGATTACATTTGTAATATTCTCTTTTTTATTTTGAGCTTCAGTATGTACATTATAAACAACATTGGGAAACAGGGACTGACAAACAATACAGGAATCCCATGCATTTCAGAACATGTTTGTTGAGATCTGAACTACAGGTATAACTATATTTTTCTACAAAGATGGATTTTATTGATTCTTTGAGAAGGACACTCTTTTATCCCAAAAAACTGCAGTCTTTGTTATTTGATACTTGTATTGACTCCAGTTAAGATTGTGACGTGATGCTTGGATTCATGGCCTTTTTACTGAACTTTTGAACTAACATATTTCAATTTGTGTTAAATTTTGAAATGAGAATAGGGCTCACAATATTTCAATTTACACCTAACACATGCAAACTGATTCGTGCTTATATTTACCATCACATATCTGGCTTATAAAAAAACTTGACCTTAGATCTGTTAATGCTTCAGACATTTCAGTAACAATTTCATTTCAGCTCGTGGTGATTTTACAGGAAAATCACCCATATTGTGGAGGAGGTTGTAAGGAACAAACTGTATGACTTTCACATAAATAACTTTATATGAATTGTAATATTCAGTATGTTTCCTGCCTTGTTAACAGTTGGATGACCCGTCGGTGTTTCCAGCCGTGATTGTGGAGCAGGTCCCGGCAGCTGATCTTCTGCAGGTTTACTCGGGGCTCGAGTCTGACGAAGTGACCAATGGCATCATGGTGGACACAACGCTGCATGTGGTGGAAGAGCCATCCATGCTGGTGGGAGGAGTCAGTCTCTCTGGTAAGCTCTTTGAAGAATGTATCTAAAGTAGATCTATAAAAAAGAAACTTTATTTTGTCAGCCAGCTGTTCTAATTCCCTTTCAAGTTGGTGTCAACCTTGAAGAATAGTATCATATTAAAATAATAGGGCGATATTTACTAAGGCTTGGACAATATATTGTTTTGCGATATAGTATACCATGATACAGTTTGCTGTATTGTACAGTAGCCCATGTATCACAATACTTGTATGAGAAAAAAAGTGTTAAAGAACATTTAAATGTACTTTTAGCCTCTGTTAGATTTAAGTAAAAGCTGCTGTTCACATAAGGATTGTCAACACCAAAACTTCATAATTAATCAGCACCAAAGTGGATCAGTAGAAATTATTACAACCCAGTCATTCATTTGATTTAAAATGTAAATACATTTGAATAAGTGTTACCTTTTCATGAAAGACCTATACATAATTTTTAACACTAGCTGTGTTTGGTCTAATTTCAAACATAAAATATAATCTAAATCAATCAAAAAGTCTTCAGTGTAAAATATTAGACCTATTTAAGCTAGATGTAGATAGGCTTGTTGAAAAAAAAAAGCTCTTGAATAGAGCTCATTCAATATGTGTAAATTCATTATTTAAAGCATAAAAATTAAGAAAACAGTGTGTTTAGTTGGGTTTAACAAGGGTATTCGATTATTCTAAGTAGAATTTGGCATATCTTGATAACAATATTTAGAAAATATGGCACCAACCCAATAGAAAGACATGTTATTAGTTGAGACTTAATTCTTACAAATGTGAAAAAAAAAAAAAAAAAAAAACTATTTGAAAGTTTACTTTATAACTTTTAGAAATAACTTCTTGGAACTTGGAACACTTTTAAACAAATGTATTGTTACATTTTAAGTAAGAATTTAAAATGTTCCAAAAACATTCTAAAATTACATTATACCACAACTCAGAACTCAAATTTTTAGTTGTTGGGTGTATAATCTTCAAATAATTAAAAAAAAAATAACAAACTCAAAAAGACCTCTAAATGAAGAGGTATTATAAGAATAAAGTGTTCATACTTATCAAATTATTTTCAAGTTCTTCTACTGCCTGGTGAAATAAAACAGGCGCTGGTTGTCATGGCAGCCATTCAGACATATCCCACAAGGTCCCCACATACAATTAGGAGCCAAGCACTCAAATGCATTGACTTACAAGAATCTCACGGTCATGAGTTTGTGTTTGTTTATTTGTATAGAAACAACAGTGTCTGGGGCAGAGGACAACATGGAGACAAGTGAAGCAGCAGCAGCACTTCTCAATATGGAGTCTCCAAATAATATTCTGGATGAAAAGCGGATGAGTAAGTCTTAAATATTTGGTATTGAAATGGTTCAATAGGTTGCGTTCATGTTCTAGAATGTGATAAGGTCATAATTATCGATATTGGCAAGAGTCAGTTTTTCTAAATAACAATCTTAAAGGTCATCTCACGAATTTTCATTTTGATGATTTCTATAATTTTATTAGCTAATGTTGTGATGTGATGGAAACAGAACCTAAATGGTTTTGTAGAGAGAATGCTATCTTTTTTTTATTGTCAGAATTATTTTGAAAGAAAGATTTGTGTCAATAACAAGAAGTTTAAATGTACAAAGTTCAGTCAATGTAATTGATCACATTTTAATCAAGATTTAGCAAGATTTAGTTTAATCAAGTTCAATTAGTTGAATAGCAACTATTCAAAGTTTTTTTAATGTGAATGCTCAGAGAATTAATTGCGACTGTAATTTGGATTTGTTTTTACAAACAAATCAAATGAAACATTGAGATCCATCTTAATGAGTAAAATAATAAAATAGTGTTATAGCCTTAGCAGTGGTTGTGATGAAGTCATATAGCAGAAAATTACCAGTATATTCCTAGTAAGTTCTATAAACTGAGAATATATGTACTATACGACTGTGATCTCTAGGTTTATGTTATCCATAGACAAACAAACACAGCCAATGTGGGATGACAGGCTGCACATTTACTAAACTTGACATAAACAGCATGATGTACTGATGTGTTTCCATGGTTTATGTCACCTGTAAATCTCTCCTTTATGCACAGTTCACGCGTATGGCATGCTGGAAGCAGACTTGACATATGCCTCGCTCAGACCAGACCAAATTGACAACAGTGGCCTTGACATGTCCCTAGACGAGGACACATCTTCCATGGATGAGATTCCACAAAAGTGCCATTTCAAGCCACAAAAGAAACCAAAGGTAGTTCAGCACTTCTGCCTTTCCTCTTGCCTGACCAGTCAAGATGTTTTGACTGTGCTTTGTTCAGAATCAATTCACATTATCCCAATTTCAAATGACTGTGATTATAGTGAGATTACTCAGTGGACAACAAGATAACACAGTGGTAACAGGAGCACAGGTATGTGCAGTTTGCATGTTCTGCCAGAGATACATTGAATTTAATCAAAGATGGTGGCTTATAGGTAAAAAAAGAAGAAAGAAATCAAAACAGATATTTGCAAAAGGTTTGAAGAAAAGGAAATGTTTTCCTCATGGGACACGTGCTTCAAATTAAAGATGTGGTTACAATGTTGCAAGTTATGAGACATTTTTTATGGCCTGATTCTAGATCCTTGTGCATTCAGACTGAATGCAGGGGGGATTGACTGGTCAGGCAACCTTTTCTCCTTTTTGAAACACTGGTTTTTATTTTCACTCCAGTTGTAAAGGTAATTGAGGGACTTTGCTGTGACCTTGCACCTTTTAATACACTATCCTGCTATTTGATTCATAGTGCGGAAGCCGCGTCCGGTGCGCCCCTGCTCGCCCATCACCACCCCTACCCTGCCACTCAAAAAGAAGAGCAAGGAGGGCAAAGGTGAGCCAAGCTAACTAGTACTCGTCTGTATAATGAGCCAATAAAACGCAAGGTCTCGGCGCCTCTTGTGTGTGCTGTTTTCTCTCCGGTGGAATGCTCTGGCAGTGCTCCTCAACCCCTGCAGTCCAGAGGGGGTGAATCTGCTGCACTTAATGGATGGGGAGGACTGCAGAGTGCCTTGTTTCACAGGGAAGCACAAGTGATTGCAGGCTGGAGGGCACACGGATGTTAGGCTGATACAAGCAGACTGGTGGAGCTCAGTGTGAACCCTTATTGCACCATAGAGTGTGACACATGGAGTTAGTGTGTGTGGATGTGTGTGTGAGAGACCGTGTGGGGTGATACAGATACATCACCCAGTCATGTGTCTTGTATCCGGGTGTTGTTGTTTTTTTAAGCGCATCTGATCCTAGCATTGCTCAAAACTGTGTAATCAAGTTTCAAGCTTGACATTTTATAATTTATTAGACACTCATCACTCACGAAAGAACATGCATTAAATTTTTCAATACTTGCAAAGAAAAAATATGACTCATGCTTTTTAGAAACGTGAAGTAATACTAACATTTTGCAATCCTTCAACTGAACCTATATGGGCACATTTCTGACCAACTTAAACCACAATGATTTTAAGTCTTTTTTAATGTTTTGTTTGGATAATTTGGGAAAATGTGACAAAAATGTGAACATTTTGCTGAATTAATTTGTTGCCAACATACAACAGCATAGTAGTTATTTTAGTCTAGAAAAGAACTGGCGTTGAACTGACTCACAAAAAAGGTTTTCTGTACTTGTTGCAGGCAATACCATCTACCTATGGGAATTCCTCCTGGCTCTGCTGCAGGATAAAAACACCTGTCCCAAATACATCAAGTGGACACAGCGGGAAAAAGGCATCTTTAAGCTGGTGGACTCAAAGGCTGTTTCCAAGCTTTGGGGCAAACATAAAAACAAGCCCGACATGAATTATGAGACTATGGGAAGAGCTCTCAGGTAATGGTGTAACCCAGTGTAACCTCTTGTGTTTTCATTAAAGATCAGATTGCTTAATTATCAAAAAACAAAACTAAGCATTTCTTTGACACAGTTTATAATAATTAAATTGTGTCAGTCGTAAAACAGTTGATAGTTTTGACCTCAAGGCTTCTACTTTATTTTATTTAATGTTTTGCTGCCATTTATAGCACTGCCTTTGTTTAAATATGGCTTCTCAAAATGTTTAATTCGCTAGTATAGTGTAATTGTGTTATGTATCCAAGCCAAATGCAATCTCTGCATGTGTGCACAATCTTGTCCCACCCTTACAAAACATTATAACCATGGCTAAGAAATTGTTTGGTCTTTTAGGTACTACTACCAGCGAGGGATTCTGGCCAAGGTGGAGGGGCAGCGTCTTGTTTATCAATTTAAAGAAATGCCACCTGATTTAGTAGTCATAGAGGATGAAGACCCAGGCTCGGATGTAAACTACGGAAACCAAAGATCCACCAATGGGAGATCTGTTGTGCGCAAAGGGAACAGTCGCGCACACAGCCAGCACCATCTTCAGGCCAGGAACATGAAGAAAGAGCCTGAGGATGAGTTTTTCTTCAGAGAAATCAAAGAGGAAGAACTGGACGAACAGCTACATTCTGTTCATATGCTGCAAGCTAGTCAGTGTGCTTTAATTCAGGACCACGCACAAGCACTGAGGTAAGAACAACACACTGCCAATGCTAATGCTAAGTTATAAACATCAGTAACAACAATCGTTATTAGTTAAATATTTGTTATTAGCTTTGTTATATATTTATTAACGGCTCACTGTTACCCAATTTCTTATTTTAATGAACTTTTTCTTGTAGAATCACATACAGTGAATCACTGTATTATTATTATTATTATTATTATTATTATTATTATTATTATTATTATTATTATATTATTATTATTATCATTATTATTATTATTATTATTACTAGTAGTAGCAGTTGTAGTTGTTATATAAATAGTAAAAGTATTTATCAGCAGTGCTTTTTCATTGATAATTATTATTGCTAACCTGGCACAGCCTGTTCTGTCTTGCATGATATAGTTTACAGAACAGTTGTAATTTCTAGAAGAAAGCAAACAAAAAGTATTTTCATAACATGGGCTTGTAAGAACTGGATCCCAAAGGTGGCAACTCTTTACGACAATGCATCATGTTAAATTTTACTTTACTCTGCTCTGTCTCTGTTTTGGTGTTTTTGTTACTGTATCAGTCAGCTGCATATTTTATCAACTGTTCAACATTGTTTGCACTCAGAAAACAAGGAGAATAATGACTACTGCAGTACAACAGACAGTGCTGTTTATTATATTAATAAGGACATTAGTTCTGCTGGGTAGGATTATAAATGTGCACTGTGCAACTTTCGCAGTAGGGCTCTATTAAAAAATAATCCTTGTCTATATTTACTAAGAGACAAAATTAATATTTGAATACAACAAGGCCGACAGAGAAGATGTAGAGACCCAGTTAGATATTCTGTTTGCTGCTTTATTTATGCTAAGACTGTTTGTTCTGTCTCCTAAGGAACATGACAGCTCCCACATCTGTTCCTATGGTAATGACTTCACCTGGATCTCTCCAGTCCATGCCCCTCACAGTTCTGGCTAATGGGGACTCAGCCACTTCCTCTCCCCCTCGGGTCATACTCCACACAGTTCCTTCTGCCACAGCTGCTGCAAAGGAGATGCTCACCATCCAGACAACCTCTCTAACAGGTGGGGCCAGCAGTCTACAAGACGGCCTACTTGTCACCAGCCTAAGCCCCTCCATGGTCTCCTCCTCCACTTCCTCTACTTCTACTCCAGGAGTCATTAGTTCCACTGCTTCAAACATCAATGGGCTGCCTCGCCTGGTCGCCATCAACACCACCTGTGGGCAGACTATGGTGGCACAGCAGCCAGGCACTGTAATTGCTACAGTGCTTAAATCCAGCGACCTCTCTGGGCTGCAGGTCAAAGAGGAGATGTTGGACCCGAGCTACTTCCAGTCTATTGTGAATGATCCATCTCTGGCAGCTAATACATTTGAGAAGCTGGACGAGTCTGAGCTGCCTTACCGGACTGTGATCATTGACAGCAGTCAACAGCACAGCTCTGAGGCTGAAAGTGAGACTATAATAAACGGACATGCCTCCCAGAGCAGCAGCCCCAGTGAAGGCTTGACTCCTGTGGAAGAGCTGGAGGTGCACGGGGAGATGTCTCTACAGCCACAACACACTCTCAAAAACCTGCATGAGCTGCCCATGTCTTTGCAGCTGCCGGCAAACTTTATCCAGATTAAGACAGAGACTGCAGAGGCCTGAGGGCTGCGGGACTCCTCGCGCACTCCTCTAAGAGCTACATTTGAACCTATTTGACCATGAACTAAATATTTCTGCTTCTTCCACAGTAATCTGATCAAAGATCAGGGCAAGGGATCTTGCAGCACAGTGCTCTTAAAGGTTGTTAAGCTCGGCCTCAGGATTTATTGTTTACTCACACATTTGTGACTATGTGCCTAATTTTATTTTTAAGGGATTATTTTATATTAAGTCCCTGTTCAAACCTGGAATTACCTTCGATAAAGTTTTGGCCCAAGAGACAGACACATGCCCTCTAGGAGAAGAGCCATCAGATAAACCAGTGATCTCAGTAAACCATATGTGCCAGTTATTGTCTGACCCTAATGTACTAATGTTATTTTATGTTAAAAGACTTGCTTTATACCAGCTTAAACCAAAACAGGAGACTGAAAGCCAAATGATGCAATCAGATGGGGCATGTCCAGTGACATGCACTGTTTAAAGCAGATCCTCTGCTCTCTCTCAGCTCAGCTGTGTGCCTTATAGGATATTTAAAAGACTTTCTTGGAAACAGCTTGTAAAAGATTAACAAAAGGCTAAATACCTTAGACTTTCAAGCACCTATTTCCTCATTTATTTTGATACAAACTTAAAAGCTATCCATCTTCCAATTTGCGCCTTAAAACACTGTGTTACTATGGAAATGGGCATTTGTGTGTTCCAAGGACAGTGGAACATCAAAGCTTTTTGTATTGAGCAGGAGTCCAAAGGCACCATTAAGATAGTGAGGCACAAATAAACTATGCAGAGTTTATCAGAGACTGTATCTTCAAGGTTTAAAGTGTATTTATATAAAATGGAATATACTATATAAATACATACATGTGTATGCATACAATTCAGATTCAATTTTATGGCCACAACAAATTATTTATTTTGTGAATTTAGAAAGTCTGTATTTAAAAAAAAGCACATTTGACTTCTATGTACATGTGTAAACATGAGGGAAATGCAGTGAATATGAGGATGAAGCTTATGATGATTACTTCCTTTGAATAGCACCAGATGATGTATAATCAGGAGTATTTTGTGACAGAGCTTAATTGTACATTATTACACTGATGTTTTATTGTGCTATATCTTTTTGATTTAATCATGAATGTGCTTATATTCATCCTTATGGTGGACATACCTCCCAACATGCAGACACTTTAAGTATCTCCTCTGTGCTGTTGAATTCATGCCTTTCTTCTGCTCTTCTAGTTCTTCCTCTCCTGCTCTGGGGTCAGTCCTGTATGTGCCTTCTTCATTTGCTGGCCCACTTTGTTAAGGACCTCTCAGGGCAGCCATCTGATTGGCCCCTTGGTCCTGCGTGGATGAAGCCATATTGATCCTGAGCGGTTTCTCGGCTAAATTGGTTGTATTTTCCCCAGACTGTAGCTTCACGCTGAGGGCATTGAGACATACTGACCTCCATCTGCTCCAGCACCTAAGGACAAGACTTAACTGCCGCTAACACAGAGTCTGTTGTAGCACTCTGAATGTATACATAGTTTTTTTAAGTTAATTTGCAAATTTATAGGGACAATCATTTTTACACTGGGTTACATTTGCATTAAAATCTCAAATGACCTTGAGCGAGTGAGGACGAGCTTGTTTCTATCTTGCCTGAGGTATGTCTGCTATTTCTATTTTGTTGCTTGTTCATGTCTTGGGTTGTCAGGAGCCTTCTTTATGCTGAATAGAATAGATTTTTACAGAAAAGCAATGCAAAATTAAAAAAAAAAAAAAATCTCCTTTCATGTACTTCCTTTTGTGTTTGTTATTTTGTTGCCTTTGTGAGTGAAGATACAAGGCCATTTGGAGACCTCAACAAATAAAATGAAACCTTAGGAGAATTGCCTCTGACAGGGTCACTTGGTCAATTAATTTTTTTGTGCCTGGTGTGATACAATTACTTTCATTCTCTTTCATAGTCATATTGCGGGAACGTGCAGATTCGAGGGACATTCGACCACATGACATTTGAAAAGTCTGAAAAAGCCACTGTGGTGACTGGCTGTGAGGGAGCCATTAGCAGACTGGAGACTGATTGGACTGTACTTAAGAGCAGAGCTGCTTCTCTGGTGGCTGTTGGTGGGCGGATGAATACATTAACATATGACATGCCCAGAGCTGGAGACAGGAGAGGAGAGAGTCCCTGCTGCTGTTGCTGTGACTGAAGGATGTGAGTGCTGAAGAGGTGCTGCTTGGCGAGTGGAAAAGTTGCACTGACGGAGATGGATTACAGCATATGTTGTGTGGATGGGAATATTGGCTTGGATGGGGCGCCTATGTGAGATTGCAGTGCAGACGGGAGGCTGGTGCAGGAAACTGGCACGGTTTGGTTTGCCTACTTTGCCTGGCGTCACCTACATCCACACCCTCAATGCGCCTCACCCTCCAATAAAGGGTCTGAGTGGTTATGATGAACAACACAATGGTAGTATGTGTGGCCTCAGGGACTGACAGTTAACTGTACAAACAACAAAATAAGATTAACATTACTGAATGTACTAGTTTGTTTGTAATACCACGACAATTGCAACACTCAAGAAATCCCATTGTTTAAAATGAGCGGATGACCAGAATGTTGCTGTTTAACTGTCAAAATGCAGATCCAGTGAGCTGGTATAATTATATTTACAGGCCTGGCACAAAGTTCAACATATTTTCTGTTAAAAAACAAAACAAAAAAAAACCCTGAAAGTATAGCTTTTACATCAGCCTCATATGATTTTCAACTCCAAATCCAAAGGCAATATTGTTGAAAGGGCTTTAAGTAGATCCAATACTGGCACTGGATATCTGTGCCAATCCATAACATTTTGCCATATCGTTTCAGTCAATATCTTGGTTGTGCCTTTAATTGGACGTGATAAAAAAATGTGCGGGTGACGTTTGTTGGACTACGAAAAATAAATTATGAAAATGTGCGTATTTATCTATCACGCAACCTCAGAATGTCCCAAAACATGATTTTTACTGTCTATTTTTACTGAATTATGTTGAAGAAAGTTACACAGTGCACCTTTAAAATCTGTTATCTCAATAGATTGTCGTAACTAGGCCTCGAAAATAAACTTTGAGTAAGAAAGTGCTTCTAAAACCATTGCTCTGGCACTGAACAAGACACAACCCTTTATTACATTCAAACAGACACTTTGCTTTTTCTGTTCAGCTCTCCCATCGATCGGGCTGCCATATGGTAAGCGAATAGTTGTTATAGATTACCAGTGTAATGGAAAGCTACCAGCATGCTTTATGTGCGCACTGCTCCAACCGGTGGTGACTGAATCAGAGAGAGCCCCGGAGAAGAAGCTTGGAGGGCCCGATGAGAGAGAAAGAAAGAAAGAGAGAGAGGACTATTTGTGTGTCGCTCGCAGCCACTGACACTGCGCGAGTGTTTACTGCTGTGCCACGCTGCCTCTCACAACGGGGACGGCTGAAGGATGACAACTGACATTATTGCGCCTCGAGCTTCTGGCACAAACAGTAGAAAGCAGAGAAAGAGATTATTTAACCACGAGGTCACCAGACTGCCCAGACATTACGCATTGGATCACAAGACTGTCACACAAAATCACACTGTCTGTTTTGATTAGACCACTTCAACAACAAGAAAAAAAAAAGAGAAAAATATGACTTGGAAAAAAGTTCTAAGAGTGCTGCTGAAACGTCCAATCATTCAAATGTGTGAAAAACAACATCTGGATCAAAAAGGCGGCGGAATTGCGCAGGGCCGCAGACTCTCCACAAGATGGCACTGGTAGTACACGCGTCCACCTCTAGATTTCTTGTTGCACAGTTGCTTATTGCTCTAGGTCACTCTTCTAAATACAGACACTCCTTTTGGTTTTCGCTCTCCCCTGTCCAACAATAGTCACAGATCTAAACGAAAAGAAGGAATCATACTGGAAATGAGGAGCAGGAGACGTTTCTCTTCACGTATACCCGTTTTTTATATTAAGTGTCATATTAATTCACTCAAGTTTGATAGTGTATATTGCTCTGGGCAGCGTAGAGGCGGTTTCCTTTGAACTGCGCCACAACCTGCGCGCTTTTTACGCACCACTATCTGTGCTCTCCCGGTGCGCGGTCCACCTTGTCCCCCTCCTCCTCTCCATCAAAACAGTGATAAACAAGCACTCGAGGGGGCATATGAAACACGTGCTTGGTTTTGATATATTCTTACAGTTACTTTTGAAAGGCAAGGGGTTCAGACGAAAGCAGATATGGGCTGCTACTGTATATTATAAGCCTGCTTGCTCTTGGAGATGCAAATCAAGACTATTTAGACAGCAGCTTGCGTTGGCAATCAGATCATTTGTTTTAGATTTCTTCTAAATAAAACATCTCTTGTACAGAACATTTGAGAACGCTGCCTCTGCTGCTACTGCTGAATTAAACATTACTCCTGCTATACACTTCATTTATTCATTTAAACACAAAGCTTTTCACATGCTATAGCTTATTTGAATCAGTCAGCATCTTGACACGCCTTCAGTGGTGATTTGTGCACCCGTGTTTTAGTTCAGTCATTATATTTGACCAAAATATCAACCATAAGTTGTGTGATCAAAACTGAAGACTCAGATGCACGTAAACCAGTTGTGTCAAATTCATTTTGACAAAGGGCCATATTGGCATCAGGGTTGTCTTCAAAGGGCCGGTTATAACTAAAATTAACATTGCCAATTAATCTTTGACCTACTACAAATAATAGTTGTATTTGATTATTGTATATTTATTGAAATGACGAATACTGAATATACATCCACATTAGTCTGAAAAAGGACTAATTCTTTAAGTTTCAGACAAATAAGACACCGAGATTACTCCTGGCACTAATACAAAATTAAAGTAAACCTTTTATGACCTTGAGGCCAGCATGAAATGAAGTGGAGGGCCGCATCTGGCCCCCGGGCCTTGAGTTTGACACGTGTGACGTAACCAATAATATAGGCTTCTGTCCTCAGATCCTCCTTCTCAGCAAGGACAAAAAAAAGAGAAACCTCAAAGAGAACCACAATAAAGGTGAGATCCACTCCCACTCCCAAACAGGTTATAGATGTGACCATAACAGGTCTAGTCCAGGTCTATGCTAAGACTTTGTCATAACAGAACAGCTCCAGGTCAAAGCCACGATTACCCACACCTCACAAACTGATGGCACAACGAAATCAGTTTAAATTGATGTTAAACACAGCGACACTTTTGTCACACAGGTTAAAGCTGCTGGAAAGTAACGCAAAGTGTATATAATAATAATATATTTACAGCAATATGGGCCACGTCCAGTCCAAACTGTTTGGAAGTCTAGATTTGGATTGTTGGCTGCCTATTAGGGACCCCAAAGGCTACACAAATTTACGTTTTACAAGTTACCTTTTTACATTTCAGATTAAACTAACTACTTCTTTAAACATCTAACGCTCAGTTCAGTACTTCATCATAAGTATCAACATGGAGTCTGCATTTGCTTTCATTGCTACCATTTGCATCTGTCCCTTACTCGACTTCACAGCATTCTATAAAGATTTTAATTGTCGCATATCTTCCCACTTTCAAGTTTGACTTTCATGGTTAATATTAAACTTTTTTTCTAGTCCCAGAGGCAGGAAGCAGCTCTGAGGGAAACCAACTGTAATATCTGTATCAACCTTCTCCACTCAGGGTCCTAACCGTCCCATTCAAACGCAAGTCTCAAGGCTTCCACGGTAATTTACTGTCTCCACCATGGCACAAAAGAAGCCCTCTTCAGATTCCTCAAGAGACATAGTTGGATAGATAACTTCAAAAAAATAAAATAAGTATATTGCTGCAAATTCTTATATTTTAATAAGCAAAAATGGAAACAGTAAACTTTTTTCTATTGTGCCTTGGGGGCTTCTGCTGTTCACTTGTCAGTTTATTTGAAGCATGTTTGCAATTACTGCATTTGTTAACTCACAACGCCACTATTCTTTACTTGACACATTGCTCGGGGCCATTGCCATTATTGATTTAAAAATAACATTATAGTAGCAAGCTTGAACTCTCATTTATGAGCATATCCATAACACATTTACATAGAGTAATATGTTTTGAGCCAAACCAGGTTTCCACTGCCAAATATTATTGATGTAGCTGATGATATTAGCATACGCAGCCTCCTGACATGAATCAAAAACAATATTTACTTACTGGGAGAGAGCTTTTATATACACAATGCTTTATTACAATGCTCTCAGGAGACATGATGGAATGCAAAACAAGAAAAGCTATATAGGCTTGTGGATGTCTTTGTCAGAACGCTGGTTTAATTTCATGCTAAATGTTTCTGCTAATGAGCACTGAGGCTAATGAAGACGAGAGAGAAGATGTGTCTATTATATGGATTGCAAGGCACACATTTCAACAGCTTAGACATAAACACCCCAGGGTATTAAGTTCTTGGATACTGTTTCATTTGATAGCGACAAGTCAGATTATTTGATACAATGAAATTTTAATTGAAGGAATCACAAAGAGATATACAGTAATGCTTCAAAGTGACAGATGAGTACAATTCACCAGCGCGCTTAAGCACCTTGTTGAAAAGATGACAATTGCAAATTCAGATGTGGCTTTTCTGGGTTTGAGCTAGCCAGACAAAAATGTACAAATCATCTCAGTGACACAAGAACACAAGGAAATTAATAGATTTTGTAGCAATGTGACAACGGTTGGCAAAACTAAAATGACAGTTGTAGTGTAGCGGACATCTTCAAAGCGTTTGTCATTTGAGCATTTCCTATTTCTGCTCTACACTGTTACAACCTAATTGAGCTTTTTTCAAACTTTTCAGGCTGGTACCTCCAAATATGCAATAAGTTATCCTAATTTCATATAATAGGGGATGTTTTTGAGAATAGTAATATTATATCAACTACTACTATTTCTTTATTGTTTTATTGATAATGATGTCAGGATGTAAAGTGTACAGCAAAGTAAAATTTAAATTTCATTGGTATTCCATTTATTCTTCTTTTAGAGTAAACTCTGAAATCATAGCATTACTTCACAGGTCCCATACCCTTGAATAAAAGCTTAGAATCAACGTAAACCAATCAGCAAAATGTTGTATATTTTCATTTTGGCTACACACCCATCCTGCACTATGATAGCTTGTTGCAAATACACGATAAAGATATATTTTTTGAGCAAAACTCAATCTGTCCTATGCCTCCTCAGATTCTTTTTAGACAAGCCAGCCATTTCAACTTTAATGGAAAAGAAATAAACATAAAACTATGATCACTTGGCAGTTAAGTGAAGTAGCTCATCATTTAGCACCTGTTAATGCCACAAGTCAGTATTTTGTCAAAGCTTATGTATCAATAAAATTGTTCACAGTTTGCTGTGTTGTGTGCAAATGTGGTCGGTGGTGAAATTAACATCAATTCTATATGTGCTTATAATGTTGTGCTAGATCAGTGCATTGTCTGTCCATGTATTTTATTAGATTTCAGTGTTGTGAAGCTGATGCATGATTTTTGGACTACAAAATAACATACAGACATAAAATGGGTATAAAAACTAAATAGCATAGGAAAATATACTGAGAGAGAAAATAACATGCCATTTGTTTTATATATGTAAAAAAGTATTCTTAGGATAACTATAAAAACGTTAAATAGGATGAGTTTGAAGTAAAATGTACAAGACAGTGCTCTAGTATTTTATTAGTGACATTTTCAAGCGCTATCATCTTAGCAGGAAATTTTCATTGGGTGACAGTTGATAAGCAAACCTAAAAAGAGCCCATAGTAAATTGCTTTGAATGCTTGAAGTCCCAAATAAACTGTTTAGACTGACTAATGCTCAATGGGCCAACTTTCTGATTGGGAAATAATTGCGTGCAATGGACTGCTTTGCTCTCACAAGTGGTCTGGAATATTTATCACCTCCATTGCACTCTCCCACTCCTACAGAGACAAAAAACACATCTTTCCCTCTTAGATTCGTCCAAGCATGCGGGCGATCCACCAGTTGCACGGCATGACAATTTGACAGATGGTGCGGCCTCCCTGGTAGTAGTAGGGCCACGGGTTGAAGCCACCCAGCGGCTCGTGGTAGCGGCGGCAGTAGCGGTAACCACGGCGACAGTGCTGGCAGCAGTAGCCGAGGTCATCCAAGCGGTTATCCAGCTCGATGCCGACGTCCCTCTGCAATAGTACACGAGAGGTGGGACAGAGGGTTAGATTCGGACGCACACACACATGACAAATGCCAGTGGTCCCAAAGGCAAGGTGAGGAGAGGAAAGGTACAGTCAGAATGGATGGGCCTGTTGTGGGTCGGGAAGGTGTTTGTAAGAACCAAACGCAGTCAGAGCTGATAAGAAGTGATGCAAGTTGCTCTAGGACATCACTGTTATTGGTTGTATTGTGAATTTAATGCATGTTTTCGTGTTATTTACATTAGTGTTTTTCTACCAGATCTGCGTGGACCCTTGGGACCAGAGGAGACTTCAAAAAACAAAAAAACAAAGGAAAATGGCAATTGACGTTATATGCAAAGTTACGATGTACTGAGTGTGAGACAAAATTTGGGGGGTCTTGGGACAAAAAGTGGGAAACTATGCACAAAATTTGCCATTATGTCTTTACACACTTGATACTTGTACAAACTATAAGCTTTGGGTTTGAATGTTTTTGCACATCTACACTGTATTACTGTGTGCTACAACCCAGCTTTCAGACTTTTCACCAACGTGAAACAGACATATTTTGTATCCACTTTCTGTTGGTTTCAAACTAGCTGCTGATTTGCTAGAAATGTAAATCATTTTAAATAATTCTAAAACTTAGCATTGTATAATAGTGTGTGGGAGTAGTGTACAACAAAATGTATAGTCTTGAGGCAACCTGTGAAGCAAATTTGCTAAAGAATGTGGCCTCAGCCGTAGAAGTTTTTGGTAACGTACCAAATTCACTTTAGAAAAATTAACCAATACAATGGGGAACTAGTTGCTAAAAACAGTGCCACTAAATTATTGAGAAAATATTAGGACTGAATAACTTTTACTCACTGAGCACAAATTATTTCAAATCCATAATAATATTATGATCTGAAGACACACAGATTAAGATGTGACAATGTCTTGATATCTGCTCGGTTGACTCAAGCTGGCAGAGAACAGCATGTGATGTAGCCTAATCCTCTCTTGACCTTTCTATTATGCCAGACCGAAGGAGCTTCACTGTGGGCTTGACATTGCTCTCTCAGTCTCTCTGACAGTCAACGACACTCTGGCGCTCAGTAGTTACCAGCATAATTACACTATTCCTTTCATCTCTGACCTCTTTAACTCCCCCGACAGAAACTCACACTCTGCCAGCACCAAAATGGCCGACTCCCCCTTCCCTCCAATCGAGCATTCAAATTAGCACTCCCCACGCCTTGGCGCCCTCCCCCTGACCTTGACTTTAAGTGCGCACCACATTCCTAAAGCAATTAGCAGCGTAATGATCGCCCTAACAAGGATTCTTTCATTTACGCTCGCTGGCTGCCTCGGAATTTATAGAGGTGGGCCAAGCGAAAGGTAAATTGGGTAGAATTAATGGCCCTTGGATTTTTCCATTGTACGTTGTGGACTGGCGGGGGTCGCTTGGCACAACTTTGAACGAGAACAACTCCAATTGGGGGTTCACTGGAGTGCCACTTAACTCGCCACTGGAAGGAGTCGGAAAGCATTTGACCACATTTCAATCTCTTTTAGCAAATGGATCCGTGGAGACGTACCTAAAAGCAAGGCGTTGAGCAGAAGGAGAAGTAAGGCGCACTGCTGACTTCAACACTCCACAACAAACCAGCATAATTCCCTTTGTAAGCGTTTAAAAAATGACTCAGCTAACATGCAGTGGGGCAGAACAAAACACATCCACTGCTGGGAATAGGAAATGTGTGTGAATTGTTTAAGAGGACAGGACCCACAGGAGCACACGGAGAGCCCGGGTAGTCCCCTGCTATATTATGGAAGGGATTTAGAGGCTGACTTTCATCTCTGCTGAAATAGTGGGGAGTCCATCACAGGCATTTGCATTTTTTCCTCTTCATGCAGGGATTGTCAGGTAAGGTATTGAATATTGTACAGTTTAGTCATAATTAGTCTTATTGCAGAATAATACAGCATATAAATAAATGAATGAATTAATGAATTAATTATCGAATTAATACATTCATAAAAAAATTAATAAATAAATGTACAAGTTACCAACTTTTTGTTTTGCTCGAGACAACAGGTGTCCAAACTGTTTTCACAGTGGGCCACTTATATGGAGTGGAAGGCCATACAATCCACGTTCGTGAAGTGACTCATTCAAAAAATTTGCATTTGACCTGATTTTGATAAACCACCATAAGACTGTTTTGTTGCAATAAATAAATAATAAAAACAGTGTTTTTGCTGAACCCTAATTCTAACCTGCAGGAGGGCCTCTTTCTATGAAAAAAATTTCCTTTAGTTGTATTTTTTGTACAAAGTATTGTTTTACCTTTCTATTCCGAAAGTTCAGAAAGTTACACAGTAGACCTTTAACCAGGCATTGAACATTCATTCAGGTTCCATAGACATAAAAATGTTTATTTTGACTAAGACAGAAGAATGACTCAAATTTGACCGTAAAAACTACTCTTTTGTAATTTCAGCCAATCTAGCAGGACGTCTGAGAGCCAAAAACAATTGGTCCGGGGGCTGCATTTGGCCCCCGGACATGCCTGACTAAAGGTTCCCAAACATTTCGGACTGGTATCCGAAATGTTGGAACCTTGCAATCATCTCGCCATCTCCACAGCAAACTGAATTTACATTTTTAGCAATTGCAAAACACTCAAATATGCATTTACCTGCATTGTTTTAGTGGTTTATTACCCAGATTATGCTTTGCAAACTGTGAGAGACACTCAGTTGACCTCTGTCCAGCGGACGAGCACTTAAATTTAAAATAACAAATAAAACAAGCTCGGCACAATATAAAAACAGAATACAATTTTTGTCGAATTTATTTGGTCAGTTTAAGGATTGCTAAAGCTGATGTTGACAGCTGAGGCTTGAAGACACTGGATTTGGCATATTTTGGGTATTTTTTTTTGTCTGTATGAGCTTATAATACAAACTGTGTTTGATTCTTCCCAGAATGACTGATTTCACTCTAAATTAGATGGTTACAATGTTCTTTTTAAGATTGTAACATTTTGCTCAGAGTCTGTTCACAACAAATAGGTTTTTTGACCTGCTAGAAAGATCTCAATATTCTTTCGTTGGTGCACTGAATGGAAGTTTGGCAGCCACTCCTCCATCAGTCTGTATTGAGATGGCTTTGGTGCTTATACTTTTAGTTGTCTGTTTTTGTGTCATTTTGTCAGTGTCATTTTGGAGAACCAGGAAGCACATTTGAGGTGGCATAGCTTTATGACACAAGTGATTATAAATGGGACAGTATGTGATGACATGATGAACGTGACAGAATTACACAAAGCCAAACAGCAGCTTAAACACATAGGAAGGGACACTATCAGGGAGAGCTAACGTCTGATTTATTACTATGACAAGCACAGCATTTTAATGATTTATTGTCTCAGTCAAGTTTCAGGTCAGTGGCTTCCAGGCAACAATCTGTTATGGAAACAACACGAAAGCTGTCAATGGACCAACGATAATCTTATCTGCTCCTAACAGCCGCAAACCGTGATGCTCGAAAATCTCCCCTCCAAAAAAATCGCAAAATGAGGGCAATATTTTATTCAAATGAAACAGCAGTTATCAAAGCAAACAAACCAGTATGTGGCACGCTAGCTCAAAGACAATTAATCAGAGCTATCCTTTTAAAACATATTATTCAGCGCTGAGTGTTGTGTGATGTTGGCGCCGATAGGACCGGTTCACCTTGGGAAATCTGAGGCACTTGCACACAAACAAGCTGCATTAATGAAGAGCAAAAGCCATTACCTCCGCGCTACATCTGATTTCATCACACACACTCCCAGAAACCTCAATGCATATTATGAGCTATGAATGAGCGAAGTCAGTCATTCAAGTCATCAAAGCACAACCTCCTTTAATCTGTGCATGTGTTGGTTATATTTCACACGGCTCTACACACCGAGCACAAGCGTGGCTGTTTTCATTAAATTTCAAATTCATTCTCGGATCAAAACAGCAGCGATAACAGTTCATAGCATGCTCAGAAACCTGCGACATGTGAAATACAGAGATCTGCAATTCTCATCTCGTGTCGGAGGAGGCTGACAATGAAATGGATTGTAAGTGAATGAAGACAATATGTATTTTAGTAAACTCCTGTGGCTTCTCCATGTGATAAGATGCTTTCAGTTCTTTTGGAAGCAAATAAAAAGTTATGCGAGTACAGAGTTGTCACATAATCTGAACATGATATTTTCATTTTGGCTACACACTCATCTAAAAACTGGATTTTATCTCTTACAAACTTGTTAACACTGAATCCGGGCCACCTTGCATGTCTGTATTAACTTGTTTGTTTTATGATTTCACTGTCTTATTACTGCTTTTAAGCTCTGATAATGCTGCTAATGTACTGTCTATTGTATTGTTCTATAGCTGAACTTATTTTGTTAGATTTATTATTTGTGCTGCCTTGTGAGTTCTAATGTAACTCTTTTTGTATTTTTAGGCTGTCTTCTGTACTTCTGACAAAGGACTACAGATGGAAACTAGTCTTCTGGCTAACTTGGGCATATGCAAATGTTGTGTTGGTCAATGTGCACTGTCTTTGTAAAGAATAAAGAAAAAACAAAAAAAACTGTGGCTTGTTGCAAATTTTGATAAAGTTACATTTTTGGGCAAAACTCAATCTGTCTTTTGTCTTTTTAGATTTGTATTGCACAAGCCAGTTATCTTAAAGTTGGGATAGCTAACTTTTTTACTTCTAAATAAGTAAACTTTGTGTTTTCTACTAAAAGGTTTATGGTAAATGCAATGCTTCGTGAAAAAAATGAGACCACTGAGGACTGTCTGAACTGAATAATAATGACAATAAAAAAGTTCTAATCAGGAGCCGAATGCAGCTCTCTCATTGGCTGTGCTTGGATGGTCCTCTCCAAAATGAAAAGGCTACATGTCAATATTAACAATGTGCCGACGGATTTATGAGAGGAAGCTTTCAGATTTTAAACCTAAATCATGTTTACGGTTTCAAAAAAGCTTGACTTTATGATCTCTTGCCAGTTACTGTAGGTGAAATCATCCTTTCGTCATTGAATGAATGCATTTCAATAAACTCATGAATAAATAAACATGATCGCACTGATGTAGTAAAACAGGAGTGTAAAAAGGGGGACAAACAATTCAAAACAAAATATAGAGTCTAGAAAGAAGTCGGTCTATTGTGTGAGTATTGAGTGTAGTGTCTGCTGTAGAGCAGATTAAAACATGTTTTTCTAATCAATAGTCATTTTAAAACAGTTTAGAATAGAAACAATGGCAACTGCTGTGCTCCAATAACAAAGCCAAGGATTATTCGCAGCATCTGTTAGACGTTTCATAGAGAGGCGCTGTCATATGACTCTCATTGTCCACACTTTTTACACAAAAGTAACCTCATTTTAAGTACTCTCATCTGAAATGAATTGAGCTTCATCATTTTCCATGTAGACAGTTTATTTTTATCACTATTTATACAACACTCCTTCTTTGTGTTCTCAGAGCATTAGCAATAGAATTTTTTTGTTCTTTTTTCACTCGCATTTGTAAAGCAATATTCTTCCCTGGCGGCACGGTGGCAGAGCGGATAGCGTTCTGGCCTCACAGCAAGAAGGTCGTGAGTTCGATTCCCGCTCAGGCCCGGACCTTTCTGTGTGAAGTTTGCATGTTCCTCCCCGTGTCTGGGTGGTTTTCTCCGGGCACTCCGATTTCTCCACCAACCAATAACATGCAAGCTAGGGAGCGCTTGGTGATAGTCGCTAGGTGTTTAGGCAAATCGACTCTGCTAAGTTGCCTCAGGGCAGCTTACTATCACTGAGTGGGGAGGGGTTCATCTCACTGAGAAGCGCTCTGTGACTATCTGTCTGTGAAACGCGCTATACAAAAAATAAAGATTACTGCCAACCCTCAGTCTTATTCTTTTAACATATTAGATTACTGAACCATTAAAGTTTTTTGCCCCCATACTTAATAAATGTGTAAATGTTGTGGAAACATAAATAAATGCACTCATAAATCAGACCTGTACACATGTTCTTATCTTTAAACATTTTATAATTTCAAAACCCATGTGAATCACTATATGACACTTTTGGTGAGGCTTGATTGGCTGTGCAGATTGTTGCAAGCCTTCTTCACATCTGAGTCCAAGAAACTTCTACATGAGCTGAAATATAGTGATCAAAAATCCTTGCTCGTGAAAACTAGTTATGTATTGAGAGTGTGGAGGTTCAAATACACATAAAAACATACTTTTTTCACAGTTTAAAATGTGGCTTTCGTGCCAGATTTGCCTTGTGTGCGAGTGAGCTGGCTGTTGGTTCACATTGAAGCCACATCCTTGGTTGCGTGGGTCAAGGACAGTAGTGGCGTCCCTTCAGCCCTGTCACGTGGTCGTTATTGGGCTTGAGTTTTCCAGGGCCACCTCTGATACATACTGCAGTGACATGGCAGCTGTGGCAAAGGTCAGACTCATATATCTGCAGGGCTCTGTCACAAAGACTCAGACCATTATTGTGCTTTACAAAGTGTGTCGGCTGCTGAAATTCAGACTTCAGAATACATTTTTATTTAGTGAGGAAGGGCAGTGTGGCGACAAATTGGGAAAGTTCATGGAGTTAGCTGGTAGCAGTTATAGTACGTGGAATTACTTCACATGTCGGTGTTATTTAAGTCTTTCATGCAATATTCAGACTTTTAATTATTTAAGCACTAATTAATTAATAAAATATTTTACAAATAAGTGACACAAACAATCGCAGAGTCTCATCAGCTTTTTTGGCACAGCCTACACATTTACATGGACTGTGAGAAAAGGAAGAAGCAGAGAATAGAAAAGAAAGATAACACATGTGGCATCCTGCTGGCATGCACCAGAGTTCAGACTCCCAATTACAGGCTGTGGGCTCCCGCGTGGTCACAAAGGCTTTTGTTATCGCTGGACCCACACAGACCACACAAAGTTATGGGATGAACTGCTGTGGGATGCATTGCTCTGCTGATAGAGGTAAAATGTTTCAAAAGGGGAAGCTAGCGTTTTTATCCCCCTGGTATGTTTTAATTGCATGGTGTGCTCTATTTCTTGCTGCACACATTGAAAGGAGATGAAATTGAGGAGTTGAGCGGGAGGTGTATCTGGGACGAGTCTGATAAATGTCAACATTACGGGACGTCTCATTTTAGTGTGTCTCTGGCTTTGAAAAGAAGCCTGAGGAAGAGTCATTATCTTGAGTTTAGCTTTAGAGCCTATTCACCTGTAAGTGATGCTGGTACAGTCCTATCTTTAGTGTGCAAGTTCATTTGTTTGGATTTCTGTGTATTTCTGCTTTAGAAATTCCTCTGAGTCAAGGATAATTAATCATGTCTAACTCCAAAATATGCCACTTGGCCTTCCTTTTCATCGTATGTGCTTTGATAATTAAAGCATTATTAATAAATGTAACCTATCTCTGTGACCTTGAATGTGTTCCTTTGTACAGCGCTCTGTAGAGCCTCAGAAAAAGATGAGAGAAATGCACTAACGGCTGCTGTAGGCATAAGCTACGGCCTTTGAAAGGCTGGATATTCCTCTCAATTAATGGGAGACATTAAGGGAGTCTACAGTGAACTGGCCTTACTTAAACAGATATAGAGCAATTGCCATGCCCTCCGGTGCACAAAGTCAGTTTTTACATCAATTAGTGAGTGATTTCTATGCAAAGAGAATGAAGGCAGAGCAAAGGCATATGGGAGGGACAAATGTAAATGTCTTTATACAGCAGACTGAATCAGGTCAACACATGGAGCACTTACGTAGTCGTTTACAGGAAGGTGATTCAGGACGTCACGAGTGACCCGCTGACCTATGACCTCAGCATCAGGTGAGTCCACCTCCAGGTCCTCAGCATCTGAAGCAACGAGAGAAGAGAAGTGTTTATATTTTGTTATGAAAAATATAGACTCTATGTGTTTCTGTACCAAAAGTAAACCACCAGATGACCATCAGTCTTTAGCAGAATGGTAGCAGTAGCCAGGGCAGCTAGTCCCACTGGGCTCAGTTATAACCCGCAGGAATGCCCTCCAGTGCTGTGTTAATGGGCAGCAGTGCCCCCTGCTCTTACCACTTAGAGGGGTGGATGGATCCAGTGGATGGGCAGCTCTTGGCAAATCTCCCAGATCTTGGAGTCGAAGAGGAAGGCTGGGTTAATGATGGGCTCCTCGGCAGGAACCCACACTCTGGAGTCTTGCACCACCTTCACATGTGTGCCATCGACCGACTCCTGTGTCTGAAACACACAGCTCTGCTTAACTCAACTGTGTCTCCTCAACTGTTTCATCTGTCACCTGTGTGTCCACAGAGAGGATCCTGGCTCTGCCCTCAGGCTCTCACCCTGTCATACCCCTCCATCAACACGTGGCATGCTTCTTTTCCTATACATAATTGAATTTCACAGACAGTGATGATTTGACTTTTAAATTACTTTAGAAGTGGTCTTCATTACTTTAAGTGTGGCAGCAATATCATTTAATGTGACAGACACATTAAAGCCTTGTATTCCCCCCTCCTCATCAGCTCCATACTCCCACCCTAGCCACAATGCTCTTCTTGGCACCCAGTGCGATCACCATGTGTAATTTGTTGATACGGCAGTTCATGAGCTGTAAAGTAAACTATTATTGCTTAATGATAGGGCCTACATGTCAGTGTTGTCTAATAGAGACATATGAAGACACTTGGTTATGCTCTCCCATAACAGTGCACATATTTATTTTTCTTCATGTATATGTAAATAGGCACACACAAATAAACCCCTCGTCTCATTCCCCTGTTAATTAGCAGCCCCGAACACAAAAACAGTTCACTTGACTAATGTTTGTACAAGGTGATTTTCTCCCAGTCTAAAGCTTAATTGCACATTAGTTAAGCTTGACGTAGGATCCTGGGGCTATAGTCAGAGTAAGATTCATTTATATTAGGTTATGCTTCCCTCTTCCCATTGGATGCTGCCATTCTAACTGGAATTAAAATAAGCTGGTTGCATTCTATCATCAACAATGGTGTCATAATATGTGACATGTCTCCAATCACATGCTTGTGTAGTACCAATTAATTACATGGGTCTATTGAGCATTCATATACATATTTTACTGCATGCACATTGTGATTCATTGTGTTATGTTCCGATGCCAAGGGGTGGGAACATGTCTTATCTCTATGGCATAGGTACAACAAGTCATGATGGAGTACGATAAATAGATAAAAGAGTTCATAGTCTAAAACAGGGCTATTCAATATGTGGCCACCCAACCAAAGAAATCTGGCCCCTGACGCATCTTCCAAACAAGAAACTATAATTGTTCTTTAATTACTGTTATAATTTAAGGGTTGTCTGTCTAGTCTAACTAGTCTTGCCCTCATTTGGTTCCTGTCCTGCATTCGAATGGCAATGTGTAATGCTGGTCTTTTGTATTTTAGTTTTCCATATAAACCCAATGTGGCTGTAGGTATTTTTTAATCCTCAAACAAACTTAATGTTGGGGATATGTTGTGTGAGCCCAAGCTGTGTTAAAAGTGGTGATGTGTGCTGAACCTCCGGTCCAGGGGGCGCTGCTCATGTGAAAAATCTGTATGTCCGGAAAATAAAGTTAAATAGCTCTGGTCTAAAACAGACAATTTGTCCAGCAGTTTAAAATTAGCAACCAGCTAGAAACCAACCTCACTTCAGTTATTGGACCTTTAGAGACAACACATTTTCTGAATAACTTTTTTTTTGCCATCCAAACACTAACTTAAGTAGTTTTAAGACAGACTTTTATTGTCTCCTTTCATTGGCAAGATATTCATTTTGAATTTGCAAAGAAAACTGATAATGCACATTATATGTGTATTTATTCAGAACATAGGGAAAGACATGCATATCTGACCAATGAACTTTCAGGGAAGAATGTTAACCACCATGCTTAAGGTGCTCTTATAATAGTGTGAGTAAAAAAGATCAAGGTTGGGTCAGACCTTTTCATTCATGAGCTCAGAATCAGTGATAAGGTTAGATATGCTTATTGTGCCTGTAGGAAAATTTGTCTTGAGCATTCTTTCTACCCACTCTTTAAACTTGCTAGTCAGGGGCAATGATCTGCCAATCAGGACAACCTTAACTGGAAGACTTTACCAAATGAGTTTTGGGTTGTTCAGTGAAATCCAAAGCCTGAAAAAAATTTGCAGGGAGAAACATGGAAAAATGGAGTTATATGAGCAAATAGCCATGCAGTAATGCAGGCAGCAGTGTATAGCTTAGAAGAATTGATATAGACTTGTGTGTCCTGCAAGACCATTGTTCACTTCAAATCTACGACTCAGGAGGTGTCTAGCTGAGCCTTTGACAAGCTTTTCCTCACTTTTAGAGTGCTGAACAGTTAGGCTAATGATGACTCAAAGGACTTAGTCTTTGGTGCAGACTATTGCTTCTGCAAGGAGTTCGAGCACTGACCAGTCCAGTGGCTGCAGAAATTAAAAATCAAAGTGAAGAAACACAAACAACCCTCTCTAATTGGACCTCTTAACCACTGAAGCCAACTGAGCCTGCTCCGAAAAGTAAATGGGGGTCACGACACAGGGCATACAACACAACTTCCACTGCACCACTGAGAAACGAGTCCAATAAGTTGAAGGAGAGAGCGCCTTAGGGAGCAGAAGGAAAGGTCAACATTTTAGCATGGGGCAGGGATTTCTAAATGCTAGTTGACAAGCGCAGAGACAGCTTGATTACAGTGATCTTCTGTCAGGCACGCTTTTCTATTCTGCTATTGACAAATGGTCTATTATTATGGAGCATTTTTTTAACCAACTATTGAAACATGGGAATGATTGAAACTTGCTTTGTCGCTGGCTTTTTGTGTATGTGAGTTTTTTTTGCCAACAATGCACACCTTTATTATACACCAAATAATGCAGTAGTTGATGATTTTATCCTGCCATTATGTCCCCAAGTAGAATATGCAGACTACATGACACAATATGAAAAACCAAATGCTTTTCTTGAAACACAGCTTTCATACCCACAAGTGATGCCACACTGTGGAGGACAGTGTTTCTTTGGACCGTGAATCATGGCTAAGACTGCTCTTGGGGAAACTCTTGGTGAGAGTTGCTCAAAGGCTCTGAAACCCAATACATCATGTTTTTGGTGCAAAGTCCCACTGGTCGTGATACAATTCACCAAGCTCATCTCCTCATGCAGACCAAACAAACAGTTCATTCAGGGAGAGTCCCGTGCTGTTCAACTGTTTGCACTCATCGTCTGGATCGGTGGGAGGTTTTGAGGTTGCTGGGTGAGTTACGGTCATCCATATTAATTGGCTGTTTAATGGAGCCAGAGGCCTCCACTGACATTGCTGAAAGCTGCGACGGAGGTGGCTGGCAATTTCCATGTCAGACTGGGGGTATAAGGATGAAGCTCAGGGATTACTCCCTCTAACGCTTCTCGGAAGAAACAAATTGAAAAAGCATGAAAACATCCCAGCAAACAATTCATGTTTGTCACCTGATTCTAGCTCGCAGGGAATGGTTTTCTTATCAGCCACTTGCAGTTTTCCCACAATTTTTCCTATTGTTTTTCTTGTTGGCCCCGGTGCTTGAGGAGGTTGCTCTGAGCCCTGGCTTTTAAACGCCTGAAGCAGGCTTAACTGCACACTATTAGAGTTTGGCTCTGACCCTGTGAGCTGCATGTGCTGCACCTCCTGCTGCAGATGGAGAGCAGTGCAGACGTGGGAGGACTTTCACAGAGCAGGGGCCAGGGCCAAATGTGAGGACATCGTTCTGCAGGGCACTGCAGAGGTCAATGTCAGTGGCTCTTTGATATTTATATCCCATGTTTCTGTTGGAAAACAACTCTGGTGCAATATGTCAGTCATGTAGTGATGCACTGTGGAAATTGTTTGCTGAAAAACATATACTGTATTGTAGAAGTATAGCTTTTTAATACAGGTCAGATAGAATTGGAGGTCACTTTTGATGTAGGTGGATAGTAGGCCCACTCCATAACTGTTTCCCTGTAAATGATCTTTGAAGTGAACTAAGAATTGCTTTTATTGGACTAAGAAAATGCAGTTACCCTAGGTAAAGTATGTCACAAAAACAGGATGTTTGAACACAAGAAATCAATAATACTATGCCAGATATTTATGGGAAAAGACAAGCCATTGTGAACCAGTGAAAGAAATTAGTAAGTCTACCAAGTGCATAAAAGTGGCAGAATAGCTCCCGACATATGGTGTCGTCCTTGTGGATCAGACACAGGGATGAGAGAAGTAAAACAAAACAGCATTTGTTTTTGTACATAACAGCTTGTGTGTTCTTAAAAGTTAAAACTGTGCCTTAGTTTTGCTTGGACTCCAAATTGGCTTATTCTGTATTTTAGATGAGACAGTGAACGTCAAATACTGTATATGCCAGCTACTTCTTTCCTTCTACAATGGGAAATGTAAATGAGCGCATGCTTGCAGTAGCGACATTTGAATGAGGGATTTTCTCTTTGAACATACGGCCCACTCATTTGAATTGCACTGTGACACTGAAAAAAAAGGAATTCTGATTGATTGAATTTCTTGGTCTTCTTTTTCTGAAGTTTGCATACAAGAATGGGACACGATGAAAAAATAAAATAAATTACTCTGAAGTTGGATAGAAAGCTTGTGAATTTAGTGCATTCCTTAGAATACTGTTGTAATGGCTTGCCTTTCACTTAGCCATTTCTAGCACCCTTCCCCTTTAGGCTATTTGGATGGAGCCTTTGGAAGAGATGATTAAATATTAATATTTAAGGCTCAAGACTGACAGCAAACACTATTTGATGTGAGCCACAAAGCAGCTACGGGCTTGTGGACAGCCTTTCAGATGGTTTCACACACACCGCAAGCCTTGGTTTATTCTGTGCTGTGAGAGGCTGGTGGAGATAGGATAAGATGGACAGGCTGCGGATTCCTGCTCTATTCTGGTTATCTCTCCTGCAGTATGCATGACAGCCAGCTCTGGACTACAGACGAAAGAGGAATGCATAGGCGTACCTGTGACTGTGCGTCCTCAGTCTCCATCTCTGTCACCTGGGGAAGGCTCCGGGTTTGAGTCCTGATGTAGCACTTCTGATGTTTGGCAAACCGGATTCCTGTAATTCCCTTTGAAAACAAAACAAAGGGAAAAGAAAGGGATGCATTCTCATGTTATTCAAAGCTATGTGGCATTACATTTCTCTGACCCTAGATATTGCAAAAGTTCTGAAATAATTATTTGAATTATTTTAGAATTTTTGAGGTCATGGTGATGTCATTACCTTGTCAAAAAAGTTGCAGTCTAGAATTCTGACACTGGAGAGTGATAGTTATATTTACAAGCCATTTATTAGGTTGATCTATGACTCTTTTATTTACTTTTTACAGTGTTTGGCTGCTCAAAATTCACAAATCAACATTTCAAATCAACAGTTTGCAAAATATAACAAATTGGTTTATCTGCAATTCTGTTTAAAGAATACAGAATAACAGACACAGCAGGGAAACTAATGGTGCCAATTACCAGCTAATATTTTAATATCGGGTCGATACTGTTATTATATCCAATACCAAATGTGCCATCCCTAGCTGCAGCTGTCTGTGTGTCTAATCAATCACACTACTTCTTATACCTCTAAACTCCACCCCCTCAGTTCTCCAGGCTCCACCCATTTTAGCAGCTCTAGCTGAAATATGATTTAGTGTCTCGGTTGCAACCTAACAAAGTCACTTAGGATACAGTAATGTGAGTAGAGTTGTGCGTTTTGATCTTTTCTGTGTGCAGAATATAAAAATGGATGAGCAGTTAGCTCTCACACCACTATGCTTGATTTCAAACCTTTAAAAAAAGAGACACGAGGTTTCCAGTGACAATTGTGAGAAGGGAGAATATTCTACGCTGAGTGGCCACATTGAATTAGCCAGTCACAGGCCCCTGTCAGTCCTCTTAATCTGCGCAGTCAAGTGTGGCACTACTCTCTTCAGCTCCACTCCACCACCATACGGACTGTAGCAGCGCCTTTCAATTTTTCGACAGCCACAGTACAAGCAAGAAAGATCTGTTAATTCTCTTCCCTGGTGCCATTCTCCGTTAATCTAAGAAAGTCAGCCGGAATGAGCCTCCAAGACTAGATCAGATTGTATCCAATTTATTTTTCCCATGGAGGAGAGCTACTCATTCAGCATGCCGTATTACTGCAGACGGAAGAAAATCTACATTTGGCATGGCTCGTGTTGAAATTGTATCAACGGAAAAGTGGCATGAAAACAGATATGATTCTAGTTAAATTTAATTACAGAAAACTTTTGGTGATTTTTTTTTTTGCAGATATGTAGGGTAAAATGATTATCTGTTCTTTATTTTGTCGTGTTCAGCATTTCTGTCGTCTTGAAAAGCAGCTATATCATGTCATTGCGTGTAATTTCATCTGCATAAGAATAAGATGGGTCTGTAATGAGCTCATGCAGTAAGACATGGACTTTATTGTTATGTGCTTCTTTTTAATTTGGGCAGTTTGTGCTGGTGTGACGCAGAGTGGCCACTGTTGTGATGAGTTACAATGATTACTATGGTTGGTCATGCGGAAAATGAGGAAAGACACATTAACAGCAGATGAGGTATGAATGGGAATTGTAATTTTGAGAGATATACGCACATGTCACTCTCTGTTTTGTGTGTGAGGCTGTGGGGATGCATGTTCTCTCTTTGATTGGCAGAATATGTAACTTCTGGCCTCTTTGAGTATGAATTTCACGTCATGTGTTATAAAGTGTTCTGTTGTCATGGAAGCATGACTGGAAGAGCGCATTCACAGTGGGTTCCAGTGATACTCGGAGCTCAGATCTTCCAAGTTCCTACTTGTTAAATTTCCACTGCAACAACCCTCCAACTCAGAATTCCTATTTAGATACTTGGAGACATTTTTAGAGTCTGAGGTAGTGCCCTGTGTTTTGAAAAAGATAAACCTCCGACAGCTTCACTGCTGATCGTACCTGTGTTATTTTCTCTTTGGTTTGTCTCCACAGTCCACTTGCCTCTGCAAGCCTGCTCATGTGTCGCTTATGAGCTTCTGCTGTAATAAAGGAGTTGTTATGAGCTGCAATGCTAATGTTGCTAACGGACTAATGTAAACAAAACCCAAATTCACTCTTTTGTGATGTTTTACAAACTGTAAATGTAACAACATTGTGCGAGAGATAAACTGACATACAGATGTAGTGATGTGCGCCTTTAGGCCGGCAGAGGGCGCACACCCCTATAAAAGGCGATTCCAGCAGCTTTTGCGTCCTCTTGCTTCCGCTTCCTGTGTCTTTGGGTTCGCGTCGGTTGTCTCGTGGGGGCCAGGTAAACAAAGTCAAATATCTTTAAAATGTATACCTTGCTTCTATCTTGTAGCTAAAACAAATTACTGTGTATCCGTACAGCGCCGTTGTGAGGCAGGGCCCTCGCTGCATGTCTTGTTGCGGCTCTCATAGCGCCCCAGCTCGTGTTCAACTCTCGGTGCTGGAGTCCTCCGTGTAGCTAGCTGTAAGGTTGTCAGATGTCCCCAGCTGGAGTCCTCGGTGCAGCTGGTGCTGGGTCGGTTGGAGTGAAGTGGCTCGCTCTGGGGTCTGGCTGTAAGCATCAGCGGTACGTCTCTGCCTAGCGTCGAGCTGTTTATTAGCAGTGTTTTAGCTTAACTATATTTTCATCCACATAGGTAATTGCAACGGCGCTGGCCCCTTTCCGTGGCCCTTCGTGTGCGACGCCCCTTCTGCGCGTGCTCTCCTGTACGCCGGCTTCGGGGCACGCCGGCTTTTCTGTGCGCTGGCCTTTCCCGGTGCAACTAATCAAACTTATTAGAACACTGCTGTCTGTGTCCTTGTCATCTGTCTCTGGTGACCCGTTGGACGTGAAAGAGACAGTAACTGGAGTAGTGAACGAACTGAAAGAATGTGAACAATTAACAGCCAACTGGAAATCTGTGCTAAGCAAAATAAAAGAACATTTGTAAATTAAAATGGAACATGCCTCACAATGTAAACGAACCTGTTGTGCCTTCCTTTGTTTAGTTATTTAGATTTATTTTTCCGGGTTTACCCCGGTGGCGTTGTTGGTTTTTGTTTAGTTTTGTTTTATTTACAGCTAAAGTTAATTTCAAGTCATTTATTTCATCTTTTCAAATTAATTTATTTAAAAACAATTTATGTGACACCCCGCCATGCCACACAGAGATTTGCATTTTGGCTGTTTTGGGCGATTTCCAAGCTATTTATTACTTGAAACAAAAAGAGGAACGCTTCATGGACCTCCAAACATAAGTAAAAGGTAGAAAGAGGTGCTCATTGGTGAAGGGGTCATAGATGCATCGACTTACAGAAAAAACCCAAGGCACTCTCTTTTAAATAAAATGCCTTTATTAACTATGGCATGTCAAAAATGGACCTCATAAAGCCCCAACGGCGTTTCAGCCTGCTGGCCTTCATCAGGGGGACAAACAGAATTCAAATGTAACATGTGATATTATATACAGGATTTCCACCAATAGGGCTTCACCACCTAACCAAGTTAGTGTGAGAAGTGGGCAGTAACATATGTAACCGGTGTAGGCCCACACGAGGGACCAGTATGGAGAAGTGTGTGGTGGTATGGGATAAACTCACTCCCCTCAGGTATAAGAGGCCACAAACAAACTGAGCTAAGGGGAGCGTTCCCTTTAGCTCAATGAGTTTGTCGGTTGACTGCCCCGCGGGAGACCCGGGTTCAACTCCCGCTCAGGACACAACACAACGCAGAGAGGCATAAAACCACACCGGTCACACTTGGTGCCGTGACCCGGATTGTCCTGAGTGGTGTGAGTTTAGGGGGGTGAGTGTAACCGGTGTAGGCCCACACGAGGGACCAGTATGGAGAAGTGTGTGGTGGTATGGGATAAACTCACTCCCCTCAGGTATAAGAGGCCACAAACAAACTGAGCTAAGGGGAGCGTTCCCTTTAGCTCAATGAGTTTGTCGGTTGACTGCCCCGCGGGAGACCCGGGTTCAACTCCCGCTCAGGACACAACACAACGCAGAGAGGCATAAAACCACACCGGTCACACATAAATGCACCACAAGATGGTGGTATGGAAAAAGTTGTATGATAAAAATATTAAAATATTATAAGTTCACACAAAACTACAAAAATACAGTAAAATCAAGATCCTCATTCAATCCAGGGTGTTTAGTGGCTTGCAATGTATAAATCCAAAATGTTTCCCGTTGTTGCAATTTTTTAAGTCTATTACCTTTTTGTATTGTCTCTGGTATATGGTCAATTCCATGTGCTTGTAAACTGGAGGGGTTGTTGTTATGGAACTCAGAAAAGTGTCTGGCCATCGGATAGTTGGTGTTTCCTGTTCGAATAGCATATTTGTGTTTGGCTAGTCTGTCCTGTAAGCGTCTCTTGGTCATACCAATGTAGAACACGTTACACACATGACAAACCAGCTTGTAGATCACAAACGTAGTCTTGCATGTGATAAAATGTCTTATTGTGTATTCCTTGCCTGTATGGCAGTCCAAAAATATCTTAGTTTGACAAATATTATTACAATGATTACATTTGTTACATTTATAGGAACCCCTCAGGCCTGGACTCCAACCATGTCCTAGTGGAATGAGGTGGTTGGTAGCTGTGGACCAGTTTGTCCTGGAGAGTGGGACATTGTTTAAAGCTGACCAGAGGTGGTTCAGGAAATATTTGTCTGAGAGTACTATCGCTTTCAATGATACTCCAATTATTTTTTATGATTTGTTTTATCTTGTTAGCTTCATAGCTATATCTAGTGCTAAAAAACACACGATCCTTAGAAGCTTTGGAACAATTTCTTTCCAGAAGCGAGTCTCTCTTTAAATTTTTGGCTCGATGGTAGGCATCTTGTAATGTGTCCTTGTTGTAACCTCTTTCCTGGAATCTTGCTATCATCTCCTCAGATTTGGTCTCAAAATCACAGTCCTGGTCACAGATTCTCCGGACCCTTTGTAGTTGACCAAAAGGAATATTGTCCTTAAGCCACTTGGGATGACAGCTTTTACCATGTAAAACAGTGTTTCTGTCAGTAGGCTTTCTAAACATAGTAGTATGCAAATTTCCCAGACTGTCTTTATATATTGTTGTATCTAGAAAATTTACTTTTTCTTGGCTATACTCCAAAGAAAGCCTAATATTTGGGTTGAGTCCATTTACAAATTGGTGAAATTCCTTTAGTTCAGTCTCAGACCCTGACCAAAACAAACATACATCATCAATATAACGTCCCCACCAAATGATATATTCGTAGTACTTGTTAAGTTCAGTATTAAAGATGAAATCCTGTTCCCATTTGCCTAGGTACAAGCCTGCATAGGATGGGCTGTAACAAGCACCCATAGCACACCCCTTAACCTATTCAAAAATAAAAATATTGTTATTCAATGTCCATTTAGTGAGTGTTATTAAAAACTCACTGGGTGGCATTTCAGTGGATGGACGGTTACTTAGATAGAATCTTAAGGCTGCCAAACCATCTTCGTGGTCTATGTTTGTGTAGAGAGATTCTACATCCATAGTAACTAAAAAGGACTCAGAGCCTATGTTTTTCAGTTGCTTAATTTTAGAAAGAACATCAGTTGTATCCTGGATATAGGCAGGTAGAGTGGGTAAATATTCTTTGATAAAATAATCAATACATTTAGAAATTGGTTCTGTAAGGCTATCATTTCCAGAAATAACCGGTCTTCCAGGTGGATTATCATAGCATTTATGCTATGATAATCTTAGGTAGCATGTAAAAAGATGCTATTCTTGGATGCTCATTAAAGAGAAATTTAACTTCTTGTTCAGAGAGCTATTTATTACTTGATTGGCTCATTAATGTAAAAGTAATCCGACTTGACCACTGGAACATGCAACACTTGGAACACTAAACTTCGAGGTCCGAGTTCTGACCTTTTAGGACAACTGGAATCAATCTGAACATAATACTGAAACTAACTGGTCGAATCTCACTATCAATCAATTCACTTAAAAGTGTGCATATGTAGTTTTATGTGGAGATGTTATTAATAATTAAAACTTCCCTGCATTGATTACAACTTGGTCTGATGTTGCTATGGCTTGTTTCCACGGAGATGTTTTATGTTATAGACATTCCACGCAAAGTAATAAGGCTTCAGAGCCTTAAATATAGCACATACTTTCTTCTTCTTCTTCTCCCTCTCTATTACAATAACCTCAATGGGTTATTGTAATATTTATCAAACCCTGGTTTGTTCATATATCAGATGATTCGGTTTAAGCATGTCTTTTAAAAAATAAAAACATTACAGATTAGGCAAACGCCAAAACAAGCGACATTGGAGCGACATTGATGAGTATGATACTGCCTGTTTTTTTAAGACAATATGCAGTCTACTTCCCGAGGGCATTTAAAGTGAGAAATCCAAATTGTGTGTCTTATTTGCTGTAAGTCGCTCCACCATATGGACTCAGATCGCTGTAATACATCCTTGGACACATTGTTTTTTATATCTATTGTCATTTACTCACAAAAGTCTCACGTGGTATTGAGCCCAGATATATTTTTCTCCTCTTTGCTTTCTAAAATGAGTTCAGTTTTGGGTTGCGACAATGGTTAAGTGGATTTACCCTCTGCTCCACTCCTGGTGGCATAATCCCCTCATTTTCCATTTTTCACACAGCCCTGAGGCGCTTTGCTGATTGTTTTAACGGTAGTTTGTTCAGCGCAAGAACATGCAACGATTTTTCCTATTTTTCCATTAAACAACTCACCACCACAGCAGCAGTTTAGTCCAAACCAATCCAACATTTTATTAAGCTTTCACCCCTATTCTAGCGCGGAATGAGGGCACAAATTACTCTGCACTTTCACTTGTTTCTTCTCAGGGGGGATACGCACCAGTAACAGGAAGTACAAGCAACAGGCTTAAAGTGCTTGTGTGTGTTTGTAAAAAAAAAAAAAAAAAAGTCATTGTGATGTAGGGGAGGCGAGAGATTGATTGCAGAGTTTAAAAAATTCTAGTGGTGTGCTCCGCTTACATCACACAGTCATTTTGGAGGAGGAAAAACAATCATCAGTCAATGCTTTTTTTTTTTTTTGGGATGAGCTTTATCTTGCCTTACGACCTCAACATTTCACAGTAAATAATGGTGTGAAAAAAGAACATTCATTAGCTAGTCAAGCAGCAAGCAGGCTTTTTTTGTGCAGCATGCGTAACCTCGTGCACAGTCAAGCGGAATTTAGGAATGAAAGGTAAGGTAATAAGTTTTGCAGCTCGAGACGGAACAACAGAAGCAAAAAGGCCCTGAAAACAAAGAGAGATTGGAGTATTAATGGTGTTTGTCTTTTCAGGGAAGTTTTTTTGTTTGCAATTGGGCAGGAAAAAGCACGGTTAGAATTTGTCCAAAGATATGTGTAGGCAGACTTTAAGATTTAACACACACATTTGAATCAGATTGTTTTACTCAGCTCTTGAATTTTATGACGTGAAAATCTAAAATGGTGGGAAGTGGCCTATTAAAGGTGGGGTAGGTTTTAAATCTGATCACTTTCTCTCATAAATCCTTCAACACATTGTTAATTGCAATTTTGACTTGAAACCCTCTTTTTTCTCTTTTAAAGTGAAACTGGAGAGGACCACCCAAGTTTAGCCAATCAGAACGCTGCCTTCTGTTCCAGATTAGAACTAAAATTCTTTATTATTTGATTCAGAGAGTACTCATTGGTCTCATTTTTTCAACAAGTGGTGCATTTTTCATATACTTTTTGGTGGAAACACAAAGTTTACTTATTTAAAACTAAAAAAGTTAGCTACTCCAACTTTAAAGGGCAAATGTGTGTATTTGCATTCTTCTCATCTTAAACATGCTCTTGAGAACCTTTACATTAGCAACTTATGTGTTAGAACTTAAAAAGAGTTAGTGACTAATCTTGCAGAATTAAAGTCTCATTTCACCTCTGCATTTATTTATTTGTTTATTTATTTAATTTGATAGGGACAAGTACGCATATGTAGCATACTATAACATTTATAGCCTTGGCTACTTTGCAATGTCCCTCCCTAGAAAGGGTTTTACAACAAATTTACATCAACATCAACAATAATGTATACATTGCATTACATAGCATACTATACAATATTAATGCACACAATTAAAACCCGCTTAAGTTCATGTTTAAAACTACCCAGGTCTAGGTTCAGTTTTAGCTCAGGACCCAGAGAGTTCCACAGTTTAGTGCCTTGAACAGAGAATGCAGATTGTCCAAGAGGTTTGTCTCAGGGGCACTTTCACATTTCCATTCGAAGACCCTCATGTGGAGCCCACAGCTCTGAGTGAGACTATAAGCTGCACACCTACACTTGTACATCAATTTTAAATTACAAAACTTTATAGCTCTTGTCAGTCAGAATGATTTGTGTGTGTTTTTTCATCCCAGTCTCTTAGAGGACCTAGTTTTCTGTGCTCCTTTTCAATGTAATGTCCTTTAGAATGTCTTTGGCTGCAGCATTGGTCAGGGCTTTTATGTTTTTTATGGAGATTTGAAGATTCTGGTTCAGGATCTGCTCTTTGTTTCCCTCCAGCAAACTGACCATTTCATCTTTGTCTTCTGCTTTGATAAAAGACTTTTGGTCAGTTTGAGGGTCAGAGCTTGGATCAAAAAACACGCTCCAGGTGGTCCATTGAGGATCTGAGGCTCTTCTTGGCTAAAAATTCACAATGTTTTTTTTTTTTTTTTTTTTTTAATAGAAAATAATGAATGTCATACATCAAAAAGATAACCCAAACATTATTGGTTTTACTCATCTGATCCAGCCTTGATTTTGAGGAGGATCTTAGTCTCTGGTCTATAGAGTCTTTGATACACTCTGTGGTGGAGGAGGCTGATCTGTGTGAATTCTTGCTATCCCTCCCCTATTAATGCTTGATTTTTGATAACATGCCACACTTCTCTACTTCGCCTTACTTTTATTGTGAAACCAGACTGAATGAGACTGCCTCATCAGAGCCCTGAAACCAGCTTTCAAATTTCACTTTGTCCAGTATCACTTTGTCTACTTTGTTTATCGTCTTTATACATAATATATTGAAATTTACATTTGCTGCTGATGTTTGAGGAAGGAAATTGATTTGAAGCAGTAGAGAAGCGCACATAGCAACAGAAATAAAATAACAAAGAGCAAAAGTGAAATGCAAATGTTATGCAGAGTGTAGCATTTCAAGAAAGGAAAATAAGAAACTGTAAGTCATTTTGTGAAAGCCGACACGCTGCAAAGCTGAGTTTTCTTTTAGCTTGTAATTATAACCTTTTTTCTTCTTGAAAAACACACTTGGAGTTGTAAATAGATTCATTCAGGCGTGTTCTGGATAAAATCTTACAAGTAATTTAATTTGGTTTAACATATTAATGTAATATTACCATTCTAATTTGGTAAAACTAAAAAAAAAAAATAAAAAAAAATCCCAGTTTAATGTTGTCATATGTATAGTTCTAGTGGTGCTGTTTTTCAAGCCTTCATCATCTCATTCTGAGCATTTTAATTTATTAAAACACATTCAACTGTATTCATATTGCAATTTTTTTACTCTTGGTATTTTCTTCTGCTACAAGTAGACAGTGTTTGAACACAAAGCCTGAGGAAAGAAAAAAGACCTCACTAAATCCAACATTTAAGTTCTGGGATGTCAAAGAGGTGATACATAAGACAATTTTGGGGTCTGTGACATAATGTTGTTAGCGGTGATGTGCTGCTCCTCGGTGAAACACGTCTAAATATTTAGAATGTTCGGTATATGTGGATTTAGTTTTGGCAGCCACAAACAAAATTAGGTGTCCCAGTTCCTAAACAATTTTAGATCGCTAACACTTCAGGTGCCGGGATTTACATTTCAAATACAACACCTGGTACAAAGATGAGTTTGACTTTTTCTGAGCTATATTAGAAAACATCTGCCTAATAACTTGGTACAAAATTCTTTGGTGCTTAATTGGGACCTACTATGTAAAAAAAATAAATAAATCCTATATAGTAACAAGCCTTTTGCCAATGTAGGAACATTTTTCAGTTCCTATAATACTTACACACCAGGGACTTTTTTAGCTCCTGCTCTGGGACAAGTACTTTCCAGTCAGACTAGGAACTTTTGTTTTTATAACACAACATAATGACGTATTTAAATGTTCCAGACTTGAAAGAAGCCAGTTAGACCCACTTTCAGACTATTGCTGTGTGAACGCAAACATGGGGACAGGGTAGTTCCTCTAAACAGGCACTGGAGGAATGTTGGGACTTAGTTCTTCTTGGTACTTTCATGTGCGAAAACACCTTATGTTCTCTTATTGTGAATTCCCTTCAAGTTGTATTTAGACTGATTGAATCTTGTATTGTACTGCATCTGAAGTTTGAGTGCTCAGAAAATCCTAGTTCCCCTATTGATCTATCTCAACACACTTTTCTGTATCTACTTGTGACTGGTCAAAAAAAAAAAAAAAAAAATCAGATTCCTCTTAAAAAAATTAAAATTGACGTTTTAGATACATGGTATATCAGTACATCCGTTTTGAGCGGGAAGTTAAAGATCTGTCTATATTTCTGAGCTGTTTTTGATCAATTTTGTGTTTCACAATGAAAATGTCATAGTTCATCAATTTTCTAAAGCTTGCTCCATCAAGAGTTGTGTGTGACTGGAGCCTATCTCAGACTCTGGTCTTGGGCGAGGAAACACAGTGGCCAACTCAACACATGTTTTGATATGTTATAGTTTATTACTAAATAGATTCTTTACATGATTAAAATAAGGTCTGTTTAATTACAATCAAGGTTTTATTAACATTGTCCTTCTAAATGCAACAGGTATCTGTGAAATAGTTTTGATGAATAAGTACATTTATGGAAAATGATTTCAGAGTGTGTTAAGTGTTGTCAACCAACTCTTCAAAAAGGGCAAGACACGACCATCATAATCCTTCCTGATACAACACTGGCCTCTATTTTCCAAGCAGTCGGGAAAGCTTACGCAACCTTGTTTAACCTTTACTTACATGTTTGAAGTCGTGCACCTCAACTACTTCTTCACTGCCGTTGCCCATTCGGAAGATTTCAATCGCTGGCCAGGGTCAATCTCCATCACGCTGTCAGTCTCTACCCATCCACCACGGCTTTGTACTGCTGGTCATACACCTGCGGAGAGAGAGAGCGCGCCTGCTGTGACTGTACATCCAACACTCAATACTCAGAGCTGTTGCACTCAAGAATCGGCAAAAGGTTAGTCAAAACATCAGGCCTCAATCCAAGCGTTTAAATGAGTTCAACAACATGAGTTTGAAGATTGCAATTTTAGACATCATCAGAATCGGAATTCAAAACTACTTTTAGGAAATTAGTTTTGTTTTAGACAAAAATAGAAGCGGTTAAAAAAAGGGAACAAGCTTATTAGAGCTTAGTAAAAGATGAAGAGACTGAGTTTTAGCCACGAAAGGATATACTAAAATCTTTCTTATCTGTTTACTGCAAACATTGGACGCATTTCTATTCACCTGTTTGTTTTTGACCAATAACACCATGTTCACAGGCAAAAACCACAACCTCAGAGCACAAAGCAAATCATTTATTGATGTGGCATAAATGCATATTTACCTATGCTGTAGGTATAGGTATTTATTTACTTGTATCTACAGCATAGGTAAATAAATAGTGCAGCCACAAGAAGAGGTGTGGTCCTGGTATCAAATTTAAAGGTGGGGCAGGTGATTTTCACACTTCAAACACAATTTAGGTTTTAAATCTGAAAACTTTCTTTCATAAATCCTTCCACACATTGTTGTAACATACTGTACATATTTATTTACCACAGTTTTTTCAGCCAAAAAAAACTTAGACCTATGATATTGTACTTTTTAATTCGTATTTACCATACAGAAATGGCAGCAAATGCTGATATATGTTTACTCAATGTTCTGGACTACAAAACGACCAAAAAACTGCGAGTGGTTACAGCAAAAAAGTACCTGCAAAGTGCACATGATGGTACTATCCTGAGCATTGTCCTATAGTTGTCAAAAAACTCAAAACGTACATGTTTAGCATTTCTACTGCTTGTGGGTTACTATGGCAACCCAGTATAGACCTGCTGTGGGTCCAAGTCACTGAAAAGGATTTACTGCAGTTCTTCATTGCTTAAACCTGCAATATGGTAAGATTAAATGATAAAAGATAATGTGCGTCTTCCAAAAACAGAGTCTATTGTTCTCTGGGGAAATGTGCAAGAACAGAAAGTTATAATGAAATTCCCCTTGGGTGTGAATGAAAAAGTTCTACAAGACATTTTAAGACAAAACTTGTAACTTTGTCTGATAAGTTTTATTATATTGACTTCTTTACTTTGATCTGAATTTTCACATACAGCAAAATTATGTGACTGAAGAGTAAAACTATTATTACTACTATACTACCACTACCACCACTACTCCTCCTCCTACTACTCCTCCTACTACTCCTACTACTACTATTACTACCACCACTACTACTACTAGTACTACACCTACCACTATTACTACTACTACTACTACACTACTACTACTATTAGTAATAGTGCTAATATTACAACAACTACTACTACAACTACAACAACAAATAGTACTACTACTACAACTACAACAACAACAAATACTACCACTACTGCTAATACTAGTAGTACTACTTCAGCTGCTGCTATTACTACTACTACTACTACTACTACTAGTGCTACTATTACAACAACAACAACACAACAACAACTACTACTACTACTACTACTACTACAAAAACATCTACAAAAACAACAACAACAACAACTACTACTGCTACTACAACAACTACTACAACAACAACAACAACAACATCTACAACATCTACAACTACTACTACTACTACAATATGGTTTCTGGAACTGTGCTTAATGTATTTTTTCCTGTTGTGCAGGGACAATTAACGCGGCTAAAATACAGTAAACCAACTAATATATCGATAAAGACTGTGTCACTAAAAAGAAATATACAACATCAACACAACAGCTCTTCATGTTGCCATATCATTGAAAGCAAATTGCTTGTGCATGTAATGTTTAGTTATGAGTGCTTATGAAAAACTGTAACATACAAGCCCCGTGACACAAGTTGAATGAAGACCTTCTGCGCAGTTGGAGCCTCCTCCTCATTGTTGCCTTTAAGCAGTGTTGTTTATCACCACCACTTGCTTATGTACTGCTCTCGGACACGCATGGATAGCTCTTAAAACTCCCCGTCTGAAAAATGATTCATGCCCACCAGCTGAAAATATGCTATTAATATTTATGTGCGGCTTGTGTTATGATGAGAAATATATTGCTGAGTTCATCTTCATCTGTCTCAGTGCAAATCGGAGCTTGGCCAATGAGACGCGTGATTAATGAAAGAGCAAGGGATGGGAGTCTGTCAGGGTATATTCTCATCATCACAAACATCGAACTGATGCTGCAGCCACAAAATTAGCCTTCATGCTATCCACACTTATGCTTTATGGCTTATGTCGTAGAAGCATTTATATTTGCTACATAATCATTGAGAATTTAGGATGTAATTAAATCTTGCTTGTTGAATATCATAAGATTGATTTAATTGTGTGCAACATTCAAACTTACGATGAAGAGTTTCCTGTATGTTCAGAGGCATAAAAACACACAAAATGTAAAAAATTCCACACCAGTGAAGAATTTGGTTTCATCTACAATGCAAATTAGAGCTTGTTATTGTATCATGAGTTAATTGCACAAATGGAAGCAGCTCCTTTTAAACAGGAAGTACTCTGGAGTTGATTTGTCCTCAGCTATTTTTTTTCTTAGTTATTCTTAGTTAGTTTTTAACACTAAATTTCTAGTTCTCTCTAGTTGTTTGAAACAGGGAGTTAATGGTAAACAGTTTAAAAAGTATTGTCATCTAGACCAATCATCTAAAGTTTTTGTCTTTGTGGACATTTATTTTGTGCTTTGTAACCAGGACTTTAATGTACAATACTCACACAAGTCTTTAAACTGATGAATAACTCAACACAAATCTTTATATGATGAAAACTGATGATCAAGCTAATTGAGTGTCAATGTTAAAAAAAAATGAAGCGAAAGGACAACTTGTTTTATTTTTCATGTTTCAAGTTGTTATGCAACAATTAGAACGATGAACTCTCATTCATTAGCACTGGAATTTTCATTGACAATGTTATAAGTTAATTTATTAGAAGAGATGGAACAGCCATCCTTAAGCAGTCAAGCACCTCACTGACATCTTTGAAGGAGAGGTGACCAGACCTCAACAGGCCATCACTACCTAAGCTGTAAGAGTGAAACTGGCAGACTTGTAAACAAGGTTTACAACAAGTTTCATACCTTCTCCCCTTGGGCAGAAGCAATTGAGCTCCACATAGCATTATCCGCACTATAGCCTTTCTTTCATTTCAATCAGCTAGAAAATGATTTAAAAATGAAAGTTGTAACCTCTTGATTTCTAAAAAAAGATTATCTTGATTATCAAAAGTAAATCAAAAATATACATATATACGTACATTTTGTGCATGTTAAAAAGGATCTTCTTTGTATTTCAACATTATGCTCTGCAACATTCTAACTTAGTAATGTGTGTCAAGATCTCCTCATGAACTTTAGAAACAGCCTTTCCTTATTCTCAGTAATAATTAAATGGGAAATAACGCCTAATGGAAGATCAGCGATGAAGTGGCACTGTAGCTTATAAGCTTCCATTATTTCCAAAAGTCAACCCCATCATGAGGAGAAGCCTGATTAAAATAGTCCTGAAATCCAAGTGCCAATTGAGCAGTTACAGCTAAAATTGTCTCGATTAACCAGTCTGAGAGGCAGTGTGGTGAAATGAAACTTTTATTTGAGCATTTCTTTTAGATTAACATAAAGGTGGAATGAGGGAACAGAAAGTGAAGCCTTATTGATTTATACTAAAACAGCGAATTACATTTTCAGCAGGCTATCACTTCTGATGAAACTCCAGCAGTGAGAACCTCCAGTCGCACCAGGTTCAAATAGATAATAATGTATTACAACTGTTTGACTCAATATCCAAAGCTGCTGCTGTGCATCGTAATTGGCATGCTAGAAATAGAAATTAATAGATCTGGTGAGGTACTTGTAGACAGTTATTTTTTACAACACAGCAGTTTGCTCCACTGAAAACATTAAAATGCTCTAGTTGTTTTTGTTTTGCAGCCTGCATGTCAGAAATGATGTAACAACTTTAAGTGCACTTGTTTGTCATAATTGTGCTGCATGTTTAAATTTTTCCAAACTATCAGTGGGCAGAAGAACTGTGAAAGTTAATTAGCTTCCCATATTAAACTGAACATCCAGATAAAAGGCCAGTGCTGGGAGAAGTCTGTAATTTGTGTCGCTGAGCTGAAAGATGTAGGCCCTGTGGTCCCAAAGAATTTAAATGAATCTCAAACATTCACACTTTTACAACAATTGTGACATTAAGTTGAAGCGGAACCTACTGTATTTGGGCTAAAAAGACTTGTTAAAGGGAAAATATTCACTGTATATCTCAGACATAAAAAAAAAAAAAAAACACTGTACACATTATTGGATAAACTGCATAACACTAACAATAACATCAACTGTTTTTTTGTGGAGTGCTGTAGGTCACTGTCTATGGGCAATGCTGCCTTTCCTGAAAAGTTTCACAGCAAACAGGTGGTGAAATAAGGATTTTTTTAATGTATTTGTTGCAACATGTTGACAAAAAGATCACTAAATGGATGAACAAATTATTTTCAACTTTCAGACCAAGCATTCACCTCCAAGGAGACACGTGTGGGAACTCCAGTGAGTGATCAGTCAATAAATCATTTGAAACTCCCCATGCTAATTCATATTTGCAATGCATTAGTATAAGTAAAAACAAACAAACAATATGAAACACAACACTGGATTTAGTCAACTAGACTAGTATGTTTTGCAACTGATCTAAGCAGCTTCTGCAGTTTTTGAGTAATTAAGGGCGCTATCTTACGAAGTGGCGCTAAACTTGGCGCGTGCGGTGGTGCGAATAATGGGCGCCAGCGCTGTTTCAAACACCAGACGCAAAACTAAGTTCAAAGGCGGAACCAGTTGGTGCTGATTAGAATAGGTGGAGCTAAGCTGCCTGCAGGTGGAGCCCCGTGAATTTGAGGATGCGTTCTGGCCAAAGCCTACAATATTTGCTGTTTTATAGTTTTTATAATTTTCCTATTATAACTTCTATTTAAAAAACCTTTTGCACGTGACTAAGGAATGACGACATCATTCATCACACGGGAACAAGGAGCAAGTTAGCCGTAAGCAATGCGTTTGGAGGACTGTGTTTACTTGGAGCACTTTAAGCTGAAACACGGACTCTTATGGACCAGAGACAGAGCGACAGTGTAACCTGGTAGCTCTGTATCATCTTGCTGTGTCTGCTCTTTGTCTGCTGTGGGTGTGGTTTTGGGTGTGGTGGAAATCACTTGGTGCAGCTGCAGCATCATCCCTCAGTATAAAACTGACAGAAGCTTCTTTCTGCCTCTTTGTGTCTCTCTGTCTACCTGTCCAAAGAATCTGGGCATAGCCTGGACCCACTGAGGCTACAAACAGGCCTACACTCTGAAAACAACTGTGTTGTCAGAAAAAAAGGCACTTTAATTTCATGGATTTTAAGACCCTTTATTTTTATAAATCGATCTGTCTGGAGACAACTGGTTGTCAATACCTAGCCAGCATCACATAAAATGGACTCGCTTTTCTTCAATATTTAGGATACATAATATTTGCAACACTGTAAAAGTGCAACGTTGTGTCTGATAGTCTGAGAGAAGGCTTGACATGAACGAAGCCAATCGTTTTAGTTTTTGCTTGTCTTTACGCAGCGCCTGGTTCGAAGCAAAGCGATCTAGATTCATTATTAAGTGTTCCTGTTACTGAACAAGAAAATGTATTGATTTACTCTGTTGATATCATACGTAGTTTGGCAAAGGAAAGTAAGAGGTACACTTTAATTTTTTTCACTGAGTGTTTAGAACATATGCTACTAATCATGCAGCTTTGATGTGCAGCTATAAACAAACAAAAAAATATAATTAATTAAAGAAAAAAATGTGTTGGCTAGCCTATATTTTTTAATTAGGCCCTAGTATTTTCATTTTTTCATTTTACCTTTTTTGAGGCGTGGGTAGGCATTCCTAGGTTTTTGTCCAATGTGGTCCTCAAATTCAGGGGTTCACCTGCAGGTAGCTTAGTCCCTTTTTAATGCACATTTGTTTTGAATATTTTTTGTTAACTACCTGAAGTTTACAAGATTATTTGGACAATACAATACAATATTTGCCCCCAGAAAGGTCCTGAATATATGACAACTGTGGTCAGAAAAAGGCATAATTTTGATCCAGATTTAGACAAAAACCACCAGATCACATAAAAACTGCATATTTAGGATAATATAAACACCTTGTGATATCAGAGAAGGCTTCCAGTCAGTGCTGTTTACGTGAAAAAGCTTAAAAAATGTCCTGTATAACAATGTATTGAGAATCAAGTACAAGAAAGAAGTCACCAGAGGTTTAGAACTGACTAAGCAATGGTTTTTTAGATATGTCTAAATGGCTTTTTTGTAATTCAAGCTTTTAAGTCAGTGCTGGCCAGTTTGTGTATAGCATTTGAGAGCAGACAGCAGGACCTCTAGAGACAGCATGGACGTCTTTTTGATTAGTGAGCATGCACTTTACCCCATGCATGGACTTTAATCTTTCCACAAAATCTTCAAACATTTTTTTCAACAACGTTTTCATTTTTTAACACCCCATAGTTTGCAGAAAAGCAATTTCACTTTCCAACCTTTCAAGTCTGTGCATCTCTCAGAACATTTTTATGATTTGGGAAGATCTGATGTCCCTGGAATTCAAAGAGTTTCTTGTCAACATGTCAAGCTTCGTACTGCGTCTATAAGCAACATTGTAATCTTGGAGGCTCCCTGTTGTCTACTGTTGTCTTCTGAGAGCATGGCAAAGCACAAAAACAATTCTACAGTAATGTTAAGGAAGAAATAAAAAGACTTGGCTTGTTGGAGTTTTTTTTTTTTAAAGCTGGAGTACCTGGGTTTTTTGTTGTAAATGAGCTAACCTCGTATTTTCCACTAAAAACTTGAATTCAGCACTTCATCTTAAAATCTGATCACTGTGTAGCTACTGTCTTTGAATAATAAAGTACCGTTTTGACATTTTGCTGCATATTTACGTTTTCTTCGTAGACTGGACTGCACATGTATCACTCTGAATTGAGTTCTACCCAATATCAATCTGGATAGACGGTTACTGAAAGACACAATGTAATTCTGCTAAAATACGCAAATGTTTGTCGGTATCACCATCTTTTTTTGGTTTGAATGTGCTTCTCGCCACACAAACCGAAATCCTGTCTTTAACTGTGCGGCAGGGTGTTTTCAGATGGATTTTCAAGATTTCAAAAAATTACAAAAATTGCAAGAATTCTTCAGGTGGAGCCAAGTTACATTAACGTGTGCCTAAGATTTGCAAGCACTCCAAACTAGTTGGATAGATTTAAATAGACTACCTTCTTCACAACCCATGACTTAGAATGTTTTTCCAGCTTTTCTCACAACATAGCTGGAGTTCACAGGAAAAGCATGACTGCATCATACAGTTCTAGATAAAGAATTTATCTCCAGATCTGGGAAAACAATCCAGTTTGTAAATAGACAGTGCCTTGTTTCATTCTGACGTGATTCAGCCAGCACATCTATGGTTTGAAACGCATCATCACAAATGAAAGAACGAGAGTTGGCGGGCACAGGCTGACCTCGGGCATGTTTGGTGAGAACTGTCGGTGGCGCGCGCTAGAAGACATTAAGCAAAGGTCATGCTGATGCCGTTGCAGGTGAGTGTGCTTGGTGTTGGGAGAGAGCATATGCATGTCGATGAAGTGGTAGTCGTGGGAACAGATGAGCAGATGACACTACGTCCTCTCTGTGAGTCCTTGAGGGTGAGGAGATTGTAGCTCCAGTCAGGCAGAACGTGATGGCTGTCAGTCAGGGAGGGTGCGGCAGAGGTGGTGGAGGGGACGAGGGGGCAGGCAGATGGGGGCGCACTGAGCCCTCCTGGGAGCCATAGGCAAAGCTGTGATCGATCGAGGTGGGCAGCCGTCGCAGACAGGCGAACACAGTGTCCTTTTGGCTTTGGCTGTTTAAAGGTTTTCATAGATTTAAAGCAGTGCGACATGCAGGGGTTCACTTTTACCCTTGGACCATTTTTCAACAAGTACAATAATATGGCCTTTGCTTTATTGAGTCATGATACAGCAAGTTATAAAAATTGGCTATGAATTAAGGCACAAGTTCTCCACTGGAAGCACAGCATTTTACAAAAGCTATTCAACACTAAGTATCAGAATTATGTGCATATAACTGATAAAAGCATCTTTTTAGGCCATATTTTAGTCTGTATAGCTCACTAAAAATTACTTTGTTTCCAATTTCCCATGTCAAGTTTTTCTCCATTGTTGCAAAGATGAAAAACTAGCCTTTTGTCCGCAAGGATTAATTTTCTAGACACAGACAGAAATATCAGAAACATGTCATTTAAGCAGAGAATAGGTACAACTGATCCAAAAATCTGCAATTGTAATAAATGTGTGCATATAATCTGTTGTGCTGCTTATCGGATTTTCAAAACACATACAAACAACAAATTTAAAATGTATCAAGATCTACCATACAAGATCTAGGACTACACGCTACCAGCTTAAGGTCTGCACGGATCAATAGTATGACACGCCAAATGTAATTAACTTCAAGCTCAGTAAGATGATTTTCATTTAGCAAATAAGTATTAAGCATAAGTATTAATTTGACAATAGACTGAGAACATATTTGAATATTTTTTGAGTACTCGACACAGTTTAGATACAAGAAGTCCAGACAACAAATCAAATCATAAAACACAGAGGAACTTTGGAAAGATACAAATGCTGAAATGTAGTTCTACCTCTAGGGGGCTATCTCCTCCAATCACCAGAAGCACACAGCTATGATGGATTAATCAAAATAAAGGACAGGAAACAAAGAAACGCTCCTTCTGTTTCATATTGAGCTGAGATTGAGAAGGGATTTGGCCCTGGGAAGAAAAATGAAGAAAGCAGTTGAGTCTCGAGTGCACATGCCATGTCCCTTTACTTTATTATTTCTTCAAAACAAACTACACAACGTTTTATATATGAGGTGCACTAACTGACCTGAGCCACCGCAGTCCTCTCCTTGAGGAATAGGAATGTTGATCAAAGGAACGTAATGTACTTTTCTGAGTTTATTTTAATATTCTGACTTAATAGCAGCAGTTAACAGTATTTCACACTAATGCATTTGATTTCAGAGGTGTGAAGATGATGCATTAAGACATTAATTGGCTGTGTAAACACGTGGCAATATTCTACAGTGGATGTATGGCACATTTCAGCTGAAATACCATCACCAAAAGCTTGTAGACATGCATGGTCATTTTGGGTGCTTTCAATCTGATATGCACTTTTCGGTTGTGACTGTCAAGTGTCTTAAAGCAATCTTAACTCTCAAATTCACTTTAGCATGGGGACTATGTGCAAAAAAATCACATTATTTTGGGTTAAAGGATACCTATTGTGTAAAATCTATTTTTCTAAGTTTTTAACTGTTTTAACTGCCTTCTCTCATCATTAGCTTATTCAAAATTATATTAAGAATGACTCCTGCATGTTTGAGTAATCTTATATTGTCCAGCAGCTGATGCTCAGAAAAGCCCTGTCCTCACCTACCACCTATCCCCACCCACTTGTGATTATTCAAAATTTTTAGATTAATAGTAAAGCTTTTATGGTTCAAAATAGTCACATAGTCACATTACAACAATACAAATTACACATTTAAAGTCTGCTGCTTGTTACATTAAAATTTTTCAAAGAAAAGGCGGGGCTCATAAATGGACCTCTTTCTATTTTTCATTTTTCATCAATTTTGCGCCTTACAAAAAACAAAATGTAAATTACTGATGTACATTTAACATAGTCTATTCTTAAACACATAGTTTAATTTTAAGATACACAAAACTTAATAGACATTTTGAAAAACACACTTTTGATAGTAAAGAGTAGAGTATTCACTTTTCTGTAGCAAAAAGTAAGCTAGATTTCTTTCATATTGTACTCTGTGTTGTATCCTATTATAGATGCAGGTTTGTGAGAGACGACTGTGCACAGTAGGACCTTGACATCCCAAAACTTTAAAAGGCATGTCTGGAATGAATATTCTCTTCTAGTATGGAAGATTCATTAGATTTTTTCATGGGAAGCTTAAAGCAAAAACAGCTGGGAATGGAAAAGCAGCCGGTGGCAAACTTCAGGTTTTTCCACCGATGCAGGACACTTTGGCTCCCCTCGCCCTCATTCTCTCTCTGTTTGTCTTTCCATTCGTCTCTTATCCATTGTAGGAAGGATCAATAGGACTTTTTGTACTTCTGAAACTGTGGATATACTGTCCCATCATGGTGATCTACTTTAAGTTGTAGAAAAATTAAAATCCAGATTAGAAAAGAAAATGAATGATAGATAGATAATGAAACAAATTGTTACTGATTATAAGAGAGAGAGATGATTCCAAAATAAGATACAAAAACTCTTTTGAGAAGAGATTATGCCTAATATCATTGTTATCAGTTGCAAGCTAGTGGGGGTTTATTCCACTTGAATAATTTTGGATCGCTTTCAGAGCAATTCCATTGGTGCCAGACTGAGTGATGGTAATGGTAATATTAACCAAGGAGTATCTGCAGCAGTAACAACAATCGTCATGCAAAGCTGACAAGGACAAAATGTCTTATACTTAGTTTGTTTGCAAAAATATCTGACTCTGTAAAGAGGCAGTTTTTCTGAGCATATTGGCGTGTGGAGGGACTTGAACCGCGCTGTCGGCTGTACTGCAGGCCTTGGGAGACATGAAAAGACACCATACTGAATCGGCTGTTGATTTGCCACCTCCAAACAGGAGTGCAGATGGCCTTCACACGTGTAAACACATGTTTTTGTATTCACTGTCAGGCTCCAACCGCTCCAATATTTGTGTTTCCATCCTGCTAGGTGATATTAACAGATTTTACATAAACATTGGGAGCGCAAAGAGGGAAAATCTCCATGATGTGATTGGTGTCTTGAGACTGGAGATTACGCGTGTGGACACTGATTAGCGAGCCTGTCAACTCTCAAAAGCCGGAGAATTTGGATAAATGAGGTGGGAATCTTGTGCATCTGCCAAAACACATGTGGTCTGGTGGTTCTGGTGATGCCTGCTTAATGCGGGCTGCTGTTTGTGGACCGGTGCCAGTTTGGGAAATTCAATTCACAAAATACTCTGCACTCACTAATGCGCCATCAACTTACTCTGCCCAGGCCAGAATGAGCTTTGGGCAGTGCAGCGTATCAATCTCACTGAAGCTAAAGTGACAGGGGCCTGGTGCAACATGGTGCAAAGTGGAGAACAACACTGATCACATGTAGATTTGAACATAATGAGAACGCAATACTTTGGGCAAATATCACACAATTTATCAGATCTGCTAATGACAGTTTTAAACCAGGAAAAAGCAGTTAACTAAGTAGTGCTCAAAAAACATTCTAAAAAGAAGGCATGGACAATTGACATACAACTGACAACTGATTCAACCATTTAAAGTGGTACTTTAAAGTTGGGATAACTTTTTAGTTGTCAATGTGCAAACTTTGTTTTTTTTTCACTAAAATATATGATACACGCAGCACTTTGTGAAAAAATGAAACAACTGTGTACTGACTGAACTGAATAATAAAGAATTTTAGTTTTCATCAGGAGCTGAACGCAGCTCTCTGATTGGCTGTGCCTGGGTGGTCCTCTTGAGTTTCACTTTGTTGCTAGCAAAACGAATTTTATAAGCTATAATTGCAACTAAAATGAATGCATGTCGAGTGTGTCTAAGGATTAATGAGAGGAAGTCAGATTTCAAACCTAAAGCTTGGAATGTGAAAACCAGCTACTCTACCTTTAACTTAAAGCTTTGTTTGGGGTCTTCTTCTTTGATGTACACCAGTTTCATGACATACTAGAATATAAAGGAACAAGTCTTAATAATCTATTTTAGGGAGATGCAAGCCTGTGCAGAACAAAGACAAGCATTTTAATTTTTTTAGTCCAGTAAAAAAATAATAAATAAATACGTAAACAAAAAATAACACTGTGTATTTTAACAAAAATATTACTGTAATTTCTGCCTATTGAGCGCACCTGAATAAAGACCACTAATTAAGTAAAAAAATGATAAAGTATATATAGACCGACTGTTATAGTAGTTAGGATTGTATTTTGCTGATTGTTAAGAGCATAGTTCAATGCTAAAAAAGTAGCGCTTATAATCAGAATTAGGTATGTTAACCTTGTTATGGTTGCTAAGTAACTGCTGTCCTGGAAGTAGTTCATCTGGTATGTCACAGTGACTCATGTACAGCCCCATAGTAAGTTTTACATGTCAAATTGTGAAAATAAGACAAACATTTTAAGCAAACTTTTACTACAAATGTATCTAACCTGTAAGCCTTTTTAAATTGTATTTTTTGTTTCCAAACCGGATATTGGAAACAATTTTACAGTTTTCTACAGTTAGTTTCCAATCTGGCAATGCTTCACAAATTTGGCAAATTAGCAGGTGTTGTTGCAAGGTAATGATGGAGGAGGCAAGTGCAAAAGCAGAAGCTCAGAGTCATCAGATTTTCGCAGCAGTAACATAATCATCGTAGTTGGTATCTGTTTCAGTTTAGCAAGTTAAGTTTATTATAGAAGAAGAAGAGCTGACAAGTTTACAGTTCTCATCTTTGTGCCATTTTCCCCCTCTTTCATCTAACAGCTCAGATGTATACAAATACACCAACGAGAAACTTGAAAAGCTGAAATTCTAAAGAACCATAAGCAATCTTTGTTTTGAATGAAGGAAATAGCATGGCAATCTATTATTATTTAGATCTAATGACGAGTCAGAGAGTGAGATTTTCTTCTCTGGCTTGAACCGTGACCAATTCTTACTGAAATATTCATGTTACTGAAACCTACTGCTCCGGTTACTATTGGCAACCGAGCATCCAGCTGAATCCATGCCAGTGGCAAAGTGTTATATTTTATATAAACATACACATTCTCTGAGGTGCTGTAAATCGCAGCTGCATGAAATACCACACTATTTGCTGAGAGAAAAGTGTTTTAAGACAATATAATTATAGTTTCATGACTAGCTTAAATATCCATGAAACTGGACATTGACAATGGAGATGGAGGGGGCTCACTGTTATCTCTCTGTTTTAAAATATAAATTAATCAAGCACGTATCTGAGAGTGTTAATGAATCATTGCACTGGCACACATATTCAATCAATGCTTAAGGGCTTTTTATGATGTTATGATCACTTTCCTTATCATTTACCCTCTCAAGGGAATATTTAGTGTGATTCATGTTTGAGTAATCTTTATTCTTCTGCAACCAAAATGCCATTGCTTCTCGTTTTCCCCTGTTTTTCTAGATGCAGACTGCACAGTACTTTCTTGTGAACAGTGAAACATCTAGGATACTGCAGTGAGCAGTAAACTTCGGCACATATTTTATGATCAACAACAGGAGTGTGAATCTCTGTGTGCGTGTTCGGCGACAGTCACAGTGCGTGGAGTGGTGGAAAAAAAGACAGGCCAAGTTTGAATGAAGTTTAAGCAGTGACGTGCGGTGAAGTTTACAGCTGGTGACTATACAGGTCTAGTTACTGACTTGCACTTCAAGATTCCTTTTTATTTATTATATACGAATATAATCTCATGTGAGGTTTATGTCTCCTCACACAGAATTACATATAAGAAAAAAAAAAAAGTTTTAATACCCTGACCTTTTGCACCATGCATCACCTGCTTACTGTATTTGTGAACAGATCATGATCTGTTAAATATTTACTTGTCATGATTTATATAGGTGAGAGTCAGAATTCTCTTGCGCTCAGAACTGTGAGGCAAATAGAGGTTTGTCTCACCTCGGCTTTGTGCAAACTCTGTTTACTGTCAAATTGACTCAGTAAAAGCGCTTTCGTATACATAATATTCTTATTCTTGACAATAGGAAGACAAAGCATTCGAAAAAAGTACATCTGCACACACATTTGATCACTTTTTGTGGAGAAACTGTAGATCCATGCGCTTCAATGTGTATGTGGCTGCGCTGGTCTGAGTGAGGCGAGGTTTAGCGCGGTGGACCTGCATTATATCGTCCTGGGAGATTTGACATTTTAAGCCACAAAACTCATTGAAAATCAAGAGAAATCATCCATAAATGAAAATACAAATTATACATTACATTAATAAATGTTTAATCTTATTGACATTACGTTTTTTCCCTCTTGTCTCTCCTGCCTCCCCTGACCGCATGTCACTGAGTTGAAGCAAATCAATTCTGAAATAAACCTTCTCTACAACTCACAGCTTAATGTAAAGCACTATAAAAGGGCTATACTCAATTTTTGCTTTCTTAAAAACGTAAAACAGAAAAAACTAATTTTAAACTTCCTACATCGATCTACATGTTTCACTCACTTAATGCATTCAGAGCCATCAAATCACAATCACAAAGCTTTTTAAACAGCTGTAAGGAGTGAGACGTTGGAATCAGACTTACTATGCTGTGTTATTAATAAATATGTTGATTAAATCTAAAAAAGGTTACAACAATGATCCATATGTATCATGAATTACAACAGTATAAAGCAGACAAAAGCAAGTCTTCTTTGGCTTCTGCAATGTGTAAATAACATTCACAATAGAAGAAGAAACAGCCATGCAAACTGCAGTTGTAGAGCCAAATGTGCCTCTTGTCCGGAGGCTGTGTGAGTGCCCAGGCAGCGCATAATGAAGGACGCTCCCTCTCGCAGCCCTGCTCTAAATATAAACAGTTTAAGGCACACAAACATTCAGCAGTGTAATTAACAAACGTTTTTTTCTGTGGCTTTCTTATATGTGGAGGTAAATGCATAGTACAAAACATAGAGCTTAAATTTAGCCTTCCCTTTGTGACCTCGATGTCAACAGGCCAAACAAGGTTAAGAGAGTTTGAAATTTGCCTTAGGATAGACTAATTAAGCAATAAAATATCCAAAGGTAATGTGTAGCAAAAACTAATTTTAGCAGCTAAAAGTAGAAAACAGATGTATGTAGTTAATCTTAAAATAATTGGTGCAACTAAGCTTAATTTAAGGTAATGTTTATTACGGACAATGTACAATTATGCAGAGATGCTTGTACCAGATTGTAGCTTACAGCTTATTTACATCTGTAGTCCTGGGGAGGGGAGAGGGGGACACATTGGACATGTTTTTAGTTGTAGGAAGAAACCAGAACACCCGAGGGAAGCTACGCAGACACGGGGAGAATATGCAAACTCCACATAGAAAGGCCCCGGGCGGCCCGGGAGTCGAACCCAGGACCTTCTTGCTATGAGGCCAAGCGCTATCCGCTGCCACCGCCCACCGTGTCGCCCTAATTTGTATATAATGTTTGAAAATTCAAACCTAAACAGGAAACGTGTGATCTGCAACATTTAGAATAAACTCAATATGTACTTGATGGAGTAAAAACTACTTCCTTCTGGTCTACATGGAGATGTCATTTGCTTTGGCTGGGTTATTGCCTGGGATCCAGAATCCAAGTCAAACTCAAGCAGAGCCACTCAATCACAATTGTTTCTCTCTTTGGTCATTAATTCTTTAGAAGAAGATCAATACATCAATTTATCTCACTATAGAGTCACAGCACAAATGGAGCTTAGCAGAATCAGTTTTAAAGTTTGCCTTGGTTCCAGAATAAAGATTGTGGTCACATGATTGTCATGTGACTTGTTAATGTGTATAACGTTTGTGTATTCAAACATATGTCACTAAATTAAAATGTTTTTGGAGCTCCAAAGTGCTATGCGGATCTGCTTTTTTTCTTATTCCTTAATAGAAAAATGTAAATAATAAGCGTTTAAATCACAAGGCATGTTGGAGGATTAAATATCTATAAAGTGAATGTTTCAGTCCAAAATCAAGTTTCTAAGAGACAAAATTTGAATTTGCATATTTGGAATTTTAGAATGCTCTGTAATTACCTGAACATACTTTACTTGGTTGTTGACATTTTAATAAGAAGCTTATCAATGCCCTCACTTTATGTTGGTTTATTAACACAAGTTTTCGTTATTATACGGAAATAACGGAGATAATGTATGCCCTCCTCAAATGCTAACAAAATGATGAATTATACATAGTTTACTACGGAACATTATTTGAAAGTGATAAAATACTGGCTTGAGAACAATCTGACCTAATAATTGCATAATATGTTTCAGTGCAGTTCTAAAAAATGTCAACAATTCACATACAATAGAAAAAACTGTATTAAAGATTTTGTCTTAGTGGAAAAGTTGGCCATTTAGTATCGATATAGAATCAGAAGTATTATTTCAAGTGCTTAGGTGCCATCATACTTTTACTCAAGCAATTGTCTTATTTTGTAGTTTAAGCTTTTTACCATTGAATAGTTTGTCATTTGCTTTGGCTGTGTTATTGCTTGGAATCCAGAAAACAAGTTAAACACAAGCAGAACTGCTCAATTACATTAGTTTATCTCTTTGTTAAATCAATTCCTTAGAAAGTAGGTAAACTGGGTGTTTATCTGCACAGCCATGACATGTGCCCACTCAACCAGAAAGAGCCAGACACCAGGTGAGTGAAGTCAGAGGGCTTAAAACAGGTGAAGGAGGCAAAGAACTCTTGATCAGGACACTTTGCATGTACAAAGTTTCTTGGTGTGTAATCTTTGTTTTCAAAAGAAGGCTAATTTATATCAATTGTGGGAAGGAAATTACAGTTCTCTTGATTTGGTTAACATTTAAAAGAAACAATTGTTTAGCGTATTTAACATCAAAAGAAAACTGTTGTTGAGTGCAGACCTTTTGGGAATTCACCCATGCAATTACTTTGAACATCAATTTGATTTAAAAACATTTTACCGCTGCCTGTGCCAAAGGGCAAAGGAATGAAATGCTAAGGTCACCTGCTCCGAAGAATATGCCTCCATGTGTCAAGCAGCAAAAGCCTAATGGAATTATCCTCCAACAGCGCCTCTCGTTTGAATAAACAGCTCATGGCAACAAAGTACCTTCCTTTTCGTGCCAACTGTGATTCATCTATTGAATTTAGCGGCTCATAGGCTAAAAACAGTGCAAGATATTTTCACCGGAGTTTAATCATAAGAAGCAAGTAAAAGTACTAAAAACACATGTGATAAAGGTCAGATTGGAGGGTGAGCCTGCTGGGAACGACAAGCTCCAACCACGTTTTGCCCTGATGTTCGATAATCACACATAAATCTGCCGCGGGGAAGAGCACGGATTCACAACTCCCTGTGGGCTTGAAGTCATGTTGCCATCGGTTACATGAAAGAGGTTCACAAAAATATGACAGGAATATTCAGGTTGGAGAGCGAGATGAGTCAGTAATTGTAAAAATGTGGATTTTAGTCCATCAGTGATAACTTTAGATCCACCATCACAGACACTAACAGTGTTAAAAGTCAATACATGATGAGAAGTGGTGTATAAAATGTTAGTTGTATTAAAATATATTGTGCAATAAAGAAGCATTCTATTCATTGCTAATTTTCTATTTTTGTGGCATGGTTTAAAATGTTTAAACAGATCAGAACTGTTAAAAATAAAGTTCCTAAGGTAGTTAACAGGCCTTGATAAGGACTTATTATTTTATGTATGTATATTTAGGAAGAAACTGGGCACATGCAGCTCGATGTTTTGTTCATTGCAAAACAGAAAAAATATCTAAAACGGTTTAGAAACAGAAACAGTCCACTGGCTTCCTGTTCAAAACTGCAAAGTGATAAACCCGCCTCTTCCTTGTAAAATGTATTTTTAATAAGCTACAGATATTTAAAAAGAACACTATTTTTACCGGTAGTTATTGGAAATTTTGAACCTTACATGTTTTGTTCGCCATCCTACATTTTGTGTAATTACAAGTAAATTTAGACAAGTATGCGGGGATAGGTGGTAGGTGAGAACAGGGATTTTCTGAGCACTGGATCATCAGTTGCAGGACAATGCAAGATTACTCAAGCATGCATGAAGCAATCCAATACATTTAAAATGTACTTGGCAGTTACATCAGCAGTTTAGCTTATTAATGCCCCACATTTTGTTTATTACCATAAGTTTTCTATTAACAGTTTATTAGTATTATAGCTAACAAGTGAAAATCCTCTCTAGTGTTTTGGATGAATTATACACAGTTAAGGAACATTGGTTGAAACAATCCAAACTTGTAATTGCGCAAAACATTTATAGGGGATTAATTTCCTTTTTTCTATATATTTAGGAAAAAAAACTATTGTACATGTAGATCAGAGGTGGTAGGCGAGGACAGAGCTTTTCTGAGCTCTCACTCATCAGCTTCAGGACAATACAAGATTACGGTATCACTTATATTAATTATACCTTATTTAGCCTTACTAAAGCCTTTTTAAAGCATGAATAAAAAGTTAACAATTAATGGACAATTAATGAATGGAAGTGTTTATTAAGGCTTAGTAACTGCTCAATAAAGGAGCTAAGATTAGGATTTTGGGTTGAGGGGTAGGGCTTGTAGTAATTAAATTGTTACTAAGTCTTAATAGCCTATTTTGTTCAGTAATTTCTCATTTGTTCATTAAGAATTAATCCATTATTCATGCTTTATTAAGAGTGTATTAAGGCTAATTAAGATGTAATTAATATAAAGTGTTACCCGAGATTACTCAAACATGTATGAATCATTCCTTACAAAACTTAGAAAAACAGAGAAAAAATATATTCTACACAATAGGTCTTTAAGTGCGGATCTAAAATTCAACAATTCATTTCATAACAAAGAATTATTGTATTAAAGATTTGATAACATTTTGATGTCTTGTGGGAAAGTAGGTCATTCATAAGGATATAGAAGCAGAAGTATTATTTTCAAGTGGTTAAGTGCCTTCATACTTTTACTTAAACAATAATCTTCTTGAGTGGTTTCACCTTTTTTTTTTTTTTTACCATTAAGTGTGATTCTTTGTGCATCAGACCGCAACACTGAATAAACTCTAGAAAGTTGCCAAAGCCATTATGAGAAATGCTTGGTCTTCACAGTGTAATGGCTTGAAGTATCTGGCCTACATCAGATTAGTATCATATCGGTGTCAGGTAGCTCAGATGACCATCACTCTGCCGAAGGAAAGATCTACCTGGGCCTCCATTTGGGTTCCTTCACACAGTAAACTCCATTCTTTAACAGGATCATCTGAAATTTTGAGAAATAGGCTCTTTGCTTTCTTTCCCAGAGACAGATGAGAAGATCGAAACCACTCTAGCGTCTGTGCCTGCAGAGTAGATTAGCTTATGTTTGGATTTTTCATCACTCCAGCAGCATATATCCTGTAAAAGAGGCCAGGCTAAGGCTTTCAGTGTGGAATACGTTTGAACAGACAACTTTGCTCACATAATAACGTAATAAAAATACAACCACAATGGGTAAAACCATGCACCAGCAAGATGATTGTGAGTTCATTTCAAAACAGCATTTAAATGACTTAAATCATGCAAAAACAGGCATACATATGCAGTGAGGGCACTCCTTTCAGCACACGATCTGCTGATAGTCCTGTCACCCACTCGACACTCGCGGTGCCTCTTTTCCTCTGTCCTACACAGCACAATGACTCAGATCAATATCAAGCAGCACAAGGCCCCAGCACACAACATGACAGAGTGGGCGTACTCTGTCAAAATATTTCCCCTGCAGATGGATCAGCTCTGACCAACACTTGGCATTGGGCCATACAACTGGTGTTAGGATTATGTGCTAACCTACTCATAAGTGTGAGAGAGCTGGGACAATTCAGCACTATTAATGGGTTTTTGAGTCACTGGTAATAAATATTCATATTAAAATGACATAGTGTGATACTAGACAGTTTGATCTTGTATAAGACTATAAGAAAGAAGAACAGAAAAGGCAGCTTGGTTGCACTGCAAAGATGGGCAGTAGCCTATATTATCAATAATATAGGCTTCTGTCTGTAGTGATTACCTCTCACTTCTTTAGAGGCTAAATCTTGAAAAAACTTTTAAAGAGAAGGTACTTGGTGTGAAATGTTTGTTTGGATAAATATTATTATTACACAAGAAAAAAAAATATCTTAAACCTTGTTCTTTTCAAAATGTCAGGTAGAGGACAGCATATTAATATCAACTCCACATGAGACAAAACAAAAAACAAACAATCCTTTTCATCATTGTTCCAATTTAAAGCAACACTCCGGTCCATTAACCTGAATAGAATTTTGACTATATTTTCGCAGTCCCCATTGTAGCCTTTGTGTTTAAGTTTTATCACTGAAATCAATTTATGGTGTGCGCAGGCTGAACTTGTGTGTCAACTGCTGTGTACACCTGAAAGACGGTGTAATGACCCACTTTCTCCATTTGGTTCCCTCTGCGTCTCTGTCGTTTTTACCGTGTTTGACCACCGTGCATCTCGAGCCGGAGTCCACTCTGCAGCTGCTGTTCATTTTCACCGCTCTCAACCATATATGACTAATCACACCGGTCATTTTAAACAACTTGAGAGCTTGCAGGCAATAAATCACCTTGATACGTGCTCCTGTGCCCATAATAGAGCTGCGTTCTGGAAAGAGGGCCGCGCCAGGGGAGGTGGAGGGAGAGCAACTTTGGGACTGGCTCACTAGTTTTGGTCAACACGCCATTGAGGAGAATTATCAGGGGGTGGGGCTTACTCATAGTGCTATTGTTTCTGTGATCTCACCTTTAAAGTAACAAACACAAAAAGTAGCAAAGTCATTTAGTCCACGGTACTAGGCAAGACCCACAAATCTTTGTTTAGTCATAAAGGTGGGATTTGAGATTGACTGATATGCTATTTTTTTTACATAGGCGGCAACAATTGTACAGATTTTTGAGAAACCAATGGATGATAAGCTTTGCCAAGAAGATTTTTGGGCAGATCTTGATTACTTATAAATTGTTTTACTGCAAACATGTATATAAGACAGGAGTCTAGTGTATATTTTGTGAATTAATCATTTGCTAAAGTAGATAAAGAGAAAGTTGATAAAATGGTATACTGTCTGTCTGTATATATATATAGGCCTATGTATTTTCTGTGCTCTGACTTTTATTATCTTGCAACAGCTCTCTTAAACAAGCTATAAAGCCATTCCAAGCAAATATGACACCAGTCGCTGCCTTTTACACCTTCTCCTAGCCTTTGTTGTGCTTTCATGATGTTTTGGAAGTTCTGGCCATGCCTTAGATAAAAGTAGAAAGAGGAAATAACCCCTTTCTTCTTTACCCCAGCAAGGGAGGCTTTTGGAAAGAGCCAAGAGTATACTTTTTATCTTCACCTGCCAACAGTGTGAGGAACTTCACAACACCTTTAAAGATTGGACTTGACAAATGATGTAACATATGCCCAAAATTTACACAGTGACATGTCTTGGGAGCAGCTTCTAAGAAGCTGGTATTGGTAGAAAAATTGTTAAATTACACCATCGCCTGGCTTTGATTGGACCGCCTTTCGTTCTGTCATGACATTATTCCGCAACGCACCTTCTTCTTGTGCCTTTGCCTGCCAACGAAGCACTCCGACGAGCCCAAGAACAATCTGCTCCTTGTCACTGCTTCTGAATGAATCTTGTTGCCTATTGTTGAGGCAACGGCGATATTTGAATACGACCAATCTCCTGTAATAAAACGGCCCGTTGTGCTTTATGAAATATTCATCCAAGGAATCCCCTGGAGACTTGGATGCATTCTGATGCCTATCTCTGAATGTGAAGTAGACAGGAAGATAGCATAAAGCAGTGACCGCAAGCTGCTGCAAACAGTCATAAGGGGAGCGACCTCTATGGTTGTGGATATGTCTCCTTGCCGCTCTGCTGGTTTTTAGCCATTCCACCTTCTAATAAATCAACAAGAGCGCACTCCAGGATCCAGCAGCTAAGTGGCATTTAAGAAACAGCTTGTGAGAGCTGTAAGGCTGCAATTTGGATCATTTAGACGCAAGGCAATAATTTGGCCAGATGAATGGCATTAACGGCAGGCTGCAGTGAAGTTTTTAAGCCAGTAAAGCCACTAAGAAAAAAAGGCCAAGAAGCATTTTGTTAAAAGTCAACGAAGGCTGAACTTCTGTACGGTTCACAAAGGACAAAATACTTTCCCGTTTCCTCGTCTTCGCTCAATATTGCAGACTGCGACATCTTTAAATTCTGCCAGTGCACCCAGAGATGACAATAGATAGCTATTTATCAGTACCCTGCACGGCACAAAGTCATCTGTGTGCCAACATATGCATGAAAAATAGTGCATGGAAAGCAATAAAAACCTTCAGAGCACATTCACCATTCAGCTGCCAAACTACCGTTAAAGCGACAAAAACAGATGACAGCCACGTGTTTTTCTCAGCATGGTCAAAGTCAATACAAAACACATACATTTTCACAAGATTTTTTGAGCTTCTGAAATTGTCCTTCACAATATACAAAGCTATAAATATCTGTCAAATCTACATTGGGAGATTGTGTCTTACACTATCACGGCAATACAACAAAAGCATGGATAGATCTTATACATGCATCGACATTGACAGTGGAATTCAGATGTCAGGGGTGATTCTGATGTCCTCTTTTTAATAACACTAAAAAAGACTTTGAAGGCTCTAGGGGGTGACACGACATGCTACAGCTGTGTGATTTTTACTGCTATACATCATCTCACGCTGTTTGGAAGAGGGGAAAAAAGCTACCATTGATTGAGTTTTTGACCAATTTATTCGAAGGCTTGCTTGGTCCATCAGGGTCAGCCGCTGATGAAAAGCATGCAAATTAAACTATGAAAAAAGGAATGAAAGCTTTTGAGTATTTTAGCATTGATAGAGCTTTGAACATGTAAAGTGCTTGATCAGCTCATTGTGCTAAGTGAAAGATGTGATAACTCGTATGTGGAATAATCTAGATCAAAAGAATGTATCTCTGACCATTGGGTGAGGGGCTAATCAAGTCATTAAGGGTTAATTGTCTCTTTTGAGAACAAAAAAAAAAGTTTTCTGTTTTTGACCCATCTTTTGATGGCTGATATAATGAAGCAGCCTCATGAGCTATCGGTCTGTTACCTTGTCAATCAATCTCACTTAGTGAAGCTACATGCTTTTAGTACATTATGTTATAATGTGCTCTCCACATACTGTATGTGGCATGTTTCCGATGCTGCTGTTTACTCCATGGCAGCATTGCAAATGCAAATATCAGCTTTCTCTCTGTTACTGAGTGTTAAAATGGCAGAAAGGATTAACAACCAGGGAGCTACAAAAGAAAGTCTATTTTGAAGTTGCTGAAAAGAAGATACAAGGTGAAGAGATGCAAAGCCAAAACTAAAGTATTCTTTCAGTGCTTACGTGTACTGAAGTACTTGAATGGTCTAAAAAACACCTGCAGTGGCCGCCAAATGTTGTCTGAACAGGAAACTTAATTAAACCTTAACGTAAAGGAGCATACGTGGGCTGTAGTGGGTTTGTTTGCTTTTACAGGTTTTATCTATCTGCTTGCTTTTTAGTGTTACTTTAACAGACATCTTTGCAATTTGCACACCTGTGGTAGGGTGCACAGAATAGACTTCAAAAGGAGAAAGTCGGGGGCAGACGATAAAGACGAGGGACAAAGGCTCATGGTTGTGTTTAATGCTCCTCAAAAACTGGACGAAGAGGGGGTTCATGTATCACTGAGCCGGCAGCAGGCCTTGGTAGAAGGACCATGGATGGGAGACAAGTCACCAAGAGAGGTGACAGGCACAAGGGAGAGCAAGGTACCATGGTCTAGTTAGAGTGCCATGCTGTTCAACATGTACAGTAGCAGGGATGAAACCGTGTCTGCATTGTAAGTTCCTTGTACTTTGTAGTGGCGCTCACAAAAGTGAGGGTCTGTATTTCCAAGGTGGTGGATGGTGGACGAGATGTGCCAGCTGATGTGCAGAAGGACCTGAAGCTCCGGGAGTTTCAAGGAGGGAACAGATGAGGCTTAAACACCCAAGCTATGCCATTCCTGTTGGGCCTGGCTGCTTCAGGCAATGAACACCACTTTTGGATTTTTATCTTATTTATTATTTTTTGTTTATCTGCTAGCTAGCTTTAGACTTTCTATGCACATTGTAGCCATGTTTTTATTGTAATAAATGCAACTTTTTATTTTCTGCTTTCATTGGTTGTACCAACAGACATAACTCTCTCTTCATTATTGCAATAATAATTCTCAGACAATTCAAAACCCTAACCTTCCATAACCAAATGTGAGATCTTTATTTTTAACTAGAAATTACATGATCTTAAAAGTAGGGGTGTCAAATAGTGCATTAATTGAGAATAATTATTACAGACAATTTAATCGAGAACATTTTTTAATCAAATTAATGTATTTTGAAATCTTTAACTTACATACAGGAAAACTGGATAACTAGCCTAGTCCGATTTAAACCAGTTCAAATGAGTAAACTCAGGCAGATATGAGAGCTGTAAACCTTTCGAAAAATTGCGCACTGGTCCGACGATTGTAGTCTGATTTCAACTATGTAAACAGAAATCGGTCATCAGCTGGAAAATGCAACTGAGCATGCTCACAACCACTACACACAGCACATTCTAACAAAAATTAAGAATTTAGAACTATAAGTGCTTGCACAATGGCCACATTTCTATGTTTCATGATCTAACGTTCAGTTGTTTCCAAAAAACTGTGGTCATTAACAAGATTACAACAATAAAAATAAACAATTAACATGTAAAGTAATCAACTTGCATCATGTAGTAGTGATCTGATAAGCAGACCAGTCTCGGGAATGTTTACTGTATGTAACTAGCAAAACTGGTACCGGTTGAAAACAAGTAGAGTTTTTTAGTAGTCTATGATATGTAACGAGTCATTGTTCCAATGCAACAAAAAACTTCCGAAAGTCTTAATTTTTTGCAGTATATTAATATTTCCCATCTGCAACAATAATGTAATTAATTAAATTGGATAAAAACAAAACAAAACACTTAAGTTGAGTGTTTTTCTCAGCAATTTTTAGGTGAGATTTGTTACGGCCCCAGTCATGGGAGGGACTTGGGTGCTGTTGACTGCTCTGCCGCGCTCTTCTCTGCCCAGGTGCTCCTGATCTGCCTGTCTGTGGCTCCGCCCTCTCGACCGGGTATATCTGATTGCTCCACCTGCGCCAGTCCCTCTCCTTGCTCCTTGCCAGACCTCGGGCCACGCCGGACCGCCACTTCTTTTTGTTTTCTTTTACACATTCAATACGCACACACACACCAAATGTTTTCATACTGACTTTCATTCGCACCTACATGCACTCACGCACCTTACTACACTTCCACGTACACTGACACACTACTGACAAGATTATTGTTTAATAAATGCTCCCGCGGGCTTTAAAACTCCCTGGTCTTCTGTCTCCCCATTTTTATTGTTGCGCCTAGAGCCAGGCGTAACAAATAAAAATTGATTAATTAGATAAATTAATTACAGATCATAATAATCTCTCAACTTTTTTAATCGCTTGACAGCACTACATAAAAGTGCTTCTGAACACATCACATCACTTTGAAAATAATCTTGGCCTGTTTTATGTGTAGAAGATCCACTGGTCAGTGCACAGTATGGATGAAAGGCAACTGTTAGCTCACACCATCAACTTTACAGTTGACATCTTGTTGCCAGATTCTGCTCAGCATTTTACAGATGTGAGCTCATGCCAGACTTCTTTTTATGCTTGTTTAAGCTCAGGTAATAAAGACCAGTAGTCGTCTTTTTTGAGCTTCACCTTCAGCTATTTGTTCTTGCAAGTTTAACCATGATTATTGTTCAAATGGGCATTGGATATTTTTGTAATCTCAAACTGAACATGCAAAGCTACTGAAAAAAAAAAAAAATAAATAAATAAATAAATAAATAAATAAATAAATAAATAAATAAATAAATAAATAAATAAATAAATAAATAAATAAATAAATAAATAAATAAATAAGACTGACATGTAAAGCAGTGCCTTGTTACCTGGAAACACATCATTCTAGTTTCTATGGCAGTAACAGATTTGAGTGATGAAAAGATCAGTTGCTATTTAATTTCGTGGGCAGATTAGATTGTGTCGAACACAGGAATGAGTTTTGTCATCGTAAAAATACCAATGAAACACAAGTCAAACAATGCATTTTAACAAAAGAGGAAGATTAACTTCTGGGACAAACGGTTCAGATCAATGGGCTGTTTTTAGTTCATTTACACACACAAGAAGGTGTATAAGTACAAAATGTATCTTATTATTCTTTAATATAAAAGAAAGTACTTCTAGATGTTTTAGATGCTTACATCAGATGGATAAGCAAAGCATCAACTTACACCTATTAGAACAGACCAGGAATCACTGTTATGAAAATTGTTGCTGTTTTGAGTTTGAAATTGAAGTACTACACATTAATACAGAATCCATTATGCTGATAATTTGAGCTCATCTCTGTCCTTTGGCAAAAACAGGGGTTGTAACAGAAAAGCATCTAACTTAGTACAATATCAAAAAGCTGAAAACAAGTAATGAAGTAAGCTCATTTTTACAAACAATACACCATTTTTCTCACCACAAGGATTGAGTGTGATTCTTTAAATAACAATGATCTCAGGGAGAAACAAACGCCTAGAGGACACTGTGTGCTGCTCCCTCAAGCCCAAGGACCCCCGTTGTACATCTCCAACGCCAAATCTGAAATATGACTAACACACTGCAATTCAACTAACTGTCACCCTGTTCATACATTTACATGAGCACTAACTCTCTTATCATCCATCCATGTTGGAGTTACTCATGTGGGTCATTGGGTCATGCCTAACGCTACCATATATATCAGTGGAAGGATATTGACACACGTTATCGCCATCAAGTGACAAAGTGCACTACATTTCCCCCGCAAATGCGAACGAGCGGCTGTCATCCATCAAACCGTGTGCTGGGAAACCAGTGCAGATCTCACAGTGTAACTCCGTGGAACAGTTTCATGTAAAAAGCAAACTGTAACAAGGTCGAGTAACGTATTAAAATTGATGGAAAGTGTTTTAGCATTAAGCATCTTTTAAAAGCTGCAATAAAGATGTGATCATGAAGATGTAATTATGAACATTATATGGTAATTTCATCTCATGCGTCGTCCCCTAAATCTTCCCCACAGCACATTTGCATTAAAGTGGCTCTTCAGCTAACTGGACCATTAAAAGTCATGATGGTATGTCAAACACAAGAGAAGATTGACCTAAAGGAGATCATCATCATAGGATAATGATGTCATAATGTCACATTTCAGCATTAATATGGTATCACAGACAAAAGACACATTTTGATCATGATTACAGAAGACATAAAGGTGCATTAGACAAACATAAAGGTGCAAAGATAGAAGACAGACAAAATGTTTTGCAACACGAGTGCATCTTAGGCAAAACAGTAATGCCTCCATGGAAAAAAACAAGTGAGAATCCAGTGGGACGTTTGTGGTTAATCGATTAACCGTCACTAAATGCATGACCCGGTGTTGTGTCGAAACAAGCTCCCCATCGAGACGTGCACCCCCCTCACTAGCTTTTGTGACTGTGCGTGACGTAGCAAGCTTCCCGCGGTGAATAGTTTACAATTAATTTGGGTAAGTTTAGGCATAATTCGAAGGTTAAGTTTAGGATTGGGGCTTGGGTGAGGGTTAGCAAAAGTAATATGAAAATAAAAAAATATTACTGATTTTTTAGCATTGACTTTGAACAAGGGGGTTCCCATCTCGACGGGGAGTGCCAACTCGACGTTATACCAGAACTAAACATCGTGTCCAGAACTTGTTTTTTGATTAATAAATTGCTCCACCAGAGGGAGGAATGTGCCCTTGAGCAATTCTCTCTGACTCTCACTGAGTAAAAAAAAAAAAAGCTGCTAAAACACGAAGTACAGTCTCTCATGATAACAGCGTCTGTGTGACACTGGAGCCTGATTTCACTCAAAAGCCTAAGTGAACAACGGAAATTTAAATGCATAGAAAAGCGTATGCATACAATATAATTTGTCCATTTTGTTGTTGCCTCAATTGATTTTTATGATGAATGTAAACATTTTCATTTTCAATCATCATTTACGAATGAACAAAATTCTAATTCTAATCTTACCCAAACCCCAGACCTAAACTTACTCATTTTTGTCACTTCAGACCTAAACTTAGCCGCTAAGCCCAAAGAAAATTTCCCTGTGGTTTCAATCAAAACACATCGCTAAAAAATATTTAAAAAAACAAGCAAACAAAAAATAGTTAATGTACGTATGTATATAACTGAGTTTCAGAGCAGGACCACAGCTCCTTGCACCAGAAACCACGCCTCGCTCGTCTTCTCGACACACCTCCAATACCCAGAAGCCTACTTAAACAGCCTTCCTAACAACACGTCTGTCTCAGATCTCGACCCACCTCCACCCTCATCATCTGTCTCCGCAGGAGACATCTTATTACAGGGGGGGCAAATCGCTGCACGGATCGCGAACAGACCCCATCCACAGTCTCCGATCACAAATCATCAAATAAATACTAATGATCTTTGGTGTGTCCTGCTATGAAACCTGTGAAATAGAGACGCACATAAGCGCAAAAAAAAAAAAAAAAAGCTAAAAATGTGCTTATGATCCACACATTTCAGTGAGACTGTGTTGGAAATGAACTATTAATCAAATAATATTCATAGATTTGAATAATTCAGTCTGTTTTCTTTTGATTAAGAAAACAGACACAATTATCAACCTTTTTGCTCCTGTTGGGGAACTATCAATTTTTTTCAGTGAAGGTAAATAATACTAATGCTAGCGACTTTCAATCGTAGCTATTTATGGTTTGTTAATCATAATCTCTACGATCTCCAATCTAACTAAAGGTGCTGTGTTCATGTAATTGGTTAACCAACTATTGACTGCAAAGGGCTCCAACAAACAGTTAAACAAAATATGAAATGGTCCCTAAAACCCACATAGACCTTACAAACTCCATTTCAGAACTTATTCCTGTAACATAGTTTCTTGTGTTCATAGACCGTAGAACAGGGGTGCCCAAACTTTTTTCCTCGGCGTGCCAAAATGAATATTATTTTCCCTTGATGGGCCAATATAAATGTCTTTGCAGTGAGTGGAAGTTCAAATCTAATTTCATGTTGCAACTAAAAAGTTTGTTTGCAGAGAGTAATTAAATTGTATTTCATTAACACGTTGTAGCACAATAAAACTGATTTGGTTTACTTTGAAAATCTCTTCAACTTAAAATGTGACATTCTCAACAAATCTCAGCACCTCTTCGTGGGCCAAATAAAGCCGAGCTTTAGGTGCCACTGCTGAGTGGATAACGTTGTGGTGTTTGTAGTTTTGTTACAAAGTAGAACTAGTTCAATCCTGCTCTCTTATTCACTTTCTATTGAAACATCCTCATCTCTTTCTCTGTGGTCAGACTCAACATTTTGGTCGTAAAATGTTTAAGATATGAACAATTTTCAATCAGGTTAACTCCCAGCTTGAAGGGGTGTGTATCCTATCTGTTTCTCTGTAATTGCCATTACACAGACTTCTAAATATGGAACAGGGCTCCAAATTAGCAGCTATACCTGCTAACCAAGAAAGGCTACATTGATGGGAGCCAAGTAGTCTTATGTCTACACAATGGTCTGGGTTTCATTCAAATACAATGTTTGCATCCAAAAATCTTGTAATGTAATGAGGAATAAACAGCTCATTAGAAGGAGCTGGATCTTTGGAATCCGTTCATAATAGATTTTTAGAACATCGCCAGCTATATTTTTATGTATATGTAAACTACCCTCATTATCATTGAGAGTAATTGGGCTGAGATTTTGATCAAAATCATTGAAACTTATAGTGGTTACTGCGTGGTGTTTGTTTACCCTTTGAAATAATGAGCAACGCAAACAAGATGCAGAACATTATATATACTTGTACAGAATAATTTATAAAAAGAAACGAAGAGACTTGTCTGAAATTACATCCAGTTTAAACCATTCACATTAACGAGCCAATTCAAGCATGAACGTCCCATTAAGACGATCAGTCCGTTTTTTATGATTATATTCTTCATCAAATCAGTGAATCTTGACATCTTTGCGATTTGCTGCAGTGGCTTGGCCAATAGCAGCTCAGTGATCTGACTCCTCAATAAAACCCGAGTCCAGAGAACAGCAGCTCCTAAAAGGCCACTGTCACTCTTAGCTTTAAAGGCAGACAAAAAAATATTCTCCTCTGATACAAAGAATAATTCAATTGTTATCCTCCAGTAATATTTGGACAAGTTTAAAAGACATGAAAGGCTTTGCGCAGATGAAATTTTTCAACTGAAACTTTTTTTGTATGGAATGTGAAGTAAGCTCTGCATTTTTTCAAGTCTTTTTATGAAATCAATTTTGAGTGAGGCAGATCTTTTCTACATTGTAATCCTCATTATTTTGTATGTACTATTAGTGATGCAATAGTGATGGTTCTGCTAACATTGTTCATATGAAGATGAACATTTTAGGGGAATAGTACAGTATGGGTTAGACCAGGACAGAATGTTTGTTGAGAGATTTCATTTGCATGCAGATGGAGAGTTTCACATTTTACCTCTAGCAGTCTAATTATCACTGGAGTTTGACACTTTATGTAAAAGTGATATTTCCTGAATTTCTACTAATAGTGCTACAGGGACTACTTACGCATGCAAAGGCTTACTGCAGAAAAAAAACGGGTGACATTGTGGTAATCACCTTAAACAGAGAGGTTGAAGTCTCTATCCCTGGACAATTAATGTCTTTTCTGGGTTTGCTTGGTCTTCCTTGTGTTTGTAAAGGTTTCCAAGATGGTCTAGATTTTCACTAAAATCTCCTGACAGAATGATCCAGCCATTCTAATATCGTCTTCGTAAACAAGAAAGTATTTGGAACTGTTCATGAAAAAACTATTATTCCATCATAAAAGACCAATCCCACTTTTGTCTAATTTAAGTAGCTATAATCGGGTACATGCAAACGGCTGTTTCATTTTGCACATTCTAAATTGTGGTTCTGGTTTATAAAGCAACACAATGTATCAAGAGTCAAGCTAATGCTGGCTGTGGTACTTCAAGAGTCTGGACCTACTGTCCACCGACAAGGATCACTCAGTGCATGCTTTTACACAGATGTCCTGCTTGGATGTCCCCGCCCCCTCCACCCCGTTTTTCTAATATGCTCAGCCCAGATAGGGACATTTGTCCGTCCACATGCCCGTCCGTTTGTTGGGTCTACCCTTTCCCTGGTTTAAAATGGGTGGAATCAGTTAAAGGGTGACTGTCAAATAATGGTCTTGTTTTTTCTAACTACTACACAGAAAACAGCATACGTACTTTCAAAATATTAACTGTTAGGTATTGATTAAATTTTACCAAAGGCAGAGTGCAGTCATGTTGAGAGACTTACTCGAATGAACTCGGGGTCATGCAATGTTACCTCAGTAAGGAAATCTGAGCTGTGCCAAAGTGATTTTAAAAAGTGGAACTCGGAAAATTGGACCTCTGGAAAATAGCATTAATCAGTGTTTTGTTCTCCACAAAGTAGGGAAGTGCATTGTTAGCATGCTAAACTGTGCTAGCTTAAAGATTAAGAATTACGCAGGTGCACAATGTAATTATGCACAATGTAAACAAACAAGAATACTGAATTTACAAATTTAAAAACACACTTCCTGCTCTACTCGCTACTTTGACATTTTGTCTGTACTTTTACAAAACTGCATCTTTAAGTCTTGAAAAGTAAGAAAAAAATCCCTTCTTGTCTTCAGTGTAATAAAGATTAAATATTTAGTTTTCATAATCTTAAAAGGAGATGTAGCTATAAAAGTGTTGGAAACTTTTCCCTTAAATTATGCCAGTTGGTTCCTGTTCCTGTCATTAAAATGTGCCAACGCTCTAACATTTGAAGGTGCTATAACTTCTTGTTTCCTTACATCTAAATTATGCCCATCACCTACTGCTTATTTAACATAAAGTGTGAGACTGAGACCTGAAGGCATCATTTAAGTGCTGCCACCTACTCCACAACTCAGTAAGGTGATTCATAGGCCGTCCTGTCAAAAAGGCAATGCGACCTTTTAATTGGCCAAATGCATTTAGGAAAAAGAGAAAGCATTAGAAGTGACATTTAAAACAATTTACAGGACCACTTTAGTGGATAAGGTGCACTGACGTTATGATCCACATTGTTCAATTGTCATTACAATGTAAATAGTTTGCAAACGGCAGAGAAACTGGTGCGTGTTCAATCCCCCAAGTACAAATCTTGCCGTTAATGCATGGTATGAAAAATAAAACAAACATTTTCAAATGAATTAAACCAGTCTCACCAACACTTTACCCCCTCTCAAACTAAAAAGCAAAAGCAACAGAAAAAACTGTTGCAGATCATGGATTTATCACAGCTTTCAGAATTCGATATTGTTGCAATTTTAGCCTTTTTTTCACATAATAAACTTTTTCACATCATAAACTTTTTCACATCATAAACTTTTTACGGGAAAAAAAGTTTAGCTTCGGGTTCTACTGTTTACTCTATGAAGTCCCCCCTCTGATTGATCAAGGCTAAAGCTAACGACCAATATAGCAGCGAATGAGCAAAAGCAAAGTGCCTGCATCCTTAATGAAGTGAGTGTGAAGAATCTAAAAAGCATAGTATAGAAAATGGATTTGCAATGTTTCCATATATTTTATGTATATTGAGGTGCACGGTAGCAGAGTGGTTAGAGCTCTGGCTTCTCTGTAAGGAGGTCGTGGGTTTGACTCCCGGGTCGGACCATATCTTTGGTCACTTTTTGTGTTGTAAACGGCTATATAAAAAAAGGTTGATTGATTGATTGATTGATTGAAATCAACATCTCATGATCTCTCTGGGTGGAGTTTGCATGTTCTCCATAAAATTCCCCTGTGAGTGAATGAGAGAGTGAATGGTTGTCTGTCTGCGACGAGTTGGCCACTGTACTGGGTGTTCCCCCGCCTAAGGCCCAAAGTTACTGGAATAGGCTCTAGTCACCCGGGACCACTAAAGGGAACAAGCGGTAGAAAATTAATGAAAAAAAGATATGGCAGTATACAGTACACAAGATATCACAATATCACAAGAGCCAGATAATAAAGTGACAAAGTAAAAGGAACAAAAGAAAAAAAAACAATTCAATATAGAGAAAAAATGCTATACATTGTACAAACGGATGTAATGTTTTTTTTTAACTGACAGACAACACTGTGCCACCATATCACAATTCAAATGAGGCGTGCTTTTCAGAATAATAGCCAGATTTCTGTCCAAACCTGGGCCTGTAGCCACACCAGAACACAGCAGTATTTTTGCCGCAGACGCACCCTGGGTGGTGGCTGTGAATGCACTATCAGCAGTGCAGACTTACTGGGAGACCAAAAGTGGATGTGAAAGCTCAATCACGTTCTAAATTGTACAACAGAGCAGAGGAGTCTACTTGGCAGTCACAGTGGTGAGACAGAGAGCGCGCGGGCGGAGAAAAGGCAAAGCGTTTGTGACTGTTTCCTCCACTGCACTGAAGCACATTGAGCAACGAACCAATTGGCACAGTGAAGTACAAGCAATTAAGACGCTGACATTATATACTTATTTTGCTCTGACATTTGTAAAAAGAGAAAGGCTAAAAAAGAGTTTGATGAGTAAGTCCCAGTGAGTGGTATGCTTTGTCCCAAAAGAGCTACTGTGCTACAGCCGCATGCAACACTCCTACCCCGGGCACTTGAATGGCAACCATTTAAAACAACTCGCTTTTGTTTCTGCGGTCGGCATCGCTCCCCTCTCTCGCTCCCCTTCTCTCCCTCGCTCGGCCAGTTTCTTGAGAAGAAGGCATAATGCATCATCTTAGGAGCCAGCCCAGAGCGGTCTAATTTAGCAGCCAGGGAGGGACAGCGGTGGACACTGGAGTCGCTAATGAATGAATGAGCCTGACACGTCAAATCAGGAAAGATTACTGGAGTGAGGGGGCAGGTTCTCCCGAAAGGTCCCACAGACACAGCTGTTTAGATAAGCCTGGCGTCTCCACAGAATATTAAATACACCAAACACACAAGTACAAGTAAGTCTAGAGAGGATGTGTCACAGTCAGTAGTTAGAATTCTGCAACAAAAGACTGCATACTTGAAATCTGTGGTACCGAACTAACACTAACAGTTGTAAATAAGGAAACTTTGCCTTTTCCACCAAAAGCTATGATGTAAATGCAGCACTTGTAATAAAATCAACACAATCATAAAGTAAATGTTTAATTATTAGATGAAGAAAGTGTTGTAGGCTCTATACTTTTTTTTGCTCAGGTCATAGTAGGAAAAAAAGTAATTACAAACAATGACACTTGTGTTTATTTGGTTGCATTTCCCCCTCCAATCAATGTCATGGTAACTGCGTAGATAAAGACAAGAAACCCTCATGTAGACAAGAAGCTACACCCATTCATTTTCACAACAGGTTTTTCTTCACACTCTGTTCACAGTTTCAAAGTTGTGATGTACAACCTTTTTAAACAGTGGGATGGTGTGACAAGCTATGCTCCCTGTCAGAGGCCACACTACAACAGCATGTATTTCCTCACACATGTAACCTACGGTGAAAATTGACTCTGACTGACAAATAGACAGAACATTTCTTTGAGTTTATAAAAAAAAAAACAGGTGTGATTTGACTGAAAACGAGATGTAAAGATCAGTTATTTCAATCCAGAAAAGCTCTCTTAGCATGACATCCATTGCTGTTACATATAGCAGTTTTTCTATTGTTGCTCTGTTGGTTACAAGTATCACCTTAGTGCTTTGGTTTTTGCTGTTGGCAAAAGTAAAACCCACACACTCACATCTTGAGACAAACCAACTTGTTGTAAAAGCAAACAATATGACCGCAAAACACAATCACTGTCCCCTTAGAATTAGAAAGTTCTGACTTCTTTGTTGAAGTTGAGTTATTCATATACTCTTTCCCCAGCATCAGTTCTGCACATTTTACAAAGTTTGGTGCAAATTTGAGGATTTTATAAGCAAATGTTTTAAGCGCTTATCAGAACGCAGACTACATTTTGCTTGACCAACTACAACTAACTGTTTTGGAATGTTCATGTTCTATCTTGAATGCCAAGCATGAAAACTAATCACATTTAAAGATTTGAAGCGTTATTCTTGTTGTTAGCTGTTGGCTTGCTGTCACAATTGGAATATTTCAGAAACAAGATAAAATAAAAAAGTCTATTTTTTCAGTTATATAAGACATTTGATAAGATGGAGATTATCTATTTGCTTCATCATTTTTTTTATTTAATAAGAAGTTGTGGTAGCACTTTAAAAGACCTCCACGTACCTACCAGTTAAGTACCGTGTCAGTTACTAGTAACTAACAGTGACACTTACTAGCACTTACTCTGGTACTTACTGTGGTACTTACACTGGTAACTAGAGTGGTACTTTGAGTGGTACTTGTACCAGCAGTTACTGGTACATACCACTGGTAGTTACTTTGGTACTTACTGTGGTACTTACACTGGTACCTACAGTGGTACTTTGAGTGGTACTTGTACCAGCAGTTACTAGTACATACCACTGGTAGTTACTAGTACTTACTGTGGTACTTACACTGGTACCTACAGTGGTACTTTGAGTGGTACTTGTACCAGCAGTTACTGGTACATACCACTGGTAGTTACTGGTACTTACTGTGGTACTTACACTGGTACCTACAGTGGTACTTTTACCACCAGTATTGGCATGCTGGTATGGTCATGGCCATACCAGCATGCCAAAGCCTGATCCCGTCAGATCTCAGAAGCTAAGCACTCGTACTCGGATGGGAGACCACAGAAGAACCTCAGGTGCCACAGTGGGGCAACTTCAGTGGTACTTACTACAGTAGTTGACAGTCAACTACTGTAGTAAGTACCACTGAAGTACCAGTATGTGTCACTTTAGAACAGGTCCTGTTGTTACTAGTAGTTGACGGTCAACTACTGTAGTAAGTACCACTCAAGTACCAGTATGTCTCACTTTAGAACAGGTCCCGTTGTTACCAGTAGTTAACTGTCAACTACTGTAATAAGTACCATTGTAGTATCACTATTTACCATTATGTATCATGGTATTTATCAATAAATGTTGGAATTAAGCTAAGATTGTTGTAAATTATTTTCTGTTGTTTTGTTTACTGAAACAAATAATTACTTTGGTATTTGTCAATACCCAATATTGTTGTGACATAAATAAAGACAGTGGTGCTTTTAAACATTTGAATTTTATTGTTATTCATAATTTATAAGCTCTACTTTTTTAATTTAGTACCAATAATACCACCACTGAAACATGTGTGTGCCACAAATTATTAAAAGTGGTAAGTGTACTAATAGTTACCACTGTAAGTACCAGTCACTGCTGACACAAGTACTACCTTAAGTACCAGTGTAAGTACTACAGTAAGTACCACAGTAAGTACCAGTAACTATCAGTGTTATATATACCAGTAACTGCTGGTACAAGTACCACTATAGGTACCAGTGTAAGTACCAGTGTAAGTACCGCAGTAAGTACCACAGTAACTACCAGTGGTATGTACCAGTAACTGCTGGTACAAGTACCACTCAAAGTACCACTGTAGGTGCCAGTGTAAGTACCACAGTAAGTACCAGTAACTACCAGTGGTATGTACCAGTAACTGCTGGTACAAGTACCACTCAAAGTACCACTGTAGGTACCAGTGTAAGTACCACAGTAAGTACCAGTAACTACCAGTGGTATGTACCAGTAACTGCTGGTGCAAGTACCACTGTAGGTACCAGTGTAAGTACCACAGTAAGTACCAGAGTAAGTACTAGTAAGTGTCACTGTTAGTTACTAGTAACTGACACGGTACTTAACAGGTAGGTACCGTGGAGGTCTTTTAAAGTGCTACCGAAGTTGTTAAAAGTCTTTAAATGTAGTTGATTGATTAAAATAAGTTCACAACAAGTGGCTTGTTTCCAGTACAATGTAAAAATACCAAATGAATACACCACCTCCAAAAATAAAAAAAAAATAAAAAAAATCAAGAAGTCAACACTGATAAATAATGAACCTTCTAATTCTAGTGGGATGATCATGTTAATGTAAAGCCATCTCCTTGTGTTCTCCTGGGATCATCAGAACAGCAGAATCCAGGTTGTGTCTTTCATCTTACTTCTTCATGTCGGTGTGTTGTTGACATGTGGACACTGGGGGCTCGTGCGTGTGTATGTACAACCTTTGAGCAATAAATAAACAAAGGCAGCAGCAGGAGCAGGAGCAGCAGGGCCGGCCTTGAGGAGACTGGTGACAGGCGCGTTCATTAAGCCACGCTCTGACACCAAGTCCTTTAAGACACCATCCACTGCCACATCCCATAGCTTCCTCTGGACCACAGGGAGCCAAGGCACCAAGGTGAGCAATGCAATTCCAGCTTGAATAATGGAGCACTTTCCCTAGGCTTGACATTCATGTTTTCTTTTTTTACAAGCAGACGTATACAAGCTAGCAGCACCTGCGAGCTATTCAAGGTTCTGCCACTGGAAAAACTGGTTTACAACATACAGGTCCACAATGACTCCCCTCCCGGCTGCCCGTGTGCAGATAATCTCAACCCAAAGTAGCTCATGAATTAAAAATAGCTTGCTCTACTGCAACGACCAACACACAATCTAAAAGAATAGAGCTTTAATGGATCTTTGCAAGTTTTGAAAGGACTTTTTGCTCTTTACTTAACTACAGTAAAGTAAATAACTTAATAACATAATCCGTGACTTGGATTTGAGTCAGACTCGAGACTTGACTTGATAAAGTGAACTAAGACTTGGGACTTGACTTGGGACTTGACTTGGAGCTCTGTGACTTGAGAAGACTTGATGCTTACAAATAAAGTCTAATTTTACAAGAACAAACTGGAACATGTCCCTCTTCACTGCATTTGTGACCAGAACTTTATAATTTATGAAATCAATGAAATTGTAGAATTAGAAGATGAAGACTTGGAACTAAAAGCAGAGGACTTGGACTCGACTTGGGCGTGTGGAGCATTGTCTCAGGCCATGACTTAGAGCTGTGCCATAAAGTAAAAAATAAAATTTTGCTTTTACTTTCATTTTGGACGATATCAATTTTTCCAGAAAATTTCCACAAGTTTAAGCGCTGACTTACTTGAGACTTGCAAAACACTGACTTGGTCCCACCTCTGGTTTTGTCTCAATATTGGGTCGAAATTGAGCATATGGCTATTGCCTAGCCTATCAAGTTAAAAATGATAGTGTTGTGACCATACTTATTCGGGTTTAATTAGGAATTAATCTGAGAAAAAACTAAGCCTGACTCCTTTTCAATAAACTATTACACTTTCTATAATAAACACAAAATAAAATATTGATGACTCATGATCCTACAGACTTTTAAAGGCATATAATTTAGACATTTTGTGCCAAAACTACCGAGTTTGAAGTCTAAGCAGAGCTACTTTGATTTCAGTTAAACATTTTTGACCATTCAGAAAATATAATATTTGCTTAGATGTTGTTAATTGCTTCAACAATCTACATTTTACATATACCTAAACCTTAGGAAAGAAAAACTTAAGTTTGCAGGTCCAATTACATAAAATCTGCTCAAATTATCACATACAGTATTTTACAAGTTTGAAAACGTAAATAATCTTAAACAATTCTCTTGAGGTATCATCTCTAATAAATAAAATAGCTGGGAGTAAAGCAGTTCTAACAGGATTCATTAAACAGAAGTCCCAGATGAGTTTCCTGGCCCAGAACAATAATAATCATGTTTGTAAACAGGACTCCCTTTCTGGGCGCAGAGAACGCCTCTATATCCCTGCTAACAACATATGTTTGTGGGTAATTAGAAGGCGATCCCTTGTGATCATTGTGTCATTTTGAAATACAATGCCCACAGTAAATTACCTTTGCGTGCTCATTTCAACAGAATCAGGAGCAGAAGGTCACAACAGGAATATGCAAAGCCTCTTCTGACGTCAAAGAGGATTGCAAAGGTCACGTTTGAATATGTTGTAGGTTATAGCCTATTTTGATTCTAATCTGTCTAATTTACAAATATGTAAATACAGTTTCTAGTCATATTTGTGTTCACTTGTTTCCAAAAGTTGTACGGTAAAGGTAAAAATTGCAACCTAAAGTGCTGTCCTTATACCACTTAGCAAATGTGGATACTTTTCAGTTTTACACTTTTAGCTCAAGTTGGCACTAATCAATTCATAATGAATCTTGTTAAATTACTTGTGTTAAAAAGTTTCTCTACTCCACCAGACAAACTTTGTACTGTTTAAAGCACTATTTTTACAACATTTATCTGGGTTTCCCCTTTATTCATTCTTTTGGTTAGCTTTTTTTGTACATAATTAAACAGAAAAGGTCTAGCATTTAATGGAGAAAACATGAGATTTAGATAAGAAAGCTCTTTTGGCTAATGGTGTGAGCAAATTGTTTCTATTCTAAAAGAGTAACAACTCGTGGAAAAGCAGACATTTTTATTCCCTGTTTAACCTTTGCGTGTGACTCCAGAGAAAATAACTTAACTTTGAGTTTGGTATTAGTATTAAATAAAACTACAGTGAATATGTGTATAGTATAAAAAACAAAAGAGTCTAAAGAAATCACAAGTGCTCCACTGATAATGTCTGAATGGAACACACACAGATGAACTTTGGCCAGCCAGTGAAAACACGTTTTCTAACAGGTAAAAAGCTTTCAAACAGCATTGCTCTTGTCTGCTTCTGCAGATTGAAAGTGCCTTGACAACTTTGCTTTAGGTGAAGCTTTAATTAAACACAAGTGGGTTATTGGGTCCCATTTACAGTCCTGTTCAGCTTCCATCAGTTCTAGTCAATGTGATGTGAGTCCTGACTGCTGCAGTGCAAAGTGAAGGGAATGTGTCGTGTTACTTTGCACTTCTCTTTCTCAGGTGCAGAAATCTGTCAAAACAGCTGGAGCTGAAGAAGTAGGAAATTATTTACATCTGAAAAGATACCAGGTATCAAAGTTTCCTATGAAAATGTTTTCACTTATTTTAACACTCTGTCATTTTGCTGTACAAGCGAAAGATTTTGCACCATTTAAAATCAATTATAAACACTGAAAAACATGCACGCAGGATGTACTTAAAGGGGACCTATTGATTTTTTCTATGTATTTACGAGTAGATCAATACATTACATTTTTTTTGTTTATAAAACACAAAATTGTTACTTCCTGTGCAGAACTACAAACCTAATAAACCTCGCCTCCACACTAAGATTTTGATCTAGTAAGCAAACAGATCTTAAATGTATTTTCTACTGATATAAAGTGGTTCTTTGACCGTTTTGAACTATACATGCTTTACTTTAAATCAGAATTTTTAGAATAATCACAATTAAACTGGGGTGCACGGTAGCAGAGTGGTTAGCGCTCTGGCTTTCCAATAAGGAGGTCATGGGTTCGACTCCCGGGTCGAACCAAATCAACATCTCAGGATCTCTCTGGGTGGAGTTTGCATGTTCTGCCTGTGTCACCGTGGGTTTTCTCCAGGTACTCCGGTTTCCTCCACCTCCAAAAACATGCTGTTTAGGTTCATTGGGCATGACTGTAAATTTCCCTTAGTGAGTGAATGAGAGAGTGAATGGTTGTCTGTCTAACCCTGCGACGAGTTGGCCATTGTTCAGGGAGTCCTCCCACCTAAGGCCCGAAGTTACTTGATAGGCTCCAGTCACCCGACAAAAAAATTGTGAATAAAGGTCTGCTAGACATTGTTTTATAAGCCTTCAATGGTTCTGATTTTCCCCACTCTACTATTCTTATTGGTGACCATCTGCCATGTGACGAAGAGGTAGTGGTCTGTGAAGTGACTCCATCTTCCCTCCTGATGTCAGTGCCAGTGAGGAAAAGCCCCACCCCCAAAAGACCCCATTAAATCTAAGAAAGCCAAGGTCTGTAGGTTTGATATGCATCACCTGGGCAACCTCTCCTGCCATCAACACATCGGGAGCTGCTGCGTGAGAATGATCAGAGCTTATTAAAGTGGAAATAATGACTGCGTTACCCCCGGCATGAAATATTTAACAAGGACAGAGGAGGTGGTGAGAGAGGTGATTCAGCCAGTGTTGAAAAAGAAACTATGACGTGGACACAGGAAGTACAAGTGTTAAATTCAACAAGTGAAATGAGGATCTTAATAGAGATGCTGAAACAGTGAACCAGGCAGTTTTGAATAAGCTTCTCTACAGAATTTGTTTTTTCTAACTCATAGATCTGTTTCATTGGTGAAGTGTTATATTGTGTTCCTTACAACATGCCTGGGCCAGCTTGTCTCTCACCTGGCCTGTTATTTAACAGTATGTCAGCAACCCAGGGCCAGTGGTAGACTTGACTGCAAGTATTATAGATCTTTATGTCAGTATTGCTGGTAAGCTGGACTTACATTCTGCAAATGTAAAGGTGTAACTTCTGGAGGTAAAAACGTCAACTACATTACTCAGTAGAAATAGAAAAATTAGACCATACTTTGGAACATCATTAATTTGTGTATTATGCCTTAAGTGTAATGTGAAAAAAAAAAAAATAATAATAAATAATAAAAAATAAATAAAAAACATAAATAAATAAACAAATAGAAAAAAAAAAAAAAACCAAAAAAAAATAATACAAAAAAAATATAATAATGAAAATACAATAAAAAAATAAAAAAAACAACTAAAATAAAAAAATAAATGAAAAAATAAACTAATAAATTAAAATAAATAAAATTTGAAAAAATACTGCAAACATAATTTTTTCTTCCATTGTGATCATGCAAGCAATCAAACTAAAAACACATTTATATTTCTATTCACAGCATCGAACAAGATTTAATTTAAGTCAATTTTCAGTGATAAGGTACACATTGCACCTTAAATCATGACAATCTCAAAGGAACCATAGGATGCAAGTAGAGGTTTTCAAAAGGTTCTACAAACACAGAAGAACTTGGGTTGCGAAATACTGAATTTGTCCATACATTGAAGGAGCAAGGTTTGCAATGAATCGTGAGCAATTACCTGGCAGCCACTTTCTCTGACACCTAATTCTGTCATGGTGCAACATTAAGAGTACAATTTCAACATCAAAGTCAGCTGAAATTAAAGAAAACTACCACAGACAGTTGTGTCATGTTACAACATCAGTTCAGACTCAAATGTTCCTCAAACGCAAACATCAACAAATGAAAATGCCCAACGCCTTAAAAATTATCTCAGCTTTACAATGGCTTTCAATAAAAATTAGATTAATTTGAGCATGTTTATTTGTATCTGTGTAAGTCAAATTCAGAAAACTCACAATGGGGCCACAATTATGTCCAATATCCCCAAATTAAGATCTTTTGCTAACTAAATCATAATAGAAACAGAGAGAAAAAATCTCTTAAAAGCCATTTTACCTTCCTAAAAAAACCTAAAACAATCCAAACTCCTTCACAAAAATGCTTTATAATCAAACATAGATACACTTTGTTGGAGCGGGACAGATACTTTGACATTTTGTCTGATTGATGCAAGTAAATAATAATAATAACAACAGTAATCGAGCACAAAGCCTAAAACATGATCTCACTGTGCTATCAAGCAAACACAGATGGGTCAGCGAAAAGTTGTAACAAAACAAACTGTTGTCAGTTGACTATTGTCAGACACATGCTTCACCTGCGATGCAATTTAAGACAACAAAGCCCTCCATGTTTGTCTGCTCATCAAAAGCAACACTTTTAATTAGGTGTAATTAGTTGTAACTACCACATTAGTTGTTTAGGTTGCATTTAGCATGTCTACAACTTGTGACAGGAAAACAAAAGCTGTCGAAAAAGGCATCGCTTCCATTCTCATCTAAACTGACATCAAAGAAGAATTAGTTTGCTTACCACTTCAAATAAAGCTCTGGAACAAAGTCAACATTTAACAACTGTTTATTTAATCTAAAAGTTGTACTTTAAATATCTAGTCACATACCTTTTGTAAACATTTTATTTGATTTATTCAGTAGTTGTAAAAATTCATTTGACAGTTCATAAATCCCAGAAACTTGCATCACTATAGAAGGATTATCGGTCGATGTCACTTTCCGCTCAACTGTGCATGTCGCCTGCAGAAAGAGAAGCTATCCATCTAGTTGGCTGGGGAAACTCTTTGATAAAAACAACAAAGTGGGACAGGAGCTAGGCGTTTGGATCAGGTATAAACAGGTTGACAGATGTGTTTTTCTCTGCATTTTTTCAATCACCTGAATGTAATGTGTATCAGACAAATTTAATTTCATTCATAAATATTAATTTAGCAGTTTAACTATTGTGACAGTGATAAACTTTTAGTTAGCTGACAACAGCGCTTGCTCGTGTTGTTGCTACAGCTTGTATCAATCAACTGCTGCTCTTATTGCTATCAGGCTGTGTTGATAAACAATAATAATAACTTTATTGCTATAGCACAATTGATTTTGACCCCAAATTAGCTGCCATCTGCAATCCTTGAAAGGCGTCATTGACTTGAGGACCTCTGGTTTCTATGTTCAGCTAATATTTAATGTGTCATACACTCCAAGCACGGTTTCAAACATCAGCTTTTTTTCTCATGATACATGTATTAGGATTAGAACATATTTGTTTACGGTTATCTTTGGTTAAGCATTCTCGCAGGGACACAACTAAAATCATATGAAACTAATGTTAAAGATATGTTGTACTTCTGAATACAAGAGAAATGATTATCTCTCAAAGTATTGCTCTTAAGTACAAGATGCTGTGTTGTCACAAACAAAGATGTACTGTTTAATAACAAGGTAGCTGACATACATCTTGAAAAATCAGCGAGTCACATGGACAGTGAATAGGCGAGCAGGAGGCAGCAACATTATCACTCTTTGGTTTTTAAACAAGGTTTGACATTTTCAATTGGGTGTATAGTCCTATTTGCTGGCCTACAAGATGTTTTTTTTATAGGCTAATGTCTTCAAATTAAATCAAACATAAGACTACAGACTACTCTATCACTCTGCAGGTAGCCAACATTTGTGTTGGGGTCACAAATAGCTACAGTTGTTACTTTGAGGGTCGGAACAGAAAAGATTGAGAACGACTGCTGTTGTTTAATAAAGATCTGCTGAAGAAACAATCCTAGAGACTGACTTTTATGGGTAAAAGTCAACAGATTTGGTGGAGAACGAGGTGCTTGACAACAGACTGGAGTCAAGCAATATGGCCTGTTTACTTAATGGGGGTCTTCTACAAATATTAAAACATAAAAGTATTCAATAATTAATAATAGTTTAGTCTCTGTGCTCTGTGTAAGCCCATGTGCTATGTTAAGCTATTACAAACAATACATTGACAAAAAAAAAAAAAAAAGCTTGTAACTAATATAATGAGATCAAGTCTTACAATATTCAATATATATTTGGTTTGTTACTCCCACAGGAGTATAAGTTCTACTTGCTGTTTATTTACCAACAAGTCAGTTTAACACATTCTCTGCTCCACATGTACAACAACTACTTTCTGTTTGTGCAAATATGATGTATTCTGTTGCTCGGCCAGGACTCTTGGGAAAACCAAGAGTGTGTTGCTGGAAAAAGTGGTGAAAATATTGTGATGGATGGATTTACAATATGAATTGCCTTGACAGGAAATTGACCATTTACATTTTGGAAAGTCCAAGTCACTCTGTCTTGGTCAACTGCTAGTAGGTAAGCAGTGTCATCAAGAGTTTGTCGTGTGGGAAGAAAAGCAACTGACTAGACATAATCACACGTATAGACATGCATGATTTGATGGGCTCTTACTCCTCTAGACACGTTTGCATTTCCCGCCTATGATATCACAGTACTTGTCAATACGTTTTGGTGACATTATAGCAGAATGACATAGTTAATAGGTCAATTGAATTCACCTATAGAAAAACACTTGTTAGTAAAAGTTCTGACTATTTCAAGAGCGTCTGGCAGCAGACACGTTGCCACCTCCCTCCATAGACTGGAAGCTATACCTCTTGTACAGGCTGGAAGTACCTCTTCTTACAGGTGCGCATATACAGACACCTTTTGCACGTCGCTGTCTAGCAAATATTAGTATTTTCAAATTTTTTGCTGTGAAAGTAGAAATTGCCAAACAAGGACATCCGACCTGTACCAAAAACTTCTGGCCTGTAGCAATTGCCTCTCGACTATTAGTTTTCTGTAAATGCCACTTTATAAATGTAGGTTTTTCTGTTTCTGTATTTCATGCTAATTTGCAGAAAAATGCACTTACTGAATTGTGGTTTAAATGAATATTTAATTTCTCTGCATTTCAAATACACGGTTTAATGGAGCACTATGTAACTGGAATTAGTAGAAAAAGAGACATTCTGAGTGGGGATAATAATGTCCTATGTCAAAATGTGAAAACATATAGCTAAAAGAATCACTTTCTATAGAAACATACAAGAGGAAGCCATCCTCTGACCAAATAACAGTCAGTTTTGGGGTCATGCAAGCTCGCTCTAAGTAAAATTCAGATTTCTATTTAGATATTATTTAGATAAAAAAAAATGTATTCAAATCTATTTGTGGTCAAAAAGTTACACAGTGCATCTTTACATCTCTCACTATATATTACCATAAATATTGGCTCACCTGCCTTTACTCATACTATGAACTGAAGTGCCATCCCATTCCTAACTTCGTGGCTGAGTTGCTGTTGTTCCCAAACGCTTCCATTTTGTTATAATAGAGCTGACAGTTTACTGTGGAATATTTAGGAGCGAAGAAATTTGAAATTTGACAAATTTGAATATGACAGTTCCACGCTGGAATTCACTGAGCTCCGGAGAGCGGCCCATTCTTTCACAAATGTCTTGTTTCACAGTCTGCATGCCTGAGTGCTTGACTTTATACACCTATGGCCAGGTCAAGTGATTAGGACACCTGATTCTGATCATGAATGGGTGAGCAAATACTTTTGGTAATGTAGTGTATTACAGTAATCATTTGAAAATTCATAGTTTCAGTAAAAAATCCAAGTGGAATAGAATAATATGATAATACCTTTGGTGCCTAATGAAACATTTGAAAACAAGTAGTCCAACTGCTCAAAATACTACACAACTCAAGAACCTATTTGAATTCAGGTAACATTAAGTCATCTAAAGAGTGAAAATGTAGAGAGAAAAAGCTTTATGGTTCTTACCAAAAAGACAAGCTGAGCAGGCTGACCCACAGCCCACACATCTTTCACTCGAATGGAATACAATACACTGTGCAGCTACTGCCGCTGGCTTTCAGAAGATTTACTTTGGAAACTTCTCGACAGAATCTGGAGTGATTTGCACATAAGGTGATGGTGTTTTCATACGTCTTTCAGTAAAACCAAGTTGTGTGGCAGTAAAAGGAGATGGGCAGAGTAATAAAACGTTAGCAAAACGGACTTAAAATATTAGTTGCAGCAGTCAGTGAGTGTTATTCTCTCTCTTGTGGTTCAAAAGGCAATATAAAGTAATGTTGTTTTAGGCATACTTCTATTAAATACAATATCTGTAAGTCTGGACCATGTGTCAGTCATGAAACATTTAATAAAGAACCAAAATAAAAAGCTTCCATTTTAATCAAAGTACAAGAGTAGTTGATTTGTTAGACACTGGATATACAACTTAGGATGATGTTTCAGTTGGCATGTGCAAAATAGGAAAGAACGATGTATTTGAGTTAAAGGTGCACAATTTAACTTTTACAGGAGGAGTTTGTCACTAGAAAAGCAAATACCAGGGCTGGAAATGTCCACAGTAAAGTACAATTATATAAGTATAAAACATGTTACTACCAAACATTAGTGATTATAAAAAGCACTTGAAAAAAAAAAAAAAAATCTTTTGGAGGTTCGGTGGGGAAAGTCTTGCTGAGTGAATTATAAGTTGTAGAAGTTTTGTGTAGGTACATTTGTTGTTCCCCTCTAAAAAGATAGTATCAATAATCACATCAGACCATGTGCTCTGTCTGCTACTTAAAAATGCTCACAAAACACAGTTATAGTCTGATACATCACCATGCAATGCACACAGAGCTTCATCAGGCTTGGGAGCTCTTTATGCTGCGTTTTTGTACAGCTGTGTGTGCGTTTCTATCTGGTAAACTTGCAAATTAAAAGATACAGTATCAATTTTATATTTGGCATAAAATCAAAGGAGGGGAACGGTATTACAGTCTGCTTTCTCTACTTGGGTTGTTTCTGTCTAACACCACTCTCCTGTTTGCTGATTGGATGACGTATACTTCCTGCTTTTTGGGAACCATCTGCAATGCGATACCTGCTAGAGTGAAAACAAATTGATGGAGGCACTAGGTGGCGCCAGTCTGGCTAAGAATGGATAATAAGCCTATGGAAATATCATGCCTTTTATTGCTGAGATGTGACTATAAAACCTGAAAAATCTGGACATACAGTAAATGTTTTAACTTTAAATAGTCTAATTGTCATATTTGAAAATACACAGAACCAAAAAAATGCGGCCCTTGACTACCTCTGACTCTGATCGATTTGGCCCCAGCTTCCTTTGAGTTTGACACCTCTGTGCTAGGGGGTAAGCAATCTGAAGTAATTTCTTTAAAAAAAAACAAACAAAAAAAAAAACAAAAAAAACAAACAAACAAAACAGACATTGACTTAGTGCCTAAGTTTTGAACATTCGAATCGCAAAATAGAATAAAGCTGAACAGCGTAGTGACAAACAAAAACCTCTACAGTATGTGTTTACGTTTGTGTCTTAAACAGACCATGAGCTTTTACAGTACATAATTCTACCACACACGAGTAGGCGGTAAGTAGGAAGGAGATTGGTGGACTCACCCTTCCTGGTGTGGGGCTCCACAGATAGTGCAGGCTGATTACAACAGGGCCAGCACCAGGAAGAGCGTGGCCAGGATGAGGGCCAGACGCTGGTACCCCTGGAAGCGCCTGTGTTTGCCTCCCTCCACCTGTCAACATCACAACGTGTCATCAGCATCAGAATACATCAAAGTGCTGTTTCATCATCTAATTCTGGTCCTCTGTCCCACAGTCTCTGACAGAAGACGTATAATTTGGTCATGGACACACTTCCTGTTGCACGGAAGTTCAGATGATAAAAATACCACAAATTGTCCAAGACAATTACAATAAATAGAGGGATACAACTACAAAACAAATTTAACTGAGTAAAAAAAAAAAAAAAGAAAAAAATATAGTTTGTTTGATTTACAACTACTCTAGCTGCAGTGGGATGACCTTTTGAATAACTAAACAAACCAGATAGATGTATTACTCAGAGGAAATGTAGTTTCTTAAATGATTTTTTGTGGACCTTTTGTCATTCTAATTACCTTGACAAAACAATAAAAATCAGTTGCAACTTAACTGCTATGAAATTAAGATAAACAATTACCACAAAAACAATCACACCAAACTAAAAAAAAGAAGAAAGAAAAAAAAAGCAAATGCCATTATCTGTCACAAGCTTTAAGAAGCTCTTCAATCCTCTGCACATTACCTGGGAGGTGTTTGAACTCTGAACTACTGTATTTGTATAAAAGACATCTGTCTGACACTCAACAGTCAGACTGCAACCAGGCCCAAGATCAGAGAGCTGTAAACTATGATCCAAGTATTACAAAATGAAATGAATAAAAAACAATTTAAAATGCCTACACTTGGTCTATGTTAATTATGTAAATATGTTGTTGTTTTGTTCATGTTTGTATGTTTGACCAAACAAACTAATAAACTAAGCTAAAGGGCCCTATTTTGTCCCTGGTCTATGTCTTGGCATTGGCATGAAGAAATGTTTTTGTGTGTTGCCGCTATGAGCTCCAGTGCCCACTGCACTGCTCATCTGTTCCGGTAAAGGTTCACTAAATTAACTGGGAGTACACTGATCAGCTCACGTACGTCACATGCTGGGCTCTGCCCTCTGGAGCTCATAGCGACCAACACACAAAAACATTTCTCTGAGACACGTCATCACAGACCAGAAGGACAAGATACGGCCCCAAATCTCCTTCGACCTGAGGCAGCATTTAGGATCTCATCTTGATCAGTGATCTGTTATTAGTAATAATAAGATCCAAGCAAAAGTATAATTAAGTTGTTTTCTGTTTTCTTTCTTCAGATTCTGTCTCTCATATGAAGCAACAGCCAATTAGAGACCCCTCACATATTTATAAGTGTGACAGTTTGTGCATTCAATAGGTGTTCAAATACTTTGAACTACTTTACCCTCTGTTTCATTGAGAACTTGTTTCTCCAAATACATTTTTACTCTCACCTGAATGATTTCTTCAACCTGCACTTTGTACAGTAGTATTATTGAAGTATCTTTACTATTACTTGAGTACAATTTCTGGCTATCTACCACCTCTAGTTTTGACTTGACAATGTCTTAATGAATCTGAAAATGTGATGGTTATAATGACAGCTGACTTCAATCTCCTCAATATAGTAAACACAGATGTGATTAAAAGTCCTGAAGGTAGAGTCAACTCTCCAGGCTTTGGAAACAAATGTGTAAGTCTTTTGTCCTATGCTTAACTCGAACCACTTCTAATGCTCTCCTGAGAAAACACAGATGTCAATGAGCAAGAAGAAGAAGGAAAACCACAGATTTAATGCAGTAACTTCAATTAACAACACAGCTGCTGCTTATCTGTGAGTTTTACAAAATGGTGATAAAAGTGAAGTTCTGTTGTGGTTAAGAGTTGAGCAGCAGAAGGTCGAGAGGCTGCTTTGAGGAGGCCCTCCGGAGAGCAATGGTAAGGCAAATAGTTTTCTTCCTGCTGAACTTTGACTTGGAAAATGCAAATGAAAACTGGGTCCAGCTATAAATAGAAAGATTTATTGATTAATTCTGCTGGCGGCATATGCAATGTATATGAAGCATTACTTGATCATTCTCAGTAACTGCAGACAGCAGGAATATGCAATGCTGCATAGCTGTCAAAACATCCAGGAAACAAAAAAACAAAAACAAAAAACAGCATGATTATCACACAGGTGTGCTTTAGATCGGCCACAATAAAAGGTCACTCTGAAAGGTGCACTTTATTTTTGAGGCCTAAGCCAGTCAATCTGATGTGAGCACCATTTGCCTCATGCAGTGCCACACTTCTCCTTCACAGAGTGGATCAGTGGCCTGTGGAATGTTGGTCCTCTTCATTGGTTGTGTGAAGTGGATGATATTGGCAGGAATGGAACACACTGTCGCATACACCAATATAGAGCATCCCAAACTTGCTCAATAAGTGACATTTCCAGAGTTAAACAGCTTGGATAGAATGCATTGGGAAAGTGGGCAATACCACAACATCTTTACCTTTGCTCTTTTTGTCAGTGCTCAACAGTTCCACTGCATTTTAACTTTTACTGTTGTGGTTTAATAATATTTCATTTCAAAATAATCCGGATGCTTTCTTTATTGGCATGTGATAAATCTATTCAAATAACACTTTTGACATGTCTGCTAGAGTGGAAAAAGCACTTGTGTCTGAATGCTGGTCTCATGTGGAGGATTGCGTAAGCTGTGGAAAGTTAACTTAGGGACCAGCAACCTTCTTCCCTCACCCTCCTCCTCGTCCTCCACTGACAGTGGCTGGGCTTAGGATCACGCACACACACTGGAATAAAGATGGAAGAGTGAGCTGTTGCAGAAGCAGCAGCGGACACTGACTACTGTTTAAAGGTTTAGGAGCTCAGAGCCAGCTCATTCCTCCAGAGCAGTGTGAGGGAGAACGCCTGGAGCCCCCTGCAGTTATCATGCAAAGAGAAGCACTTGCAGCAGAGGGACACAGTATATCCAGCCGGAGAAGACAATTTTACCTGGACACTGTTATGCTGCTTTAAAGACACCAGAAAATTAAGTTTAGGTATTATCCCCACTACAAAGATCAGAGCTATTTCAATTTAAAAAATCAATAGAGATTATGTGAGAGCTGTTTGTGTCAGTTTTAAAACTAGAGGTACCTCATTTTCAAACAGTGAAAAAGGAAAGAAGGTGCTCATCCCTATCTTTCACATATACTGTTGTTTTTTCATCCATGGATTCTGGGCCCACAGCACAAGTTTGGACAGTGAAGTGAAGCAGGCTTACCACCCTCAGTTCTCATCTCAAACAGATAGTCATATAGTGACTGTTTGGGATGCGAGTCACACTTAAACATTCTAGAGTAATCAACAAAAATACAATTATTAGGAGAGTGGAAAAAAAGTTGACTACCTCAAATTTAAGCAAATTATGTCTTTTATCAAAAACAATAATTTATCTGATTTTCAGTTTATAAACTTACAACATCATTTTGTTCATAAATATGACACTTCGAATACGCACTTACCCTGCTGCTTGTGATAGACAGCTCTGGATTTTAAAAGATAATGACACAGTGCAGTGGGTTCAGCAACAAGTGGAATATGAAAAGAGCTGTACTTGAGAGCAGCAAAATCCTCCTGCTCCTTTGGTGCAATAATAAAGAGTCAAATAAAGACAATGGGCATTTGAATGCAGAGTCCAGAGGTGAGATATTGAAGATTGAAGGCAAACACGCTAGTGCAGGAAATAAAGCAAGATGAAATGCCAAAAGAAATGAGAAGGGAAAATAAATTGTATGAAGAAGGAGCATCATTTTACAACCAGAGTGGAAAAATGTGAAAAAGCTGCAGAAGGCTACTCCTACTCTGGACATGTATACCTTAAGAGTGCTTTATGTTTCTGTAAAAAAAAATAAAAAAAATAAATAAGGCTGTGCTGTTGGCCAAAAATAATAAAATATAATAAATAGATAAAAAAAAAAGTTTTGTAATAATGGAAGAGAAAAAACAAAACAAAAAAACAACAACCAAACAAATAAAATTGAGCACTCACATCTTTCCAGAGCATTTGTTGACTGCTGGACTGACTGCAAGCCTCCATATTGCAAACCTCTGGGCTAGCTCCTCCTTGCAGTGGGGAAAATACAAAGTGTGTGCAGGAGTATAGTCCCGGCTCTGTGCCCTTCTGCTCTGCAATTTGGGAGTGCACTTGAAAAGAGGGGAGGGAATTTTCACTGTTTTTTCATCTTCTTTTTGTAGGTACAAGGAGTGGAATTACAGCAGCGTTTGTGATAGCCATTAAAACCAAAGGCAGATGTCTCCTTCCTATTTCAGAAGGAGAGCCATATTAGACAAACTCTGAGCTGAATAAATTACAGATCTCTTTCCCAGGGCACGGGTTTCAAGTTAAAATCTAAATTGTGTTGACATACATCCTTGCACTTGTCATCAAATGCATTTTAACTGTGAAGAAAATGCTGCCTGAAGAAGAGTATGGATTGCTGAAAGAATTTATTGGTTATTGGTTGTTTGCAGAAAAAGAGAACTTTCATGTAGATTTTGTGTCGAGAGGTTGTCAGGGAAACTTATTATGAAGAATTAAAAGAAAGGTGATCATTAAAACTCAGAACATATGTTATAGAGACTGATTTGGAAAGTTTCACGTGATTAAACCAGGTGTCTAGAAAAACAAATTGAGTAGTTTCAGTTGCCCTTCCATCTGTTCTTATTTACAGCAAATGATACCAAAAGAAGTGTGGGGTCTAAACCCTGTTTACATTCATTGTAGTGGGGATGATGAATGAAAAAGTTTGCCAATCACTGTGTTTGGTTTATCTGAGTTACTTTTACAGTTTATGAACTTGTCACTGAGCAATGGAGCTCTAACCAACTGTGGTGAACTCAATGTTTTACAACTCTAGCACCTTGGACCTTACGATTTGAGCTTTTGAAACTGCAAATATACATAGTTGTGACAGAATCACATTGACCTACTGAGATGGCAAATAATTGAAGCCACACCCACAGGAACGAAGGAAATCCGGCTCAAAGTGAACCTACAAATCCTCTAATGTGTAACCAGACGTATGTGATGCATATGATTCTAGCAATAATGTTAGATCAATTTTAAAGGAAAGTGTGACAATGTAAATGTTTGCAGAAAATGAACTCCAAAATAACAATAACAGAAATCACTGTATGAACTCCAACACCGAGTGTTACAGACTATTTGGCATTGTAATTCTATTACAATAAAAACTTTTTGGATTTGTTTTTAAGTAACATCCACTCATGATGATCTATGTTTACAAGTGTAAGTAAGTAAGTAAAAAGTAAACTTTTTTTCGTATAGCGCATTTCACAGACATAAAGGGCTTCACAGTGAGATGAACACCTCCCCACTCAGTGACAGTAAGCTGCCCTGGAGCAGCTCAGCAGAGGGTGTTCGCTCGAACACCTGGCGCCTCAACCTCCGACTATCACCAAGTTTTCCTTAACCTGCATATTTTTGGTTGGTGGGGAAATCAGAGTGCCCGAGGAAACCAACCAGACACGGGGAGGAACATGCAAACTTCACACAGAAAGGTTCCGGGCCGTGCGGGAATTGAACCCGCAACTTCATGCTGTGAGACCAGGCCTATCCGCTTGCTACCGTGTACAGTTACACTTTAACCAAAGCAGTAAATACATGTGAAAGTTATTGTTATAAAATTTGAGGAGTCTTGTGAAAATAGTGCAGTATTAGAACTCTTCTCACAGTCCCCATCCCTCTATATAGGACACATTAACACTGCTCTCATGCAGATGTAAATAAATGTTATGAATTTAAGAAAGTTTTCTTTTTTGCACTGTGTTTTTGGATATTCTTGAACAAGTATAATAATAAAAAAGTCATACAGTGGCATTACCTGTTTATATTTGTCATCCAATTCAATATGACAAAAAGGTAAAAAGTGCTAAAATGTTTAGGCACACTCATGACTCCAAAGTTCCACTTTGCTCTTGATTTGAACCTCACCCTACAAATATCACCACCAGTAGGAAGGGTCCGACCTGAAAGTCCCTTTTCGTGCAGAGGCCCACATTGGAGGCACATATTAAGTCTGTCACATCTGATAGCCACACAACCTCGTCAGCTCTTTCCCATTGATATAAATCTTCACAATTACTGTGACATTTTGCTTGGGCAAATCAAGCGCGGGCCCTTTCAGGAATAGTGTTGTGTCAGCAGTGAGCTGGAGCATCCCCGGGACCCTCATTCCCCCCTGATAGCATTCAACCGAGCTACAAACTGGGGCTTTGACACTACCAGAATAGAATAAACAGCAATTTGGATTGGAGTGCATGGCAGATAGTCGCCGATTAGGAGCGCAGGTTGATGGGAGCGTTCACAGCAAAGGCATTGGAAATCACAAAATAAACATTTGCACTTCTTCGTGCCTCAACTCCGGCTTTGATAGAATTTTGCCGTTATATTTTTGGAAAGGAACAGTTAGGTCTTTAGCAAAACTGGCAGAGCAAGCTGAATTCTGACACTTCTTGTTTCAGACCAATAAGAAAACTGCACCAGATAACAGTGTGTGCTTTATTCTCTTGTATTGCATTGTGGCCATCTTGTAAAAGACGCCTCTTTTTGCAGACTACAGAGACTAAAGCCTTGTCAAGCAAGTAGTCACAAAACAAACTTTGCCAAGGACCCAAAGCTCCCTTAGGTCCAACAATAACCAAAGCATAAAGATGAGGTAAAGCCACGGTAATGAGATGGTGTACCCAAGTCGTATTCAGCTAGTATTCACTCATTAGTAAAAATGATTTCTTAATAAATACAATATATTTGGTTTTAAACAAACACAAAAATGTACACTTTGAAGCATTCACGGTATGCTTCAGACACTATAGTTCAACCATATTTTGATTAAAAGCAATTGTAACAAAAAAATAAAAATAAAATAATAATAATAATTTCACTATTAGTGGCAACTAGCAACCATAGTTAAATCAAGTAATAACTCTACTTGATGACTTGGGTGTCTCAGTAAATTTGCTTGAAAAAAAAAAAAAAAAAAAGAATACCAAAGAATACCAAACAGTTGTAATGTAATGCAGCCCCCGGTCAGAAGCAGTGCACCCCACAAGGAGGATGCAAACGGATATGTCACTGATATATTGGTCTCATGAGATAACTGGGTTTGTTGTGTGCATTTCACAAAGGAATATATCCAAACAAAAACTAAAAACTGGTATTTGGATAGCAGCTTCTTCCCTCTCTGCTTCAGTGACACTGGGACGCTCAGAGGAAAGTCTACATCTGAACAGGAAGTTTACCCAGCACGGCCTGTCCCAGGAGTACGAAAGGCTCGACACGTGTTACATTAAGAGGGCTTAAGTGGGACAACGAACAAGTGAGAAGTGCTGTCCTGTGTGAATGCCGTGAAAGATTTGGGGGAAGATTTATTTCAGAGTAAGACTGAAGTGTTTCGTTCTCGCTAAATATGTGCAGCATTGACACCTCCTGAGCTTTGAACAGCTAACACACAATGCCCACTTCTCAAGCATTGTAGGAGTGAGAGAATGACTTAAAGCCATGCAATATGCTGTTATATAACACATTCTGTTCAACAAAAAGCGTATTGCCACAAACATGCTCACAAAGGAGAATAATGGCAGTTGCTAGCACCATTTTGTTGCCACTGTGAAGTTAAATGTATTATTTCAGCTAGGGCGAAGTAAAATGTTTATTTAGTCGCTTAAATGGTATGGTGGGTTAGTGTAACTATATGTGCCACTGAACAATTCCTCATTAGAGTAAAAAGTCAAATCAAAATTTGACCTTGACTATTGATAAAGGAACCACATGTAAGACATTACATTTGGTGTTTTGTTTTCAAGAGCATTAACCAATCAGAAAGCAGAATGAGCCTCACCTGACTCTCTCATTTGGGTTGCCAGTTTGGTTTCTAAAATTGGGCCTAAAACTCTGAAACCCACAGAAAGTTATCTTGGGAACAAACCATGACAACTCAGGTGACTGACTATCATGTTATTACCCATGATTCATAGCAAACCTTTTTCTGATAGGTCAGAAGCTAATCTTTAATGAATGGGCCTTTTCACACTCTGGCAACCCAAGTTCAGTGATTGTCATACCTTTTTAAACCACTAGTTGTGCATCTTACATACAGTTCCTTTAATTAGCACTGGGAATTGAAGAGTTTCTCACTCTCGTTTCAATACATGACTCACAATACAATATTACCACAATATTCCGACATATGTCATAATCACTATGATGTACATGGTATTTTGCAATACTGTATATAGCTATTTTTAGGATCATATGCACTTTATGATTTATTTAATTTTTTCACCTCAACCTGCACAATCTTAATTTAAAAAACACCAATTTGAATCATTAAAACTGTAAATAGATCAATTTTTTTTTACATAAGAAAATGTTTTTTTTTTTTTTAAACAAGCAACAAAGTTGTAGCATTGACACAAAATAATTTATAATAGAGCAAAAATACTCATGGTGATATATATCGATACAGCAGCCCATAATAACAATGTATCATCAAATTTAAAAAGTATACATCAATGTTTCGACATTTTGGCACACCATTATTGTTGATGTTCTCTTCTTATCTTAATGTAACTTTGAAAAAGATTGTATCATTAATATCAACATTATGTAAAATGCATTTCTTTGAAATCTGGATGAAAATGTGAGAAATGACAATAGGCTTTGTTGAAAGCCTAAGGGATGTAAGGTGAAGACCAAAACCAATTTTAAATTCTTTTCACTTTGTTTGGCTAAACTTGAACACTAGTATACCTCAGGGAAATAATACAGAGACATAATTCTTCCAAAGACTGCTTTAGCTTTTAAAGCAGGTAAGGAGGATTTTTCTTTGACGTCCCGAGAAAGTGGATCAATGCAATGTGGATTATGACACTGCAAATCTGCCTCAAGTTTATGCATTTCCCCAGCCTTACCTGCAAAACAGTTCTGTCTGAGGGTTTTCTCTAGTTCTTGCTTGATTGGACAGATGTATTTACTCATATAATTGTATTCTCCTGGCAAATTATAATGCTCCTAAACAGTATACACTTCTCAGTTGTGTCTGGAAGACATCTAAAAAATATCTGCTTTGCAGTTTTTTACATCTAAAGGACAACTATCATGCATCCGTTTTGTATTGTTTTATTTTTCAAACAAGCACAGCCACTTTGGAAACAATAAACCAGTGTAGTACAGCACACATGACAGTCATGTGTTTCCCACATCAGAAATTGAGTTAGAAGTTCCTCTACTGGCTGCAAAGAAAAATGACACAAGAAAACAAACAAATTGATCTTGACTTATGGGCTAATGCTACAGGAAAACTCAAAACAAGTCTGAATGACCTATGGACTCAAAAACAGAGCATGACATCACAGATCTGGGGACATGTTTTCTGAGAGTCAGAGGGAAATGAAAAATGTCTTGCAGAAATAAACTCAGTTGCATTTTTGACGAGGCCACAATGTTGAAACTATAGATTTAGCATTATATGTTCTTTAATGAAGCTTTATTCAGTATGTGCGCTCTAGACTTAAGATGTCTGTCTGGTACACCGCTCCATACACTCAGAGCATGAAAGAATAAGTGCTCTATAAGTGTCTCATCTGTAGGAGATGAGACACACTTGCATCATCTGCTGCCGTTTCACCACAGTTTCTTCCTGAACAAATACAACTGGCCTTTTTTACCCCTGGCAATCTTACACAAATCATTTTTTATTTTCTTGTTTGCATCAGGTATAATGTTTCAACAGACACCTGAGTGAAGTAGATAGTTAACTCACTCTGGGGGGCGACTGACAAAATTCTGTCTGATCAGTTCTTAGTGCACACATACTCTATAATATATCTTTCAACACATTTTAAATATGCATTCATTTTGGCTTCAATTACAGTTTAAAAATATCTTTTTAAACACAGCAAAGTGAAACTGGAGTGGAACCAGTACCACTACTTAAACATTTTTTAATTAAACTGACAGCGACTAGAATTTGTCATAAAGATTTTGATGGAAAAGACAAAATCAATTCAAAATAATAATAATAATTTAGACTTCAGAAATGCCAGTGAAGACTTGAGGGAAGAATATGCAGCATCATTTATTTAAATTGTGTTGCTTTGCCTCATATTAAGAGAAATAAGACTTGATAGTTTGAACAATACATTTTTTTTAAATTACTATATCTACTTTTCTCATTTTAAGACCATACAAATCACAGCAAGAAGATTTTGGGTTTAGTTCCTGCCAAGTTGGTCGGTGTGTGAAACCTTAATGCACGCAAGGGTCATACATAAAACAAAACAACTGCAAAAACTTTTCCTTGGTAACAGCTTAGACTTAATTTTAGCAACACATATTTCTATGGGGAACTGCACTGTAGTCAAAGTGGACCTGGCCTAAAAAAGACAGCTTTGAGCTTCAAGTCCCGACATCCCAGGGCGCGTGCCACAAGTCGGACAATGGAGCCAAACGTAACTCATAGCCAAATCATAATTACCTCTGCACCCATTCCGAAGCAGCCCAATTGACTGGGGCAGATGAATGACAACAGGTAAAGGGCAGTGATTAGCCGCGGGCCGCGCTAGCTTTGTTTGGAGACCACTCTCTATATAGGCCAGGTGACACGCTTGACTTATTTTACTCCCACACAATTCTGATGAGCAAATTCTGCACTGAAAATACTTTTTTGTGGCTCTTTGTGTGAAAAATAATGTATCTTATTGATTGTGCGAAGTGTAAATTTGAAAACAAAGTATCAAATTAATCATGTAGTTGGTTTTGTAAACTAAATATTAAGAGAAATATGGAAGTGTCACAAGTGTTCATATCTTTATTGCTTCTAAATATTGATATGAAAATAAGTCTTTTGTGCCAAGTTGAGACTAATCACCAACAAATAGTGGCAAAATGTTAAACAGTGTGCAAATGCAGAACGCATCGGAAATGAAATACTACCTCTGCTCATTACGTTAGTATTGATTAATTAATAAATATACAATTAATTTTCTGCACCTGGCCCACTATCGCAAACAAAGGAGTCATTTATCAGTATCACCGTAACAAATTGGAGTTCAAAATAGGACCGTGCACCTTCCTGCTTTACAACTAAGGCTTGTTTTCAAACGAGTTGCCTCTGAAAACCTCCCCACGAGTTGTCAGTCATTAACTATTAATAAAATAAATTACTATCAATAGTGGGCGTAATTAGTCAGAGTGAAAATGCATTAATTATGAATAACGCCGGTTCAACGGCATCCATCTGGCCCAAATAAAGTCCCCTCAGCAGCTATCAATATGAAATCATTTCAACTATTCATGACTTTTCAAAAGGTTGTTAATTTTTCTAAAGCAGACAGAGACACAGGGGACCAACCTCACCGTGAATGGAATAAATAAAATGCATAAATATGTGCGTGCAAACAGTTACAACTTCTAATTCACACTTGTACGGAGGAAAAGAGTTGTTTTGTTGTGAAGAAGAAAACCAGGTGTTAATATTCACAAATGTACAAAATGCTGACACTGAAGGTTAAGAGAGTTCTCTTTCTTTGCCGTTTTAAATAGTTTTGTTGCAGTTGATTGATAAGTGCCTGTTTTTCATTGTATTTTCATAGAATAGGAATACATTTCCATTATAAATACTTTATAAATGACTGGATTCTTAATTTTAAAAGACATAATTTTAGCAGTCCTACATTTGTACTTGTTATTATTGTGAAGGAACCAAAGTCCCAAAGCATCGAGGCCTCTCTGCTCTGACAGCGTTCATTGATTCGGTTTAAAGGACTTTAATCTTCTAATTACATATATTTGTGTAAAGCAGTGGTTCCCAACCTTTTTGTGTCCTTATGAAAATGGCAATGTGGAGCATCGATGACAGTGACTCAAGCCCATCAGCAGCATCTGAATGCTGGTTTTCTTTTCAAAGAGATCTCAGACAAAATGTTTGGCATTAAAAATATTGTTGAATAAGTTTCATAATAAGATATTTTATTTGATCGTTTGAATGAAGAAAAGAGTTATGGTGGGTGAGGAGAACGATCCACCATAACTCTTAGCACAAAAGTGATATTTTAAGACAGGTTGGTAAGGCAAGGCAAGGCAAGGCAAGTTTATTTGTATAGCACAATTCATACACAAAGCAATTCACAGTGCTTTACAAGGCAGGAAAATGCATCTATTAAGCAATACAAAATAAAACATAATTTCTTCATGTTTGAAGGGCTGGAAATAATCTTTGCATCTCAAAGGATAAAACTAATGTGTTGCTTCTTCATCTAGAAAGCAGCTTTTGCAGGTTTAAATTTGATTTGAAGGAGAAAATCACAATTGTAGAGCAAGGGCTTTTAAATGCCTATAAAAAATAAATAGATGCATGTGAGGTTGTGAAGATTCAACAAAATTGAGAGAGAGACTGGCAGGTTTTGGGATGCAAACTGAGAACAGGGCAGGCAGGGAAAGAGTTGGAAATTTATCACATTTCATGCTCATTTAACACAGAAAAAAATCTTTTCTGACAAAACCGCTACGATTCTCCAAACCCACTGCTGTATCTGTGTTCCACCTGTTGAGCTGGTGGTGGATTCAGCACAGATTATCAGCTTAATCTGACTCCATCACTATTTACACATTTATAAAGTGAGCATGCTGTTATCAAAAGTGGTGAACAAAAAGACACAGCGTGCTCCTGTGATCCTCTGACAAGTAGCCCCATTAATTGGATTGAACCATGCTGATGTCTCTACCTGTAATGTTAATCCCCCACTGAGGCACCATCTGGGCCTCCGGTGAGCTCAGTAAACATGCACTAACAGTCTCCTCAAATAGTTAACAGAAGCAGCAGAACAAAAGGAACCAACTTAGGATCCACAGTGAGGGAAAAGTGGTTCCTTAGCAACTATTGGCTGATTCGCTGTGGGGGACTCCAGCACGAGTACTATTGAAATGCTGCACTATTGGAAGCATTAACCCTCGCTATTACACCCGAATCCACCAAAAAGACTCTTTTTCCCGCTCTCACACCCCGCTAAAGTGCACATTAAGAGGCCTGTGGAATGACTTTTAAAGTAAAGCCATTCAAGGCAAAAAATGTCACGATTTTCTTTACACATTATTATAGAGAAATAATCAAAATCGTAGAATTTTGGATCAGTCTGCCATGAGCTAGAGGCTGCCAATTCTGACCTACACCAAAAGTATTGCCATAGGACACAATGATAACAGCAGATATGAGAGAACCCAAAAAAAATCTCAGTGTAGAAAAATGCATACAGGATGTTCAAGTTTTTGTAAAATACAATTGTACCTGAATGTTAATTGTGCCCAGGGTTAAGTCCTGTCTGACAAGGTAAAGGTGACGTAAGAGCAGAGGTGCGGCGGTAAACACACTGGAGATGGATTAAGGCTGGTGCTGTTGTTGATGAGGAGCAACAGAAAGTAAACACACAAGGAGCGAGTGGGTGTACTTCATCTGACCTCATGTCTCAGCTATCAATTACACCTACTGCTAAAAAGTCTGCCTTATTGTTTATTTGTCATTCTTCTTTAATTCCAATAACTTTCAGCACTTAAAATAAACAATCAAATAACACAAATCACAACAAGGAGTATAAGAAGAAACCACAAGTTGATTTTTTTTTTCTTTAAAAAAATAACTGAATTGGTATGTTCTAAAATGTGCAATGTTTTCTTTTTGATTTGCTTCACTGAAAAAGTAGAACCAAGAACTAATTTGAGTAGTTTTTTAAATATTAAATTTGGGGTACGATTTTATAATCCGGCACTTGAGCAAAGTCCTCCAAATATCTGCTGAAAAACAACAGCTGTGTTCGATTCAGAGGCGACCCGAGGCCTTTATGTGGAGTTTGCATGTTCTTCCCGTGTCTGCGTAGGTTTCCTCTGGGTACTCCTGTATCCTAAAAACATGTCCATTAATGCCTTCTTCCCCAGGACTCTCCTGCAAAAGAGATTCTGAATCTCAGTGGGACTTTCCTTAAATAAAGGTCAATTAAAAAATAGTGTGCACCAACTGCCAGCTTGATGGACACAATCAGGTAATGTTTAGCACAAACCTTGTATAAATCCTGAACACAGGATTGATTCATGTCAGTTGTACCTGCATGCTGAAATTAAAACAACATGTAAATCACATGTCATTTCTGTGAACTACTGCATATGGACTTTTCCACGTTCAACTTCAGCAGGACAAAACTATTTACATCTGAGCATTAGCACTCAGAAATGCATAATGTGTAATTGTAATCAAGTCAAACATTCTTTATTTTTAACAGTGCTCGTTCTGATATAATAGCAGTCATAATTGCTGCGAAATTGCCTTTTGATATAATTAGGCTCTGATTAGCATCCAGTATGAGCCGACATTTGCAACATACATTTGTATTTATTTCACTGAATGTCCTTCCGCTCTCTTTCTGCATTTCACAATTTACACTGTCCAGTCAAGACAATGAGCAAAAATAATCAGATTTTGGAAAGTATAAGGCCTGGTTTGGAGACTGCAGGTAATAGGTATCTTTTGTTTTTATCGAGGAAACCAATAATTCTAACAATGTTCATCTTTTTCAATCATCTTATCAGTATCAAATATCATAATTTTGGAATATGATAAATCTGTAAGTCCCTTTAACGCTGTCCTCGAAGTAAAGGCTGACATTCTTTCACCGCTTCATCCAAAACTTTTCCTAACCCAAGTTTGCCACACTATTTTTAAGTGGCTGGTGACTGCAGACCCCATCTATTACCTTGTCAGAAACTTGGTATTGAAATTGACTTATCTGGTGACTCCCAGTCCATCCACAATACATCTCAAATACTCTCCTGAGACCCAATTTTCTCTGTGTATCTCGGCGCCTCCTTGTTTGAGTTATTTCCACTGTGAGCACAAGTAAGCCATCATGCCGGACACACTGAAAAAAAAAAAAAAAAAAAAAGCTTTGCGTCAAGATGGAAGATCAACACAACCACAAAAGCCTTGAGGATGATTCTAATTTCTATATAGCTATTGGCATTCGTCGTGATGCAAACCAAGTAACTGATAAAACTCCATGCTTATTGGTGGAGCAGACAGCAAACAGAAACATGCACAAATTGACTGTCTTTAAGAATGAGCGATAGATGGTGGATGGGTGAATGGCACAGAGGCATTGCAGATGTGCTTCATTAGCTGTATGACATTTAAACAGACAAAGTGTAGGGATGAAAAACACTACTATTGATGTGTCTGCATGTTTGTCTAGCAAGGGTACATTTGTGAATTTTGCTTGGGTCATGTGGTAATTATCAGGCCAAGAAAAATAATGAGATAAATTTACAGCCCTATTGAATGCAAACGTCTATATTCCTTGCGGTATCATCATTAGTTTCTATTGGTATTTTTTGTGCTTTATACATTTTGTGCTCTGTTCAGAATAATTTAGTCAGTGTAATTGATTGGATGCAGAGAGAATACAAGTTTACCTAAACTCTCAACTCTAGCCATAGTGAAGGAAATAATACTCATTATGCACAAACACACATACACAACATGCTATTTCCATCTATAGTGAAACAAACCTTTAACCTTACTACATTTAGACTACAACAGCAAGAACATGTGTCTGAGGCACAATTTTGGAGGCCTTTTACGATAATTGGATGTCAAACAAATGAATTAAAAGTTGTGGGATACTGTGTGATGGTTTTATCAACAGTTTTTGTCATTGCAATAGTGTAAGTTAGCGTTACAGTAACTGCATAAGCCCCACACGAAGAAAATACTATAGTGTGGGGCTTATGCAGTTCAGTTTGTCTGATGCAACACATATGATGATTTATCGATGTCAGCTAATGTAATAAAAATGTGGTATTTGCAATCTGTGACGTTTGATGTGTTGTCTCTTTGCGATTTGTCTTGTATTGCATTGTTTGTGGACGTCTGCCTGGAGGCGGTGTTTTGTTTGTGGATTTAGTTTGCTGGTGCTGTCTGGAGGTCAGGTTGTCCGTCCCGCTCGTGCACAGGTAGCCCGTCACGTAGAGCGCTGCAAGCTTCAGGGAGTAATCACGCGCCTCCAGCCTCCCCCATCAACATTCTCCGCTGCCCTTAGGCCAACAAACCAGATTTCTCATGTCAGCTGGCATGCACCTTCAACTCATAAGTAGCTGTTTGACTTTCACAAGTCTCGCATCATCCAGGCGAACACACTCCCAGGCAAGGTTGCCATCTCCTTGGTCCATAATTATATGCCAGTTATAAGTGTCCACTCTCGCATGCAGATGGGCTGGGCTCCTTCAAACGCAGGTAGTGGGCCGGTCCTGCCTGCTCCAGCTATTTATCATTCCCTAAGAGAGGGCCCTCACTTCGTAATTGTCACAAATAAATGTCATTAGTATAACTTTATAGTTCTATGCAGATCCGCCTCTTTCAGTAAAAGTGTAAATGAATAAAGCACACTTTCACAGTTGAAACTCACTGGAAAATCCTAATTGCTTTAGCAACTCTCAAACCATATTAAATCAAATATAGCGCACAGCCTACTATTCACTTTACAGCTCACTGTCATTTCATTTAGCTTGCCAAATGCTTTTGTCCCCTGTCCCGTAACTGTTTCAGATGCTGCTGTTCCAGTGACGTGGGCCGGACCACTGATGCCTGGACCTCCGCCCCACCTTCCTCTCCAGGATTGGCCTGTCCTGATCCTGCTAGACGAGTCGTTTCCCTCTGCTTATGGACTGTGGCTCCACAAACATAAACTCTATAACTTTGCCTTAGTTACATCTACAGCCAGTCCGTCCATGGGAGTGGATTCCTTCTTCACTGTGGTTCTCCTCGAGGTTTCTCTTTTTCCCTTAGGTTTTTTTTTTTGAGTTTTTCCTTGCCGAGAAGGAGGGTCTAAGGACAGGGGATGCTCTGGACAATCATTCATCTGCTCTACTAATAATCTGCTTTGACATGCCTGATCAAATGTTTCATTGAATGTGTATTGTTTCATTGAATATGTATTGTTTTATTTTGATTTCCTATTATTCATATTTGCTAAAATTAATAATCTTGGGAAGTGCTCAGAGACGACTGTTGTTGTGATTTTGGGCTATACAAAAATAAATTGATTTGATTTGATTTGATTTGACAAAATGAGTAGCACAACATTCAATTGTAACTGTAACGGTAACTGTACAATCATTTTTAAAAAGTCTTACCTTTTTAAAGTACAATTTCTTTTCACATATATTCAGTTTGACAAACAGCTCATATTTTAGCTATAAATACTACTTTCAATACTACTAAGTATACAATTATTACAAATCATAGTTGCTAGACATACAGAGTAATTTTATTTCCAAGCTGTTTTGTGCCTTGTAATTACTGTACTTTGCAGTTTAAAAAACTCATTCACTCTTTAAACATCCATTGAATTCTTGTGTCTGGAGAGATATTTTTTTTTGTCCAGAATATTCAAATGGTTCAATAACAAAATGGTTCCCTATTCATAGGTATTCTCACTCACAAGGCCACAAATCTGACCTGTAAGTTGGCATGACCTACTTAAAGATAGCAAAGCTTAACACCAGTTCAATGCCTTCTTTATAGTTCTTTTCTAGGATGAATGTGTTTATTTTATTGTAATGCATGTGAGGTCTTCTGTGTGTTAAATTTGTGCTTTGGTTCATGTTGGTCATTTGCCTGGACAGTCAGGTAGTAATTTTAAACTCATTCTTGATTAGCCACATCTATGAACCACATAAAATTCTCAAGCACATGCAACTATATTCATCATGTCTCATCTTATGCAATAATAAAGTAAATCAATGAAAAATCAAATATGGGAGTAAATGATCCGGTAAAGGCTGAGTGATTGCGTGAGTCTGATTGTGGGCCATTAGCGGCAGAGCTCTCCATCTGAAGTGACAATGATTATCATCTGTAACGCCCGTCGTCATTAACTCAGGACTGGCAGGTATTTATGGACCAGAGCCACTAATGCAACCATCAAAGTAAACGGAAATGGAATGGAGTCATACTGCAACATTATCATCTTTATATCAACTTTGAATTAACAAATGTGACCTGATTTAAAGAGGTATGGAAAACAAGATCTTCAGACAAATACTGGCAAACTGTAGCCAAGGTAAAAGTGCTTCTGAAAGTATCTGTTGCCTCTTTACTTCCCCAGTAGACAATATTGAGATTGGGGGTAAAAATAAGGACCTCTTGTATGTTTCGAAGCTGCTTCTTTAGCTGTAATTTTTCACATTATTGCATAAAAAACTCAATTGAAAGACTTGGACTTTGCTGTTACGAGAAATGTAATTTTTGTCAGTAGAGGTCATTCTCAGCTTTTAGGTTAATATGACATACTGTACATGAGTTAATGTGGTTTATAATTTTGTCCAAAAACATCAACTTCAGAACAGTAAAGACATGATAGTTCTTTTATATTCTTTGCAGCTATGCCTCGATTGCACCCAAAGTTTGTTTTGACAATTTAAAATGAAATCAACATGTAAACAGCTGCGAGTGCCAAAGGGTAATCCCAATTTAAGAACTTGTAATTAAAAGATGCCGTTTAAAGATAGCAGCACATTGTGACAAGAGCAAGTAAACAAAAACATAGGATACACAGAACTCTGGGAAATTTTGTCTCACTTTATTTTCTTTATAGTTATGGCATGACGAGAATTTGAATGATTACTCTTGAGCATTATACTTTCTTAAATACATTTCTATTTTCAGATTGTGCTGGGGTGAGAATCTGTTGTTAAACTATAGCATTATTACTTCAGTTTGTCAGAAACAACTTTTAATAGAATTGTCACTCATTTGTTTCCAAATGCAGTACAATTCAATATTCATTCAACAAATCAATAGAAGTGCTTACAGGAAGAATGAGGCTGGTGTAAATAGGCAAAAGTCATCAAAATGTATTTCTTCTATTACAATGCAAAATAAACTGAATTTGTGCTACATCTTTTAAATGATTACCTACTTTAGCAACATAAATATAAAAGCTGTATGTATTTTTTAGACGACTGGCGCCTTTGCAGAGCTGATACGACAGACAACCATTCACTCTCTCTCATTCATTCACAGTATTGCTAATTGACCTTAACATGCATGTTTTTGAAGATGAAAGTACGGTTTGAGAACCCTGACAGAATCACAGCAGCATGAAGAGAACCTGCAAACTCCATTCAAAGAAATTATGAATATTGTATAGGTCTGACCCGGGATTTGGAACCAGCATCTCCTTTATTGCACCCCATGTGGATTTACACAAACTTTATTAAATAATATAAACAGCATTAAATAAACAGGAAAGTTGTTGTCTTTTTTTTTGTTGATGAGAGGCTGCAGGCTCCTGGGCCTCACAAGCTCCTCAGGAAATACGAATAAGAATAATTAAAAGAGGAAAAGCGTGTACTGAGACAAATGGAAGAATATGTAGCCAAAATGGTTAAATAGTCAAACCATCGAAATAGATATGAGATGTCTCCTGCTCCAAACTTAAAATAAATCCTAAACCAACAATACATAACTTTACTCTGCATCTTTTTCAAAGCCATCAGTCTTATAGAGCTCCGTTCCACTTTGATTTCAGCACAGAAAAGGATGTGTACATTTGCCAACAAAAATATATTTCTTCTCTTCCTTGTTTACTCTTCAGCTGTGTTATCTTAGCTCACTGCTTGTTGCAATCAGGCTTTTGGCAGACTACACTGCCGACCCACCTCTGACAGACTGCCTTGGTGACACTGGTACCAAAAACAGGAAAGACATGGGTGCACAAGCCAATTTGAGGGTGCAGAGTAGATGGAGTGAGCGACTGTTTCTATCTGGTGTTCAGGCGCAGTTAGAAGTCCACAGAAACAGTCATTAGAGCAGAGCAGAGTCAGCACATTTCTGTAAACTCTGCACCACGGCTCAGGCAGCATGTGATCTGACCACACACAGATCAAAGAGGCCATGTCTGATCCCTGTGTGTTAGCTTCCCTATGTGGGCAATCTAGCACATCTTTAATCTTGTCCTTTGTAATTGGTAAAGCATTGTTTTTCCATTGAAGAAAAGTAAACTACTACTACTATTGCAACATGACACCTAATTGACAAGTGCTACAATGTGTAAAACTCTTGTTAAAAAATCAAAAAAGAAATAATCTATATTAGCTGGACTAATGATTGCTCTTGAACTGAAAACTATATGTTCCACCTTGTGATGTCAGTTTTATAGAAACTGAAGACTTTCTGAAGTAGACCCGGGCAAAATGTGGTCCAGGGGCCAGATGTGGTCTCTGCATATGGTTTGAAAAGAAGCCGAGTAATTGCCAGAGAAGATGGCATTGCTCAAGGTTACGGTTATGTTTAATGGACAATGTGCAATCACATTAAGCACAATGGTAGAGATGCCAAGGCGTTAGCTTGTTTTCGTTCAAAATAGTACGACCTGTACATACAAGCACTTCCTGTTCAATTTTCTTCCATTAGGTTTTCACTACACCAGTTCAAAACAAATAAATACTCTTTAGATCAGACAGTTGTGGTGAATGTTACAGCAAACATGCTAAAGACTTTACATATTAGAGTAATATTTCACTAGAGGACTCTTGTGTGTTTAAAAAGAGACATAACTGTGTGTAAATGCAGGAACAGGAAATGGTCGTAGAAGCTATTTTGAACGTATGCAAGCCAACTGAAGTTCCGTGCACAGAACTTATTTCCATTTGTTGTCCTAGGAGGGGGGGGGGGGGGGGGAAGAGACACTACTGGACATGTTTTTAGTGGTAGGGGAAACCAAAGTACCTAGAGGAAACCTATGCAGACACGGGTAAAACATACAGACTCCACATAGAAAGTAACCAAGCCATTTAAAAGCATGAAATACATAAAAAAAAAAAAAAAAAAAACTTCAGGCAGGTTTGGCAGGAATAGTGTAATAACAAGGCAGAACCCACCAAAATTTTATGTGCATAAAAGCTTTTTTTTTATAATAATACAGTGTAAATTGCAAGTTTGAAAAGGTATGAATGGCAGATGAATGTTCAAATAAACCTCATTTTCAACCAAACTAGTTATTTTTCTATTTTGCACTTACCTTGGGTTGTTTTAAAAATCCTTTTTAATAATGTCATGTAATTACTAACCTAATATTATGGCTGCTTTATGCTTTGTTTTAAGAGAAGTATTCCTGCTATGCACTAGTTCTTGTCTTTCTATTCAGGGTAATTTTTAGTCATTCTTACTTGGAAAGACTTTATTCATTGCTTAATTTTTTTTTAAGGAAAACATGTTTTTTTAAAATACAAGGTCACTTCTAGGTCACTGGTTCTGCAACAGTGTTTTTGTGCTTCTCATTTGAATCAGTCCAAAGATTGTGTGTGATAATAGCACAGACTTCAGCTCATTTCCTGGCTGATGACATTGACTTAACCTGGAGGCGGTGACATGCATGTGGATCATGTCAAACAGGGGGCAGTGTGGCACCACTTACAGTATTTAAAGGACACTGTTCTGCATGGGCTGTACACCCTTCTGCTGCAGGTGTCGTGCAACAGTTAATACTATTGGTTTTGTATGTATATTTAATGTAAAGAATTTTCATCATTTTTTTATAGGTGTTACATTAAAATCCACTTTTTCTTGTATTAGATCATTTAATTTATTTGCTTAGTTGTTTGTATCACTTCTATTTTTCAAGTATTTTATGTTTTATTTTGCATACAGTGAATTTTGTCCAGTGGCAATTGCAAATAAACAGTTTGTGATTTCTGGTTCTGAAAAGGTCATATGTGCTTTCAGGATCCTCCCTGTCATCACTGCATGACTGACAAAGAAACACTCAGCCACTCTTCACAGTTTTCTCAGAATTATAGCTTTGTTCGTTGTTAAGCCATTTGACTGTAATCAGTCACACAATAAGTGCTATTTATTTAAAAACGTGTTGAGTTGTGGTTATCAGAACAAGGCATCTCCCAAAACTACCCAGCTGCGGTCCACCTTATATTCACATATTGTTACTTTTCATCAACAATGGTATTTGCAAATAGCTCCTCAAAATGTTTGCAAAAATCAATGCTGAGCTTCCATCTGGTTTTGTAGGTCAGTCTAGAGATGAATAGGTCTGAGCCAACAGATAGCAGCTGGCTTTTACTGCACAGAGGTGCTCCACAGAGTGAAGAAGAGGATCAGACTTTGGCCTGCACATCACATGTTCCACACACAGGCACCACTGGGATCATGTAACACTGACAGTGTGTGTCAGTGTGAGCTGGTTATTTGGAGAACTTTACTGTAGGCTCACGTATGCTCTACATTCTGCATGCACATAGCTGTCTGTCCATCCTCTGCATTGTTTTGTCTTTTTCATACACAATTTCTCAACATGTAGCAACTTTTATTCTGTTTTGGTCATTTTCAAAATAGAACTAAGCAAACTCATTTGTAGAACTCTCTCAGATCTCTTGTGTAAATACACTATCAATTTGAAAGTAAAAATATTATTATTAGTTTCTTATTTTTGTGTATTTTTAGTTGTATAATAGGACAAAACCACACCCAAACGTATATTTTACACAGTCACATATAAAACTCAAAATGAATTCTCAGGAGGGCTGTTGTCAGGATTCAAAAACTACAAAAGCAGAATATTCACCGAGATGCAACTGAGAGCAGATGCATGTTTCAAATGTCCTATAAATATGTACCCATCACAGAGACTTACAAAGACATTTAACACGTGGTTCTGTTGTAATGGATTTTAACGCCCTCTGCGTTTACCAAAACACAGTCTTGGTTGGAAATACATAGAGATAAAAATTAACCTAAAAAACAAACACAGCTGTTTGTGTTCAAAAAATGAGCATAAATGGGCCTTGAATGTACTATAATATGTAAATTTGACTTTGGTAAGCTTTTCTTTCCTTATGAAAAACAACATTTAAAACGACAACTGTTTCTTTAGGCTATCTACACTCCCAGTGCTCAAAATGCTCTTTTCGACTGGTTTACTACAGTTTTAGCTCAACAAATCACAAATATCGAGAAAGTTGATTGACCTTTTTTAGCAGGCAGCGGTGTGCTGGCTTCTGTATGACGTCGAGCACGCACAGCGGCAGCGCGCTACACTTCCACATTCCAAACCATGCTGGTGGGCATTTAAGCGCCGCAGGGACAAGTCGCGAGCAGCTGCTCTCCTGCCGGTCAAATCTCCCTATTACTCTTACTACTGCCCTAAACGGTAAGAAGTCTGGTACTTTGTGTCATGTGTGTTTGGACCTATGCTTTTATGTGCACAGAATGATGCAGTCTTGGTGCCAACTGCATTTGATGAGGAGCGCCAAAAGAGTTTGCCCTGGACTGTGTGGTCCGACATGGAAACTGTGCTTGTTGTGTTTATGTGTATGACTTAAATGTAAAATACGTATATGTAGCCTAACTGTCTTTTTGTTATTTTAGATTTCTTTAGGCAACTGCTGTTTTATTTGGGTTAAACGTTACCTTTTATTTTCTTGTCAATAATTCCTTTGGGGTCAAACCTAGTTTATTGAGTCTTAGTTGTTTTGTATTGTTTCTTTTGATTTCTGGTCTTTTCTGTAGCAGTTTAGTCTCAGTTTTGTCTTTATATTTTGGTTGCATTTTAATATTTGTGTCTGTCATAGGGTCTGGTTCGAGCGTGGTCGTCCGCCTGGTGGAGGGTTTGGTGATAGAATTTCTCACTTCAGCTTCACCACTCCGAGCGTGTGGTACTTTGCACGTCCCTCACTTTGCATGATTTTGTTGTCCCTTTAAGTTTGTGTGTCTGTGTAGCACGGAGTTGTAGTGAGTATTCTGTCCCATTTGACACAGCCTGCTATCCTGTAGTGTTTTTATGTTTTGTTGTTTATTGTTGTTTTGTTTATAAAATACTGAAAATCAATAAAAAGATTTGAATAATAATAATAATTAAAAAGAAAAAAAAAAAAAAAAAAAAAAGAATGTAGGCCCACCGCGCGTGCCCCCGCGGCCGACCAGCCCTTGGCATTTTAACTAGGGAATATATTAAATTACTTTAGTTAAATTATATTTCTTTTTTTGTAATAAAATACATTTAAACTTTATTTTGCCTCTGTCTCATTTTGACCACCACCTGCGACCTTAACCTGTGTGTCCTTGGACTGTGGACCTAGTGGTGAATGTGGAGTCTTGGGGTCCCAGCCCCCACTCTCCGGTTACACTTTCTTTTGATCTTTTTTATTCGAGATTGACGGCTGTTACAATTTTTGATACAATCGTGATGTGAAAATGCTTTAAGGACACAAAATGTAGACAACAACAGGGCTGTAAAGGTGTACAGGGTGGAATTTGCATTTAAATATCAACTGTTAACATCACAAGGTGGAACAGAACAAAAGCACACAGCCTAAACACACCGGATTTTTGTGTGAAGGAACCAAAAGTTAATGTTTTTGATTAGCAAATTAAATTATAACATGGATAAACATGAGCTTAAAGTAGGCCCTTCAGTTCTAATATTCATGCCTGACTTGGAACAACTAGATTTGAAATGAGAATTTGTTCTGTGAAAGTAATTAAAAGGTGATGTCCGTCTAACTCATAAAAGGTAATCGCACAATGGTGGTCACCATGGAAACGCTGGGACTGGAGTGGTCTTGTGGGAGATGTGCTTTAATAATGTATTGGTCGAGCACAGAAGGCAAATATAATACGACTACAGTCAATGATTAGATATGCCGTGTTCTTTTGAGGTTCTGGTTGTATAAAAGCTCATAATGTGCTGCTCAAATGAATTTTCTTCAGAGTTTGAATACAGAGGTAAAGTACATTCACTTGAAAAAGACGCATTTGTAAAGGAAGTTGGACCCATAGTGCTTAAGCCAGGCTGGCGCCACCTAATGTCTCAGTTAAAATAAACTCACTCCATCTACAAGGGGTAGGAATTGTAGAACTGCAGACGGTTTCCGAAAACATGGAAGTAGAGTCAATCAGTGAACAGAGATGACGCTGTGTGTTGGTTAGAACAAACCCAAGTGTCCTTTCACCTTTTCTTCAATAAGAACTCTTATTGTTTAAATTTGTTCCTTTAATTCATAAGTTTATCCCACAACAATCGCTGACACACACATTTATCTTCTGTTTCCTGGACCACACTGATGTGTTCAGACACAGAGATTGGTTAAGGTAAAAATACCTGCCTGTCGTGGATCGAACAAACCCCACCAATGCAATGAAATGAAAGTGGCTGATGCATCAGTTACTGTGTATCACTGTACTACATGTACAGTATTTCACCAACATCAATTATGTAGTTTTATATATATAATTGTTCTGATTACAACACAACGACAATCCCCTCCTGTCGTCCTACTGTGGCACCCTAACTTGCTTAGCTTCTGAGGTCAGCCGGGATCAGGCTATGACAGGTATGGCCACATTAACTGAAGACGAATATTATGGCTTAAAAGTCTCTTGTTATTTTCTGCATAATGTTTTTTGAGGTGAGAAAACAAATGTATTTGTCCATCTATTCCTTCCCACCTCGTACTATACTTAGTTGGAATTATTTGAAAAACCTAAATGCACTGCAACAGCTTTTCATAAATAAAATAATAACATGTGTTTTGGTGAGACCACGGTTTTATTTGGAGAGTAACAGCTAATTTTGGTAGCCTGATGCAGCATCCGGTTTCATTTGACTTCATGGAAGCTGTCATCATTGTGGCTTGTTCGCTTCACAGTAGGTGGAAACTTCACTGCTTTTTGGTCATTTTGTCCAGGAAGTAGAGAACAAACATGCGTGTCAGTGATTGTTGCTGTTTTTAAGTGATAAACTTTTAAAAAATTAAAAGGGAAAATATATTCTAAGTTAATATATGACAATAGGTTAAAGGAGGAGAATGTATACAGTCTGCTGTCTCAACTTGAGTTGGTTCTGGCCAGTACAGGATCGCTGACTGATGACTCCTGCTTTTTGGTAACTGTCAGTCTGTGATGCCTGTATATTGGACTGAAATTACCTTCAGTGGAAGCACTAGATGGTGCCAGCCTGGCTAAAATTTGGGTCAGACCAGGGTTAAAAAATGGGTAGTTTAGGTTCTGGGCTTGGAGTTAGGTTAGGTTATGATTAGAATGTTGTTAATATTTATAAATATTATAAATCAGCTGGGGCAATGGCGTGTGACAGATGAAATAGAAAATGTGTTGACCTGACACTATTTACATTGCATCATGTAAACATGCATTTTTGTGAGACTAGGCTGGAAACAGACAGGTAGAAATGATCAAGTTCTGTGATTTGGATAGGAAGTCTATAGACCTGTTACACTATTTTGGTTGAGTAATGTTTAGCCAAATGCAAAACTATCCCCTTGTACTGAAAACTTGCAAAAAATGTGTAATGTGTTTTTGTGAAGAAAGAATAAATATTGACAATGTCTCTGTTTTCAAAGAAAGTTAGATATGGTTGCAACGTAAATAAATAAATGAATAAATAAATAAATAAATAAATACATCAGAGAACATTTACATACAGTATAAGAGATTTATGAACCTAGTTCAGCTGCCTCACACAAAACCCAAGACAGCCTTCTCAAAAGCAAATATAATTTTACTGTTTCGTTTTTTCCACTGGAATTGATTGCCATTTAACATCTTTGTCCAGAGTAACATTGAATTCCTGGAGTAATTCTAGGATGCAGCCACTCCGACTTGTTACAAAATTAGCCTTGGAGTAGTTCAATTCTAGACTGACACTATAAGACGCCTGAGCTGAGTGGAGAGACACTTCAATTTGTCCAATTCCACACTTGTGAGGATTTGAGTAATCACCGAGCTGCACAGGCTGATTGGCTCAGACTACGGCAGAAATTGTACAGAAAAGTCACACTGTAAGATGATATGCAATTTTATATTCTTCTGACAGTTCCTAAGTCATATAAATGCAGATGCATTCATGGTAAAAAATAATATAAAAAGGATGTCAGCGGGTCAGTTGAAATTATTTTGCAGTCAGTAAAGAACAAATAGAAAATTACTTTAAATATTTATATATAAACATTCAATATTTATATATAAACAAACAAAACAAAAAAACTCAAACCAGCCAATTTTTTTGATGGTTTACAGCATGGGTCCCCAACCACCGGTCCGGGGCCCAAAACCGGTCTGCGGGCCATCTGCTACCGGACCCCGGAGGATTCTTTAATATTTATTTTATTGCAATTTTATAATCTATCACTTTCCTTGTGCTTTAGTATAATAATATAGTCCCACTTAATCAAAGAAACAGCAAATTCAAGCAATAAGAGCTAAAAATATGCACAATAATTGTTGTTTTTTTTGCATTTTACAAGGTTGTTTTTGACGCTACCCAACCTCGACCGGTCCCTGGAAAGGAAATTTGTGACTGTACCGGTCCTTACAAGAAAAAAGTTGGGGACCGCTGGTTTACAGTGTTGTCAGCAAAGTTCTATATAGAGAACAAAAACACAAGGTTTAAAGGCACTTCAAGGTAAAAGTTTATGGACACATGTGAAAACTAGTAGAGTAACTTAGTCCATTTCAGTCCAGGAGAAGGATTGTCAAAGTTATCCTTGTTGCAGCACAGATTGTGCTGTAGTCCATAGTGTAAGCAGAGAAAATGAAACCTCACAACCCACCACATTAGTTCAAGAATACAATCTTTACACTTCTTTTCTGAACGGCCAGCTTAATATCTTGTCCGCTTCAACAGCACTATCACTGTCCACCCCGACTTTGGTTCCCGCAGCCACCTTCACATCATGCTACATGGAAAAGAAGTCAACAACGTTTGTCGCTCCCCTCACAGACTTTATATAATAAGTTGATTAGTCCCTATATCCGTACACCGTGATAGACTAATCTCTCTTGACTTTTGACGTCAGAGGCATGAGGTCTGATTGATTGAGCCTTTTTAAAATAAATACTTTGTGAAAAGCACAAATGGCATTTGAACAACAACAAAAAAGATTCAAGTGCGCTTTATAGAGCAAACCACATTATCCTTTTCATCCTGTATAGCTACTCCATTACATCCTATAAAAAGAACTCTGCACAAAGATACAAACCTAGCCAGAGTTTAGTGGATGCAATTCCCATCACTACTTTTAAGAGGAACATGAACGTAACCAACATCTTCTAATTAGTTATTGAATGACTCCAGAAAGCTCCAATTGGTAAGTAAGAACAGCTACACAAAAATAGTTTTCTTTCTTAGACTGAGCAAGATGATGTCAACTATTAGGATTTTATAAAATTAAGTCATCAGGTCCACTCTGTGTCATCTTTAGAACGTGTTCCACTGTGTATTTAAAGTCCACTTCACATAAAAGTTTTTTTTTTTTTTTTGTAAAGGTGGGATTTTAATTGCTAATCAGCAAAGAGCAGAATCAACAGAAATAAAATAAAATAACAATGATGTGAGATTTATTTCAAGTGCCTCCAATTAAATTTTCCCAAGGAGCAGATTTTTCGGACAGCTAACCCTCTTTAATGTCCACAAACAAATCTTAACAGGGTAATTCAACATCAGCAACTTAAAGTACATAAACTATGTTCAATGACATTGATAAACAAACAAAACACAAGACCAAGAACAAACCAGATACGAACATCTAACAAGACAAGTAAAAAGCTACATGATGGTTCCTTAAGTTGGCCATGGAGTATTCGAGAATGTTTTCACCAGATACAAACCAAACATTACAAATGAAACAGGACTAATAAGCAAGACTAGTCTAGACCCGGTCTAAGATAAGAATAAAGCTGGATTTAATCATTCATGTTTGTCTATTTTTGTAGAACACCCAAATCACAGAACACTACACTCGGAGCTCTAGGAGCACGCTCCCCTGTGCACTCTCTTTACACTAAATCACCAATTAAGTCTTTCGATTGTTGGTTTTGCCAGAGCGGTGTTAACAGATGAACCGTGTTGAACTCACTCTGGTTTGCCGTGAAAGGGATGTGAATGTAATGTGGAAGCAACATGGAAAAATATTAAATAACCCGTATACAGCTTTATTTACAGAATTTGGAGACCCAGAAGAGCTTCTTCCAGGATCAAAGCACTTTACATTACTCATTAACTTATACGCTCAGATGGTTGTATGCTTCAGAACCCTTCTGTGGTCGCAGCTGTGACTACCACCATTCACTTTCACATAATCCACACTCGTTATTGCTAAGTGAAGTGTCTTGACCCAATAGCAGAACAAAGGTGTTCATTGTGATTTAGCCAGCAAACCTAAATGGTAAATACAAAAACATGCCATACAGGTTTTGCGGTATAGAAAATTGTGTTTCTAGATTACCAAGAAAGGCAGTGGATTTGTTGTACCCCCTGATGACTAAATAAGGTGGTGTTGAAACGCTTCCTGTTTATAATGCTTGATCAATGTATAATGGTTTTAATTATAGAAAACCCTAGAATACCCCGGTGTGAGCTGGATTGAGCAGCACCATCTTAAAGAATAACATGCATAATTACCAACGTGCTCATGATGATGTGTAGACTCCCACATAAAGTCTCAGTTAAAGTGAGAAACTGATGTTTAAAAATAGACTTGTAGATGTCAACTGTGTTCCCTCACCAGAGGTGTGGTGGAGCACATCAAATACTAAACACATTTTGGGTGCATTCACAGTTTTCAGTCTGAGGGTGAACACAGTCTGAACTCACCCAAAGTGTTGCTGTGTGTTTGTCTAATGGCAATGCACTTCACCACTGAAATGTTGACCTTTTGACAGCGATGAGACAAACTCAGGTCCTCAGGCTTCTCATCTTTTATGTAACATGCACATATAACATTTTTAACTGGCTTGACTTATCGGCTTATTAAAACAATAGGCTTATGATTTCACTAAATCATAAGTTACAATCCAAGGATTTTCAAGAAAAGCATCGTGGGTTCAAAAGATCCATCATTTCTTCGAATTAGAAAACCCCTGAGAAGCAGCAGACACTGTTTTAATTGACTGGCTCAGTTATAAGAATCTACAGTGTAGCGGTTGCGTCATTTATTTTGACATAAATATCCCAGCAGCTGCGGATGTGGATATGATTTACATTTTCATAATTTCAAATAAAGTACCTGGGCCGCCTTTCTAGATGAAGCATTAATGAGAAGTGTATGCGCCGTATGCTGCTCACAAGTGTCTTTGTTATGAAAATGCACAAATCACAGGCTCACACACTGCTGTCATGGCTGGATCATTAAAATGTTCACGTTTTGAGTTTGTCTGCATTGCTGGAGGTACTTTTATTCAGACTGAAGTTATATGTACATGTTTTTTTTTTCAGACTTGAAAGGTGAGAAAGTGATGCGCTAAATGGTGTAAACATGTAAGGTGAAGGAATAGAGTACGCTTAGAAGAGTGTTTGAAAAGTAGAGCAGATGAGGCACAAGATTCCTGTGTTTTATTTTCTTCACCTCCCCCATGTGTTTACTCTAAATGCACTCAACGCAGCCATCATCAATCCATTTTTACTGTAGTTATACGGCTTGTCTGGTCCGTATACCTTCGTTTGGTATGTTACTTCTAGTTCTGGGTAGAATTGTAATGAATTTACCAAAACTAAAAGTAATCATAATTAACAACAGCAGAATAAGTCATAGATGCTCATTTAAATAAATAAATACAACCTTAAAACAAGTCTATCATTAAGCAAATGTGCGTCTTTCTTTTTAACTGCAGTCCTTATGTTAGGCCTCCTAATTCTTCATAACAATGGCATTATTCATGCAAGACCTCTTTCCACTTGGATAAGCTGCTGCGAAAACTCTACGTCACATTTATGACGTGTTCACAAGAAGAAAACACCTTCTTTACAGTCTATACGCCAAATGTATCAAACAGTGCGCTCTAGTCCTGGGGGGTCACACAGGGTCCTGAGTCCTGTCGAGTTAGAACACATAGGCGGCTGCAGCTCTATTAAATTGGCATAACTGATTTATTTTTGTTTCTAAATTTTTTTACATTATTTGTAAAATACATAACCCACAATCATGTAAGTATTTAAATTTTTGACTGAAGTATATGAAAAATAAAATTCTCTAATGTTCTTACGAGTGCTCCTGAGTGTTCTTAGGATTTGTTCCTACAGACAAACATTTTCCGTTAAGAACAAATTTTGTAAATGCCAAAAATGTTCGTGTGAAGCCCTTAAGAACAAACTTGTTTGTAAGACGTGTTATGAATGAGGCCCAATGAGCTTAGATGCACTTTTCACAACTTTCAGGAACCAGTGAGTTGAGTCTTAGTTATGGCAACGGAGGCTGGTGTCATGCTAAAAACATAAAGAAGTGCACTAGCTAGATTTAAAAGACAGGTGTGATGCATTTATCATGATGATTTAATTATTACTAATAAACTGGTGTTTATTTTTAAATTAAAGTATATTCAAGTATATTCTATGGATGAAAGCCATGACCATTTTTACTTCTAAAACTAAATACACTAAATATGGTACTATATTTCAGCTGTAGAACCAGACCAATGTTTTTTTTTCTTAAAGTTATGCCATGTTGTGTACTTTTTTAGTAGAACATTTTCATTTGTTTCCTGCGTCGGCCATGCTTTGACTGCAAGTTTAACAAAGCTGCAGAGGCTCGAGCTTCGACAGTCGTTAGGAACAAAGCCATGCAGGCCGTGGGTAATTTGGACTTTCTACTGTTTACATTCATCATGCCCCCTGACTTGCATGTTGTCACTTTGTTCTCAGAATGCTTGATTTTGTTTGATGGGAAAAACAAAAATCGAGACTGTAACTGTTTTGTCTGTCATCTGTGGCATAATGAGAAGAAAGACACATGTTTAATGGTGGTATGTCTGCCAAGCTGTAAAATCTGGGGGTTGAAACCATATGCTACAATACTAATGCTGTTTGTTATTAAATATTTTGCATGGAATGTAGCTACTACCTCAGCTATTATATTTTGAGCTCTTAATTTACTTTGTGAGTAATGATAAAGAACAACACTTGTGTAACTTCAAATCCAATCATTTACAGTGCTTTCTTTATCACTGAGCCGAATAAGTATCTAGTGTTTGTTGTTTACATGTAATCTACTCACACAGGTTGTCTTTTACCTTAAACACAAAAGATTAGATTCATGCTTTGATCATAGGAGCATCATGAAAATATAATCCTTTGATATGGCTCAAAGTGGAAATGAGGACCACTGTGTAATTGCAAACATCTGTAAGTTCTATGGAAATCTTAGTCTAAATGGGCACTTCAAAAGATATACTATTAGGATTGATTATTTGATATAACAAGAAGTTTTAGGTGATTGAAGCTTTTTATTTTTTAAATCAAGCATACCGAGTGCAGTGTCTACATCTTTAATTGCCGTATGTTGTGTTTTGTAAAAAGTGAGGCTGAGTCTGGGGATTCTTCATTTCACTGAGGTCCAACACAGTCTGAGCTCCTTCAGGTCTCAAGGTATAGAACAAGTTCAGTTACCAAGTCGTGACTTCACACAGTGTGAAGCTTTCTGGATTTTCACACTTGAAACATGAAACCCAATGGTTTGATCTAAGACCTTTTAAATGACAGTCCTACAGTTATCACATTGTTAAAATCCTAGCTTCGGTGTCCATGCAATCCTTTTCTTTTTCTTTTTTTTTTTTTTTGTAGTTTTGTAGATACTATTGATGCCTCTTCTTTACCAGCTGCTTAGACATAAATTTGTGTTTTTATTTTTATTATTTTTACACTGGTTATATGTTGTGGATGTACAGTATGTTTGTTGTGCATCACCTATTGTGTTTTTGTAGCTACCTGTGGGGGATAGTATAATCCTATATTTGAAAGCTTTGTAATGGATTTTACGTATGGTGCCACATGACATTACAAACGCCCTATAGAGGGATTTTTTGTTTATCAACATGGGCGATGCGTGCGCACCCCGCCTGTAGAAAGAGCCTCCGCAAATAGACACAAACAGTGGAAACAAGTAAAAAAGCTCCGTTGTCAGCCAACGTCAATAGTTTATAACTTTGCGAAAACAAAAGGTAATGCTGCTAAGTTAACATTTATGGATGAAATTCAATCCTAAGACCCTTAGAAGTTCCTTTCAGGTAAGTGAGAAAAACGGCGAGAAAAACGCTGTCTCAAGCTTCAGGGGACAGACGTCTATCATACCGGATCATACCTGATGAAAGCAGCTAGCTGTCGTCCCGTTTCGGTGTTTAATTGGAAAAAGTTTCCCAATGTAAACAAATGGAGAGGCGCGCTTTCTGCATGATGAGCCCGATCTCACAAGAAAGCGTACATTTACCACGACATTACACAATATGTAAATGAGGTATGATTAGCACGAGTTTACGGCCGTCCTGCGTAATTATTGTACGCGTCACTTTATGAATATTAATGAAATCCTGATTCTAATCTTAACCTGCCTCAAGCCCCAGACCTCATCTTACCAATTTTAGTAACTTTATGCCTGAACTTACCGGTTTCACCTGAACGCACGTGGCTTCAATTCACCCACGTGGCTTCAATTAAAACTTTTTGACGCTGTGAAATCTCGTGTCATTTTTACTCTTTTCCATATCGTGCTAAATGCACGGCGTAACATAAGTACTAAAAATAGCTGTGAAGTCGTAGTCCAAATACGCTGTTTTTGTGTCATGGTAAAAGTACGCCATCTAGTGAGACTGTGTTGGAATGACGCAAGCGCAGTAGGGCGGAGAGTGACGTCGACCGAAAATCCCTCTATAAACAAAGGTGTGTATTGAGCTTCTGAAAAAGAACTGAACCCCAAAATGTTGCATCACCTTGAGCATTGAAAAGTAAGTACTACTTATTGTGGAGCATGCAAGCTGTGCAGATCAACTTTTTTCACATTAAACTGCTGATGTATGTATCTGATTTATTTTCTTCTTCACTTAGTACATTAAGATATGAGCAAAATTAACTGACCAATCATGCTAAAGCCCAGGTTGATCGACAGCTAACATGGCCTGTTGTTAAGCGCTCACCTGAAGAAAATAGTAGGATGGTACGTGTATTATCCAACAATTTGTGTCCTGATTGGCTCTGTGGTTGTATGGACACAGCACTTGGATTTCTTAATATGGAACTTAAATCTCTAAAATAGATGCTAGGAAAGGCAATGGCCAGAACCTAACACTAGTGTCCCAAGTAAGGTCTCGATGTCCACTCATCTTACTCTATATTTTTATTATTGTCACTATTAATATTATTACACATACTATAAATAAAAGTCATAAAAATCCATGGCTAAGAATATGTTTAGAAAATTCTGTAAGATTGAAAACTTATTATGTTCTTTTTATTATAACAGTAACATCCATCTACAGTATGTCATTGTGATCCATCATTCTGGACACACATCACTTCTCTTCATTTTCTATGATTTGTGGAGTTCAAATTGTCTTCTCACGACCAAAATAACTGCCCATCCCTGAGAGCCGCTGGGAAGAAAACTGCAAAGAATAACATAACAAACCCAGACATACACTGCACCACAGCACCTCTTCCAATCTATAGTCGGAGATGAGTATCGGGCCGGTCAAAGCGCTTTCCTGTGCGCCACTACCGTCCTTGGAACTATTTAATCACAACATGGAACAGTGTGGCAAATTGGTGCTCTCTGATTGGCCGGTTCTTGACAGCCGTGACCATATGGAGGGAAGTGATATACCTACCTGCTATCTCGGCGTGAGTGATGTCTCCGGTAAAAATGATTACTTCATTTAACCACGCATTATTCGGTTGGCTTGGGGTTGGAAGCAAAAATCAAAATTTATTAGGAGTGGTGGATGGGGAAGGCGCGCTGCATCAGCTGGGTCTCACACGTGATGTGGAGAAATGTCACTGGTGTGGGAAAAAACGTCAGGGTGATAATGAGTGCAAGAAAATAAGTAGTATGACATTTTGGATTAAACAACACATGTATTGCATAGTAAATGAGAATATAAAGAATATTATACTTACAGTATTACTCAGTTTTGGTTGTAAAGTTTTTTATTTTTTGTGTTTTTTTTTTTTTTTTTTTTACAAAAGCATAATTGATGTGATTTGCTCGAAAAGAGATGGACTATTTTTGAAAACACTGGAGAAGGCTCAAAACACATTTTAAATCAATCAATATTTTTAAAGTATTATTTCAGTTATATCTATTATGAATCTTTCAATCAATTGATTAACAATAGTGTACATATTCTCTGGTGCTTTTCATTAGGTGTTTTTTGATGCTATCTATCTATTTTTTTTACTTTGTTAGCACAACTTGCGCTAGTATGGCATCCGAGGGGTGTTACTATTAGATTTTAAATCCATTTGTGGTGTAAAAATGAATACATTAAATTAACATTAGCTGTAAATGAAACCAACTAAACAAAACAAAAAAAAAATAAATTGCCAGCCCAGGAATTTTACCAACACAAATAGATAAAATAACGAACACACATTGGTTATTGACAGACATAACTGCTGGGTTCTTTTCAAATAAATACATTAATTACAATTTGTTTCATCATTTCATTGTTTCTTTCACTTAAAATAGTTTACAGTTCCACTTTTATGTCCATCATTCAATGCAGAGCCTGTCACACCAAATGCAAGACACTGGTACCTTTAGTCCAGCATGAACATGAAACATAACATAGCCAACAAATCAAAGCAAACCCAAGCAGCTCAAGAAAGTATTCGTCCCGGGGTCGTAGCTCCACCCAGCTGTTCACAAACCAATTTTCCTACATTAAATAGACTTCCTATTCCCCCGCTAAATAACCCTGCAAGCAGTGTCACAATTAACATTTCACTTTACGAAGCACATCTGAATCCATGGGCACAACGCCTGGCGGCCGAAGCATATGACAGCGGTGACCCACATGAACAACGAGGTGACTGACAGTAGGGTTTAGTGATCCACCACTTAGACAGGAGCTTTACACGAGCGAGCCATTGCCAGCATTTGGCGGGCCGGTAGGAGTTCAGGGCAGGGCACAAGAGCCAAAATGTCTTTTAGAATCGAGAATGTAAGGTTTCATCTAAAAAAGTTATTTGCTTTTACACCATACTGGGACGAAGGAGAGGCACCAACTCTCGAAAGTGAGCCCGAGGTCAGAGAGTGAATGCAAAAGGTAGCGCCCTTGGTGGCAAAACGCAGCAGGCGCACACTGCTATACTAGCTTTGAAAGTTGTGAGCAGCACTTCTAAACTCATTTTGGTGAAGAATTGACTGTGTGCATGTTAGCTGTTTAATTTCAAATAGTAAAGCAGTAGCATTGTAGCAATAGCATTTGTAAACACATCCTTTACAAACACACTGATTGATGAAGTATTCTTTTCAGTTGTAAAGTCTTTGAGAAAACCAATCACAACTCTGTTCACTGCTTGATCCTATAGTAGTTTTCTTTTTAGACTGAGCTAGTGAAAGCTCATAAAAATGACCTAAACCTGAAACAAACATGTTGATAAAACGTAGCATGTTTAAAAATAACATACAAGCAATTTTCCAAGAATATTATTTTAGCAAAATATTGAAAGCCTTAACGAGCAGAATCTCTTGCTTAGTGATATTTGCCATCTACATTTGTACAGTGATACGGAAATGATATTAACATTCAGCCGACTCGTGGCAGAGGCGGTGCAGATACTATGTGGCATTTCAGTAAATGTCATCCAAAAGAATAAACAAATTTCCTAGTTCCATTTCACTCTGCCACAATATTTTTCATTAGTGCTGAGTGACTTACAATGCATCGAGAGTAATTAATAATTTTAACTGAATAAAGCCCCAAGCAATAAATGCCAATGGTTGATCTTTGGCACTGGAAATCTTGTGCAAAACGAGCACACCGGGAAGTGGCACATTTGAAAACACATGTCGTTATCCCATCCAACCATTAAACCAACAAATGTAATAATATGCTCATTGCCTGTTATGTCGATTTTTTTCCACTAATGATGCTGTGTTGTGCATGAGCATATAGACAATATTAAGTTGCAAAATTGAGTTACGGTCCAAGCTAAGTGAATCCCAAGGACTCTTATTACATTAGCTAGTGACACACAGATAGATGCAGCAGAAAAGCGAATATTAACAAGTGCATGTGATTAGATCAATCTGCTATGCTAATGAGGGGAATATTCACAGCCTTCTCACACGCACCATGTGGAGCTCATCCACGGCTGTAAAGAAATCATTATCCAGTATGATTCAAATGAAATGTTCAATGCAATAGCCTGAGATTTAGCTAAAGCAACAAGACATTAATTCACTGCACAACACATTGTGCTCCAGTAAATATATTGAAAAGGTTAGTGACACATGCTCAAACTTTATTCAAGCAAAGGTTTATGTTGTATTTTTTTTCCCATATTGTTCAATACATTTTACTATAGCCCAAAATCACAACAACAGTTGTCTCTGAGGACTTCCCAAGACTGTTGATTTGTTAGAAAATCAAATAATGAAACATTTGTTGATCAAGAATGTCTAAGCAGATTATTCAACAGACAACAACCAAACAGATAATCGTCCCAGAACATCCAGAACAAGGACAAACTAAAACCTAAAACAAACAAACAAAAAACAAAAAACAAAAACAAACCCAAAAAAAAAAAAATAAGTCTGGTAAAAGAAAAACCTTGAGGAGAGTCACAGTGAAGGAGGATCTCCCAGGACCGATTTTTTTTGCAACAATATAACTTAAATACAATTTCCTCCTAGCACCATATCTTGTGAGTGTGTCTATTCAGGTGGAAATTAGTCCTGTTTACGTCTAATAAAATCACCTTTGTGGTCAACTTTTTCTGTTGTTGTTTTTAGCATTGTGGCTAACTGTTGTTAGCACGGAGACTCACCTCGCCGCTAACAGCCGTGAAAAAACATCAAAATACATTATGATGAACAATTCTGCTCAGAATGCCTTAGCTAAGTGAACAAATCATGTAGATTAAGAAGTAAGAAGTTTAAAATTATATAAACTGTTTACATGTTTAAGGATGCAAAAATCAGGTATAGTCCTTTTAAGTCTGTAGAGCTAAAGTCAATTAGCAGAGGGAAATGGATGAAATCAGTATCAAGTTTCAATGGACATTTAAAACTGTCTCTCTTCAAAGTACATTATCATGACCCATTGGTGTATCACAGTTTTCTTGGAACCAATTTGGATTTGATTGCTATTCATGAAATTTGGTCTTCACATTGATGACGCACACATATGTTGTGTTTTCATATGTCATGGGGACATTACGTTGATTCATTTCATTGGCTCTTACCCTAACCTTACTCTATACTTGCCTAAACTTAACCTAACCCTCAAACTCATCCTAATCTTAACCTTCTTTGAACTTTAGACCATGTTACTGATCTCATAATGAATAATTTACATCATAGGGACTTGCTTTTAGTCCCCAAGGCAGGACCCCATAAAGTGAGTGTGTATACAACTTTTGGTCCTCACAGTGTGATGAATCAACCATGCAAACACACTTCGATATGTGTTCCTCAATTCTACCCACTAGTGTCTCTCAGATATCATGACCAGATCAAAAACCGAACCTGACAAAGTTTAAATCGAGACTGAAAACAACTGCTGTCTGTCCATATGACTGAAAAAAGTTTTATCTGCACACTTCATGATGATTATTTGTATTCTTAGTAATGTTGTTTTGTTTTGTATTGTAATTTTGATGCATCTTTTCCTGCTTTGTAAAGCACTTTGAATTACTTTGTGTATGAATTGTTCTAAAAATTTGCTCTGCCTTGCCCTATGATATACAGTAGGCCTATATAATGTTGATTTAATCTCTGTTTTAAACACACGATGGCAGTTGATGTCTTAGTTCTCAAACAATTGTTTAATTATAAAAGAAAAGGAGGTTCACATGAGTCTCTCATTTGCATTGCCAATTTGTTTCACATACAATTTCTTGGCAAAAGCTTTCCCATTCTCATTTCAGGCTGTCTTGTCTAAAGAATAAACTTAAACAAAACAAAATAAAAGACATTGTCTCTGATCTGAATGGAGCCATGACACCGATCAACTGATGTGTAACTCAGAGAGAAGATTCTGTTATGCTAAAGCCCAAATACCTAACTATTGCATTTTTCAAATTTTGATTTAGTTTGGAGTGATGGTCCTTGTGATTCACAGGCAGCTAAGTTTAAGCGATGTAAGAAGAAATTAACAAATAAAAGTTTGCATACAATAATTTGAGATCTAAACAGAATCCCTGCACATATGTATATCATCAAAAAACACAAAATGCAAAGATTTCTCATGAATAACAGTTTTCCAGCTCCAGTTTTTCATTTAACATCATGAAAGTGTTTAAAAGTTTAATAATTTGTCAAATAATTACTTCTATGTCATTTATGTGGATTTTGACCCATATTCACAATGTGGTTGCAGCTAACAGTGGAATTATTTCTACATGTCATACTTGAAGGACAAAAGACCTCGTCACAATAGACAAACTGAATGACAACAAGAAAAATGTTTAATAATATCTTAAGCTACGGTCACAATGACCCGTACGAATAAAATGGTCGTACGAATCTTACAGGTCGTACGAAATCTGAGTTTGTACGTGGCTCGTGGAGTGGAAACTGTTTTCCTACAGTCTTCCTACGGCAGACTTTCAGCTCTCACCAACAACTCACGACACTCTTGGGGAAATGAAGCCATACGGCATCCTCGCGTGTGCCCTAAAGCTTGTTTAATGCGTCTTTGCGGTAATCCTACATCTATTTTGTATCGCACGGGAGCTGCACTATGTCCCTACGTCCAACTCAAGCCTTTATCAAGGTGTTTTTAGCTATTAAACCTTTCGTAAACCGTACCGGAATGGCAATAACCTAATTACACACCAGCAAAACACAAATATGCTTATGAATAGCTATATTCTGTGTATGCTTTGTCTGAAATCTGTTCTCTCGTCTCTCACACTCGAAACACAACAAACTCACAAAGTCAAACCTCCGTAAAAACATCAAAACCGCTTTGTTTCTTACCTGCGTATTGCAGAGGAGACGCCAAAACTCCCAAAGCGAAGACGGATGCTGAAGATTAATCCACTGACATCATTGTGTTCATATAAAAAAAGTTTGAAGCACTTCCCAAATTGCCAGCGAGCAGAAGTTGTCCAAATGTCTACGTCTGTTACAGGTGTTTTCCCCGCGCGCTCCTGGTCCGGTCTGGCCGTGTGTCAAGCGATATTCCTGCACGCCCCGGGTCCGTTCCTCTCCGTGCGCTCCTGGTCCGGTCCGGCCGTGTTTCAAGCGATCTCATCCCTTCACGCTCCGGGTCTGGTCCCCGCGCTCTGGGTCCGGGCCCCCTGCGCGCTCCGTCCCGTCTCCGTGCGCCTTGTCCGGTCCCCTCCGTGCGCTCCTTGTACGTAGCTGCGTTTCCGTCACGTGCTCCAGGCCTGTGGGCTTTCGTACAGATCCCTCGTACCGGCTAAACTGCGCCTCAAGAGATGCGCAGTCTCCGGAGCGCGTCTCTCTCCACTTTGACTCTTCCGCTCAGGCAATTGTACAGGCTTTAGTCTCTGCGTTCGTAGACTGGTCGTAGAAAATCTTTAACAAGACCATCGACCTGTCTACGAACTTACGAACGAGCTCCGAGTGCTGTTTTTTCGTAACAACGCCTCAAGAATGACGTAGAAAATGAGAAAAAAATCGTTCGCAGAGAGGTCGTAGCAGGTCGTACGGGTCATTGTGACCGTAGCTTTAAATATATTCATGTTCACTATGTTTTACTGAAAAATGCAATCTCCCCTGTCATACACACTTCAAAGGTAGCACTCATTAACTTCTTTTTTTTTCTCTCTCTCTCTTTCCCAGAATGCATTTGGTAAGCAGGCAAAACATGTAGGGTGCTGTAAAAAAAAGGTACAATGCTTTCTATTTCTCACTTTAAAGCAATCAATACAAGGTAATTAACTAAATGTTAGTAACTGTAAACAAAAATTGTCATTTTTTAAATAGCAAAACATTGAGTTTTGCCTAATCATCCATATAAAAAACACTCATGCTATATCTATAACAACCAACAACAACTCCTAGTGTATTTTATTAGTATGTCTAGACTTTCTCATTCCTCCCCATCCTGAAGTTTATAAATGAGGCGTTGTGCTGTGACAGACTGCTGCTGCTGGAGACATCTTTATATATTTACCTGTCTTTGTTTACAGCTGACATTTACACTTTGGATTTGATTTGCCCCTAACCTCCTACAAGGCACTGTGCCGCGTCTTTGTAACAGAATAGATGGAGTTGTGTTGACGTGCCGGGCTCATGCCACGCTTCTATTTTCAAGCATCGGCCTGGTAGAAGTTTTTTGTTTTTGGAGATAATTTGACTTTTGCTGATTTACATTTTCCTTTAAATAAATGGAGAACAGTCCTAAAACCTTTAAGACAAACTATGAACTGAACTACTTTGTGGTAATACACATAGTTTGTTGTGTTTTAAAAATGTCCTTTGTCTAATTTTTCATTTAAAGTTAATAGGGGGAACAATTAAAACATATATAAATGCATTCTTTCAAAACAGAGGCAAAAAACTAAATAAAAGTAGACAAAGCACAATGAGTAAAAAATGTTGTGATTTGTTCAGTTTTGAATCCTGTCCAAGCATTCCTTCCCTCCCTCTGCACTCTTCTTCAGCTCATAAATCACTCAAACTTGTTTTGAGCATTTCTGCAGCATTAGCATCAGGCAAGACCAGTTTGATTGTTTCCCCTGTGTATTTTCCTTTTTTTTTTTTTGAGACAGAAGATGGAGCTCTACCTTGCTAATGGAAGTTGTATAAGATAAAGCTTAGTCATACTATATATAATCATATAATAATGCAAATGTTTAAGTCACAGTTTGTTGCTTTACTGCACGATTTCAACATTGGTAAACTATCATCCTCATCTATTCCATCTATTTTCACTATCATCCGCTCATCTCATTATCACCTCCAGTGCATCGATCATCTTCCCTGCCAGGGTTCAAGCACCAAGTTCGTTAATATAAATAACCAGTCTAGTTGCTTTTATTGAGCTACTCCAGAATAAAATGGTAACGGAGTCGACAGTGATGCTACTACTAAGTCAGCTCATCTCTTTGTCTTGAACTGAGTTTGGGATTTTACTGTCATTTTATGTCATTAACGCCTTTCAAAGCTAGACTTAAATCAGAGCAGACAGCTTAAGGCACACATCCAAACTTTATTAGAACTGCACCACATTGTTGTAAAAGTGTAAAAGATGGAAGCAGTTTAAGCTATTATTGTGGCTCTAACTTGCTCTTAGATCTCACAAACCCCTTTGAATTTTCATTGACCCCAATAATACAGATGAACTTGGTGACCTTTGACAACAAATTTCTGTGGAAAAAATCTAGCTAACCTCAGCTAACAGAAAGCTAGAGTTTGAAGCATAGCTACAACAAATAATAATCATAATGATAATATTAATAATATTGAACTAGATTTATACAGTACTTTTTTGACACACTTTTGCATTATTCTTTCATGCCATACTTGGTAGTGGTAAGCTCCTGTTGTAGCCATAGCTGCTCTGGGGCAGACTGGCAGAGGTGAGGTTGTCATTTTGGCCTTCAGCTCCTCTGACCATCACAGCCGTTCACAAACAGTGATCCATACTAGTGTGTCTTTTGTTTTGCCTATGATGTTTCACATCATTCCAAGGTGCACCGGGGGTTCAACACAGTATAGCAAGAAAGTGTATATTTACCACAATACAAAAACAGTGTATTATGACCACAATTTTATGCCTTTTTTAGTACTTATGTTACGCCGTACATTTAGCACGATATGAAAAAGCGTAAAAATTTGTAAGTTTTGGTTGTAGCCACCTGGGGACATTTTCTTTAGGTTTAACAGGTAAGTTTAGGCATCAAGTTACTAACATGGGTAAGTTTAGGTCTGGGGCTTGGGGCAGGTTAAGATTAGGATCAGGATTTCGTTATTACTCATAAATAAGAACACATCATAACAACCACCACCATAGAAATGAACTGGGACAGCGACGTGTACAATAAATACACAAAACAGCCATGAACTCGTGCTAATCATACGTAATTTACATGTCCTGTAATGTGCGCTTTATTGTGAGATCAGGCTTCCCATTTATGTAGCTACTGCCCAGGCTCAACCTGCTTAGCTTCTGAGATCTGACGAGATCAGGCACTGACAAACTGATATGACCACCACTGACCTTTTGAGACTGTGACAATGATTAGTGTTTTATACGTTTTGGCATCTTGCAGTGCGCCATACACAAATGAAGAATTTCTTTAAAAATTATTTAACTGCAGATGGTCAAAATCTTTCAGTGGAAAGCAGGCTTCACACATACTGATGACATAAATTGGGGATTTGGATTTGATTAGTTGCTTTGACAGTGAAGTAATGCAATCAAGCTTGATATAAGTTCCACTGTGTCAGCTTTCTAGTGGTGCACACAGGTGTAATATATTAAAAAGTTGTCAAATCGAGCAGTCCATTCCAGGCTCCGAGTTTGTTACAATCCATTAGGACGGATGATGACCCTTTCTCGTCAGCCACAGATTAGACATTCTGGCTTGTCAAATTCCATCAGCACCACTGTTTCGCTGTGACAGGCACATTAAATGCACCGGCTGATTTGCCATCTTCTCGGATCATCTGACAAAATAGAGAAATTAAACATATTTTGTTCCTGTGTTAAATTTCTTCTCGACACGTCTTCATGACCCAATAACTCTGTGTCGCCCTGAGCATGATGAGATAGGTCCATGATTGGAAGCTTATTGGTTTAAACCCCAGATGCCTCGACTCCTAAGGCTAAATGAAGAAGTGTGTTCGCCCGCACTTCTCCAGCTAATGTTGACGTGCCCTTGAGCAAGGAAATTAACATGTAAAATGTCTCATTGGTACAGCCTTAGATGTAGTGTTTTTATTGGTAAAAATATGACATTATGCATTATGTCCATCCACCCTTTCTCTTTATTTCACACTAACATGCATGAAGGCACTTCCTTGAAAATCCATGTTGTGGTCATTTTTCTTTTTCAATATTTTTCCAGAATGGGTTTGAGAAGCGAGCAAATGGTCAAACAAATACTCAAGTTCTGGGTTCTCATTTGGGTGTATTTTTACTTAAAACAACCACATTTCGTAAGGTTTTTAGTTAATGCTCTTACGAATAATGTTAAGTTAATATGGGACTTTAGGTTACCTCAAGTTTGTATTTTGTTTACACCTTTGTTCACAGCTCCTCATAAGTTTTACAGTTTATATTTAGTCCACTGCATAGCCATGAATAGAAAAAGTCACTGGTGATGTTGTTTGTGTTTTGACAAGACAATGTTTATTTTCGGGACATTAACTCTTCATTCTTGAGTGGCCCAGCATATTTGTGCCTGCTGTTTTGATTCCATACGACAACATTTCCAGTTTCATAAGCAAGACTTTATTGAAAAAATATTTGTTTGAAACTCTCGGGATGGGTCCAATTAATGCACTGTTTCCCAACCAGAAATGCAGGAACCAGGGAGGTACTTGAAATACTTACTTTTAATTTTCAAGAAAACTTTTCTTGTGTTAAATTCAGCCTACGCCATTTGTAAAGCACTCTGGAGGTTTTTGAAGAACCATACAACAGAAAAAAAGATCACTGACATTATTCACTGTAAAAACATTTACATTCACATGTGTTGTGTAGTTGTACGTGACTGTTGTGCTGCTTTTTGACCAGGACATTCATGAATCTCAAGTATTTTATTTTATTTTTTTTTTATTAAATAAAGTTTGACTGAACAAAAGAACATCTAAATTTTGAACGAACAAATCAATTTAAACCTGGCTTTGTTCATTTTTCTAACATGACTCCCACATTATGTGCAGTTTTGCCTGTTTCCATAAAAATCATGACATGATGAAAAACTTTTCTTTTACAATAAACAGCAAAAATTTGCTTTAATAATAGAAAACAAACACTCAACAAAAGCCAATTATAGGGAGTGCTTTGGATGTGAGACAAAACTGAGGGGCTAAATAAAATTTTACACGACATTTTCTCATGGCTTTGATGTCTGTAAAACGCCATAACGTCATGATGATGCTTCTTTTATTGGCGTATTTTTACGCGTCCATTTTTTTTACCTAAGGACTAAGTTTAGGTGTGAAGTTACAAAATTGAAAAAAGGTTAGGTCTGTGCCTCAAAATTAGCTAAGGTTAGGATTGTGTTAGTATTCATGAAAATAACATGTCTTTGCCTGAACTGAGGCAGCAACGCGTGAAATCCATGCACAAATAATAGAAATTGCGTTCTTATGACAGGCTGCTTCAAATTGTGAGGTATAGACACACATATCTGTCAGAACAGGCTTGTTTTACAGCATAGCTGGTCCAAAATACAGCCTGTGCCTATGCCTAAAAAGAACAATCAAAATACAAACAAACCAAACACAAGTGAAAATCAAAAATGACTGAAATGGAAAGATTTGTCTTTTTGCTCATCATGCTAAATGTATCTGGTCCTAGAACTGAAAATGGCATGAAACACTGTGCCAAAGTGAATACTGAGGTGATTGGATAAATGCTGTCCTAATTAAAGAGAAGTGAACAACCGTTAATAATTTCCAGCATTTTTTACGCCCATTGCCACAATAAAGCACTCATTTCAACCTAATAACTGCTCCCATAATGATGTAAAATCTTTAATTTCGAAAGATTAAGTAACACGGTCTAATGACTTGAATAGAAAATGGCTTACACTTTGTCAAAGAAAGGTATTACACACAAAAATATAATATATATCTCTAAATCAGTTCACTTCCTAGGCCAGATTATTGAAGCAAGATTTAACCTCTAAATGCTGATCACTCTGACATTGCTCACGCCATTGGGCCTCATTTGTATGTCCAGGTGAAGCCATTTGGTCTGATGCTTTGACACGGATCATTTCCTTGCACCCTCAGCTCAAGGTGGACGAGGAGAGAAAGAGAGGGAGCTGCTAATATACTGAAGCCATCTGTTCACCTGTCAGACCTCTTCTCACAATTTATAGCTCACGTCTATTTGTCCAAGAGCCGCCCCTCCCACAGCGAAGAGAAAGCGGACAGTGCCAGCGTCCGAGTCACATGAGGCGGGGCTGAGTTCAGAAGTAATGGGAGTCAGACAGTACACCCAGGTAAAACAGCGGCTTGGTTTTGCAAAATGTCCTGAATCCAGTCATCACTCAGTATAGACCTGATGCAGACTTAATTTTACCATGTTCTCTTAGACCTGGGCTAGTTCAGTGGCCTGTACTATGAACCTCGCCAACACAGTCTCAATGAAATGCATAACTTTACAGTATGTAAATAGTGTCATGAGAACAAAAAAAATCTGTTAAAGGCCTTTGAGTAGCCACACGTGAAAAGTAAAGATTAAAGAACAAGGAGTTGTGTTGACGTGGAGTCAAGAATATGAACATGAGTCAGAACTACGCATGTGGAGTGATTTTCTCTATTATATCTGTGTAATGCACAGACTCCAAGTTGTTTTAATCCGCTTATACCATTGAGTAAAATATCTAAAAACTAAAAAAAATTTATTTTTGTGGCTAATTTGATTGTGTCCGGGTTTAACAACATTAGCAACATAGCATGTTTGTGTTCGAACATCTTTCTCTCTCTCACCGGGCTCATACAGCATCCAGTCCAGATCCGGATCCATCTGGGTCCAGTGGTCACTCGCGAGACCACAAGTTCACACTCAACTTGGGAGTTTACGCGATCACTGAGCTCATGTATAAACAAAGAACACTTGCCCCGGGTTTTGGACTTATTTCACGTCACTTCATTTTCTGTTTGACTTTTCGCCACACAACAGGGACGTGTATTTACATCCTATGTGTTATAAAGTCATGTATATGTTGAGCATTTTGACATATTTGTTGTAGTAGTAGAAACGTAATGTTTTTATTTAAAAAAACACCGGATTCACTTCACTCGCGCTTGCTTGGTTCCCTTTTTGTTGTGTCTTGTTTTCACAACTTCATCAAAAAGGGCTTCGGTGCGCTCCGGAAAAAGTTTCTTGAAAGAGAAACAATCCGGACAACCAGATCAGAGGCGCGCGGCTTGCCGGACAGGACGGATTGCTGCGTGAGAACCTCTCATTACTTTTCAAAAAATGGAAAGCCTCCGTACGCCGGACCGGAGTACTAGATCCAGTGTGAGCCCGGCGTAACTCTCTCTCTCTGCAGTCACTCTGTTTTAAAAGCCTGTGCAGGCGATATATTACTGCCATTTTGTGTTTAGGTTAAAATCACGGTCCACAACCACAAAATGTCTGTCCTCTCATCTTGTTTAAAATATCCAATACATGAATCTATCAAAAACTAGAAAAAAATCACGATGTCAAGACTCCGACAGTTAACTCTTTCCCTGCCAATGACGACAACGTGTCGTCATAACGAACCCAACCGTAGCCTGCCAATGACGACAATTGTCGTCATAAGCTTTTTTTTATATGCGGCGATAGATGGCTCTCTGACGCACGTGTTCGGTGCACCAGTAGTAAACAATCATGTTGCACTTTCATATATTCACCACCGGAGTGCAGTATCACATTAGCACAAGGCCGCAGAGGAAGCCAAGGACCGGAAAAATGCACGTCTTTCCTGTTTACATTACGGAGCGCAGTCGGCTGTGTTTAGGTGATCATCCGCATCTAAAGGATCGTGTTTCTTTTCAAACGGATTACAGGCAACAAATCTTGGACTAAAAACATTGTTGAGTAAGTTTAGAGCAGATATTTGATCTTTAAAATGAAGAAAAGACGATCCTACTGAACTAGGACTCTGAGGAGAACGACTTATGCAGCGAGTCTGGAAGACAAAAACTAAACTTTTTCTTCTGTGAGCGATCCAAAAGTGTCAGAGTAAGTCAAACTACTGTATTTCTTCATGTTTGGAGGGTTTAATAATAATCTTTGCACGGTGAAAGCGTCTGAATCTATAGAATCTGTATCAGAAAGTAGAAAAACTACCGTGATGTCTCCTCGTCTGTAACACAGCTTTTGTAGGTTTAAAGATAAAAAAGACACTCGTCCTCATTGTTTTAATCACGTGAAGCTTGTATTTTTATCCTAAAGACATTATTTCATTGTACTGGCTCATATTCTTTCACTAAAAAGTAGAACAGACAAAAATAACAATGACATGAAGTTTGATTTAGAAAAAGGGCGTTATCTCAAAAGTTTCTCGTCAAACACTGAAATGTAATGAAAACAACGAATTTCAAATGCCTATAAAAAGAGAACGGAATAATGTAGAATAACATTTATTTTTTAAATGAAAGTAGACACTTGTAGGTCTCATTTGATGTACAACATGTCATAATTCCAGTTGCACAAGGTTTTTTGTGGAGCTGTGAATATTGCTTAAAATTAGCAAAAAGTCCTGGCAGGGAAGGGGTGGAAAGTGAGAATAGGGCTGGCAGTGAAAGAGTTAAAAGTCTCACTTCCTGTGTGTCCTGAACAATAAAAGCCTCAACATAATCGACTGAAAGCTTGATAGTTTTATTATGAAAGAGTCAGACAGCGACAGAGCACCATACTCGGGCTGTCAACTGTTCATTGGTTTTGCTCAGATGTTGTGCATTGCTGTGGAGACATATCCAGCACATTGGTAGGTGATTTAACCTGCCGAACTAATACATGGCAGTTAACTTTGGAATTCTCACTGACCGTAGGATAAGTCTAGATTAGACACACTATTTTCTTGGCATCACAGCGCATGTGAGGACGTTTTTGGGGTGAAGGGCAAAGTTCAGTTCTAAATGTACAAAAATGGGCAAATAGGCTTGTATTTGGGTCAGATTGTTTGAAAGGCCAGATCCAAAAAATAAATAAAGTAGTTAGTTTACATTTATAAATACATTTACTGTCTCATAACCTTTTTGTTGCTGGTGATGAATCATTTAGATCTGGTTTTGAAGTTGTTTATTTAATTTGTTTTATCACTATGAAATGGATAGTCACAAACATCCTACTGCATTGTAGTAAATATTTGATCATTACAGTAAAAAAATAGTGTCTTGTAAAAAAAAAAAATGCCCTGATTAAAAAAGAAATCACATGGTTCACGTTGTGTGTTGCCTGTAAAACGTTAACTGCTAAGACCACTTTCCCTCAGCGGCCAATGAGCGATAAGGTACACCGTGAACCAGCTGCTGCCTTTGATCTGGCTGCAAGGTTCACTTGGTTTGGATTATGAAGCATCTTTATATGCGCAGTCACATCTTCTATCCAGCAGGAGAGCCCAACCGCTGCCATCTGACACCAGCACTTCTCCAGTGCTGCTGAACAGTCCCCCATGTGGCTTAGCAAGGCTCTTACAACTCTGCCATTGTTTCTGTTAGTTTTAAATTCCACATTCTAATCTTATTTCATTCTTATTAAAAAGCCTGTACCACTTTTTGTCATTATTGAACTTTCCGTCACACAAACTAATAAAGACAATGATGAACTGTTTGGTTAGTGTAGTGTACAGTGTGTGAAAAACACTTCATGTGGAGAGCTTTTTTCAATGTCTTGGATAAAAGGTGCAAAGTGCTGAAAATGAGTTGCGAAGTGGTTCTGCCATTGCATCACAGTGTTTGTTTAAAGATATGAAATGACAGAAACAAAGATGCTACTGAGAGAGAGAGAAAAAGTAATTTAAAATATTATATACATTTTTTAATGAAGACAGTATCCTTGATGCACATCACACTCAAAGGGACATGAATCACACCTCACCTAAGCATTCTGCTTAAGTGTACTTGTTTGCAGAGCACTAGAGTGGGAGTAAACAGCAGTCAGCACTCCTACATTCAAATACTGTCAAGGCCCCATGACGTCATCCACCTGTCCACAGCTAAAGAGAGATTGGGACTCATTGTAAACATTGACTTATTTCCTTTCCTTTTAATTTTACTGAACTAAATTTGAAACATTTGGCCTGGTTTCGACTGGTCCTGATTTACCAGAACTGTTCACTTTGGAGTGGTTTGGAACAGTCCTCATAATGTGCCCGAGGCCTGGCTCCAGGTCCAGAGGCAGAGGTCTGCTGTTTGAGCAGCTTGTAAGTGTGAGGCACAACGAGGAGTGTAGCTAATGCTAAAGCAGCAACAAAAAAAACTACTTACACTTTATTGTCATCTTTTTCTGTTTATTTCATTTTCTAGTGTCTCTAGTGCATTGGCTTTAGACAAGGTTATTATACACTGAGCCCATAAACAGGAAACACCTTAGCTTTGATTTGCTAAATACTGTATGTGGACTAAACATCACTTCTGGCTCAGTCACTTCACTAAAAAGGTTTTCTGGAAGTTAAACACAAGTCAGACCCCTTTGGAAGCTATACTCCACTTAAGTCAATCTGCTCCAAAGTCAAGCAGTGGTAAAACAATTATCCAACTGTATACTGTTTCAATTAAGTGTAAAAATCAGTACACACATGTGAATGATTATCCATAATGCTGTTGTTGCTTCTGAGCTTATGTAATGGAAGCTTTCTAAATGTAGCACCTCACTGCAGCCTTCATGGCACATCCATTTTGAGTGACGGGCTGCCAGTCTGATTTAAGCTAATGAAAAATAACCTCCACTTTGCCTCTAGAGCTGACATATTGCATATGTGGATGTGGGCGGAGCAGCAATTTATTTCTTCACAAGGGGTCACTTGTATTTTAATAATTCATGGGGCATATGTTGAGATGTCAGTCCCAGCTCTTTGATCAAAGGCTCGTCTGTCTTGAGCTGAGCCATCAATTTCCCATGAAAAGAGTTGGACATGAGCGCACACCTGCTTTGACTCTGATCCCACAGCTGTGCAGAGGTGGTACAGTGCAGCCAAAACTGTACACAAGAGAGAGTGCCAAAATAACATTTTAGTAGAAGTTAGTAAAACTCCTTTTTGAACCCACAATTGGCAGAAAAGTTGCATCGGTTAAATGTCAGACGAAACTACAACATAATTGTTCTCCATTTTAAAGCAACAAAAGTAAATAAAATTACTGCATTTAATTTTTTTCAAACAAAAATGCTGTTGGTTCAGTATAAAACAACTGTTATTAGCAAATTCCTTTTTTCTATTTTGTTGTGTCTCTCCCAGTATGGGACAGTATGCAGACCAACTGAATGGTCAAGGCTAATCAAGCCTAGTTGGAGCTTCACTAACACATATAAATTGTAATAATTTTTAATATTTTCCACTGTTAATATTTTACAAATGTTGCAACAGTTTATTTAGACAGAGATGTTACTTATCAGGTGTGTTAATAAATCTGCTAAAATCATCTTAAGCAGGTTAATAATTACAACATAGTTGTTCTAATCTACATTCACTGTTTAAAGGTACACTTTTCTGAAGGTCCACTAAATGTCTATGTGAAGTTATAGTTTTCAATTGACAGTCTAACGTGACTATAATCTGAACACCACCAAGGATGTTAGATGTTAGATATGCAAATAAAAATAAAACTAATAATAAAAATAAATAAATAAACAAAAAAAAGGAGTTGACATTTGTTTTAATAAGTAAATTCCAAGTGGTTAGAGCTCTGGCTTCCCAATAAGGAGGTTGTGGGTTCGACTCCCAGGTCGGACCATATCAACATCTCACGATCTCTCTGGGTGGAGTTTGCATGTTCTCCCCGTGTCACCGTGGGTTTTCTCCGGGTACTTCGGTTTCCTCCCACCTCCAAAAACATGCATGTTTAGGTTAATTGGGCATCACTGTAAATTTCCCTTAGTGAGTGAATGAGAGTGAATGTTTGTTTGTCTAACCCTGCGGCAAGTTGGCCACTGTCCAGGGTGTTTCCCCGCCTAAGGCCCAAAGTCACTGGGATAGGCTTCAGTCACCCGCGACCCCTAACGGGATTAAACGGTAGAAAATGAATGAATTCTAATCCTGCTTTATCCCACAACATTAAGTCAAAGTTGGAGTTGAAAATGAAGTAGGTTATTTTTAGACATACCTCTTTACCTAATCTAAATCTCTATTTTTAGAATGAGTGTGAATAAATAACCATGCACAAAATTAATAGGTGGGGTAGCTGATTTTTACTCTGCAAACAAGATTTAGATTTCAAATCGGCCAACTTCCTCTCATAAATCCTTCAACACATGCTTAATATAGACATGCATTCATTTTGGTTGCATTTATGGCTTATAAACGTCTTTTTACAAACAACAAAGTGAAACTGGAGTGATCGCCCCAGCTCATCCAATCAGAGCGCAGCATTCAGTTCCTGATTAGAACTAAAATTCTTAATTATTTAGTTCAGACTGAACTCAGAGGTCTCATTTTTTCACAAAGTGCTCTATTTACTACATACTTATTAGTGAAAAGCACAAAGTCTATTCATTTACGGCTAAAAAAGTTAGCTACCCCACCTTAAAGGATGCAATGGATACAAGTGTTACTTTTTAGGCAATTGTTCATACATACATACATACATACATACATACATACATACATACATACATACATACAAACAAACAAACAAACAAACAAACAAACAAACAAACAAATACATACGTAAATAAATAAACAAAGTGTAAGTTAGTAGATATGTTAATCATCCATTTCAGTTTGACCCTGCACCTTTAACCCACCCATTCTCCCCTATTATACCTCTTCCCACTCCCTTTCAAGCCTACTTCTGTTTTTTTGTCTTTGTCAGAAATGTACGTGTAACAACGTAATTGTGCAAAATGACAGTCAAGCTTGAAATAAAAAAATATTAATCTATACACAATATTCCTTCTAGTTTCCAGTTGAAGTGGGGGGGGGGTCGTGAATTGGCGGGGCACATCGTCGAGATGGAACCCCCACACTGGAGTCTCGTCGCCTGGCCATCGTTCATCTGTTTCTATGGAACTTCAGTATCCATATCTCATCTAATAATCCAATAAAAACGTATATCTCTGACTGACAAGGTCTGTGCTAAGTCTTGTCTTTTGTTTGGATACTTTTGTTGGACTGAAAACATTACAAAAATGTATGTTTTTGCTCTGGGACTTGCAGCTTCCTAAAATCTACCTGGAGGGGGTTCACTTCTTGTTTGTTTCTACGAAAATGTTGTTTCTCTGTAATATTCCATAACATAGCCTGCAACGAATGTATTTTAAAGAAATATCTTGCAACTATGTATATCTTTATTTATTTATTTATTTATTTATTTCAAAAGATTGTTCATTTGTTTATTCACCTTCTGATTTTTTTCTTTTCTTTCTTTTCTTTTCTTATGTTTTCTAATGTTTTCAAATGTTCATGAAGCTTTCTTAATATCATAGATGTATCCGAATATTTATATAGCACCAAAACGCCATCAAAAAGTGGTGAGTCTGGTCATCTTTTCAGCACAATCCCATTTTGTTCTATACTGCACTACTGAGAAATCCAATACTCCCCCAAAAACAAAACAAACAAACAAACAATATAATCTATATTTATATTTGTTGTACTTCAAAAGCAGAAGCTATTCATCATTTACTGAACATGCCACCAGCTAATACAACACAATTACCCATGGGGCAGCGGCCTATTGGTTGAAAGCCTAATCTGACTGTATATAGAGTGAGTGGTTTGTACTGCTTTTGAGACATTGTTGAAAGCAGAGCAGCGGTGAGAGGCCTCGAAGAACATGAGAGCAGAAGTTGGATTTTTAGAAGCGCTGCCTGGTGCTGCTCTCCTGGGACGTCCTCACAGCTCCTGCTTCTCTTTCTTGGTTCTTGGGTTGTTTCATCTCGCTGCCTGCCAATGAGCCGTGATAGCACAACTTTTTTTGCTACTGCTAGGTCAGTAACAATAACACACTCGGCTTTATGTTCTCAGAGCTAAGGCTGTGTATTTCTGTTCAGTTTGAAGACTAAACATAAACCTCTTTTCCAAATATTCAGTCAGAATCTTTTGAATTTCTAACTGAAGATGGATGTTGGAAAAAAAAGCAAGTCTGAACTTAAAGTTTTATTATTGTTTATTTTACTAGAGTTTCTAATGCAATATAATTTTTACAAAAGCAAATGGACATAATCAAAGGCTTGACAAAATGGTTTCTATGGCAACTGCAAGTATGGATAAATACAACACAGGCTGTGTTCTAATGTGCACCGTAACTAATATACAGTGCACTATTCAGGGGTCACGACATTTTGTAGTGGGGTCCGAATGTCCAGCAAGTCAAAAAGTAATGCACTTAAAATTTCCCACAATGCATCTTGAAAAGTGGTGAGCATCGATGGTCACTAGAACGGTCAATATGCAAGAATCGTTAAAACAGTACTTTAACAGTACAAAGTAAAGATAAGGAGCCACTTAAACTCATAACAAAACACTCGTAACTGAAAGCCGTTAGCCGTAAAGATGTTAACGCTAGCTGCTTAACTTAGTTGGGGCTGTAAAAGAGGAATTATCCAGTCTGTTTGCGGTTAAATGTTTTGTCCAAGTTAAACCAGACAAGTATTATGATTAGTAGTCTATAAATATGTGCGTGTCAGTATTTATTACAAAAGTTCATTTTTATTGGATTTTTGCTGATTATTGCAACTCAGAATCACGTGACCGGCTAAAAATAGTGCGCTCCGTGTCCGAAAGATCAGATGAATGAGTGCGCTGACTAGTCCACTGAACAGGGCAGAACTGTATAATTGAGTGGATACATACAGAACAAGTGTGGACATTTGGACATAGCGACAGTCTCCGAAGAAGACGTAGGTGTACAACGAAATGTCAAAAATGTGCTATTAGCCAAAACGTAAAATAACCATGAATTTTGTTTGAAGCCAGGTGGAGACGCTTTCTTTAACAGGTAAGTTTAGGTGTCAAGTTACTAAAATGGGTAAGTTTAGGACTGGAGCTTGGGTAGATTAAGAGTTACTCGTTGAACCCAAAGAAGATGTCGCCACGTGGCATCAACCAAAATGTGTGATTATTTTACGTTTTGGCTTTTCATAACAAATGTACGCTTTCTTGTAGGATCGGGCTCGGTGAGGAGAGGAGGCTTTACTGGAAATGTTTTTAGTGGTAGGGGAAACCGGAGCACCTGAGGAAACTTACGCAGACACAGCGAGAACATCCACATAGAAAGAAGTATGAGTGGAACACAGACTTTCTTGCTGTAAGGCCAGATGGCTAGCCACTGCACCATAATTAAAAATGTGAAAGTGTGTACAATCAAACACATGTGGGGGCAAGACAGACAGAGTCACAGTGATTGGTTAAAGTCTTGGTGACAGCAAACTGACAACAAACGTGACCAATCAGAAGCAGCGCAGGCATGCTTAAGACTTTTCTTTGGCTTCAGACGTGACGTGCTCCTGTATCTTCTTTTTATTTTTATGTATTTTTTTTATTTTATGGATATTAGTTGCTATTTTTGTGACCAGTTTTGATGGGATTAAAAGCAGAGACAGCAGCAGGAGTGTCATGTCTGTTTGGAGTGTACGGATCAATAAAGAGGTGAGAACGGCACAGATACAACTCTCTGTATTTCTCCTAAGTGCAACTACTTTAAAGGGGACCTATTTTGTCAAACTCACTTTTCTAAGATTTTAACCTTGTTATAATGGTCTCCCTTCACCATTAGTTGACTCAAAAATATATTTGAATTGATTCATGCATGTTGGAGTAATCTTGTATTGTTCTTCAGCTGGAGCTCAAGTGCTCAGAAATCCCTGTTCTCATCTACCACCTATCCCCTCCCACTTTTCTTGGTATATTTCAAAGTAAAGCATATGGTTGAATACTGTCCCATAGCCACTTTCCAACTATAATAATTTGTTATTTAAAATCTGTTGCTTTTTACAGTTACATTTTAAAATGAAGAGGCGGGGCTTATCAGTTCTGCAGTTTTAAACAGGAAGTCAGTAGAGCTGTTTCTATTTTTAAGCTCTTTTAGATCAACTTTGTGTTTTACAATAAACAAAAGGTACCATCACAGTTACACAAAACAAAGCAGATTTAGAACTTATCAGGGGTAAAATGTGCTCTTTGACAGTGACCAGCACATGTGGAGGGCAGATGTGCGGTTGTTTCAGTCAGAATTAACAAAAAATGCCAGTGCACGTGTAAAAACATACATAACATAGATACATTGAATTTTATAATGCTTAAAATTAAGTAAGATGGACACCTGGGTTGTATTTTAGCATTTCTAACCCCCTATGTTACTTATTGTGTGCATTCCTGTAAAAATTCGACCTAGTCTGTACCCCAGTAACGTTGGATAAACAAATTAAGCACTAAGCACACTTAACTACGTCTGAAAAAGTTTATGCTGAGTAAAAAAAAAGTGTTGTGTTGTTGTGACAAAAGCAAGTTCATTTAACAACAAGAGAGAATACAAAGCCATGAGAATCTGAATCGCACTTGTACAGTAGAAAGTGGAGCGGCGAACAGAGGCGCTGGAGAAGAAGCAATCAAAAAAAAAAAAAAAAAAAAAAAACTCCCTGGAGAATTACTGCGCCTACTTAAAAAACAAACATCCTCCGGCTCGAGTGAGAGCAGCAATACAGAATTTGATTGCTTAAAACCATTTTCCAATTTTTGAACAATTTGGTTTTCTGTGTCTTGTTCAGTTGTCATCATCACACTAACTGCATATTCACTGTGTATCAAAACAACAGTGGGTAAATTTGAAGCTTTATGGCAGAATTAACAAGAATAACACTGTGGTTCTCAACCTGCAGTATGAGGCTTTATCACGGATTCTCTTCAGTGTTAAGTGTAGCATGTATTTTTTAACCTCTCCTTTAGTTTGCTCTGAAGGACCAGAAATGTCATAACTGAAATGACTCATGCCATTTAAACACCAAAGACACCGCTACAATACCACATGGTTGGAGAATAATAAACATTCTTATTTGTCAATCCAGGTACCAGTAAACTCATTTCATATTTTTGCTAAACCTAATTGCTAATATGCACAGAACATAATAGACTGATTTAAAGTTCAGCAATAGATTTTCAGTGATTATTTTTATGAGCGTTGCATGAAGTCACTGTCACTTTTGATTCATTAGCAGGTTGTCCCACTTGTCAAAGCACAGCTTTAATTACAGCCTGCATTTGCATTAGTGCTCAGTGGACCTTTGATTAATACAAGCTTTAGTAGATCATTTCAGTGATATGCCACAAGAAACATAAACATTGTGATTCAAACACATGTCTAAAATGTACATTTCTCTTTCCAACTGAGCTTAATTAGGAGAAATAGGACTGGGAATCATGGCTCATTCAAATCAACAATCAAGCTCATTCACATAATCAATACAAGGCTGAGAATTTAAGTCATGTATAGTGTGATGCAATTGGCACATTTCCAAAAAGATGTAATATTAATTAATAGTTCTGTTTTTCTACAGCATTTAAAGATAATTGTTTTACGTTTTTAGGTTATTTTATAAATGTAACTATCCAAACCTAAACCTAAACTATTTGAGGTTATGAGGTTAATGTCATTCTTTTAAGCCATCAACCAATGGCCATTTCACACAAAATAAAACCAAAAACTACCGACTAAATCATCTTGTTCACATTCCTCAGCTCAAAGATGTTTTACGACTGTAACTGTGCATTTAAGACTGATGCACAAAAAAGTTAAAAATTAACAATAAACTAACATATTATTATATTTGTCTGAACATAAATGACTACTTTCTGATGGAAGATTACCATGTGGATTAGCATGGATTAGCATGTGTAACAGTGCGTTACTATAGTGTGACTACAGCCCCATAGTTTTCTTTACAAACCAAACAGGGACTGGAACTGAAAAAGCACCAGAAATTGGAATCTGAAATCACATATTTATTCAGTTCTAAAAAAAATACCACAATGAATACAATATATTGTTACATCCCTAATTTAGAGGCAGTCTGAGCTTGGTCTGAATCCACTGGTGCGAATGACAGGAACGTCCCAAAGCAATAGAGTTTGGAGTTAATAAAACATGAACTGGCTCCAAACATTGACACAGTAGTGTTCTCCACAGTGATGCCTGACGCTGGATACGCGCTGCTAAATTACCTGCCAAACAAGCCGCCTGCGTTCCTCTGTACACGAGATGTGGTTTACCTTTGGAGAGATGACTTATCTTATGTGTGTCTCTGTGAGTTTCAGAACAAAAACAATGTCATGACAGAAAGAGGTGGCAGGTCATTTTTGCCAAAGCTGATTGTTTTTCTGAACTGTCGTGAAGGTTTACTTACTCTTCTCACACTTTGTCTCAAAAGGGAATAACTATAATTGTAAAAATCAAATCATTACCATTCTTTTCTTTCATTTTTTTTTCAAAACATTCTTATTATTTGGAAGATTTTATGCTATTTCACAATCACGGTCGCACAAAAGTTTTTACCCTTTTTGCATACACCAAATGATGGCACTATAGAAAGTGGACTTTATTGTCCAAGCTGCATAAATGCTTTATGTGGAAATGAAAACTGTGTGAGGACAGTCAGGACAATAAAACTATTTCAGATGAGCTATAGCAGCTAATAAGTTAATTCTTGCAACATAATCCAACAATGCGAACACCTGTTATCATGTGGCCTGCCCAGGTTATAAATCACTTACATAAAATACTGCCTTTATGAGACCTGAGGAGGAGGGACTGCAAATGGCATGACACAATATCAGAGAGAGCAAAAATGTGATGAGGATATTTTGAGGATTAGTTGGTCAGTCAAGGAACACTATGCCAAAGCATAAAGATGGATCTTTTCAGCACAGATAAATACTGGAGAGGAAGTCAACATTATTGTGAACAGCACATGATTGCAATGTTCTAATTAAAAAGCATAGTTGGAACCTTGCCTGCTATGGACAGAAATTATTATAACGCTCAAATGCATAAGTAAAAAAAAGCTTTAGATGCCAGAGCATAGGGTGAACTAGGACCCCGGAGATTCAAAAGTCAGGCTTGTTTTGGTGAACTGACAGCACCCAACAACATGCAACATGTCTGACTGCATGATCAGATGGAGCCCAAAGGCAAGTTGAGTGATATTCTAAGCGAGGAAAAGGATGATGCTGACGTTTGAAGCAGTAGTAGCTATTTACACCGAAAGATAGTTTCTGCACAACAGACAGAGTGAACACTAGAAAAATGGCACAGGAGACATGCAAACTCCACTAACTGTATGTTGTATATGTTTCCTTCAAAAATCAATACTGTGTTGTTTTGTATGGGGTAAAATTGCCTTTGATGCGGAATTACTCAATGAAAAAATCAACATGTAGGTTTAGGAGGAAGTCTAACTTTGTAGCCATACCCGTTTAGACAGGATACCCCCTGTAAATTTATTAGAGGATTTGGATTTCTAATGACACCTGCTCCCTGCCGCTGGGGCAATATAATAATCCCATCATGAGGAGGCTAGTCATCAGCGACAGGCTAATCCCTCGTTTAAGGCAGTTACAACAGCCCCACCAATGATACTAGCTTCATACAGATTAGCATACATTATAGAGTTCTTATGTTCAACAACTCCCCTTCTCCACTGCGGGAAAAAACTTGTCACATCAACTGGATTCATAAAGGTCTGTGCCACAGTGCATCACAGCGCACCCCAACCAAATAAGACAAAATTATAAACCACTCGCCTATGTGACATGCCGGGACAGAGTTGGAGTAGCAATAAATTAGAGCAAAGCCAAAAGGATTTAGCCCTCAGAGGGAAATGTTAAAAGAAGTGCATGGATTTAAGGCAGAAAAAAATAGGATTGTGTGACGACTTTTCTACCCAAAAGTCAGAGCAGTTTGGAAACTTCTGCAGCCTCATGCTAAGAAACACAGTTAAGCTCCAGAAAAAAAAAAAAATCTATGTGGTTTGTCTCCGGAGGAACAAGTTTATTAAAATGAACTGAAATTGTGAATATTCCATAGTGTCTTTATGGTATTTGGTCGGTAATGACACAACTAGTATTAGGCAAAAGACTTGTGTGATGTTCCAGTTGCCTGGAATGCACCATTGGGCAGGAAACACCCTGGATAGTGGCCACTAGGGGGGAAGAGAGAGATATCGTGAGATGAGTCAAACCCACAATGTACTTGTTGGGAAGCTGATGCTCTAACCACTCTGTGATCATGGACAACTTAAAAAAAGAAGAAGAAAGAAAAAGCATTAAAGGCAACAAATGTAAATGAACATGTTTCATCAAGCAGGAACCTGATCTGTGGGAGAAGTGAAAACATCCTCATTGTTAGGTTGTGAAGATACTTTGGTGCTCATTGCACTGCAGTTAAACCAGCCTCAAATGTATGCTACAGGTCTTCTCTCTAATAACTTTGGAGGTTGATGTGGTGGGAGTCTGTAGCCCTTCAGCAGCTCAGTAAAATGAACACAAAAGTATGAAAATGAGGCTGGAAAGTGTGGTAAGTTTCATACTCACAAAGAAAGCCCACTGCCTTCATTATTTGTGTACATTTCACACATTTACACTCTGCTTTACCCAAACTCATGCAACATGCCTCTTTATTCTAATGCAAAACATTACGTTCTGAAAACTCTTGCAAGTTATTTTTTTCTGTTTCTGGTAACGGGTTAATGCTTTGCTATAGCTGGAATCTATTCATTACAAATGAAAGAATTTACTAATATTTACAAATCAATTATATTCATGCATGTAGTAAACAATGAATGTTTGTTCTAGTAAACGCTATCTGATCATTTAGCAATGTTATCTTAACAATGTACTAGTAAATGGCTTAATATCTATTCATTATTTATAACTGTTGATGCTCAACTTGTCTACTAACTAACTAAATAATGACTAATGCTTTACAAATACTTCATTGTACCCCATTGAAGGGTTTGTAAAACTAGCTCTCTTTAGGAAAAAAAGTTGGAGGCCCTCTCCTTAAGGTTATATTTGCACCTGTCAGCTCATATATCTGGACAGCCCGATCTCACAAGAAAGCGTACATATACCACGACATAACGCAACATGTAAATTGGGTATGATTAGCACGAGTTTAAGGCTCTTTTGCGTAATTATAGTACGCGTCACAGTAAGATGTGTTCTTATTTATGAAAATTAACAAAATCCTACATCTAATCTTAACCTATCCCAAGCCCCAACCCTAATGTTAACCATTTTAGTAACTTTTTGCCTGAACTTACCCGTTTCACCTGAAGAAAACGTCTCCACGTGGCTTCAATAGTGCTATATGTACGGCGTAACATAAGTGCGCAAAACAGGACTGATATCGTGCTAAAAATACGCTACTTTTGTGTGTTGCTATGTACGCCTTCTTGTGAGACTGTGTTGATCTGGATCAGGACAACAAACAATTACTTACATCAATACCTTAGTTTGAAAATTTAGTTTGAAGAATAAATATCAAAATAATTGTGTGAAAATATTTTAGATAAGTAACAGATTAAGAAAACAATCTACCGTAGTTCTTGTATTTCTCTCAAGCTAGTCAAAGTTGTTGTTACAGAGCTCTATATCTTCTCCGTCCGGGAAACAGCTTTCACTCTAAATGACCCTTTCATCCAGTCCAACTCTCTGCTGTTGTTCTTTTAGCCTCTCCCCGCGTCACTGGAACAGGTCCTGAGGAGGTGGTAATCATAGTGATGCCTTTGCACTCCACCGGATAGCAACAGATCAGCCTGTACCTCCGAGCTCCTTGTGGCCACCGCGATGGAGCATGAAACCAAGCGGTACATTCTCAGAGACTTCCTTATCTCTTTCTGAAGGGACTTGCGGCGCAGGCCTTACCCGCTCCTCTGTTGGGATTTATGCCCATGCCAAGTTTGGAGTGCTAGAAGCTGCTTTGTCTGCTCCCTTTTGAACCCTGAGGGGAGCCTTGGACCGAAAGAGGCTGTCTGCCAAAATGGCCTTTCTTCTGGCTAAAGAATGTGCGTAAGCCATGCACCTTGTTCATGAGCCAAATGTGCATGTGCAAGAATCCTCCTCGCTGCTTTCTCAGAGGACTGCCGTGCTGCGTGCCATGCCAATCAGGTCAGTGAGCTGGCACTGTAACCTTGCTCTCCGACAATGTGAGGAGGATGAGATATCAAAATGGAGTCTCCGAGTGTGGCGCGACCGAGCTGAGGGAGCGTTTATTTGGTTAACTCACTGTGCCTTGTCCAAACAAGTGCTGAGACACACAGTACTGTACAGAAACACAAGCTTGGTAAATGCAACAAGCACAGAGTCTGACGAAGCAACACTAATGATGATACAGTAGACTCATTTATTACTATTATTATTTATGATTATTTTTTGTGCGTGTGTGTGGACAACATACAATGTATCAACTTTAAGCTTGTAAATATGTTTAAGGAGGAATGTTAATGTCAAAATCAGTACATTATTTAATATTATCAATGAAATATTCTGGTTTGCATAATATCTGCATGCATAAATCAATGATTGCATACTGCTAGATTTATGATGTGTCGAAAAAGTCATGTAAACAATAATTAATAATATACTTCAAGCTGAAAACTGTCTGTAATCATATCATTCATTATCGTTGCCTGCATGCGTTTTTGCATTTCACTGTTTAACTTGTGGCCATACTTACTTGTGAAAGCCTGATCCTGTCAGAACTCAGAAGCTAAGCAAGTTAGGGCCTGGTTAGTACTTGGATGGGAGACCGTTAGAACACCAGGTGCCACAGTGGGACAGGAGTAGATTTCGTTGTGTCCTTGGGCAAGACACTTAACCCACACTGCCTCAGTGTCTGTTACACTGGGTGAGTGGATACTAGACCATTTAAATAGACCATTTAACTTGAAACATAATTTGAAAAATATTGTTGCATAAATAAATGAAAATAAATATTCAATGAGGCTTACATGCTGTCAACCAGTTTAACAAGTATATCAACCCTGCTGACCAAATGAATGTGTGAATCTGCTCAGTTATGTTATGTTGACTCATGTTTTTTAACTTCAACATTTGGAAATGTGACTTGTTATTTAACTAGCTTCAAAGAATCCCAACAGTCAACTGGGTCATAGAAAGATTGCACAATGTAAATATGAATTATTTATGAATAGATTTAGGCAGATATGTTAAGCATTCAGCCTTTTCTTTTTCATTTAACTCCAAATACAACAGACAGAGAATGTAAACACTGACTTCTGCAGACCCTCACTGAAATTAATTTGTCTTGTGAAGGTTTTGAATTAGAGCAGAATCCTATCTTTGTGTTATTCAGAACAAATATTCCTCCAACTCTACTTTGTGAAGCTGAATTTTACAAATGACTTAATTAGCCGAGAGTTCAGTAATTACAAACAAACATAGACCATCCAAAATCCTTACCATAACAATGATATGGACTTGGATGACTTTGAGCAATTGCTTTTGAATAAATGAGAAAAAATATCATTTAGACTAAGTTTATTGACTTTTCCTCTCCCAACTTATGCAAGACTTTGTTTTATATTGTTATATTTATATATGTTTCATATTAGAATCTTTATGTTTAGCTGCAAACTGCAAGTGAAGCAATCTGATTTTACAATATCACAAATAATAATCTATATATAACTAAGCACTTGTGGAGTAAGATCTTTGAAGTTCCGTTTAAAGACTCCAGGAGTAAAGGCCTATCAGCGGTTCTTCTCATCATAATGATGAACTAATGGGCTGATGAGTGGAAATGTTTCTATATGCAGCCTGGAGATGAAAATCAATGATTGAGCTGGGCTTCGCTGTAGGTGGTCAAATCAAAGCTGTTTGGGCAACCTTTGAAGACCAAGCGCTTTTTGGCATGAGTAATTTCTTCTTGTCATAACAAAAAGAATCTAACGCTCAAGGCCAGTATTGACCCAGAATCGTCAGATGACTCTGACTCCACAATAAAAAATGTGATTGGCTAAGGGCCTGACTGCTCGGATTCTATCTATGTTCTGTGGCCGCACTCATGATTGTATTATGATGGAATTCTGCCCTTTTGCAACTTATCAGACTTGATAAAAAACAAGTTCACTGCTCCCATTCACTATCCAATTTCAGAGACTGGTTGAAGAGCAGTCTCATAGCAGCAGGTTCACAAAAGTCAATGTGTGTCTTTGTCTCTCTGCAGCTTTGGGTAGTGCTCATTCACAAGTAAAACACTTAGTTTTATTATAAAGATACTGTTTGTGACATTGAACTAAAGCTGAGTATAGTTTGAGTGGTCTGGTTCTGATTTTCAGAACTGTAGGAAGTGATTCGAGTTCAAAAAGGATTAAAAAAAAACTGTGGAAAGATAACATTTGCTTCCTTACTTTCTGACATATTAAGAGATTTGGAAACAGACAACAGAACACATCCAATTTGGGACAAATCATTCACAGATCCTGATGTGTGTTTTGCATTATCTGCATATTAAAAAAAAAACGTTTCCGCCAGTGGCATTACAACTGTTTCTTTAACATGACTGAACCACGTTTCTTGGATTGAATACTCTGCCTGCCTCTCATGCCCATTGACAAAATTGAGACACAGGATCTTTCAGACACGGGTTCAGACCTGTGGTGATACTTTATGGTTATTGTCAGTTTATTTTAAGAACTAACCCACTGTAGTTGAAAACTCTCAACTCTAGGTCTTCAATTATGTTTTATAAATACTTTTTGTAAAAGTATTTGTAATGTACACATTTTGTAAAAGCACATATATTGCAATTGATGATATGCAAAATCCATAACATAAATAGCAAAACTCTAAACATTTTAGAGGCCAAAATTACTGCAATGTAAGGATGAATCAGATAAGACTAAAAGTTTGGCAGAAGTCTGTCTATATCCAGAGGCAAACACAAACACAAAACACTGCCATATTCTCTGAGATGAAAAACAGGCCAAAACAAACAGCTCTTATTGTTCGCACTTACTCACAGCGGAACTTTCATCTGTGCATTATTGCTGTGGATTAGAAACCCCCAAAGACAACACAAAGTGTATTTTTATTAAATGTGATAGGAACCCTGTTCCAACCTTTGGCCCAGTGACCAGCTCAAGAGTGGATTCACATTTGTTTATTGTGAGTTTTGTGGTTTGCATGTAATTTGATTTGTAACAATTCAAAATAAAGAAGAATAATTATAATACTATGTATATTTTTAGTGCTTTGAATAGATTAGACATGAGGTAAAAAATACACAGGGTCAATAAAACTGTTTACATAGAAGCAATGCTGTGGGTTTTTGAATGACTGGTGCACACTCCATGCGACACTGTCATGCATACAAATATAAGCTAATGTAAAAAAAAATCTTTGGCATATTTTAGCTGATTGCAATGGTCAGGATCTTGATGTTTTGGTTGCAATATCCATCATGAAATATTTACAGTTTGTCAGGGCTCGTCTGAAAGTGAGTGGCTGCTTTGAATTATGAATCAGAAGAATGCAGATGTTGGGGAGTGAGATAGATAAGTTGTGAGTGATCAATATGCACATCTCCTGGCACCTAAAGCTAATAAAGCTGTGTGGAGAGAGTGAGCGGGGGAGCCAGACAGTGTGGCGCGCAACGTATTTACAAGGAAGAGATTCAGCTAATTGTGCCAGCGAGGTTTTCCTAGTAGACATGTTGTTTGTGGATGTTTAAAACCACGTCAATCATTCATTTACATAAAAATGTAAAAGCAAGTGGAAAGTCTGAAACACTACACAGACATGCAGACAGAGAAATCTTTATTCAAGCCCAATCACTGAATCAAATTGTGAGTGTCTTTCAGAGGTAATTTCTCACCTGGTGCGAATTTGTTGCACAGCCTTCAAAAGGATTGATTAATTGACATAAACGTGTTGTTTTCATTTTGTTCCTCCCTGGGTTGTTCTGAACATGACCCACAAGAAATTTATGCAAGTTGTGATTTTCACATAAAATATGTCACATTTTTAAGTCATATTTGTTCACTGCTGCTATACCTGCTGTGCCTGATCCCAGCAGATCTCGGAAGATAAACCAGAGAAGTCCTGGTTGGTTTAGAGCGCACTGGAATGCCAGGTATCACAGGGGGGCAGCAGTGTCACTGTTGTGTCCTTAAGATACTTCACCCACACTGCGTAGTTCAGTGGTTTTCAAATTTTTTACACCAAGTACCAAGAAAAAAAATATTTCCTCTCCAAGTATTGAATTCTAAATTAGATCAACAGCTGGATTATTCCAAACCTAAATCAGAACTGAACCAGGTTTTGAGCAGGAATGAGCCATTGCCACTGAAATATGAACAAAATGTAAGTGAAAGTACATATGCACTCAAGATGAAAAAGTGTCCAAGTACAACCAGATGATGCTCATGTACGACCAAAGTACACAGATTGAGAAACCCTAGCCTCGCATAAATCTTGTAAGTGTTTGAGTGAATGGTGGTAGACAGAGTGTCTGATGGCGTACACTGGTAGTCTCAGTTTTGGCAGCTGACCCCATAGACCAACAACATGCTGAATATGAAAGCATAAAAAAAAAAAAAATAATACGGTGTAGTCCTCTTCTTTCAGATGATCATAGAAGTCTTCAAGAGACATCTGGACGTGTTCGAAGATCAAGATTCATCCGAAGTCATTTTCAATCTGAGTGAAATGATCAGATTGAAAATGACTTCGGATGAGAGTCGAACATCTGATCTTCAGAAACACTGTCCAGATGATACTTTGAAGACTTACTAAAGAAATAATCAATGTATACAACACCAGGAAATGGATGTTTCGCTAACTGAAAAAAAAAAAAAAAAAAAATGTATTTTAGTATATTCATTTATTCATTCATTCATTTTTTTTTTTTAGGCATCTGGACTTGGTTGCCAGAGGAGATCACCTTGTATAAATGTGCAGGCTTGTCATGTGATCATATTGGGCCATTCCTGCTTCTCATTGAACACAATTTAATGTGCTACAGTGAGCACTGTGTTGACAAAGAAATTAGCGGGTCAAGAAATGCGTGAGCTCGGAGACATTATGGGATGTAAAGAAGTCCTTAATGTTCTATGTAAATGAGAGCACATCAGAGCGCGGTGCATCAGAGACATTGCATATTCACACTATAGACTCTTCACACATGCATGCTTTAACAATTATTTCAATCTGCCTCTGTAAGCATGTTTCATACGCGTTCTCCGCTGTGCACCCTCAAAGGCTGAGAGCATTATTACATACAAGTGTGGTAGGAAGCATAACACTATGAAATGGAACGCCATTTTGAATTATTCTGAAACATGTTGCATTATTGATAATATATTGTATGACAGGCAAAACAAAGTATGCCCAATATCTGTGAGGATTTAGTTTAGATTTTATTAAAGCTTTTTTACATACATATTTTGGGATTCTCAGACCCTGGTGTGTAATACGACAGGTTCTTATGTTTTGATTGTTATTTTTTAGTGTGACACAAGTATCTGTGGTAAATATTCATATTTACAAAGTCGCAAATTGTGACATTCTAGAATTCATGGCAGTTCTATTCCAGGTTGGGGACAAGAGGCAGTTTTTCCTGATAATAACATTGGACATTGTGATTTCTGGGGTAACTAGACCCATTCAACTTTTGAATTACAAAATCTTAATTTAAACACTATTCATTTTAGCTGCCCATAATTGATTGAACTGATTGAAACAATATTAGCCTATAAAATTTTTGATCTTCATCTGAAACCCAGAGCCATGCAGAAACAAATTGGACTCAGTGGACAAACTTTTTTCCCTCTGCTTGTGTGATTTTCTGCTGCTCGGGTCCAAGCATGAAAAAATATTTCTAAATACAATTACATCTGATAAATATGGGTGTAACATTTAAAATACATTTTTGCAGCATCAAAGGTGGGGCTGTAATCCTTACAGTCCTTGAGTCGATTAATCATTTGATGTTGTCTTGGTCGACCAAAATGTGCATTAGTCTAAATCCAAGATTTAGATTAGAAGTAGACATGGTAAGTCAATAAAATTATTGATAAATATATATATTATGTTTGTATGCCAAAAATGAAACTTAAATATAATATGTATTTACAACAACTACAACAACAACAACAACAACAACAACAACAACATTTCACCTTTTTAAAGCAGACACACTATTCAGCCGTATATGCAGATGAAGCTAAGTGTTTAAGCACATTCGCTCGCCTCCTAATGTGACCATACTGCAGAGGAGAGCTTGACCCATAATTCATCAACCCATGCCTCGGACATCTGGTGCTATCGGCCAACCTGAGCACGGGGATGTCTCGGCACAACCATCTCCGCACGCCCCTGTCTGTCTCTCCAGGCTCTCCAAGCAATTGACTCATTAGCTCAGTGCCGACTGTCTGACTATGAATTATGCATGTGGAGGAGAGAGAAGAGAGGGGGCTGGAGTATGGGAGGCTGCGTGGTAAAGGGTCTCTCACAGGTGGCAGAGGGGTCTCCAGGGCCAACACGGTAGGGCCGAAAGTGTGACGGACAAGAAGAGGAGGTTCTGCTCGCCGTGACACAGGACAGATGTTAGCAGGAGTGAGGAGGTGCAAATGCATAAGAGATGAGATGGTGTAACATGATTAGGGAGATTACAGCTCAAGCATTGCACTGGAATGTTTTACAATGGTCTAAATGGTTGTAAGTGCATAGAGTTTTTAATTGTGGTGCTTTATTCACCATGCACTTCTCCACCCACTTTTCTTAGCAGTGCATTTCCTGTTTAGCATTGTTTAGCATGTAGAATTCAGTCGCTGGATGTATGGTAACTGTCATTATATTTACTTGAGATTGCCTCACAAACTTTTACATTTACAGATTTAAAAAGGAAGTGTGCCACAAATAAAAGTCGACGGGGCAGAATAAGGTGGATAGAACAAACACATGTGGGGTTTTATTAGTTTTCTGTGGCTGCTCGGTACTTGTTCATGGACCCCTGGTGGAAATTTGGTCTTGGCCCCACCTCTGATGGTGCTACCTGAAGTGTTCCATCTTTACCCAGCTCAGTGTATTTTTGTGTGCGCAGGAGCAAGTGGCTAGTTGTTTGTTGTGGGTGTGACTTTGAGTGGGCTATAGACATTCATTCATTTTCTACCACTTAATCTCGTTAGGGATAGCGGGTGACTGTTACTATCCCAGTAACTTTGGGCCTTAGGCGGGGGAACACCCTGGACAGTGGCCAACTCGTCGCCGGGTTAGACAGACAGATCATTCACTTTCTCATTCACTTACATTTACAGTGATGCCCAATTAACCTAAACATGCAGGTTTTTGGAGTACCCGGAGAGAGGTTGCTATGGTCCGACCCGGGAGTCGAACCCACGACCTCCTTATTGTGAAGCCAGAGCTCTAACCACTCTGCTACCGTGCACCCCAGGGATATAGACATGTGGGATTATTTTTAATGCATTGCATTGTTTGAAAAAAGTTTGACAGTATGATTTGATGCTATAATGGAGGAATTTTTTTAGTCCTAAGAGAAAGAGTTGAGTCCCCACAATACGATGAATACCCCAAAATGGTAGGTTTAATAGCTCTTAACTTGGGGTAGGAAGATATTGTAGCGAACAACTGCTGCCATCTGCTTGTTTAGCGTGGTTAGTCACATTACATGCCAAGGTGCTTAGGTAATCCACACTGTTGATCTGAAATTTTTACTTTCTGTCGTACTGGTTTATTAAAATAGCACAAGGGCAATTTTTGTTGTTTACCTGCCTGGTAGTTGTAAAGGTAGAGTTACACAGTTAATGACTCTTTGTTGCATTAAGTGTGTTTTGACTTTACTTTAAATAAAACTGCATTCTTTGGGTTGCGGTGTTAAGGGCACAAGAACAGCAACCAAATCCATCTCCTGTGACATATTTTTGTAATCGTCACAATATTTTTTGTGGGTCCCCCATATGATGTACAAAGATTTCTTTAAGCTATTATTTCAAGACATGACAATCTAGTTTCAAAAATCTATTTTAATATTTTTTATCTTGTTTTTGATTGCATTTCTCTCTTCTTCCGCTGCTCTTGGACTGGCATTACAGCAGACATTGTGGGAGAAATGAAATTATTTGTGATTGCCTACAACTGTTGAGTCCTAGCTGTAAATAGAGAATGTTCTGAACCATCTTTAAGTGGATTCTTGGAATTTTTGGTTTCTCCGCTGAACAAATCAACTTAATACTGTAAGAAGAAATAAATACATTTCAGACAGAGTAGGGGGAAACATGCTTTATAAAAACATTGATTTGGACTAAAGCAAAAGTTCCTAGGATAGATTTCACCAAGAGACGGAGTGTGCCAGTGTGATGGGGTAATCGGCTGGACTGAAGTTTGTGTCCTGGCCTGGCGCTGACTGATGATAATGCAACACAGCGCTGTGATTGAGCTGACACGGAGCACTGAAAACGACTAAAAGTGGAACAATATACACTTTAGAAACATTTGTTCTGGGACAACATGTGCCTGGTGTCTGGCCAAAAGGCTTGGGTAAGAGCCAAATTTATCACCTGGAGCCCCGCAGTAGTGAGGAGATGGATAGCAACAGGCCCGGTGTTCCTCTGCCTGCACCCCGGCCCGGCGTATAGTCAAGAGGATCACAGCACGATGGATGGCAGCTTCTCTATTGGCTATTTGGAATCATGACACTTTAATAGTTCTCTAAATCCTACGCACAAAAGAGAAGCATTGCAGGTCCTAAAAAGGCTACGGCGTAAAATAACCTTAAGACAAACGGCAACAGCGAAAACTTTTAATTACACCTGCTACAGCTTGTTTCTGTAATAATTTCAGCTCTAAAACGGTGCATGAAACTGGGTCAAACTATATTGTACAACTTGAGCTCATTTTCTGGGTTTACAAGCACGGCCAAAGATAGGGCAAGGAGGACATTAGTCTTTGCATTTAGCACATACTTGAGTGCTTTTATGACATCTGGGCAGTGGTTTTGCTTTGGCGATCTAACAGTAAGAAGTGCATCGAATTGGGCACACTTTGAACTGACTTTTCTAAGTTAAATTGCATCGAAAAACACATTTTTATCCAAAGAAAATGTATGATTTGGTGTTTGTAAATAAAGATTACTTGCACTCATGTAATTCTTCACATTTTAAATGTTAGTTTTAATATCTAGTATTTTCTCAACAGTGGCTGTTCATTTCGGCCATTCCGCTGCTAAATATTTTATGCCCAGGTCTGTCACCTTTGTCCATTTGCCAATCTATTTATTGATCAAAACAAATTATATGGGGCCATTATGATTTCAGGAATAGTGAAATTTTACTCGCTTCAGGGCAGATATCGTACTGCGCCCCATCATCCTTTATTGCTGTGATAAAATACTTGTGATGTATTAAAAACTACGTCAGTTTAGTGAAGTCTTGGGAGTTGACTTTTTGCCTTTAGCACACCAGGCACCATAAAAATACACATCTCCAGTGAGAGGGAGGCCAATTAAGGTGGCACGACTGTGTGTGTGTGATGTGTGTTCAGTATCTGTACAATAATTGCACCCTCGGGGGTCTGTCTTAATGACACAACAACGCCATCTTCACTGTATCCTCCGTGAATTACAGTGGCTTTTGCGCGCCTGTTCCAAGCCTTCCTACACATGTAAACAAATCAATATAATCATAGTCACACAGGAATCCTATTTAAAGCTGAAATTAAAGCAATAATGGCTGCATACGCTGAAGTGAGGAAAATTAGATGGTAACATGTAAAAAAAAAGTTATTGTCATTTTGTAGTCCGCCTATTGGCAATAAAACACTTAAAACTGTGTAGAAATGACTTGTTGCTGTCAAACAATAACATCAAGCTACAAATCTAAAATCTTTATCTGCATGTGTTAGCAACAAAATTCTTCAAACAATTTTCATCTTTTCTTCTTCCCTTTGACTCAATTAAATAATAACCATCTTAAACATAATAATTTTAAAAGTTTTGTATGATTCTTTGCACTTCACTCATCCCCTTTCTCCTGATAGATTGAAGTCTAAATGCATTGGACTTGGCAACTTACTTCATATTGGAAAACAGACTTCAGTAAGTAAAATGTCCACACAGAATATTCTCTGAGAGTAGCCTAGTAGCCTACAGTTGCTAATATGCTTGTTGGGGGAGAAAAAAAAAGAAACATATTTTAGTAGAACCCTGGACTTTAATTTGAAGGAACAGTTTCAAAAAAGATGTGCCAGGTGTACTTTTGCCTGATAGCAGAGGACACACACAAGGATTTAAACAACATTCTTTTTACCTGCCCCTCATCATCATGAAATATCATTGGCCTGTAGAATGTTGTGATGTCATCTGAAACCCAACAATAGCTGTTCACTGTTGTTCCATCAAGAGTATCAGAAAAAAATACCAGTCTGTAACAAAACAAGCAAAACAGGCACAGGTCCACTGCTTTATTGTGAACTTGCTGTGCTTCTGATGTTCTAAGAATTACTGTTTAAAGTGGAGTGAACTGTGAAATAAAAATTGTAATATTAGTCAAATTTGCCTATGACTTTGTCCCACGCCCCATTTTACTGATTTAGCTCAACTACTTGTCAGATTGTAGGACTACATGTTAAGACAAACTTTAACACAAAGCAGAAATGAAAACTCCTTCTGCGACTGTAAGACAAATAATTATTACAATTTTATTGGCTGCATGTAACTTGCACTTTTTTTTTACACATTATAAAATCTGTCAAGTGTGCAGCAGACCTAAAGAGTCATTTTTTGAAATCCTGAACTTAAAATGCAGCTTTGATTAAAATTCTTGAGATGTGACTTAAAACTATAAATGATCTTCCCAGAAAATGCAACTCCTTCTTGACACCACAACTTCTCCACAACTGAACTCTGACAATGACTCTCTAAACTTCAGGTCAGGATGATAATTTGCTGCAAGTGTTTAACAGCCGTTCAGATGTCAACATTTACCCCAAGACTTCACATCAGCTGTCCGAGCCTTTGTCTTCCAGATAACTACACCACAGCGTGAGCCATGTTTGACCTCATACAACCCAAGACCCGTCTTCTGACATTTGCTGCATTGATTAGGCCTGCATTGTCTAACTTGACAGGAGCTCCAAGCAGCCTCTGTCTTTGCAAACAAAAGCCTTTCACAAAATGCTAAGAAAAATCCTCCACTCTTTCAACTCCAAACCACAATTGCTGCACTGATTTGTGCCGGCTGCAACTTAGCTCAGGGGTTTTATTAGCCTCTAATAGGTATGTCATTTGAAGGTGACAAATCTGACAGCGATTTTACCCTGGGTGCATTGAATTGATGCTTTAATAGAGCCATTGGTGCATCTCCTAACAGAAAAAAACAACACAAGACACAGCAGAGAAGCCAGGGTTTTTGATAGTTTGGATTCCTGAAGGTTTATAGTGAGCTGCCAGTGCAAAAACCTTTGTTCTAGCATGTGTGGGATTGAGGGGATTGGGCAGCCGTGTGTTGTAAGAACACAAACAGTGACGCAGCAGCAGCAAATCCCAGATAGACCTGGGCTCCTTCTGTATTCTACCCAGTCACCTGCCACCTTGTACATTATGTATGAAGTGTGCTAATGATTTTACATTTCTGTAGCTGGATTAACATAAAATAAGCAAACATTTCCACTGAAGACATTTTGTGACTTGTGTTCTGTTGGCTTGCATTAAACCAATTTATCCATGAAGCAAAATCAAACTGTACACTGAAAAAAATCACTTTGTAGAATAAACACAACAAAATAATAGACAAGAATAGATATTGCATACATTAAAATTGAGAAGATTTGCATTATGTCAGCACAAACTACTTAAATATATTTGACACTGTTTATATAAAGGCAGCACTACTGAGACACAATGACACTACACATTTTCAAATCAAACATTGTGGTTATTTAACTCTTTTTTTCTTTCAAAACACTCTACGCCATAATAATGCAAACACAAAATACTCAGCTTTACAGACAGCAATGTTTGAATGAAATATCCGAATTAAAACAGCAAGATTAAATTAAATTCACATCTGTTTTTACACTTGTCAGTGTAAAAACTGTTGACATAAAATTCTGCAAGAAGTAGAATCACACAGTGTCAGAAAACTCTGAGAAGTAAAACAAATATAATATTTCTCCAAAGTACAGATTTATTAGTTTGTCTTTGAGAGTCTCAGAAGTCATGGTTGAGAAGTTAATGCAAATGTTGTTCACTTTGCCTTTCAGTACAATGCTTAAGTAATGATTCTTGGAAAATATGTGTAAATATAAAATAGTCTGAAGTTGTACCAGACTGGTTGTTCTTTCTCTGTGTGGCTTTGTGTTGAATTATCCATAGCCTTCTGCCTCTGTTGTATTATTTTATTAGTTATATCTTATTCTCCTCAGCTGCAATCCTACTCTCACCACAGGGATCATTAAGATTTTATCAAAACTGAACTACAAAAATCTACTACTCTAAATTATTCTGCTTTTTACAGCATTGCCATTACTTACTCTTTTAGCAGTCCATTACAGCATGTGCATTAAATAATTATCATTTTGTTGCTTTAACCTTTTTTTTCTTCTTCTTTAGCAGTAACACAGGAAATTAAATTTTTTAGATGTAAAAAGTCTGCTAGATTGCTTTATCATAAATTAGCATTTCTTGCGTTATTTGGCACAATGAAAATGCTAAAGAAGTTTAAAAAGCCAGATTCCTCCAGTCGCAAGCTTTGGATCATTTTGTTTAGTCTTGTTGGTCCAGTGTGGTGCATTGGAGTCTGCAATGCAGGGGGCTCACCAGTCTGCCTCCTACTTCACTTGTCATTGGCCAACGCAGATACGGTTACTCTTCCTCCAAGCATCTGTGAGGGAGCACCAGTACATGAGTCCACTGAGGCAAAGTGAGGAGAGGTGAGTGCTGACAGACAAGAGCAAGTGATCCATGGGACGAACTAGCAATATGTAGTTAGACAATGGGCTAGTCCTGTGGTTTCTGCAGTCCAGGAAGTACACGGAGAAGACTGTGTCTTTATGGTGATTGACAGTTTTAATTGCTTTTACTTTGGATTAAAAACTAAAAATAAATGTTCTTGTCTATATTCATTACAAATCCAACAAAATTCCAAAACTTGAATCCTATTAAAAACATTTTAAAAGTCATGTCATACTGTGGAATGTTCCAATCTGCATTGTTATTTTGTGACTCAAGACAGGGCAGCAGTGTGCCAAATTTAGCTGGACACAGAGGCACATTTTGACACACGTGGTCACCCTGGTGGTGGTGCACTGAACTCTACAGAATGTGGCAGGGGCATCACCTTGTCTGCTCTTATTTTCCGTACCCATCGTTTTCCACGATTAACTTGCGCAGAGACCAGAACATGGGGTGATGTTTGGAAAGCTGTAAGAACCAGTCCGATTGCGGGTTGCCTTGGGGACCTGGTGGAAGGATCAATAGAAGCGGGTGACAGCCGTGGACTTGATTAAAAGTGACTGGTACATCTGGCAGGCTGGGCCATTACTTTCCCACCCGGCGTCCCCGGAGTGAGAGAGCATGAAGTGACAGGCTTCAGTCAGTGTTCCATTACCGCCTTTGTGCTGCCCCCCAGGTAGAGGCCAGGGCAGAAATAGGCTGATGGACGACCCAGGGGAGAGGCCAGAGGAAAGAGAAGTGAAAGTGTAATACCAAGGTTTGCAAGGGATGTGTACAAATAATACTATGTTAAGTCACACAAGGGAGATGAATTGTATTTCAGAATCAGGTTCAGGCAGACAATAGCACAATCTTTACCGAATTATGTCAATCTGTTCCTGAGACGTTCAGAATTGAAGAATTGGGTGCTTTAACCAATCATACCAATTAAAGGTTGTATGGAGGATTTTTCAAATCCAACAGCTGCTTGCTGTTTTTCAAATGATGCACATGTGTTTCCCCTCCCAGGGCCACGCCCTTCACTGTTAACTGGGCCAATGAGTTACTTAGGAACACTGAGGTTTGCTTGACAAGTTAAAAGGCCAATAGATAACGAGGTACCTCGTTATCTATTGGTCAACGTTTTACTGGATTTATCATGTCCACAGTTTGCATATTTTTATAATTATTTTTTTTGTTTAGCATAAGTACAAGGCTGTTACAAATCTATGCAACTGTTTTTGACCAAGACTGAAAACAAACTATTTATGAAAATCCTCCATACAACCTTTAAAGAGCCTTGATTAAAACTAACACATATTATCTTTTCTTGTGTAGTTTAAAACAAACAAACAAAAGAAAAAGACTATTGGATTAGAATCAAAACATATTTGTGCCTTTCATCAAATCAATTTGTGTAAATAAATTAACTGTGATAAAAGATATGATTCATGCCCTTTGCAAAAACCCAGAGTCTAGAGAAAAACTTAAATCTAATGGGATTCAAGTCAACTATTCAAACAAACTACCTGTGATAACATATTTTCTGCCAGCTAGGATGGCACGTTCCCCATTTCCTTTTATAAGTTCACTTAATGTACACCAGATCTCAACGCCACCAACGTTACTGCCAAGTATCAAAGCGAGTCTGACATTAAACCGTGTGTGATCTTTGTGTACTTAATCTCTCTGCTAGACTACAAGATGTGTCTTTACTTTGGAGCAGCATGACATCCATTGACATAACACAGCGGCTTTTAACAGAGCGATAATGGACAGGCCACATGTCACCAGTGAGGGCTATGAGTACAGATGGAGCTCACATGGAGCTAAACAGATAAAAACATAACAAACATGGGTAGCTCAGCAGTCGCAGTCTGTGTGGGGCCTAATGACTTCTCTGAGAGAAGAGTGAAATGTGGCAGCTAATACAAGTAGTATTAATAATTATTTGAGTTATTCTGCAGCTCAGGAAAGCGTTATCACAAAGCATATTTTTTAAGCATTGTTAACCTAATATTATAAAACAATAGTGTTGTTAACCTAATAAGAAATCTATGGAGGTTCAAGACTAGCGGTATTGACAACACTTGGTTGTATTGAAACCAAGCACAGAATCAACTTTTTTTCCAATCTAACTGTGTCTGGCGTCAAAACGAAACTATCTACTGTCTTCTGGGCTTTATAGTATATATATATATATATATATATATATATATATATATATATATATATATATATATATATATATATATATATACAGTATATACTTGGTGGTCCCAAGTCGTGTTCTGTGACGAACAAAGGTTCCAGTGCTTCAGAGCAGATGGCCGAGATCGGGTGTACAGGACACTATAGGAGAAACTCAGCAGCAGCTGTGGGCGGCACTGGTGGAAGAATGGGCGGCAATTCCACAGGATCAACTCAGACACTACTGCCAATCCATGAGGCGACGAATAACCGCTGTCCAGGGCCAACGGGGGTCACGTGAACTATTGACAGTCTGATGAAATTCCTGTCACTTTTGGTTTTAGGGTTGCTATATTGTTTGGTTGTGTTATTGGACTCGAAAATGTGTAAACGTCGCAAGAGTTGGCCTGAGGATTAGAATTGGATGTAGGGTTCATATGAAACAGGCGGATCTCAAAAAGAAATTATTCTGGCCCCCAAAAACTCAGAAAACTGAGTGTTGCGCTTCTTTTTTCCTTGAGTGTATATAGATAGATAGATAGATAGATAGATAGATAGATAGATAGATTTTTTTTGTGTGCAAACCTACTTGTTTTGCAGTTATGTGTGCAAAAATTGCGACTGCTTTCCTGCGATGGTCAAACGCTGTAGGTGCATTTTCAGTACATGATTACGTCACGCGACTGATGAGCCGCCCAAGTAAGCTAAAAAAAAACTCATCCTTCTGACACTGCCACTGTAGCAAGTTGTAAAGCGGTCATTCGCTATGTGATGGCATCATCATGCATTCGGTTCAGGTGAATAAATGGGTGATGTGTGGTGCAAAAGCCGCAGGTTCGACTCTCGCGTGTTGAAACTTGGTTATTTGTTTCTACTCATTTTGAATTTTAGAAAAAAACTCACATAAGCTTATGTGCTTTTGTAAAGGATAGGTTTCATACAGATGTCACTAGCCCAGATACGACTGATATCCATCTTTTGTGCTGACAATCCATGTCTGTTTACTCCCATTACAAGTGGGCATCTGACACTTTTGTGAGCCTGTTTGGAGTGGGCAGAGAAGTCTCTTCAGGACTGTCCTGAAGATGGCTCGCAGCCGAAACATGTCGATAAGGTAAATACAGCAAACACATTGGGCCTCATTCATGACACGTTCTTACGAACAAATTTGTTCTTAAGGGCTCCTTACGAGCATTTTTGGCATTCACAAAATTAGTTCGAAACGGAAAATGTTCGTCTGTAAGAACAAATCCTACGAACACTGAGGAGCACTCGTAAGAACAAAAAAACAGCTGTTTCAGAATTTTATTTCTTATATAGTTCAGTCAAAAATTGTAATTCCTACATGATTGTCGATTATGTATTTTTGTAAATTATCTTATATAAAATAATTTTAGAAAAAAAAAAAATCAGTTGTGCAAAAAAAATGACTCCTTTAATAAACCTGCAGTAGCCTGTCCCAGGAAGTATGCATTAGTCATTTTATGTAAATAACCGTTCGTAGCTGGAGTTTGGTGAATTTGACGTAAAGGCTGTTGGGAAGGAATTTGGCTCGTTACGAACTCGTCATGAATCACACGTAGAGTTTTAGCAGCGGCTTCTTAAAGTGGAAGTTACGCATATTTTACGAAGACTTTCATGAATGAGGCCCAATGTCTTAAAAAAAAAGCCGTGAAATAAATTAGGACAAAATGAACGTTTTTGGACCATTTCTTTTTACATCGGCCTATGGCTGATTGAATAATTTATAAATACATTTGTATAATAAGATAAAAAAGGTATATAGGCTACTGCAAAATTGTTGTAAATGTTTGTGGTTGTATTTTATTTGACATTAATTTTTGTAAGGCGCATTGGGTTGCCTTGGGTATGAAATGCGTGTTATAAATAAAAATGCTTTTGCTTTTTTTTTTTTCTGTAAGTCAACCAAATAGACAACAGAAGAGATCATTTTTAGAATGCAGGGGATCTGCTTAGAGTGAACAGTGAAAGGGTCTATATATAAATCCAGGTATAAATGACTAAGTAACTATGGTAACTAAGGACATATTTTTGAACTGACCATTTCCCTCTTCACATGTTCAGCTACAGAAGCTGTGAGGTTTTCATTAATGTCAGTCAAGGTTACAAAATATGGAGGGTGTGATATGAAACAAAATATGAAACAATTAATAGAATGTCTTTAAATACTGCAATAAAACAATTAAATAATTAAGTTTGACTAGACACTCTTGTCAAACTCTGAGGGGGGCCAGATCATTTTACTATATGCAGGGGTCTAGTCCTTCTAGCTGTTAAGATCGCAAAGAAATCCAAAGACATAAAAGGGACTTTTGGATATTACATGCAGCATCGTTGCTGCCCCAAGTCCCACATTTAAGTCTACTATGTCTGGGGAAAAAAGGTTTGACACAGGTAAATCCTGTAGACTTTTACATGTAATATTATTACCAATTCCAAACAATATAAACATACATATGACTTTATTGGTCTCTCTTGTCCCTATCAGCAGAGGAACAGATACTTTGTGCTTGTGTGCCATAGTGTGTCTGTCTGATAAGTCCTGAATTGTGCTCAATCTCAGCCACATAATACTCTTTAAAGCAGCCGGGACAAGCTGCAGACTCAGCTGTGGTGGGTTGTCAAAATGATTCAAAGGGAGCAATCCCATTTAACCCTAACCTCAAAGCCGGTGTTCCAGAGACCCACTTTCAAAGAGGCCCCTTTCCTTCAGCAATCTGTTACAATCAAAGAGGCACAGACAGCACACACACAACCTGTTTGTCTCACTCTACACTGGGCCCTATATTCAGGCAGCAGGAGATGCTTCAGTACTGTGTCTTGTGATAATTCTTAATAGACTTCTTATCATCTAGAAGAGAGCTTCTCTAAAGGAATGTGAAATATTTTCAAAGAAAAAAAAAAATGATTGTGAGAAATTAATCGGAAGTGCTTGTTTTTTCTGTCCAACCTGAAAACATACTGGCATTAGTAACTCCTAAAGCTTCTGCGTGTGTGCTGATTCATTATTTATGTTCAATTGTACAGTTAGCCTCTGAGGAGAGAAAGTCTCTGAGTGGCTGAATCTGAACTAGCACCTTGTGTTCATGGAATGTGGTGAATTTGGCTCTGGTGCACTGTGGTCTGTGTTTGACCAGCGTGTCAGCATATACCACAACTCATTGCATCAGTTAGTATTTATATCTTCTTTATGGCATTAGGTTTCACAGATGCAATGTTGAATGCCACAAATCCTGGCACATGCCACATTAGCTGCCTAAGTCAAAGCAGGTGCCACATTAGCTGCCTAAGTCCAAGCAGATGCCACATTAGCAGCAGAAATCTGCCAGGTGCAAAGTTTGACACTACAAATCGCAAAATTGCTCTGTGCCACAAATCCTGGCAGGTGCAATGCTCGGTGCCACAAATCCTGGCAGGTGCAATGCTCAGTGCTACAAATCCTGACAGGTGCAATGCTCGGTGCCACAAATCCTAGCAGGCGCAACATTAGCTGCTCAAAGCCTGTGCTCGGTTGTGATTATTAGGAAACACAAACAAACAAAAAAATCAGAGTCTAGGGTTTTGATAAAACATGCTTGACCAGCGTGTCAGCATATACCACAACTCATGGCATCAGTTAGTATTTATATCTTCTTTATGGCATTAGGGAACGAGAAGACAGCTAGCTGCTTTCATTAGGTATGAACAGGTATGATAGACGTCTGTCCCCGGAAGCTTAAGACAGCGTTTTTCACGCTGTTTCTCTCACTTACCTGAAAGTAACTTCTAAGGGTCGTAGGATCGAATTTCATCCATGAATGTTAATTAGCAGCATAACCTTTGTTTTCGCAAAGGATAAACTCTTGACGTTAGCTGACAACTGAGCTTTTTTGACTTGTATCCACTGTTTGTGTCTATGTGCGGAGGCTCTTTCTGCAGGACGGGGGCACGCATATCGCCTGTGATAATAAACAAAAAATCCCTCCATACATCTTCCTGCTTTTGATTTATGACATGAACTCAACCTCAGTTACACCAATCTGAAGACTAAAGTGAGATGTCGTCTGAGAGAAAGACAATTAATTCAAAACTGTTTTCACAGGATGAATTGCCATGTAAAAAGTGTGACCATGTGCATATACTCTACATGCTGCGTAAACTGCTCAGACTTAGATGAAGGATTATGGTCAGAATGTCAGCCCTCACAAGTGCAACCCCCAACTGCTCTAGTCTGACATTAACCAGAGCACACACAGACTTCAGACTGTTTTGGACTATTTTTCCTGCCAAAGTAAAAGGAACCTTTGCCCAGTAGAAGACAACTCACCCAGTTGTAAGTCATTCTCGGATCCGTTCTGTGTGGAGTAACAGGCAGCTTTCTTATGGAGTTCCTTTGGTTAAGGCAGGGATGTCAAACTCATTTTGACAAAGGGCCACATTGGGATTGGGGTTGTCCTCGAAGGGCCGGTTGTAACTAAAATTAACCTTACTAATCTTTGACGTACTACAAATAAAAGTTGTATTTGATTATTGTATATTTATTTGAAGTCACAATTACTAAATATACATCTGCATTAGTCTGAAAATGACTTTCTCTTTAAGTTTTAGAAGACAAATCATTTCATTAGGTTAAAGAGACCCATATTCATGGCACTATATAAAATTAAAACTTTAAGTAAACCTTATAAGACCTCGAGGGCCGCATGAAATGAGGTGGAGGGCCGCATCTGGCCCCCGGGCCTTGAAAAACTCCACATTTTCTCCACACTTTTGAAGATGTGGACATTGATTAAGGCAAACTGAAGTAAATTGACATTCTGAAACCTTCCAGCCACTGTCTACTCAACAACATCAGGCCTGTCTTCTGCCAGTGTGACCTCTACAACCTTTAGACTGTTACGGCCCTGGCCATAGGGCCTTGTGTCTCCCTGCCTGCTCTGCTGCTCTCCTCTGCAGGAAACTCATCTGCATACTTAATTTAAACACTGTATGCGCATTTCTATGGAGCCAGAACGATGCCAGCGGTCCTTGGCATTGAAAATAATTTCGTAACCAAAAAATAAAATGTTGGCATTGAAATTTTTATATTCAAAATTATTTCATTAAATCAATTTACAATCTTTAAAAAAATTGTTGATGTTTTTTTCTTCAATTATTAATTTTTATTACAGTACAATAAATTATTCAGTCACTTTGAGTTTTTCATATTAACTTTTTTTTTTCAATCCAATCTTCAGTTTCAGACATGTTTGTTTTTTCGGTTTCACTTCATGTCACATTCTGACGGGAAGGGCGGCACTGGGGCGGGCCAAGCAGAGCAGGATTCATGCATATTCAACAGTTACTGAGCTCCGGAGGAAATGCCGCTTTCAGGCTTCTAGCTTAGCCCGGGACAGATGACGTGCCCTGGGGTGTGTGCAGAGCCATCCCGCAGCACTGAGAGGTCCAACCGCCCGCCCAAGCTTTTGGTTTTCCCGTGGATAGATACGTGACCTGGGGATACACACGTGGAGCCAGCTCACGGAGACGGGTGAGACTTGGATCGGTAGCAGCCCGGTTCAGTCTGAAAATGAGGCGCTGAACCGGGAATACTACCGTGATGGTTGTGTGAACAGGGGTACGTGGGAACAATGGGTGTCCCATGTCTCCGCGACTACAACGGCCGGCCCACGTTAACTTTGTGTGGGAGATGCTCTATGAAGTGCAGCTACGCCGGTGTTATGCCGAAAAATGCATCCCATTTACTGCACACTACAAGCTAACCTCCAAACTAAGACTATGAAACACGTCTCATTAATGATTGTAAATATTTCAACACAAAGTGTTGAACTACATAGGATATAAAGTTGTTCTGTGATGTTTAATATTCGCAAATTCCAGTTTACCAGAGTGTATGCGTTCCCGCAAGTAGGGGATGCATTTTTCGGCATAACACCGGCGTAGCTGCACTTCACAGAGCATCTCCCCACACAAGTTAACGTGGGCCGGCACATTCAGCGGAGGCTCCCGTTGTAGTCGCGGAGACATGGGACTCCCATTTGTTCCCACGTACCCCTGTTCACACAACCATCACGGTAGTATTCTCGGTTCAGCGCCTCATTCTCAGACTGAACCGGGCTGCTACCGATCCAAGTCTCAAGTCTTACCCGTCTCCCGTGAGCTGGCTCCACACGTGTACCCCAGGTCACGTATTGTCCATGGGAAAACCAAAAGCTTGGGCGGGCGGTTGGACCTCTCAGTGCCGCGGGATGGCTCTGCACACACCCAGGGCACGATCATCTGTCCCGGGCTAAGCTAGAAGCCTGAAAGCGGCATTTCCTCCGGAGCTCAGTAGCTGTTGAATATGCATGAATCCTGCTCTGCTTGGCCCCGCCCCCAGTGCCGCCCCTCCCCCGTCATAATGGTGACAGTGAAGTGAAAAAACAAACATCGTCTGAAACTGAGAGGATTGGCATTGGAAAAAAAAAAAAGTTAATATTGAAAAAACTCAAAAGTGACTGAAATTTATTGTATTGTCACTGTAATTAAAAAATAATAATTGAAGAAAAAACATCAACCGATTTTTTAAAGATTGTAAATTGGTTTAATGAAAAATAATTTTGAATATAAAAATTTCAATGCCAACATTTTATTTTTTGGTTTCAAAATTATTTTCAATGCCAAGGACCCGCTGGCATCGTTCTGGCTCCATAATTTCTGGTCAGTTAATCTTCATAAACCACTCTTATTTTGGTTAAGTACAATGTTAATTTTCAGAATTTAGTCAATGAAAATTTGACAAGATTGAGCTAATGAATTCATCAATAAATTGTTATTTAATTAAAAGATTCGGTAACAGAATCAATTACTTCTCACTTTGGTGAGAGCATAAGTTTCTATTTCAGTTCTATTTATCAAATCATGAAGCTGTATCTGTGCTCACAGTTCTGTGTTCTGCATTACAGAGGTCAGATAAATCTTTAATAAAAAAAACACTACATGTTAAATGGTCATGTTGTAATGCAAGAGAAAGTATGAAAAAGCATGGTCCTCTCATCTACAACTGCACTGTGTAACTATCTGGAGCTGAAAAGCCAACTACACAATTTAGTACAAGCAAAAAATGAAATCAGTACTTTGGAGCGTTGGTAATCGTGCAAAAAAATTGCTAAAACATATTTTCCATAATAACAAAGAGTAAATTAGTGGGCCCACAAGATTTTAAGAACGGTGTTATAAATATACCATTATTGGCCACAACATCAAGAAAATATAATACTGTATCAAGTAGGAAAAAAGTTCACATTCATCGGAGGGCGCACAACACAAACGGCTGTTTGAATTAAAACTTGAATCCATTAGCAAACTGTCAAATGAATCGGAAATAAAATGTCAAAAGAGGTGACAATAGCAGCCTTTCAATCGCTGTGAAGTCATAGAAACTGTAGAGCAACAAACTATATTCACTCCAGCAGTATTCACACCGGGGATGTCTCAAAGCTGTGATCCTTCTTTCTTCATTCCACTTCTAATTACCAACACAATGAAACTTGTTTAGTTCAGCGAGTATTTGACACATCGGCTCTGATTTTCATTTCTGTGTGAAGGATGAGGTCGGATTAATCATCACATCTTTAAGAGACGCTCGTGTTTACCTATACTTCACTCCTGTATGGCCCGCACACTTTCAATCATGTAGGCATTAATTAGCCTTGTGCAGCTCTCAGGCGCTGGGCTGAATGAGTTGTCTACACTGCCTCTGACACTGAGCTGTCTCTAGGAAAATGCCATGGAGTAATGTGTTGGAGGTGATCATAACATGCTGGCCTTTTTGTGCGCTCATTAGGACTAATAGATCGTAAATACATGTGCCACCATAATAGAGAACGAAGGTGGTGGCTGTGGACTCATAATACTGAAAAGCTCCATGGTTTGTTCTTCAATACTATTATGTGCACTGTGTGATTTGTATGTCATTGTCAATAGATTCTTTGTGATGTGGAGGCTAATTGAAATTCCTACACCACTAACAACACATATACAAAACATCCGCAACATGAGCTATTATTAAGGCCAGTGCTGGAAAGTAACTAAGTACAAAAGTAAAATTACTGTACTTAGGTAACTTTATAAGGTATTTGTACTTTATATTTTATTCTGGAAACTTTTACTTCACTACATTTGAGAGCAGGTACTTCACTTTACATACTGAAAAGGACTAAAAGTAAAGTAATTTTCTGTAGGTTTCAGGGTGTCTGAAAAGGTGACAACTTCCTAATTATTATAAATTTTAGACGATTTTGACAAATTTTTGAAAATAAACTAGCTAAATAAACCAAGTTGTCAATTCTGTTGACCAAATAATCTGACTTTAGTAACTTTGGACCAAAATGAGACTTAAAAAAAAGAAATAAATATACAAATTTGACTATAATTGGCCATATTTTGAAGGCATAAAACATAAATATCCCAATCAAGAATGTTCCAAAGTAAAAATGTAAGTTTCTGCTTCTATAACTTATTTTTTACCTCAAAAAGTGCCACATTAAACATCTCAAAATCTGTAGGAAATACCTTTTTTCTCTAAAAGTACATTTTTCAACTAATACTTTAACTTAAGTAAATTTTTGTATGAGATACTTTTACTTTAACTTGAGTAATCTGTATCTGTACTTTTACTTAAGTAGGAAAATTGAGTTCTTCATCCACCACTGATTAAGGCAAGACAGAGATTGTTTTTTGTCTTTCAGCCTAGGCTTTCATGAGGAAACACAAATTGTCTGTTGTAAAGAGGTTCTATTATTACTCTTGTGAATTCCTATGCAAGTTAACAAAAGTTTTTCATCACAATAATTTCATTTAGAACATTCCCTCTGCTGGTTCCATCGCCTGCAGGTCTGCATCAGTGCCGACGGGGACAAGAAGACGTCAAGCACCTTGTCACCCACTTCTCAAATTTAGATGATATGACTTTGCTTCTGGCTATGCCCCATCCTCATCAACACAATATTTAATTCTGAGTAAGAGCTAAATGTATGTATGCAGGTCATGCTAACACCAGAGGGAGAATAAATCTGTGTTAATAAAATCATTATTTTTTATGCCACGGTCACTGAGAATTCCAATGCTAACCCGGGAACTATCACATTCAGTTCGTGAGTTTCAGCTTACTGTTGTAGAATGAATTATTTTATTTTTGACCATGAATTCCACAACTCTCTGGTCGGATTCATAGTAACAAACAAATAGGACTACAAACAATAATCCTGTACATTCATGCACAACAATTTTTTGGTTGGAATTTTTGGTATAGATACAGTCGACAACGCATCATATTTGGGGGCGTGGCCTGCTGAGGGGGAAAGCGTCTCATGCCTCATCATAATAAAGGTTTCGAAGCTAAACTGTTCACCTCTTTTAAGACGTTTTCTGTCAAATTAAGTGTATTTTTAGCACAACTAATCAAATAGAGTTACAACTGGGTTTAAATGGAGGTTACTGATGTGCGTTATGTCAGATAGCGGCGCTAGCATACGTTAGATTAGCTCGCAGCTACTGTTAGTTGTTAGATCTATTTAATGGAGGGTTGATTACTTTATTTATCCTCATGTCTTTGTTCTGTATTTAACATATATTCTAAAGTCCATTGCTTTGTTTTTGAGCAGTGACTGTTTGATCCAGTAATCATCGGGGGGGGCCTTATGCCGACTGATCTATATTTTTAGCTAAGTTATAGTGTACAGATTCGAAGACTGTTCTACTAAACACAGTTGATGCAAGCGTAGAAAATGTCAACAATATAGACACAAAGAAAAACTTACTGCACACTATAGGAGTTTTGGGCCAACAATAAGCTCGATGCTCCTCTCCACGAGTCAGGTTGCTTATCAAGTCACTCGTCATGTCTGTGTGACTTCATTGTGACATTTTGCCATTATAAGGTTCAACATGTTGCAGGGCTGTACAAGTCTCGTCTGCCTTCATGCTAGTGACGGTTGAGCCGTTACAAGAGGTAATTAACGACATAACAACAGCAATTATGTATATTAGAAACTTCACAGTGTTTAATTATTAGCTCACATCCGTTCATTTCAATGTGGTAGTTAACGTTTCTATTATGAATTTAGTGAAATCCTGTTCTATTAACCTACCCAAGCCAGATCTAATCTTACTATTTAGTACTTATGCCTGAACTACGTTCACTGAAAACGTCCCAGTGACTGCAACCAAATCTATTTGAGCTGTGAAATCTCGTTCATTTTTACGCTTTCATATCTGCTAAATGCACGGTAACATAATTAAAAATAGCTGTGAATCGGTCAAAATACGCTTTTTGTGTCGTGGTAAAAGTACGCCACTATGAACTGTTACGGTTCAATGTGAAACTAGTAATTCACTATCTCACAATAAGTCAGTTTAACCAACACCTCACATCAATGAAAATAACTGCTTTCTGTGCTTTAAACACACACTTAAACACAGCATTTATTTGTCCGTTCATTTTAGAAATATGACAGACTTGAACAACAACAAAAAAGTAATAAAATTATAAATGATCTCTAAGAAAGAGTATTTGTACAGTGTTTTTTAATTACTGTGTTCGAACTTGCAGAATTTAATTTCTAAACTGAAAGCCAGGCATTTTACCATTTAAAGCAAAATTAAACACAAATCAATGTTTTTCATTGCAAACTGTGTGTATTGGGTCAAAATTGAGATATACTGTTTAAGGGCCTTTTTTTTGAACATTTTAGTGCAACAAAATAAAATACACATCGAGTTGATGTCACAGTCTAGCCACCCAGGTGGAATTTAACATAGGTCAATATTTATTTTTTTTTCATGTTCAATTTCAGAAAATACTCATGAGCTCATGTAAAAGAAAGTTAATAAAAAAGAATGCCCAAAGTGCAAGTAAGAAACTAACATCACTCACCAAGCTCGCTAACCATCTTTTGTGTTGTCATTCGATGTCTGTTCACACCACTGGGCGTCTCTTAAAAGGACATCTACCACTTTTGTGAGTCTGTTTGGGGTTCAGATGAGCGGAGTAAGTCTCTGAACACGTGTTTAACCTCACTTTAAGCACACAAACTGCAACTAACAACTTCAGCCCTTTTCAGTTATTGTATTCACTCACTGAAACAAATGCTAAATGCCTACATTTTTCTGACAAATCAAAAATAATTTGTCCGTCCAAATTCAGGGCTTGAAAGCTGCATCATGTCTCAGGTTATACATTATCAAACAGAAAGAATGATGCACAAACCATTGTTTTAAGACTAAACACATTAGTTTAATTCAAGTTGTCTCTTCACTTAGATTCAGTTGTGTCAGCAAAAAACAAAACAAAAAATAATTGAAAGTGAAGATAGGCTCACTAAACAAATTATAAATTATTTTTAAGTTGCACTGTTTTTTTTATTTTTTTGAATGTACATATACTTAAAAAAACAGATTTTAATCCTGTTTTAACATGGCTTGCTGAGTCTCACCTCCTGCAGCACACAAAAAACAAAAACACATATTTGCTCCTTAAGATGCTTAAAGAAAAAAAAATATTCTCTGGTGCCATTGATTTTCCCTGCAATACTTTGTAATTTTGTCTATTGTGAAGCACTCTGTATATCGTATCCTGATTTAACCCTCACTATTCCTCCAAAAATATATTTCTGAAAAAGGAATTGTTGAAACTGGCAAACTCAAAGGTCATAGGTTATTTTGGCATGCAGATATGCTGAAGCAGAGCTACAAAACTTGGATATAAGAAAGGGGAATTAGAGCCAACCTTTCTTTCACCAGATGTAAAATATTGATTCTAAAGATGTATTACTACCTCTAAAGACATTTCAGTGAGATCTCTAGTGTGGGATGAGCTCACTTTTAGAAGAAATGGTGACTTTTATATTTCTTCGAAGCTGGCTTGGAGAAATGTGGGCTCTGTGGATACTGATGTAACCTGCGGTCTCCGTCAGAGGTCGATAAGTGTCATAAATTACTTAAATCCCCTTTAACTTGGCCTTCCAATTGACACAGCTAAATCAGCGTCGACTGCCAGCTTGGAGCAGTATTAGCTGAGGTTTTTATTCTTCCAGTGAATTAAATAATGGAGTTTGCAATAACTAAATCATCATACACTCAAGTTCGAACTTTGAGAAGACAGAGAGAGACTTAAAGAGGCAACGAGCACAAACATCAATATGAAGCTGCAAAACTAGACAGTTACATGTAGAACAACTGTGAAAACAACTTAAAGTAAGGGCCAAGAACATTTTTATGTAAAGAGTGGAGGACTGTGTAGAATGACTAAAGCTAAATATATAAACTGAGTAATGACACATAAATTGAAGCAAGTAGTAATGTAAATGACAGTACATAAAACACTATCAGGTTTTTGTTTTTTTTTGCAGAGATGGCAAAAGTACTGTAGTGCACTACTCAAGTAAAAGTACAGTTACTTGTGTAAAAAATGACTCTGGTAAAAGTGAAAGTCCTGCTAAAATACTTTTACTTAAAAGTATAAAAGTAAATGTGTGTAAATTTACTTAAGAAAAAAAAAAGAAAAAGTACAAACAGACTGGCAAAAGTTATTATTTAGTCTCAGTTAAAACTACTAGGTTATTAGAAATGTCAACTTATTGTCTACTTATTGCACTTGTTTCATGACATTTCTGACAAGAGATTTCAAGAGATTTGAGCTTGAATCAAATTAGCCAACAACGTGAGTAAAAATGTTTCACTTCATTAACAAATAATTTGACGAAGAAATGCGAAGAAATGTATTGCAACAAGGCAGAAAACACATCAAAACAAATACTTTAATCTGGGTACATCGAATAAACCATCTGAACAAGAAAAAAATACCAAAAATCCAGGTTTGAAGACATTTTAACCAATCTCAAAATGCATTTTGCAGTGCATAAAGTTGGTTTGTAAAGTTATGGAGCGTGAGATGGGCTTTATAGTGAACTAATTATAATTCATCAGACTTTTATCATGTGATAAGCATGTATTTTTAATTAGAAATGATACAGTTTTTGGCAATTTTCACTTGTTAATTTGTTCACAAAGCTCTGATACACAGCAGCAACTTCTTGAAAAATGTAAGAAGTAAAAGTAAAAAGTAAAAAGAGATTTTGTAATACACAAGTAAAGTACAGATACTCAAAAAATATTTAAGTACAGTACTTGAGAAATAATATTTAGTTACTTTCCATCTCAGTTTTTGCTCTCTCTTATAGTGTTTTAGTTACCCTACCTTGATTCAAAATATGTGGAATTAAACTGCAGAATGGCTCAGAAGGAGAGACTTTCACCTTTGCCTGAAATGTACCACATTAGGCATTACCTCCATGGAGACAAGAAGATGATGATACTGGTCAAATTAAATAGAGATGCATAGAGCATTTTTATTAAAGAACTATTTTGAACCTGTAATTAACAAATACAAATGATGAATCCATAGCAAAGCAATGCATGGAGACTAGATAAGTAAATGCTTCTCCAGAAAGCTGTACACACAATTAAAGTAATGTTAATATATTACTTGAGTTATCAAAAGATGTTTTTTTTATATAGACACTTCATCAATATGTGCAGATGCCCAGGAGTCCAAAACATGTGCAGCCAGTCCTTTCATAGCTGTGGGGAAGTGTGATGCCTGTGTTCACCTCCTACTGTGTGGGCAAGAAACCATGCCTAAAAACCCAACCCACAAGTGAAAGAAGTCTACTGCTGCCAGCATCCTGCCAGCAACGCCCTCTGATGTGCATGCTACATCCGTGACATTAACATTTTTTTATTAATAAACACCTTGAAGAGTTGGTGACAGCTTACGGCATCCACACTTGACATGTTCACCTCCCTAGGGCCAGGAGGAACAGCTGTTGAATTCACCCGCCAAAACCCTGCTGGCATGTCGAGCCTTCACAAACCCAGTTGAGAATACTCTTTGGTACATGCTAAGTCTCCCGTGGGCGCGTAATACCTTTAACATGTGTGATTTCTAAACAGGGGAATTCGCTGGATCGCATTCTCATAATCCTCAGCTTTGGGCTAAAATCATAAGCAAGATGTCTCTGTAGGATGGATGTGCACAGTAATTCATCAAACCTTTAGAAAAATGTCACAATCTGGACGGGAACAACATTATCCGGTGTGTAAGGACTAGCCAGGCATGAGATGTAGCCCGACCGCCAAAGACTGCTTTCTCAACATTGCAGACTCACAATTTGTGAGATAAACAAAGTGTGTTTACATGTAGAAGCCTAAACATAAAAGGTATAATACTGTATTTTGTAAGACACACATGGAATATTTAGATTGATTTGGATTTTGTAGTGTTATCATCTTCAATGTAGTAAATATAGTTGCAAAGGTTTACATAAAAAGTTAAAAAAAATTAATAATAATAATTAACAAACATGTAAAACATATGAATGCTTAACAATATGGAATAGATCATTGTTTACAGTCTATGATTCACATCATATAAATAACCTGATGGGGTCACAGTGACCCAGTAAGACTATGAAAAAAAGTCAGAAAGTGTCTAATAAAGATCCAATGAAGCCTGAAGGCAGAACAATCCAAGCTTAATCAAACAATTCAGATATGTTAATGATGAAGGACAGTTACATGGAATGATTCAAAGATCATGTGACAGCATCACGTCAAATTATCTTTAACTTTAGTTTATCATTCACATGAGGTAATGGCATAAAGCTCAGAGATTCTACATTATAGAGATGGAAGTGTTAGTTCTAATTTGGTTTTATCCATGAAAAAGAAGCTCTGCTGATTTCCATTGTACCCATTTAATTATTTGGATGCAAACAAAGCTGGAGGGTGTAGTCTGCTCTTTCTAAAGCCAGGATGCATACACTGGTCTGATTGCACCGACTGAATGAATGGGCTGACACCAAGTGCACCAAGAAGGCTGGCACATGAATATGAATTGGATCTGTCGCCTGTGCTGAGCGCACTGGAATTAGTCCTTTTCATTACTGCGGGCTTATAAGGCTGTGTGTTGGCTGGCGGCTGGGGTCACAATAAAATGATGTGTTTGCCAAAGGCGCGCAGCCCTGGTCGCAGGAGACTAAGCGGCCCAGTTATGAAGAGTGGAGCTTATATCCTCCTCTCAATCAAGCCCAACCGGCAGGCTAAACTACAAAGAAGCAGGCAGTCCACTGGGGCGCAGGGCACACCGCGGGCAGTGGAGGGAATGTGACCTCTCTCAACCTTTGTCATATTACTTAAAATGTGCTTCAGACTATGGATTCTAGAAAAGGCTGCTGAGAGTCATTGCAGCATAACAGAAAATCTTCAATTCGTGCTTAAATCGAATCAAATATTAAAAAATATATATATATATATATATATATATATATATATATATATATATATATATATATATATATATAATATATATATATATATATATATATATATATATATATATTATATATATAATTTTTTTTTTTTTTTTTGGTTGTATGGAGGATTTTTCAAATCCAACAACTGTTTGCTGTTTTTCAAATGATGCGCGTGTGTTTCCCCTCCCAGGGCCACGCCCTTCACTGCTAACTGGGCCAATGAGTTACTTAGGAACATTGAGGGTTTGCTTGACAAGTTAGCAGGCCAATAGATAACGAGGTACCTCGTTATCTATTGGTCAACGTTTTACTGGCCTCATCATGTCTACAGTTTATATATTTTTATAATTCTTTTTTTGTTTAGCATAAGTACAAGGCTGTTACAAATCTATGCAACTGTTTTTGACCAAGACTGACAAAAAACAATTTTTGAAAATCCTCCATACAACCTTTAAGATTGATCATTAATGTCAGCTGTCAGCCAATAAAAGCACGTTGCTCACTCTCTGACCTAACGTACTCCTTCCGGTCTCCTGCGCTAGTTGCACTGTCCACAACACTTTGACAACATAATCTTTGTTTCTGTCTACTTGTTTTGTCCAAACTCTTCCAGTGAGCACGGCTAAACCAACTACAATACACCACACAAAAACAAAACCAAGGTTGACCGATCAAAACTAATAGAGAGATGCACTCAGCAAAGTTTCATGGTTGTCCAACATTGGAGTGTTGGTTCTTTCCCACTTCAGCACATAATCTCAGCAAAAAACAAAACTGCTTTTTGTTTGATTGCTCAGCACATTCATCTCGTTAAAAAGTGTTAACTACTGGCTAATGTTTGGACATAACAATAAAGTCTGCAGCTTTTAAATATTAGACACTGTGCTGCTCTGAAAAAGTTAAGCCACTCAGATCAACAGTGTCAAACTGCTCAAGTAACCAGGTGACAACAGATATGCTCTTGAACACTCTGAAGAAAGTGGGGCTGAAGTCCAATTTGTCAATAGGCACAATTTGAAAGAGCAGAACAGCAAATATACAACTAATCTTCAACACAGGTCATAACATAGATGTATTCACAAAGACACATCCACTGACAGCTTAAACATTACTGGAATATTGTTCTGACAAGAAACTGTTCTATAAAATTGAATTATGTTCATGTGTGGCTTTGGGTGTAAATCTACATTTGACTTACATTGACTTAAACTTTTTGAGAAAAAGATTCTACTAAAACTAAAACTGCAATGAGATCGACTAAAATGTATGTCTCGAGGAAGCGTTTTAAGGTGTCCAGTGAATTTATGCTGCAAAATGGCCTCTAGCAGCCAGTTTTGTGGGTTTGTGTGGCAGCTGAAGATGTCCCAACTGTGTCCACCGCATTTTCAACCCATGACGGCTCCTGCACAGTACACGTAGCTGCTGTGTTTGTCCCTAAGTGGAGCACAGGGTGAATGGAAGACAGAAGAGTACAGCTGAATCAGAGCAGAGGCACGCAAACCAACCGGGAAGTTTTCATTAATTTGAACAAACATTAGTATTTGTCATTTAAGTGATCATAGTCAAAAGAACTAATGCTCTTGAAATCTGCCCTATTCACAATGTCAAACAAAGCCCTGAAGTGTCTCTAGATGAGCAACACACAGAGTTGTTTTTTTTTTTTTTTTAAAAGATATTATTTAATTTGAATTTCAAAAATACATCTGGAGTGCAAGTGGTAGCCTCCACAAAGACATCATTCCTCCTCTCTTTCTGGTTGCACTATCAGCACTGATGGGCACATAAACGTGTGCCCATCAGTGCTGATAGAAGTTAAGCAAACTAAAATCCAGATGCCTGTTCACACCACCAACAGGAACTACACTCCTGTGATGTGATGTGATGTGATGTAATGACATGGAATTGTTACTCCTGGCCGACCAGACAAAACAAACAATAAGGGATATGATATGGATTGTTGACAATAAACTCACATGGATCATCATTATGCTGTTTAAACCACTTCAGCATGTGACAATGGAAGATTACAGTGCGGACATTGTGGGAAGTGAGTAAGTTGTGATATTGAGTAAGTTAGCTATGTTTACTAAATACAGGAAATTTACTCTCTCAGCCTGGTCTGCCATTATACCAAAATAAGCCGTTGGAATGTTAAGATGTACGTTCAATGGTTAAAGATGCATTTTAAGGCGTCAGCTTCATAAATATAGGTCTTCAGAATTCACACATATGACGCAAATTCTGATGCAAGGTTGCTGTCCGCATTTAGAGTAATTTCTCTGATCATTTGTGCAGTCCAGTGAGATCTGGAGTACAGGATGTCCCACCTCTCCTGTCATACACATACACAATGCACATTTCATATTCCTCATCTTTTTCCAATGCCTTTGCACTAGTATCAGTTATATTTAAACATCATGTGTTGATAATGATAATTAATCTTTACTACCTTATTTGTCTATGTGGCATGAAAGTACATAATATGCATTAGTAGACCGTGCATTAATAGAGACAGTACATATCAATCAGCATAGTTCATCTCAGTCTTCGCTCAGTTCTGTACAAAACATTTCATATTCACAAAAGACTCTGATCACAGCTCTGTATACAAACAGCCCCATCAGTGCGTTGAGGAAGATAAAAAGATACATTACGGCAGTTGTTTCATTTGCCATGTTCAAAGCAGCGTCCGTCTATCATTCATTTGGTTCAATACACTCTCATTTTGTATATGAAAGAGTTTTTATCTCGAAGAGTGCGTCCTTTTATTGATTATGCCCTCCCACTGGGGCTACTAAGTGTAACGCCCAACATATGCCATAGTGTGTCTCTAATGTTAAGTGAGCTGGTCCTCTGTTTACAGTGGGATTTGTTAGCACAACTGTGCTTCGCCTTTAATCAGACAATGAGTAGCTCTGTGTTGTATAATTCTTTTTAAGGTGTGTGTGTGTGTGGGGGGGGGGGGGGGGCTGCACTCACTGTATTAAAAGATTATTCTAACGTCGAGGGTTTTATCCAGAGAATGAGGTCGGAATATAAAACATTACTATTAATAGGATTATCAGTCTCTTTATTACGTCTGCCCTTTGACAGTCTGCATTGAATTTAATACTCGTATTACTGTTTTATGCTTGAACGGTATTCCACTTAAAGCAGCCACTATATTTTGGAGTTTTATCAACTTTTTGTTTGTCTATTGCTAGTGCTACTTTCTTGATTTCCTTGTCCAAGGTAGCGATAGCAGCAACTTTCAAACGTGACTACTCATGAGTGAATTTTGCAATTTTGCCACTGCATTAAAGCAGTTGTGCCCAGTTCAAAAATCTATCACTGTCTCACACTACTCTTCACAGACTTATATGACAAGAATTATGTTCTGTTGCTGCAATAATGGGAGGGAACGTTAAAATGGTTTGTTTTCTTACCAGGCGGTGCGTGTGCAGCAAAACATGGAAGGATTTAGGCTTGGAGTAGAGTGGTGAAAATCTTGTGCTGTTGCTGTGGCGAGAAGCAAAAATATATATTTTAAATTGACAAAAATATCTTAATATCTTAGTAAACAAACAGATGAAAGTCGTCAATATTGCAGAACTTTTCAAATGGCAGCCCACAGGCCAAATGTGGCCCACTAAGCAATATGTTTGGCCCAGCATGATGGAATAAAGACCATGGATCATATTGCTTGATCGGCTGAGTAGTTTACGTCTGATCTAATCCACATAGGTTTAGTATTGGTTTGAATCTCTGTCTATGAAATGAAAAAGGCAGATTTATTAGGCAGAAATAGTAATACTAACAGTTTGTGGATATCAGATGAAGAACACATATGTTGTTCAGTTTTGTAGTCAGCCCTGGGACTATAGCGCTTAAAAAATCTGGCCCGCTGGAAATACAGTTGAATTGCCCTGAATTATAATGACTACACTTTCCACTGTAAAACAACAAACAAACAAACAAACAAACAAACAAACAAATAAATAAATCCCTCCACATCATTTTATGTGGCCTTTAAGATCTTAAAAGTTTACTTTAATCTTGTGTCAGTGCCAGGAGTAATCCTGGTTTCTTAACCTGATGAAATGATTTGTCTGAAACTTAAAGAGTAAGTCCTTTTGCAGACTAATGCAGATGTATAGTCAGTACTTATACAAATGTCAAATACAAAGACTGTTGTAGTATGTCAAAGATTAGTAAGGTTAATTTTACTTACAACAGGCCCTTTGCGGACAGCCACAATGCCAATGTGGCCCTTTGTCAAAATGAGCTTCACACCCCTGCTTTATGGCATCTAATGTCTGTCTGTCTGTCTGTCTGTCTTTCTGTCTGTCTATTTGGTACAAAGTGTCTTCTAGGGCTTACTGCAAGACACATACTAAACAGAATGAAGCACACACAAGTACAACTCCAGGTATACTTTTGACCAGGGAACAATGATCACTGAATGTTTTAAAAACATCCACACCAAGAACACAGGACCTGTCCATGATTGTCATTAATAATATAATACACACACAGAGACTATGCCTAATTAATAGTCAAATGTAGGTCAGAAACAAAGCCTTAAACAGTTAAACGCTCCAGACACGCCTTAAGCTCTCCAAGACCTTTCCATGTCGACTCTCTTCCCTGCAGATTTCTCTGGAATATTTTGAGTAACAGGAGGCTCTGAGATCTCCTCCTCACTGAATTATCCAAATCATTTCCTATTAACCGTTTTAATGGAGGGTAGAAGCTCAAGGACACCCTCACTGTTAAGATTATCACTTCAAAGACAAGCTGTTGACGCAGAGAAACGCTAACGACATACTGAATGAATCATGAGCACAGCCTTTGGTCAGAGAGCTCTAGTGTGGACCCCAGTATGTTCATCAGAGGCCTCAGCGCACTTCTCATCTCTCATGGAGGAAAAGAAGGAGCAGTTAGATGTTTTTGAGGTTGTAGTACAAAGAAAAACATGCAGGTCATGTGTTTGTTGAGGCCTGGCCATGTTGTTAAGCCAGGACAAGATAATTATTCCAAGACAAGCAGGTCTTTGGTTTTAATGCTGTTGATCAAACCCAATTCAAGACATTTAGTCAGGATTTTGTAACAGTTTCCAAGTAGAGTTTCTGAGTTGGAGGGCTGCTCTGATAGGAATTTTGCAAGGGTTAAAAATAATTGATGCCCAATGAAAGAGACTGATTTTGTGATCAGATTAAAAATGACTTTCAGATGAGAGTCTTGATCTTCGGAAACACTGTCCAGATGATAACTTGAATGAGGGATTACATCGTCTTAGAAAAAAGGATGTTATCACAAAAGTTTCTCATCAAACACTGAAATCTAATGAAAACAAGGAATTTCAAATGCCTATTAAAAGGGAACAGATTAATGTAGAATAACAATTATTTTTTAAAGTGAAAGTAGTTAGTCTCATCAAAAGTTTTTGTCGAGCTGTGAATATGGCTTAAAATTAGCAAAAAGGCTTGGTAGGGGGGCGGGGGTCAAAGCGAGAATGGGGCTGGCAGTGAAGGAGTGGATTCTACTTGTCACAAACCAGCAGATTTTTGTACAATTTAATATTTGGACAAAAATATCTTTAACAAAGTTTTATCTCTCTTCTATCTGAGCTCAGATTTTCTTTAGTCGATTGTAGGGGTCACTGTTCAAGTTTTTAGATACTTTCCTTGTACGGATCACAGACCTAACACTGAAAGTCAGTGTGTAACTTTTTGTTTAAAAAATAACCTGTAACTTGCCCTGCTGGTATAACCGCTGGACTTAATGCTACTGTGAAGCATAGAGGCAAAACCAAAACATATCCATGAGCAGATGAAAAAAGATGCATGAAATGTGAAGTCACAAACAGCACAATATACAGTAGTATGTATTGATAGCTATTCAACTGAAGGATGAAGAAAAGAGAATATTCAGGACATTGGAGGCCATTCTGGCATTATACAGAATCATGCATACTTTCACAAGCTTTAGATCTGTTTTATTCCTTTATCACTTTTCTTCAGACACTGTATTATTGATCAAACTAATTCTTAGCACTCACATGTATGTGCAGTACTACACTGTATATGTATTTGACCCACAGACATGAATGTTCAGTCAGTCCAGAACCTCACTGTCATGTTTTCTGTATGTTTTTACAGAAGAAGCACTTGTTCCTATAAGATTGAATGAGCAGTGTACATCTGAGTGCATCTACTTTATCTGAGTGTTTGGGAGCCTTGTTTACTGGACTGTTGGACAAGGTGAAGGCTTTTGTGTCTGCAGCAGAAGCTGTTTTTTATGGATGTATTGTTCTCCTCATTGGAAACAATGAATGTCAGGATTCCTGTCTGCTAAATGCCAACGTATGACCTGTTTCCTATGGTCAGTCTGTTGAATGGATGTAATGCAGCTCACAAGGATGTTGTAACTGTGTCAGAGAAAACACCTCCTGAATGCTAAAATGCTTAATACCAAATAATGAGCTTGACATGTTTTTCACACTTTTTTCATTTGTAGTTTTTTGTACATCACACAAAAACACCACTGGCTCTATTGGAAAGGAAAAAAATGCCTTGACTGAAATGTCACTTGTTTTTCAATCTCAGACAATGATCTCAACCTAAAAATCTACATGTGCCTTTATACTTGCAACAAAAGATGGTAATTGAAAACACAAGAAAAGAAAAAAAAAAAAAGCGCTTACGCCCTCCAAGTCTAGTGGTTCACAAAAGGCCTGCTCAATGCACAGAAGAAACACAAAGGCTGTGAAAAGGGACTTGGTGTGAACTTAACCTAAACGGCAGTATTTAATGAGAACAAAACTCGGGAGATGATCAATACGCTCTATCAATGCAAACTTTAAATGGACTCTGCACTCCGGGCACCATCCTATAAAGCCACAGTCGCTCTAAAAAGACTGCTCTCAAAAAGAAGCAAGCTGAGATGTGGCCAGACCTATCCGAAACCATCTTTCAGTTAGATCATCATCAAGACACGAAACAAAGACACATCCTTTTTAGTGATAATGAACAATCACACTCCTTTGCACAGGTCATATTAGGTTGCTTTACCTTTCTAAATGTGAGAGCCCAATAAATACAGTTTTGGAGTTCCTGACTGCCCCATGCAAGCAATTAGTGTATTCCAAAGACCACTAAAATAAACATACATATATATATTCGATAGAAAATTACATTATTATCCAGTTTAGTTATAAATATTATCTACTTGTTTGCAATTGTATTAAATGTGTTTTAGTTCAGTTAAGTCGTCTGAATCAGTGAGCGATGAGATCTTTCCTAAATTTGTCCTAATGCAGCAAAAGAAAAAAGACTGAAACAACTAGGAGATCGACTCCATCAAAAGTTGAATTGAATTTTTGTTTTTCTTTCTACCTTTATTTTTTCATATAGCAAAGACACTGGCATGATTTAATAAAAATTTCAGATTGTGCAAATAGTTTTTGTCTCGCCTTCACCCCCATCTTTTAACATCCACGTGTTTGATAATGTTTTTATAGTTTCACTGCACAATCAGAAATTATTTTTGCAATTGACTGTTGAACAAATAAATTGGCGACCAGACAATTACTCAAATAACTGTTAGTTGTGGACCTAAAACTGAAGGACATCTGTCTGTGATGGCGATTTTCTCACTTTGAGTAAACACTTCCTAAAACATCACTAATGGATCACAGTGGCTGGCGCGGTCATCACTGAGGAGAAGATGACTGCTGTGTAGTGAGGGCTTTGAGTCTATAAGGTCATCGTCCCAACTCTCCCCTCCCCATGAAAGTTCCCTGTGCCCAGCGACGTGCCAAGTCTGTCCCAACTGACCGCTGTGATGTAGGGCCAAGCGCGTCTCCCTCTGCCCTCACCAGACCATCCTACACCTCTGCCTCTCCGCAACTGGCCGTCTCGCCCATTATCCAGTCCAAGGCTCCTCCTGGTGCCGTATGTTCGCTGCTTTTTTTAGGTCTGTGATAGATGCCAGCCGTCCCTGGGTGCCCTTCGATGTTGTGCCACAGAGGGGGATTAAACAGATTTTTCCCTTTTTTCATAAAAGGGGATGGATGAGTGTAATCACCTATAATCTCAAATTCTAGGTCTCTTGATAATGTACCAAAGGCGGTTTGGGCCGTTTGGATGGCTTCCCTTCAGTCAACAACATAGACTTTGAAAAGGAGCTGTGTAGCATTTTAGATCGCAAAAATCTATCACACAACATATTTACACTATAGATTTACAGTGTCTCAATTAGGTTGGCATAAAAAATAATAAAACAAAAACAGAATGTGCTTTTGAATTTCACAAACGAATATTAAACAACAATGTTTTTTTATTATTATATTATTGGTAGCTTGGGTGGTTCTCTCCAGTTTCACTTTGCTGTTTGTAACATGTTGTTCTTAAACCAAGGATTTAGAAGAAGAAGCTTAAATTTTGTTTGCAATGTAACAATCAGCTACCCCATCTTTAATGTATCATAGTAACAGTGTAAACGCACATACTACAGGAACTGTGCCAGTTGACACGAGTGCAATACTTGGGGCACTTTAATAAATGATAAGTCTTTAAAGGAAACCTAATATATAAAATTCACTTTTCTGAGTTTCATCATCATCATCATCATCATCATCATCATCATCATCATCATCATCATCATCATCTTCATCAATAGTTTACACAAAGTTGTGTTTGGATTGGTTCATTCTATCGTCCTGTAGCTGATGCTCCACTGATCAGAAAATCCCTGTCTTCACCTACCACATATCCCTCCCACTCGTCTTTACTTGAGAATGCATTACCCAAAAATTCAGATTCCGAATAAAACATTTAAAGGCCATGGATACACAGTAATGTTCAAAACAGAAAGTCAATGGAGCCGTTTCTATTTCTAAGTCATTTTAGATCATTTTTGTATGAATATACAGAAAAATGACAAAAGGTCACCTTTAAGTTGATAATAATGTATGTGGGAAAAATGGGCAAGCATAAATAAATTTGCAAGATTTCAGACGCTTACTATTGTCATTACAGTGGAAGTTTATGCAGTGCAGATCCAGTGGGTTAAAATCTCCTCTGGTGGCAAGCACAAGTTTGTTTTTTGATCCAAGCTATGGAATCCCTAATCTCATTTTTGAAGGAATGGGAATAGCCTCTCACTGATTTTATCTAAAATTATGATGTGAGTTTTAATTTGCTGCAGGACTAGACACTGGTGCATTTCATTGTACTGCAAAAAAAATAAATAAAATAAAAAAAATAATGACAGAGTTAAGACACAAACATAATATTTGAGCAAAAAATTAGAGTTTGAAGATGGGGCTTATGGGAATAATGGATGTTTTTATTTGTCTTTAGTCATTTGAAAAATAAGTAACCCTTTAGACACTTTCTAACTTTACCCACATGATTCAATTTGACTTGAATTCATAAAGAAGAGTATTCATCTCAAAGATATACAAGTTTTATGCCATACTGTGGAATATCACATCTAGAGTAACATTACCAAGAAAACGAGCTACAAACCAGCTCACACATGGCACACATTCTTCTGAGACACATTTAAGGTTTCAGATAGTCAACTGTCATCAAAATGTCCTGACTGCAGGTTCTGAATAACTCCCAGTTATGATGACTAACAAAATGAAAGTTGAGTGAATGTCAATTTTTCGCCTAAACGGAATAGGGAAAAGGGTAGTACTTCTAATGAACTTTACCATACAGTAAGTGCTCTCAAAAACTATACATTGTGGGCATTTCAGCTAAGGTCACAATCTTTAGAGTTCTTCCTCTTTCAGATAAATAGATTTAATTATATTTTTGTGTGTTTATTTAATTGCATATGACAATAGTCTAAATTTCCATCCGTTTGCCTTGACATTTGACGGTGCACATAAATGACAACATATGTGCTGACAGAATTTTAATCACATCCTCACTTTGTCATATTACAGACATGCTTGTGCAAGTCTAAAGATCCAGTGTCAGAGCGATCCATATATCCACCGCCAGTGTGTCGTTGTCGAAAATGCCATTCATAAAAGAACAGTGAGACAAGGAGAGGTGTGAAAATTAAATGTCATTTCTTGACAGGGACGTCTGTGAATTAAGCCGGCGGTGAAGTGTGACAAAGTTGTTTGGTGACACGGTAGCAGGAGACAATTGCCAACACTTCCTTCCAACAAGTGCTGGAGAGGAGGCAGGTGCAGCAGACACGGGTGTCTGCGTGAGTCCTATTACACATGGGAAAGAGTGCGACTTTTTACATTAGCACTCAAGCATATTGTATCACAGTGGTTCATGTTTGTTTGACTTTAAGTTCCCTTTAAATGTGCACTACGCAACATTTCACTCACTGAATTGAACATTTGTGGTAAAGGAGGGGGTGAGGTCAAAAGAACAACTCTTGATTTACCTGTAAATTTACTTTGAAACATTAAGTTTTGGGTAATCACTCATAGGACGAGATCACAGTTACAAGCAATCAAAACGTTTCCTCAGGGTGGCTCAGTGTTCCTTTAGAGATGGGATAAGTTACGATTAGGATTAGACTGTGGAAGTGTTGGGGAAAGTCCCTCCAAGAAGTATCCAGGGAGGAACATGATGAAGGGACTAAGTTTCTCGGCTGGCCTGGGAACATTGTGGGATCCCCCAGACAAGCTAGAGAATGTGCATAAGGTGAGGAAGGACTAGAAATCCCTCTCCAGGCTGCTGGCTACTACACGGCTCCAAATGAAGTGGAAAACAATGGATGACTAATATTAAAAGTTGTTTGTAGAACATTTCAAATAGAAAATGTGTAAGAGGCGGGGCCTGGACGTATAAGGAGCAGTGTAAGTGGTCAAACAGAAGGAGGAATTTATAATCAGAAACACAATGACTAAAACACTTGTCACTAGCACAGATTAGTAAAACTAAATAGTAAGATACTTAACATATATATTTGTCTACAAAAATGGTATTTACTTTTATTTAAAAGGCCTACTTGTAAACTAACATTTATGCTTGTTCATTTTTGTTTTCAACTTGCCATCCTCTCCACAGATGTCAGCACTGTTAATTAAAAACTAACTTCTTAGTTTTCCTTCAGATGTCACTTTTTCCCAGACCTTGTTTGTGCAGTTATTTTATGATCATTTTATGATACGGCAGATCTTTTGTGTTTCATTACTTTATTAAAAATCCATCAGCATGTTAAGTAGTCGTCTCCTGGGAATATCTCTTCAGTCTTTACAACTTCGGGTCACGGAACCAAACGTTCAGTTGCAAAGTGTTGTATCTCGGTTCAAAGACATGCTAATGCAGACCTGAGTCCAGAGCTTGCTGTGGGTCTTCTAACTTCACATCTCACTTGCCTCCCGATCATGTCCTCCTCATCCCACTGTGATCAAAGTCCCCTGTAAGCAGCCAGGATTCCGTCTAATGGCCTCATTCCATTACATCGTGTAAAGCACTACATTAGATTCAGCGTTCATGAATCATTAAGTGCTGGTTATGATCACGCCTGCTCCTCGATGAAGAAGTGATTGAAGAAATGGGAAGTGCAGAAGACAGACCGAGGTCACAGGTGTGAGACACTCGCGTCTTATAGGCTAAATGAACAATTGCATGTTAAGGCCGTGTGAGGTGAGGCTGTGCCATGTTCATACTATATTCAACAGTGTCTCTATGATGACCCAGACAGAGAGAATATTTTATCTGAGATCTATCTAGTTCACCCGGGAGCTGCAAGAAACAACAAGATCTGACTCCTTTATAGTGACATTTGTGTCTGCATGTGAGACAGAAAGAGTAGACATTTCTCTGTCATTTCAGCAACACAATCAACTCCACAACACGGCAAATGGATGATAATAATGGTTAGAATAAGAATTTGAGCTAATTTTCATACATTAAAAAATATTATATAGTTATTGTACAAAGCCAAGCAAAGGAAATGTTGAAATCAGCAATATGTAATCAAGCATTTCTTAATATTTTCAGCTCTCTCTCAAACCTAGCACATTTGCTAATGCTAATAACTTGTTCGTTATTAACCTTTGCAGTTTCAATCTTTAAAAGTTCTATGAGGAAGGAGCATGAAATAAATGAATGAACAGTGCGTGCTTGAAGTAAATGCAGGTTATTGTGTGTGTGTTTATACGTATATGAGACATTTCCAAACAGCCAGCCTTGTGCATGCTGAAGTGAAATTGATGAGTTCATCTTTGTCCCATTACTATCATGGTGGATCAGATGGCTAACTTCCGTCAAAGGCAGCCTAATGAGTCGCTGACACACATCTGAATGCATTAGTGTGCCACACAAAGCTCTGGGTTGGACTTAAACAAAATTGATAATTACCGAGAGCTTTCATCATTATAACAAACAGCACCAATAAAAGATCGTTTTATATTGCACTTAATGTATTCATTCCTGTCACAAAGGACACCCAGGCTGCTTTATAGTCAACAGGTGATTTGTAACTTTGATTTATCACTTTTTTGTTTTGGTGCAGATATGAATTTTAATAATCCCATATGACAAATCTGTTGTGGATGACAACAGAATCTAAGGTGAGTTTTCTGTCTGATTGACTCTCACACCGAGCACTTGCAGTACACAGTAGAATAACAAGGTGGCAACCTTCTCATAATTACAGCTGCTTGTGCGGTCTTATCCCCTATCTCCTCTGCTCGGGCTTTGTCTTGTTTCTCACTGTTAATGCTCTGCCCCTAATGGCTATGGCGTCTTCTCCGCTAAGGCCTTAAAACGTTTGTCTGCATCCTCCCCTCCTCATCCTCTTACTTATTTAATAATGAGGCCACATAAGGCAGTGTCTCTATTCATAATGGGGCAGCAGTGGAGCCTTGTTGGTTGGCATACAAAACTGGAGAATAAAGCCAGAGAGAAATCTAAAGGAGAAATCAATTAGCCCTTTGTGACTGACAAATTTGAAACTGAGCTGAACTTCGTCCTTTTCAGTAGGAATGCTGTGGTATCTGGCAGATTCTTCACAGGTCTCAATGTGGATATGCAGCATTATGTTTGATGGTTTTCATTGCTGATGATAAGCATACTTCCTTGTTGATGTTTCTCTGTTTGCACTGAAGGGTTCAAGATCCCTTACCATGTCTCATCTCTGTGAAAAAACACTCTCATATCTCCCAGTTTTTAACAGCACAAGGGCAAAGAAATATAGAGAGGGAGTAGTATTTGTTTGCATCATCTCCATCTGGATGACTGACATACAGGTTTGACTGCAAGGCTCCATCACGCTCACATTAAACATGTAAAACACATAACACTGATGATTCATCTGATTCAGACTTTTCCCTCAGATACAAATCATCTGGTTGGTGATGTGTGGTATACCCTTGAAGTGTTCACAACAATAAACCAAGATGTATTCACAGCATCTTAATCCCTTGTATGCCTCTATTTTACAAAGCTACAACATTTTCCCCATGAGAACTCCTCTCCAATGGCTACTCCGGACTAATTTCTTTGAGGTGTGCTATGGTCAATACACAGCCAGTTATTTTTAGTTAGTTTTTTCAGTTCCTGTCCCCATTTTGGAAGCATTCACACAGAGCAAGAACTATGGTCTGGGGCCACATTTTAGGGACTTTTTTCAGCTCCTGCTCTGGGTCAGGAACTTTCCAGTCAGTCCAGGAACCTTTTGGTGACACAAGCACATTTTACACTGCTAACTTTCTTTTCAAACATGTTTTGCACATTCCCACATTTAGAAAAACTTTCCTTATCCTTAAGAAAAGTAGTTTAAAGGCAGTAACTCCCAAAATGTATTTATTTAATTTATAATATATAATAATAAGACTTACAGTGAATCGTTTTGTTTTATTGATAATTACAGTGATGTTTTTTTTTTAAGTTTTGCACATTATATTTTTATGTGGAATCGAAAAAATACAACTTTTGTCTTCCTAACACCACTTAATGAATTATTCAAATGTTCCTGACTTTACAGATGCTAATGCTAAAGCTAATTAGACCCGCTTTCAGAAACTGCTGCTGTATGAACACAAATGGAGACAGGGTAGTTCCTCTGACTAAATAGTGTCTGGAGAAATGTGGGGACTAGTTCTTGGTACTTTCATGTGGAAAAACGCCTATGGACATGCATCCGCGAGTCCCTTTAGTTTGTGTTCTAGAGCTGACACTTTCATTGATTATATACATTATTTTCACAGGTAAACTTGACCAAGTCAAGTTCAACTTTTGAAAATGGGTGTCCAGAAACTGCAATAAGGCTACCAGTGCTCATAACTGAACGTCATAGAAACACTGAAGATGCAGAAGACAAATAGCAACATAAACCATAGCAAAACGTGCTCTTTCGGATCATTGCCGATACCAAAGCAAACTCTAAAATATAACACAAGGTGAATTTATTGGCATGCATTGGCCGCATACGTCTACTTAGCAGAAAGCATCACAGAAATTCAAGCTCCTTCAGGAATGACCCTATTCAACCAAGCTCCACAGCCCACTCCTTTAGCACTCATTAGTAACACTGCTACAGTCCTACACGCTCCATCCTTGAAACCTCCTGAGGGTCAAGATTCTTGTTGATCACATGCTGGGAGCCACAATACTTAGTAGGCAGGTGCTTGTACAAGCTTAACAAAAAGCCATGGAAGTCCTGTGTGTGTCTGTGGGGATTTAACCATGTTACAGCTTTGATGCATTTTAAATTGACCTCGAGTATACTTGGGAGACAAGGAGAGGGGCAGAAACACACAGTACTGACGATCAATTACTATTCTATAATTGGACAGGGCTTTAATGAGGCTAGCGGATGCAGCCTTGTGCACCTTTGTCAGCCGAAGTCACTGACGTGGGTGGCCCAATCAAAGCACAGCCTCATTAGCATATCTGTGCACATGCAGCACTGGCCCTCCAACAAAACACTACAATACAATTCCTTCGGTGGTTCTGTTTTCTATTGAATCTGACTCATTTACTGTTACTCTCTCACTCTCTAATAAAACAATAAAAAAGTGTATTGGGAAGGTCAATTGATGTGGGGATATCTTTGTAGTATATAATTCACAAAATAAATATTATTTATTGTTGTGTTTATAATATTAATATAATGCTTTCTTTAAGAAAAGTACAACTGCAGTGCCACGATGGTAGATTTCATCGGTGCTGTCTCTATTACTTAGTTCTTGTGAAATGATGCTTACAGTGTGTTGGTTTAGTGAGTGAGGTGGGACAGTACAGCTGTTTTCTCTTACTTGTTTGAGGGCAGTCGAACATGAACATCCACATGATGCATTGCTCACTGTTCCATGATGCAGGTGGTCTCAGAGGAACGGAGGATGAACACAAGGAACTACTATAATACTTGTTGTGATGATAGAGCTAAAGAGGCACAGGAAATATCCTTGCACTGAGAGCACTATAATACATACATTAGAAACTTCTGACTCAACCTACATGATTCTTGTTAAACTCTTCAACTTTCAACAGTGTGAGGAAATTGTTAGGAATAAAATATTTACGAGGAAAACAAACATTTAAAAATGGCTATGCAAGGTCTGAATCATTCATTCCATATGTTTGCAGTGTTGGTAGGAATACAATGAAGTTACAGAATGCTTATCGGTAAAAGTATGTGTTTTGCAACGTATATTCGATAGTCAGGATAACATATTGTATTCCAAATACTTTGAATACTTTCATAATGTAAGATTTGAACAGCTTGCAGTATTTTGGCATACTATACAAGATAACAAATATATATAAATACATACATACATACATACATACATACATACATCCATACATCCATACATCCATATACACATACATAACATACATACATATATACATACATTCATACATACATTCATACATACATACATACATACTTGTTTTTCTATCTTAGTGAGGACCTAACCCTACCCTAACCCATACGCATAAGGTATTACCCCTTACAGCCCCTTACCCTAACCTTAACCATCCAAACTAACCCCCTAGCCCTAACCCTAGCCCTAATCCTAAACTTAACCCAATTCTAACCCTAACTCTAAAACCACATCTTGACCCTCAAACAGGCCCTTCGCAAAGTGAGGACCGGCCAAAATGTCCTCACTTCCCAAAAATGTCCTCACTCTGTTGGTTAAAAACTCAAAACGGTTCTTACAAAGATGCAAAAACAAGTACATACATACATACATACATACAGACAGACAGACATACATAAAGAAATAAGTACATAAAGAAATAAAGAAAGAAATAAAGAAAACTTAAGCTGTGTGTTGAAACAGTATGTATTTGTACTGTTGGTCTAATGGAGTCATCGCTATAAACACCCATAATGAAGCATTTCAAATCAATTGAGAAGTTTGTGACCAAGAGATGGCACAGCCTCAATCAGAAAAGCTACATGCACATTTTTCATTGGCTAACAGCAAGAAGTCACATTGGTTATCACGATTTAAAATGGAAAAGTCAAAGATTTGACATAAAAGTACATAAAAACAAAAATATGTTAGCCAGTAATACTAACTAGAAACTAGAGAACATTATGCATCTTAACATCTCAAAAATCAAACATAACTCCAAAAGTGCACAGACAGCACATACTCTGTACTGCTAAAATGTTTCTGCTTGTTTTAGTAAGATGAACTGAAACAGCAAAGTGCCCTCATCAAATGCTGACTCCATGTTCTTTTAAAACGCTACATGATTGCATCTTCGTCCTTGCTTTTTTATGTTCAAGTGTTTTTTGACGTAGCACCAGGTCAGATACCAAACTTGAAAAACAGAAACACTCAGTACGTCCCCACATTCAATAGAGACTTACCCTTACCATCCAACTTCAAAGGAGCCACATCCCAAGTGGAGGATTTCAGAGTGCAATAGTGGCTGCCGGCAATAACGCACCTCCATTAGCCCCAAAGCTAGCACAAACAGAGGACAGGGTCATTCACATTTTACTGAGGTCTTTTATACAACTGGGAAAGAATGGCTGTGCTATACAAATGCCAATACAACAAAACATACAGGTCTTGAACAAGCTTTTCAGTAGATGGAAATGGATAAAACAATATGAAAGAATTAGGCATTTTACTGTATATTATCTGGTCTATCGTAAATGGAATATGTTAGGGTTAGGGTTATAATATGTAGCATTAGCATCTTTTCAAGCAGGTTGGTTTGATTGTTTCTCCTTTCTTTTGCAGCCAGTAGATATAGCTCTAATTCAATGTCATACAATTCTATGTGTTTTTGTAACATCATTATTGAATTTTAGAATGAGAAACCAACTTATTTCTGTATAGGTCTGTGCATAGACTGGTTGTTGGCTTATTTATTTTCAAAACAGCTAACTTCTGTAGCTACTTATGTGCACATCTTGTTAGCGTTAGCATTTGGACACAAACACTTCCCTTTTAAAATGCACAAGTGTCCGATGATTAATCATTCTTCTAACTAGAAAAGTTTTTAACATTTTTGTAAACATTCACCACAAATCACTGTTCACTGTCTATCTTCCGAGTATTTATTTGAGTGAAAACCTCATAGAAATGAACTGAAGAGGAAATGCTTGTAATGCCGCAATCGTGTGGTCCTCGGGAACTTGAAAAAATGTTGTTCTGAGTTGAAAAAATGAATGCACATGAACGCTCAAGCAGCTTGGAACAACTGCTCAGAAACAGCGGAGCTGCTCGAGCTCATCACTTGACATCACTGAGACATGGAGACTGATGAAAATCAGATAGAAAATAAATACTAGCAATAGCAGGCTAGCATCTGATCTCACTGTTAGGGCTATTAACCTGTTATTACCTGTTATTACAAAAATCCCAACTTTCTGAAGTAAAAAGTACATGGACGCAAACAAGGTCGGAACTTCAACTTCTCATCTTGGAACTAACCCTAACCTAACTAACCTAACCCACTTGAATACAGCATACAGAAGTTTGTAATATTGAACATGAACAAGCCATCGAATGTTCCGAGCACTGAGACAATTCTTTGTAATAAAGAATGATAATTTGATTTTAGCTACAGTGAAATAATGTGAAGCACCATTAAGAAACTCACACCCATCAAACTGTGTTGTTGTTGTTTTTTTCTTCTAAGCAGTTCACATATATTCTCTGTAAACCATTTTGTCAGACCATTACTGGTACTTCTTTTTCTTGATGATGACTTTGTGAAATATTCCATTTCACGTTTAAAAACAGACATATTTAGCTCAATATGCACAAAAAAAAAAAATCCTTTGGAGGAATTAGTGACATCAGTCCATCAGCAGTGATCATTAAACTTTTCTGCAGTCACAATGAAACTATAAATTGGGGGCTGTGCAATGTTCATCTGACACCTACAGCTCTAGGAAGTGTGCTATAATGAGAAACATAAGACAATGTCAAAATTACATTACCGGCTTGAGAAGTAAATCAAATGTACAGATTATGCACATTTTAATATGATCATAAGAAAGGTATACGTTCCATTTGATTGAATTGGAGGATATTAAAAGCAATATAAATCTATTTGCCAATCATATCCTGTCCTGAACAGGATGTTACATTTGTCTTCTTCATTAAAAACAAGCTATAAAAAGATTTTCATTTACATACTCATTGAAATCGAAACATTTACCAAGACATGTAAATTTAAACTATTTATATTTTGTCAGAAAAACAAACAAACAAACAAAAAAAGACAGATTATACTGAAATGTTTTTCTTCTGTAAATGCAATAGACAATACATAAATTAACCTCAAATACACTCTTTAACATTGTGCCCAAACTCACAGGACAGAACACCCTTATTTTAAAGAGCAATAAAAACATTTTTTTTAACAAGAGATTCAGTTTAGAAGACTATGCCTTTTTCTTTTCTAGGAGACATTTCATTTGAAGAACAACCCTGGCATTTCGTGTAAATGGCAGACAAACAACTAAACATCTGCCTCATTCCAAAACAAACTTGGAGCAGTTTAAACAAGACCTCGGCAGATGGCTGTCACTGCTTATAGTCATTTTCGCTTTGTTTTTATTTCAGTGATTGTACATTTCTATTTACGACAAGAGACATATCAAATTATAGCTTCTACATAATTACTAGTGTGGTTAATTGTTTTTGTTGTCTTCTTGAAGTTCTTGACGCAGATGCTTTCGAAGTCAGAGAAGGACGTGAAGCTGCTTTATTACTTTGGAAATGCCATGCAAACATCAATACTGAATTCACTGTGGGCATTGGGATAGACCTGGTGACTCTTCAACTCCCTTTGAATCATTATCAGTGGAGTTTTTATAGCCCGAGCCACATGCTGATGGGTCTGTTGCCTCGTTATGGTCAGATCACTTAAACCATAATGTTGTCTCCAGGAAGTATCCATGTTTGTGCAGACTACGATATAAAAATTGACATTTCAAACTTTCCTGTCTCAAAAGTTCTAAGGCAGGATATGGCAGCGACATATGGTACGTGATACAATTAGACATTTAATTAGCGAGAGAAGAGAGCATGTGCCATCCACGCTAGACTTTTGACTGTTCCGTTTGGATTCATTTTTAAATAATTGGATTTTCTCTGTTTGAACAAATAATCATTCAAATTGTTATGTTTTTTCCCCAAAGTTATAAATACAAAGTAGTGAACACTGCCATGACAATACTACCACAAGTGATGTCTAATTTTTTTAAGTTATTGTTGCAGCAAAAGTTATAGCAGATCTATTCAAAATAAGGCCTGGGGGCAGGATCAGGCCCTTCAACCAGATAAATCTGGCTCACAACCTATAAACTAAAATATGTATTTTTTCCTTATTTACTACACTGTAAAAAATCCTAAGGCCAGTAAATCAAAGTACCATATCTCTTTTGTTGATATAACTTGATAATGTAAGTCAAAGATTTTCAACTTAGAATTTTAAGTTAAGAGAGAGAGAGAGAGAGAGAAGAAATGGAGGGAGAGAAAGGGAGAGAGAGAGAGGAGGAGAGAGGGAAGGTAAAAGAGAGAGTGAGGAAGAAAAGAGAAAGAGAGGAGAAATAATCAGGGGTGAGAGGAAGAGAGAAGGATGAGAGAGAGAGAGAAAGAAAAGGAGAGAGGAAAGAGAAAGGGATGAAAGGGAGATAGAGAGGGATGAGAGCAAGAGGAGAGGAAAGAGAGAGGGAGCTAGAGTAAAGAAGAGTGAGAAAGAAGGGGTTGAGAGAGAGAAGAGAGAAGAAGAGAGAGTGAGAGAGAAACGATGAGAGAGGGAGAGAGAGAGAGAGAGGGGTGTGAGGGAGAGGGAAAGAAAGGAGAGGAGAGAAATGGAGAGAAAAGATGAGAGAGACAGAAAGGACAGAGAGAGAGAAGAGAAGAGGAGGAAAGAGAAATGGATAAAAGAGAAGAGAGGAGAGAAAGAGAGAGACAGAAAGAAAAGACATTTATAATAATAATACCCCCACACACACACCACACACAAATATAACACAAAGTAGCTTACAATGGTATAACAGATGTAATGATAGAAATGTTGGCTCGTCATGCACCTGTGACCCAGAGGTCATTAATAAGAATTCATTCAAAGTGAAATGAAAGCGCTAGGTGCTCACATTGGAACATCTTTCTATTTAATTGTTTGTAGTAGAAGTATGTCAATAAACGTCTTCTTTACCCGTGTCCCCACATTTCTGTAGGTATGCCCATATATCAAAAGGTAATGTGAAAGATGTGAGCTGTACATTGTTTGTCAAAAGAATTAAGAGTACCATACTGTCATTTACAAGTGTATATAAGGGCTGTGTTTATGCTAAATCCGCCTTGCTCGCTTCTGTCAGATGCTAATTTGAATAGGCACAAAAATTTGACAAGAGAGCTAAAGTATACAGAATACAGAATTGCCGAGAGTGTATGCAAATCTCTGGTTAGCTCAACTACTCTAAGCCAGGTCCTTTTGAAATCTTAACCCAATCTTGCGTTGAGAAAAAACTGGTAATCCTTTATTTATTAATAAAATCAAATTTAGCAAATGAGTCTGGAGGTTGCCTCGCCTATTACAGCGGAAACTTTAAAACCATACAATTCCTCTCAGACAAATTGAATCCACATCTGCATGCATGTCGGGCATTTTATGGAAGGTTTAGCGAGGAATCTCAAAGGCTCATTAGATGTCTTCTGGCTTTGCTTGGACAGCTAAGGGCCTTCTGCAATTCTTATGTGAACATCTACTCTCATAAGACAAGAGCCATTATGGAACTAGGCCTCACAAAACTTTAAGAGGAATCCTTAATGTCTAAAAGAGATAGTTGGTGTGACGATGCCTTCAAGCCCTGTGGCAATGAAGGCCCGTATCTCAAGTTTAAACTGATGGGGACACATCATTACCAGGCCATTTCCCGAGAGAAGAGGGACAGACAGACAGATAAGGCTGCCACCGGAGCAGCAGCGCTAGGGATCGCGCCTCAGCTGCCCACATATGCAATTCAAATGCACAGGAGGCGAGCTATTGTGCGACAGGGCTTTATATGCCTGGACTCAGTACATCTGTATCTCTTCCGGGCTTCCGCTGCGGAGAGGGAGGTAGGAGGTGAGTGACAGCCGGTGTGGATGCGGCCCAATTAGAGCAAGCCTGTTGGAGGATGATGAATGGGGCCTGGCTTGGTAGAGTGCCTAGGAGAAGCATGCAGGCCTGGAGATGCCCGCAGCTGTCTCGCCGAATGAGTATAAACATGCTGAGGGGTTCCTACATACCAAATAATGCAGCCTCCATGTCTCCCTGGAAGCCCCGTGACAGTTAGGAGCTCACCTCGTTGACTGTTATCGGCCTTGGACCAAATTTAGAGAATCATGCAGTTTGACACATACACTAGGTGCCCCCCTGCAGATGCGTGAGGGTGTAGAGTAAATGTGGGTTTGTGTACAGTAAAATATGGGGAAGTAGCAATAGCATCATCGTTGCTAAGGAATATGAGCATCGGTTGCCCAGAGAATCAGAAGAGATTTAGGAGAACTTAGGCAACATTTTTTGATCACTTGTTAACACAGAACACAATATGCTGAATTTTCTTTCTTGAGCTTTTAATTTTGCTATACTGTTCCAACATGAAAAAATGTACCTGGAGATCTCTTTGGCTCTGCACTTTGTTTGTTTGATGGATTCTGTTTCGTAAGTGTCTATATTGTCAGTCTCAGAAAAGTTCCATTTCCAGTTTCCAAACAAACTTCAAAGTCTTCTCGGCTGTTTGTTTATCTCTTTGTTAATTCCCTTTGCAGCCATTAGATTAGATGTGTTGTGTGACCCTGAATGTCTTAGTAAACCTCATATTCAAACTTTGCCTCTTCCCATGCTCAAGAGTGTTAAATCATTGTGGCACTTTTTAATTGACTGTGGAATTATTTTGGAAACTTGCAAACTTTTCTTTTGTATTTGGTGCTGCAGAATGTAAAAATAAATATTGTTGTTGCACACTTGACACATGTGATTTCCATATCGCAAAGATGTGCAATAATTATTACATTTGTATGTATTAATCTTCCGTTTTTAGCGAGGTTTGGTTTAGCAACTCTGGCACTACCTTAAATCTGAACCTCTAGAGCGAGTCGCAGTGCATGATGGTAAACACTACTGCAAACAGACGATAAGATGACATGAAAGCAGCAAACAATTTCTCCTAAAAACACTGGATCTCAAGAATTCTGGACTATTTTTGGTTTTACAAGACAAGTATTTTTCTAGTCATGCCGACTCGAGTAACAGAAGCCACACAGGGAGAAAATACAACGGCAGCCGCTTCAAACAAGCACAAGGACCACTAGAAAGTTCCGTGCTTCTCTAAACTCCTCAAACTAATTCACTAGACTCAGATAAAAACAAAGATAAATTCACAGGCTGTCCAACATGTTATGCTTGTAGTTAGCGTATTAGTACTGCTAACAGTGAATCTGTTTCTAACAATATGGCTCACCAAACCACAGAGCAAATGGATTAAACACTACTGTTCATCTTTTCTCTGCCTCAGCATCATCTCAAAGTAAGTCTTGTGTGTGTACTGTGTAGGTGTGCATGTATTGACCCTTTTGTCCCGCCACTTGGCTTGGAAATGCACTTCCTGTTTAGCTCTGTAAGGTAGCTACGTGTTTGTTGTCTGTTTGGGGCAATTTTAATAAATATAAAGACAGTTAAAATAAACCATCGACTGAAATCTACAGGCTAAAGCAGCTAAACAGAAGTGCACGTCTAGTAAAGTAGGCGGGACAAAATGGGTCAATAGCAGGCGTGTGCGTTATACCTGTATGTTTAGGTGTCTGTATGTCTCCTCCTCTTAAAGAACAACACATGAAAAGTTCATTTTTCAAGGGAGTGATGGTTTGTGAGAAGTAGTAAGCGTTTGTGAGATTACTAAAACAGACAAAAAATGCCTACACTCTAGGAAGAAATATTGTGTTTTATAATATGATTGTTAGTATTTATACTTTTGAACGATTGCTGTATATCCGTTTACAATATTCATGTGTCATTTGATGCTGCATTAAGCCTATCACGCGTAGAATACATTTGTTTTGCAAAAATTTAATCTGATTGCAAAAGCTAAAAATAAACCATCCTCCAGCATTTAATTTTAAATTCTAGTCAGACAGCATTGATGCCGAAAAGTCTATCTTGAGTTACATCTCCCCAATCTCCTATAAAGTTTGCTGATCTGGCAGTGTGAAGGTGAGGGAGTCTTTGTGCTAGAGATTATAGCCGAGGCTTCAGGATTCAATTTCATTACAGTATAGATAGTAGGAGACCACCTGTCTGCCTCTGTCGTCTTCTTTCATTATCTTAATCCAGTGGAGTTAGGGTAAAGGTGCTTAAGCTCGCAGCTCCTCCATAATTTACACCGACTTTAATATAGCCTCTGAAAGTTAATTATTTTAACTTGTGTTTGCGTTTCGTTGCAGAGACTGAACCTGTTTGGGCAAAGAGGGGCTTAAAATGCAGTACTGAGCGGCATACATTTCACCTGTTCATTCCCACATGAGTTACCTTCGCTTGCATCACTTCAGGCTCAATGAGCAAGTCGATCGAAGGGCATATACTGTAGATTAAGAAAGATAAACAGCTTTAGATGGCTGGAAAAGCGGGGGAAAAGTGCACTTCTAATGGTGCGTGGGCCAGCTCGACACATTTGTCTTCCTGCACCATCTGCCGCAAACTAACCCCTATTAAATCAATAGTGATCCATAGCGCCAATGTAAGCAAGGAAATCATTAGCATACTGTATGTGCACAGAGTGAGGAAGCCGAGTCTACTGAAAAAGTAGTAAAACAGAGGGTGAGAATGTGACACTGCCCACATTCACCAAATGGCAGAACTGACACCATGAAGAGGATGTGTAAACCCAGTGGTCCCTCACACTCACAACAGCAACTCTACCAAAGCTCGCTAACCAGTGTTACTTCCAAAATGTTGCTTTTAAAAACATCTTCCAGTATTCAGTCAGTAATACTTGGGGAATAAAGCAGGTTATGATAAACAATACGGAAAAGAGCAGAAAAGAAGTCTCCATCCGTGTTTAAGTCACCAATGTTACAGAACCATTTCAGAAAACAATAAATATTGGATATGTCAAATTTTTTTTTACAGCTTATCTGCTCCAGGGTGTTCAGACTAAAAAATTTAGCAATATAATGTAGCTGTCATAAACACTATACAAGTATTTGATCTTTGATTTTGTAAGGTAATACATGAAGGCTGAAAATAAAGTCGAATTTGTGGTGTGTCTCCGGAGAAAAGGCATAAGATTAAACACGTTTTCATGTCTTGGGTTATTGTAACATATTGGCGTATAAAAAAGCTTGAAAACATTTTTGTGGTTAAGCAGTGGGAAGTCAATTTTGATATAATGTGAATTGGAAAACCATATTATGGCAAAATTTTGAACTGGGCTGGGGTTTGTTATGGGAAAAAATAAAAACATCACCCACATTGTATACTCACTCATATATTGTAAAATGTAATAAAAAATGTATATATTATAGAAATCAAACTACAGTACCTGCTCAGTGTCAATGACGGTTCACAGTGCATGAATATTTTGTAGAAAGAAAAGTTTAGGGACGTTTGCACAGACGAGTTGCCTGACTGTCATCTTAAAAGCCTATAAAAAGTACAAGAAATTGGAAGAATGGAGTTGTCAGGCAACTAGACGAAGGGTTTACCATGAAATCTTGATAACAATCGAATGTATAAAGTTTTAAAGAATCCACTTTGTGCTCGAAATTACTTTTTAGTTAGTCAGTTGTCTTACTCATGCAGTAAATATTAGGAAAAATAATAAATCATGGTTATTCACATTGAAATTGCAATCATTTAAATGTTTATTTGCCTAAATACAAGTCAGAGCTTTAGTGAAATTATGAAATTAACAAAGTGTTGGACAGAAATGGGTTGTACTCTATAAGTGTAGGCTACAATACACTTGTAGAGACTACAATTTGTAGCTATTGTCAATTCTAAAAAAACACATGTGTGCCTATGAACACAATTTGAGTTAACACTCATTCACACATTTTTGTGAGCAGGTATAGTTATTCATTCACAGCTCGATATTTCTCGGTTGCTGCAGTTCACTGAAGATGCATGTGTTTTTCCCTCCTGTTCCTCACCACAGGCTGCACACTGCAGGCACGCTGGTATGAGCCTGCACGTTTGAGCCACCTTTGTGATAAAATATTAAAAATGGTCTTTAGTTTTCCCCTTTGAGCTTGTATTCCATGCATTTGTCTCCAGTAGGTTAGACTATTGTAACGCCTGCTCACCGCCTATCCAAACGAGCTGTAAACAACTGCAGTACATCCAGAATGCTGCTGCTCGAGTCCTGACCAGAAAAAGAAAGTACGATCACATTAATCCTGTGCTTAGGTCCTTGCACTGGCTTCCAGTGGCTCAGAGAGTGGACTTTAAGACAGCTCTGCTCGTGTTTAAGTCGCTGCGGGTCTGGCGCCGGAGTACATCTCACATGTTGGTGCTTATGAGCCAAGTCGAACTCTGAGGACCTCGGGGACTGGCCTCCTGTGGTGCCAGAGTTAGACCAAACAGGGGGAGGCATCGTTTCAGTTCATGCAGCTAAGATCTGAACAGTCTTCCTGAGACTGTAAGACAGCCCTTCTCTTAGTGTTTTTAAATCGAGGCTTAAGACAGTCCTTTTAAACTTGCTTTTTATTGAATATACATTTTTTATGTTATGTTTTTAACATTTTTTTTATTTTATCATATATTATTGTTGTGTTTTTTATGTATTTTAATGATGTGAAGCACTTTGGTTGCTTGTGTATGAAAAGTGCTATACAATAAATTATTATTATTATTCAATGTATGAGCACTAGACACTTAGATGTACTGTAAGCAAGGCAGAAAAGAAAAACTCAAGAGAAGAAATAATGTAATAATAATACTATTGAATCTACACAATGCCAACATTACACAATAATAATAATAAATCTGCACAGTCCTTCTCTACACCACTTCAACTCAATGCTTTCTATTTAAAGAACAGACTACTACAAAAAATGCTCCAAGAAGTGTATCTTAAACCTTGCCAATAGTTCAAAAATGAAATCCCACGTGTGTGTTTTTAATTGCTTGCAAAATTAAGAAAAAGAGCTTGTAGCAAATATAACGAGACAGAATAAACAAATTACACAAGCCAGACACTCCAATTATTAGTAAAATCCTACTCATTTGATTCATGTATTAGCTTCTGGTCCAAGTTGTTCACCTTGTGGAGGTGAAGGTTGGGGTCCCGGGGCTGACAGGGATAATCTCCACTCCAAAACGTTTGTGTTTAAAGCCTAATCACCGCTCCCAGCATAATTGACTAATCCAGGCTGGGTTATTGCTAATTTATGTGCGCAGCAGTTCAGAAGCTTAAAGACAATCCGGCTGTGTCATGAGGGTGATAGATGCCGCCCCTCGTGTCCCCCTCTCAGCGTGAAACCTCATACGTTTATGTATCACATTCTGACAGGTGCACTGTTGGAATGCACTTCCGGCATTTTCATCTGCAAAAAAAAAAAATTATTTAAAAATGAACCACAGAATGTAGAGGTTGTAGGAGAAGAAGAGGATTATAGGGAGTTGTGCTAGTCAGATGTAACAGATCGCAATCAGGGGAGTCTTTTGTCCTGGACCCCAACTTCTTAGGGGCCTAGAATTATACCCTTTTCATATTAATTTATATAGTGTGGGGCCTATTTGAGCCATTCTTGCCCCGGGCCCACAATGTCTATTGACGGCCTGCTCGCAATATTTGTGAACTCACAAACTCAAAATAATCCATCTGGCCTTCCAGCAGCCCGATTGGTTTGGAGTCCGACCCAGCGGATTGACGTCCCAACCACATTGCAGCAGGGCAGGTTGAAGAGGATTACTAGCAAGGACAACAGGAAGTACCACCTCAATCAAGCAAAACAAAGATGGCGGCTTGCACGGACGTACATATTTCTGTTGACTCTGTTTAGCAGAAAGTATTTTCTTTTTGAAAGATGAGCAAAGGGTGTGTGTGAGACTTGTTCTATCCCACGCGGACATTGAATATGCGTTATTGTTGGCACAAATAAGGTAGGCCGCACGCTCAGTCAGCTTGATGTATTTCATCAAACGTCCCACCTTTTCCCGAACGCTTTCAGTGAGTAAAGTTCCAGGTGGATACTGTGAAAGAACTCAAATCGAAGTTCAACACATGTCCATTCTGAAGAAAATGAACTGACAAATGTGATGCAAGTGTTTATTTGTTTACCAGTATTTCCACACGTGCTCAGTGATTGCGTGAACTGCCAAGGTGAACCTCCGTGAACTCGTGGTCTCCCGATGCCGGCAGTCTCTTTACATGTGCATGCATAATCAGGTCTTAGTGTGAGTGGTCACTGCACCCAGACAGATGTGGATCAGGATCAGGGGCCTGATTTATAAAGGTTTGCGTAGGATTTTTGCTCAGCAAGTGCGTACACCTAGTGGCCACAGGTGGCGTGCGCCACGCAAGCTCCATGTTTATAAAAGCCTCCGTGAGCTCTGCTCCACGCAATCTGTGTTTTATAGATCCCACCTACTTCTCGAATCTGCGCACGTGAAGCCACGTCAGGCCACGCCCTCTCCACACCTCCAATTCACCATGAAAGGGCCATGCAAAGTGGCACATATAATATATAATATTTTAATAATATTTTAATAGACATGAGGCGATAATCAGTGGGTTTGGCACAAGGGAAAAGCAAAGAGGGAGGAGTCAGACGAAGACGCACCATACAGCAGCAGCAGATCACTTGTCACATGAGGGGATTTACTACTAATAAAATGTGAATGAAAAAGACTCTTGTCACGTAAATGAGGCTCACCTTTTAAATGAATCAGATGTGTTTAACAGAATGTGCTTGAGATTTGGCCTCGTTCACTCACATAGGCCTTTACACGTGCACACGGAAGTCTGAATGAAAGGCCAAAGCAACGAGGCTCACGAGCGCGCGAGGGTGACACGGATGTCCTCCCTGAACAAGCAAAAGAGCGAGAGGAAAGGGAGAAGCCAGGGAACAGGCAGCGTTACAGACGAGAACGGGACGTAAAACTAATGTTACTTCTTTGACTGCACGTGCGCACCCGTAGCACAGACACTTTAGACATTTCCTTTACTTAAACAGAGAGAACAAGCGCTCTAAAGCCCTCCGTTACCTTTGGTCCTCCCCGGTTCGGGCAGGCTGTGTGGGGCGCGTTTGTGTCAGGATCTTTTCTGCCTACACTCTGGCACGTGCTGGGTAAAAAGTTGGACCTGCGTCTGTCCGATGCTTTATTTATTTATTTGACATAAGCCTTGCTAATGTGCTGAGGGAGGAGTTTTTTCTTAAGTATGAGTGTTGTTTCATAAAATACGTTCACAGATTCAGCTGCATTCTCTTTGGTATTAGAGCCATAATCAACACACGCGTGCACGAGTGCCACGAGCTTGTGCACGAGTGCCCACGGGCTTACATACACGTGTTGTAAATAAAAATGAGAGGAATAAACAGCCCTTGTCTGTGTTTGGTCAACATCTGCTTTAAGGCAGAAATATAAATGCAATATTTGTATAAAATGATGATTTCCTCCATCAAATACCTCATCACTTCTGCTTTTCTCCACGAGTGTCGTCTTTTCCTCGTGTCTCTCAGCCTTTGCGTACAGCGCACGCATGGGTTCCAGTTTGCGCAGAGCTGAGCAAAATCCTACGCCTAGTGGAGCTTTTATAAATACCATCTTTGGCGCAGAGGGAGGTTTACGCACTGCGTAAGGCGTAAGCAAGCTTTATAAATGAGGCCCCTGAATTGGAGGCAGTGCATGTGAGCCGCTGTCAATCCAAGTCTACAGAGTAAAACAAAAAACAACAAATGTCTTTTTTCATCTTTAACCAACAAAAGCGGTGTTACAGGGGAGAAAGGAGCACATCAGTTTTTCCCTTTCTAGTAGTAGCAATATTTGATGCATTAAAGCTTAAAGGTGCACTGACCAAAAAATAATTCAATAAAAACATGTTGTTGTCATTTAGATGTTTATAATAAAATAGACTTATTTGGTATGTTTCCATTCCACAATAGGGCGTAACATATGATTTTTACTTTCTATTTCTACTGAATAGTGTAGTTGATTTTTCACCTCAAGAGAGTTCAAAAGTGCATCTTTAAAGAGGGCTTATTAGGCTTTCCATATTATACGTTTATAATTTGATTATACATTTTTATGTAATCTTCTACGACAATGTAACTGAAACTTACTCCTCAAAAAAAATAAAATAAAATAAAAAGAATATGACTCCACTTGTCAAAAAATAAGCAGAATAATTCCTGTGTTGCTGTCGAATAAGAAGAGCAATGTGAAGAGGATTAAGTGAGTTGAATAGTTGGAAAAATGTTACTTTGCTTTGAACAAAAATCTATTAATGAATAAAATGAAGTTGGTTTTCATAAAACTCTAAAGCCAAGGATAAGAGTTGAGAGGTTACTTTGTGGAGAGGTTTTTCCTGAAATCTTCATTTTCTGCATTTGCTGATGCCAAAAGTCAAAGATGAAAAGCAAAAGGGGGACTGTTATTTATTGCATTAAAAATATTCCTATTTCTGTGCACTTTTATATCTATTTATCTGGTTTGTTGCCTTATTTTTGCTCCTCAGAAAAAATGGAGATCTTGTATTTTTCTGCTAAAAACTCTTTAAATAGAGCAAATAGTTTGTACTGGACTAAGACTCATCACTGTGACAATATGAGTCTTAATTTTTCTTCATTTATTTTCTCTTGTTTCAAATAGTTTACAGACATTTTATGTGAAAAAAGTATTTGCAACACAAAAGACAAAGACACGACTTGTTTAATACTGGTGTGTACATTCACTAGTGTTGGGTTGATTCCACCAACTAAGATCAGCTTGTTGTCCTTAGATTCTTATTGAGGTGAGCATTGGTATTCTGGACCTCTGTGTTTCTCAGGAATGACAGAAATTGTAACTTTCTTAGACAATATCTTGACAAACAATTTTCAAATTTCAAACAGTTTCAGAAATCTACTATGACACATACATTGTGGTTAGTAGCAGAAGCAACTAAGTATGATCCTAATTGAAGAGCATTTTGTAACCAGTGTTTGTTGAAAAATGTAAATAGGTTATGAATCACTTATGCAACCTACCAAAGCAATTACTCTGCTGCATTGCTTTTCAGGAGACAGGTTGCCCTCCAGCCTCACAACAAAGAGTATAACATTCATCTAAACAACAGCGGGGGGCTGAGCAAAGTCAATGCAGTTAATGACTTTTTAAATTCACTCTAATAAAAGTTTTTCAAAACGTATCACCCTGGCTCAGGCAATTATGAAAGACATTGTGTAACAGGGTGGAAATGGGTGATTTATTAGTGAAAGCTAAATGTTATTCATGCAAACTTGTTAGAAAAGAGACATACCATTTTTAGAATGTAATTATTCTAGTTCAATGAGTGTCAAAGCTTTGTATCAACTACAGACAGCGTTGTCTTACTGTCTTAAACAGTATTTTATAGGCTTTAAATTTGAACTAAATACCAGAGACGCACCAGCTATGTAGTAACTAATCAAAAGAGTAAAAGACACACTCCAAACAATAGACATGTGTCTATGTTACTAGTCTGCAGGTGCAGTCCAGATTAGCAGGTTGAGCTGTGAATTGGTGGAGTGAGAGGACAATGCACCAGTCGCAACATGAGCTACCATTACCCCAGGGACACACTGCATGCGTATTTCGCGCTATGCAAGCCCTACGCGCGTTAAAAATAGCCCAGCGATGCACGCGTATCGTTTAGAAAACATGCCAAGTCAATGAAACCGGCCACACCACCAGCGCTTGACGCGCAGCGAGAGTGACGTCGTGCGAGCGTTGGGCGCGCGAGAATCGGGAACCTATTTTTTTGTCGCTTGACGCTGGCGTAGCTGCATAGAAGTGTAGAATACAGAGAATACAAAGGAATCAGGCTTCTACTGTTGTATGTGTGTACTTGCCATCAGCACCACACGTCCTGGGACAGACCTGGACTGTGTGACGGAGCCCTGCTTCAATAGAACTGCCTGCTTGAGTTTTCATATTTACTATTGAAAACCTCGCGTTTGCCATGATCAGCCGGTCCAGAGGGGAAATATAAACCTGTTCATGTGGTTTTTTTCACTATAGACCGGATACAGAAGCAGAAACACAGACAGACAAACTTTAACAGCTTTCCCATAGAGAAACACAGGGTCAGTGGCTCGCGATGACGTACCACAGGCGCGCACAGGGGAAGCACACATATTCTGCTGCATCTGGCGGTGTTGCCACCCATGCACGCACGACTGTCGTTTCGCTTGTTCATGCACGTCATTTTTGTCGCTTGCTGTGTGTCTGGGCCCTAAGTGATGTGACGTTTGTGAACGATCCGATTCTTTTCAATGACTCCTCACTGTGAAACGAATAATTTCCTCAATCGGGAGGAAGCAACAACAAATGCAGGGACAGAAAGGGAGCTTTCTCACTCAAATGTGCAAGTACAGAGAACACAGAGCACCGGTCTCTCCTGAGTCTTACACAAGTGCACACCGCTTTCCGTGTCGCATACTGTTTTTGTCTTTCGACTCACAGTTCGGGATGGCACATTTTGAGGGCAGGTTGTGGTGGTGATGATAAAAGTCTGACCGTGGCGTGTGCTTATATTCCCGCTGTAACTTTACGTTTAGACATGTCTAAGTTTGTGTCCTTATTCGGCTTGTTTCTCCATGAATATGAGTCGTATTGTAATAAAACACCTCATTTTAAACCATAAAAATCAAGTAACAAGTCTCTGCAATCAGTCATGTCCCTTCTGTCTTCAGTTTCTCTGGTTTAGGTGTGTTTGTCTCAGTTCTGTTTTGTTTCCCTACACTTGTATGTGTGAGAGAGAGATAGAGAGCGAGAAAAGCGAAAGAAAAACGCAAAATCCCACTTTATTTAAAGATTTGCAGTCTAGATTATTTCTTAAAATGAGTTTGTTCTTTGGTGTATTTCAATAGACACTTTTAATAAATACAGGCTGGACTGAGGTAGGTAAAAAAAAGAAAAAACAAAAGAGTGGGAATTTGGAATGACTCTTTGAGATGAACGATTCATGATGATTTGAATCGTTTGAAAGAGTCAAAAGTCCCATCACTAGCTACCATGCAGCCAACAGGGACCTGTCACGACATGAACACAGCAGCATGTTTATGAAAAACAACCCCCGCAGAGACTGCCCTAGTAACAGTAACAAGTGCTATACATGAAATCTAATGAAAGTCATATACAAGCAGCACAGACACCACTGACGGGACTCATAGTGCATTTTTTGTTGTTTGTGGTTTTGTTGTCATTTGCAATAATAATCATCATCATCATCATCATTATCGAACACATGACATAAAAATATATGCCACACTTTAGACCACAATAGATAGATAATCGAGCACTAAAAGATGGTTGGGATGCATCTTATTGACGTCAGCTTGAAAAAAAAAAAAATAATAATAATGTTTACACATTAATAAAAATATATTTTCTTGGTGTCTAATCGACAACTTTTTAGTGGAGCTATAAAGGGAGGTTTTCCTTAAAGACTAAATTTTGTTTTTATTGTTGTATAATTATTTTCTTGCATTTTTTCAAGGAGTCATCTATTTCATCAGGCAATGGACAGCAAATAAAAACTATGAAATGTCAAAAAGTATGATCAAAATGTTTTTATGATTTTTTATGTCAATATGTCTCCTATCCAAGTATTGTCCAGGCCAAACATGCTTAGCATTTGAGACCCGACAGAATCAGGCTTTGGCAAATTACACTACCACTTACAAAACAAAGGCTGCTTCCTGGAGCATGTACACTATTGAGAGCTTTGCATTTACACATTTTTGATGTAAGTATTAAGCAAATAAAATACATGTGGTGAAAGATTTACTGCACATCTGATCATTGATGTCAAGTTTCAGCATTTTTTCCCATTTATTTGAAGCTGGATTTGTCCTCTGAAACACAGGACAAGATTTTTGCTTCATTCCCTTCCCCCTAATTTTTCCTGCCTTTGATTTATGACAGGAGCTCAAGCTCAGCAACTCCAAACTGAAGACTGATAAAGTCAGGTGTTGTTTAAGGGAAAGACAATTAATTCAGAACTGTTTTCACAGGATGAATTGGAAACCTTGCTCCCAGTACCAACCCCTGAGGGACTCCTCAAGTAATCAGTGTGCTCACCCATACTTACTTAGTTGTTTTCTCTTAGTTAAGTTAATCAAGCACCACCCCTCAAATCCCATAACTTTTGATTGATTAATATTGATTAATATTTTGTGATTGATGGTATCAAAGGCTTTCAAGTTGTGAATGAAATAAACCCAACTACCTCTTTGGTGATACATTTTAAGCATGTTCAAGTGTGAAAAACTGCGTCTGATCGGCCCATTTTGCCCATTACATGATTTATGCCATGATCAGCGGCCAATCGATCCGAGCCCCTCTAATTTAAACGAGTTAACACAAGTATGGAGTTGGGTCGGGTTAGGATTAAGAATCAGTTATTATTTGTAAATAATAACACGTCTTGCAGTCACCACCACCAAATGAGCTGAGACAACAGTGACTATTGAAGTAAAATGCATTGACATGACTCTATATTTACAGAGCGTGGTGGCAGTGGTGCAGACATGCATTTTCATGAGACCAGATTGTTTTGCATGCTACTATATATTCTATCCTGTATCAAGCCTGTATTAGCTTGTATAGCAAAGAAAAGTCACTTACACTCACATTGTAATGATGCATCGCCAGGCCTTAATATATTTAGAGGTAACATACAAACATGTTGAGAAGTTTTAAACTGTGTGACATGGGTAAATAACAAACATGTGCCTTTAGGACCTTTAAACAATAGCCTCTAGAGACTTCCAGAACCAGCCATAACTGTCCCTTTACTTAAAACCGCTGCTATAATCAGTACTGTGTCACATTCTTTTAATTAGCTATCAGGCGTAACCAGAAGCCCACAATTCAACTCTTTACTGAGTAGAAAACCAATTACATCAGCCCACTTTGAACATTTAAACCCTGAGCACAACACTGACCTACCATCAAATTGTTGTTTGGAGAATTAAATGAATTATGAAAGTGCAGGAAAACAATTTAGTCTTGCATATCCAGATGCCGTTCTAATAAATCACTGCCACCCAAAAAGAACTCATTTGTCCTGTATTGTGTGTGATTGATGAGCAAGCTCCCTCAGTGCACCACAGAGCCACAGTTCAACAGCACTGCAGTGTATCTCTGGAGCCAAGCAGAACAACTTTCATCTCGTCAACTGTTATTGATATTGATGCACAAGTAGTTTAACATTTGAGCTATGTAATGTGTGTTTCTTCTACCTATAAAACACTGTGTGGTCTGTAAAGACACCGTGTAACTTTGTGGAAGTAGAAAATCATGTGCATAATCCCACTAAAATAGAGAGTTTTAACTATACTTTGGTATTGTCCTAATGATAAATCAATGCACAATCAGCCGTTAAAGTTGTTCCTAATACTGCTATCAAATCCTGTTCAGTGATGTTACGTTTACATGCATGCAAAACTGGATAAGTTTGCAGTTTTATTCCAGTTTTTTAACTATTGATACTGCTTGAAAAATGTTTAAATCATTAATCCTGGACAGTGATTTTAAATTCAACAAGCAGATCAGCACAGTTGTCAAATTAGTCGTGCACACTTTTATATCTTTTCATCTTTATGAATGCACTTTACACTGACATTTCCCATCACACACCTACAGTTAGTCCAGCACTCTACAGCACAACCAAAAAACATGATCATGTAACTTCTATTCTTGCTTTTTTGCACTGGTTTCTTGTTGATTTTAGAATTATTTTTAAAATGTTACTGCTTGTTTTTAAAGTTTTGAATGAACTGGCTTCACATTACATCTCATCCAGATTTTCACTCCAGCATGCTCTGAGGTCTGAGGGCCAGCTTCAGCTCATAGTGACTAAGACCAGGCTTAAAACGGAAGGCTCAGGCCATTCTCTGCAGCTGATTCTTAGCTCTGAAATGCTCTGCCTCTTTATGATCAATTTGCTTCCACTGTGGAGTGTTTTAAGTCTCATCTGTAGACCCACTTTTACTCTCAACAAGGCTGTGTGTTTCTAACTGTTATATATCTATAGCTTTAGGGTTGTGCTACTATATCAACACTATCCCCAAAAAGCCTACATATACCACAACACAAAAACAGCGCATTATGAGAACTATTTCACACCTCTTTTGCGCACTTATGTCACGCCATATATATCGCATGAGGAGAAAAAGTGTAAAAATTACACAAGATCTCACAACGTAAAAAACATTTGAGTTTTGGTTAAAGCCTCGTCGGGACATTGTCTTCATGTGGAATGGAAGTTTAGGCTTCAAGTTACTATCTGAGTAAGATTAGAGCTGGGGAGTGAGATAGATTTAGATTAGAATAAAGCTTTCATTAATATTAATAAACAAGAAGAACACATCTTTACAACTACAACAGAGATGTGTGGTATATTTACGCACAATTGTGCTAATCATACACAATTTACATGCTCTGTAATGTGGTATATGAACACTTTCTTGTGAGATCGAGTTGATTATATTCCTAAAAATATTTGTATTGGAAGTATACTGGTGTGGTTACAGCAAGCATAAATGTCAGATGAGGTTTCTTATTTATTTTTCAGACAAGTTGTGGTTATGTTCAAGAACAAATTCAAAGTGTGGTTTACAGTTTCAAGGACAAATAAACAAACATAAATAATGAGCAATCTGTTGACTACAACATAAAAATATGAAATTAAATAACATATACACTGGTAAAACATTTGTTTATGTTTTAAATTATTTTTGCGCTGCACTTGCACAAAAGTCTTCAGTTTACAAAATAAGTAAAGAAGATTAGATTGGATAAAAACCCAAAGCAGACTTTGTTGTGTAGTAACTCAACCAAAACTGATATTTTTAAGAAACATATCTTTTTGAATTATCCCTTGTCTGCACCTAGAGGTTTACATTTGTTATGTTGTCAAACTGCTTTTCTAATTTATTACTCCCACTGAAAATTACCGTATATATTCATAATAATCTTCTCTAAGAACTCTAAGCTTTGCATTTAGTTAGGACTGTCTCCTGCTGAGATCAGGCTAACGATGCACAGCAAGACACATAAACTATTCCCTCACATTGTTATTGTTTTACTGACATGTTTCATCTGAGTTTTTTGTTGTCAGTTGGACACATGGGCCTTAGTGTCTTTTTATGTAAAATGGAGAGAGACAACTAGAATATACCCACTGCAGAGAGAGGATTTATCTTTGTGTTTTGGGCTCTATTATAATCTTTGGTAGTGCATAAAAATCTTAGCGTTTCATGTATTAGTGAGAACATATTCTGTATTCAGAGTTACAGACCTTGGAACACCTGAGCTTTTATTGACAGTCTATAGTTTGTTCAGAAGTCATCATTTTGAAGTGCCTCTTCAGAGTTTCTTTTATATATTTACATTCCTTTTGGCACTTTTCTCAGACAAGACATCAAATTGATATTAATAGCTATGTGAAAGCTTTACCTTTTGAGTTTTCCCTCTGGTGGTCAAATGCCTTATGGGAACATAAATGTTTAACCAGGCCATAGCATGCTTCACCTCATTGCAAGCACACCAAACAAAGTTGAATTATTAACGAGTTTGAAAACATATTTACTGAGGCAATGTTTACAGGGTGAAAACATCATTATTTTTGAAGTGTTAAGACAAAGACATCTACGGAGACCTCTGCTTTTCATTTTAGTCACTTCAAACAAACAGTTGATACAAAGCAGTGTTTGTTATTGACCAAAGTTGACTAATAATTTTGTTCTGCCTTGCCCATTTTACCTCTTTCTGTTCCTGCTGTAGATTTGGCAGTAAATCCATTTAGGGTTGATTTTCAGTATCACAAAATCATGCATGATTTGTGGAAAATATTTATAGTTCATGTGCATTAAAAATACAGCATTGTACCTAAAAAAGTTTTATAGAGAGTCAACAATGTACTACTGAGATCAGCAACTTATTATTAAATCAAACCTGTATGTTATTGCCATATCAAAATTGTTAAAAATAATAAAGAGTAAATAATAAGAGAGCAAACTGAGATATTTCCTGATTGGCAAACGCACTGATCAAACACTCTCTAACAGCCAGTGGGTCAGAGCATCCCATTGATGACTGGCTCTGATAGCTATCGTCCTGCTTCAAAGCAACATATCCCACTCCACACACACTCGAACACCAGGCTTCACTTTCACCAGAGGGAGTGAAAAAAACAACAACTACATCCAGACATGGATGGCAGCAGCTCAACCCACAAACCAACCACGAAACACCACTTTCCCCAGACTAATATTCATATGCTCCCCATGCGAGGTTCCCTAAATCTACATTAGGTTCAATTTTGCCAAGCAGTATCTTTTTTCTGAATAATAGAGAAGCTGGTGATATATGTGGAAAGTCACTACAGTATGAAATCAAAGACACCAACATGTTTTCACAAACCACATGCTGCCTGTTCAATGCCAGAAGTGACTTCTAGTGGAGCCTGAAATACATGTGCTTCCCCAGGCACTGCTGCAAGAGAAATGTGTTTGTGGTCGGCACAAGCCTATAGAACACATGAAGCCTGCGGCCCCAAAGGGACTGAGCAGCTTTCGTCATATTCACCGTAAGAAAGACACCTGCTATAGGAGAGTGTTGAGTTGTCTGTCTAATGCAGTGGATTTACAGCAGGGAGCAGTCCACAGAGCAGAGCAGAGTGAAGCGGGATTGCATGTGTCGTTGGGATTCAGTGTGAAACCTGTACCAGATATTACATATGATAGTAAGGACAACTGAGGAAAAAAAAACAAGACAAGTCAGTGATGTCTGCTGGGGTACAAGTGCGCAGGCTATCATACAAAAAACTCAATTAAAAACTGCATCAGTAGGTATACTGACACTCAAAGACACATTTTGGAACCACTGATTTGTACTTTTTTAAACTACACTTGAGACCTTTTTTTCCTATTCTAAAGAAGGCCCAGTTGAAGTCTAAAATATGCAAAGGTTCACCCTGAGAACTCCCTTTCACTCAGCTGGACCACAGCTCACCTGTAGTCAATTCTTCAGACTCCATTTAACTCATGCTGCTCAAGATGTTGATGTTGATGTGTCACTGCATGTTGTACTAATGTTATTACAATAAATGGTTAAAATAGTAGATTTAAAAGCCATTGTTTTACAAAACGTGCTTGCAAAAACAATAATTTGTAATGCCAATGACCCCAGTCTGGCCCTCCACCACTTGTCCGGGTTATAATATGGCCCATGAGAAAGAATAATTGCCCAGCCCTGATATAGAAGATAATTAGATGTGCTTATGGACATAAGGAATCCAGGAGGGTGAAAACCAGCTGCATTTATTAGCCTCTTTCCAAATAAATCAAATTAAGGGGACCCATACACCCACGCACACACCATGCATGTGTCACAAACACGTTCAAGTTTTATTTACAATGTTCACATATAAATTCCAGAGATTCATTCTGGCAGACATTTCAAGATGTGTGCAGGGCCATGTCCACTTGCTGTCAGGCCTACGTGTGCAGGTCAGTCTGTCCAAAAACAGACTAGCGCAGGACAACGGCCACTGTGGTCCAGTCTAATGTGTCAATGAGCGGCCCATTATATGAAAGTGTGCACAGTAAAGAGAGCACGAGAAGAATGGACCGAGGTCACGCACACACTGCTGTGACCCCTCGTTTCACCTGAGTCTTTGCACTGCAGGACACCACATTCACACTGATCTTGTTGTAGTTAAAGGCTAACTGGTTTTGAGGTAAAGTTGGTTCCTGTTTACTTACTGCATTTTGCATGGGCTTTTGATAACTGTAGACGTGCAAAGTTCACAGCCAAAACATGCAACTTTTTCTTGTGATCTTATTGTGCTGCTCATTTCTCATATTGATAGGTATGCAGGTTGAAAATCCTGCTTCCTGTAAATATCGGAGTTCCATAAAATACATAAATTATTAAATAACAAACTCTAGGGACCCATCAGGAATATTTATATCCAGGGCCTAGAATTTGGTGCTACATCCCTGAATGTAACATAATTATATAACTGTCATTGTGTATTTTATGAAGCCTGAAGAAAAACATGCTCATTGTCCATACCCAGAGAAAAAAAAAACACTTTGTTCAGTACTCGAGTCTTTTCACAACTGACCACATGCATTCTATTTTTTTTATTTTATTTTTTAAGCAGCATGTGAGTGGCAAACATAAAATCAAGACACGCTTTGACCAACTGATCACAACCCAACTGTGGAGCACTAAACGGTTCAGTGTTTGGTGGACCACAGAACGCTGATTCACAGCAGAGGGGAAACACATTTAGAAGCCCAATTTCACAATTATGTAAAAGTGATTATACACAACATTGTCTAACGTGCTATCCACTGCTTTGATTCAACAATCATGAGAGTATAACCTGCGCTCATTTCAACAATTTCATGAACAAATACAAATACAGTAACTTTTATTGATTACATTTTTTAATTACATCACGCTGTAGCTGTTTGCCACATAAAGACTGTTAGATGCACAAATTGTCAGCCAAACACAGTCTAAATGGAAAAAAGCTGAAGCATATCCCTAAAGCAGCACTTTCTAAATACAAACCCTCAGTAAAATTGGAGTTTTCATGCTGTGACTTTAATTGGGTTTCAATTAAAATCAGACCCACAAGCATATTGCAAATAAAGGTAGGACCTAGTAAAAGGCTGCATCAGTGCTTGATAAGGAAGGAAGCAAGAACACAAATACAAACACTCGCAATTTCCCTCAGATAATGATTAGCTTCACTTATCCGACCATGAAAGGGGAAAGTGGAAACGTGTTTGGTAATGCACTTTATTATTGGGATTTAGTGTTTTGTTGTTTTTTTTTTTGTTTTTTTTTTGCGTTATTTGGTTCCTATTTTAAACGAAAGGTTGATTTTAAAGGGGACAAAACGTGCATAATCTGCTTTAATGAGTATAATATTACTATTGTCCTCATTATCAGATTAATGAAAGTTATGTTTTGATCTATGAATATTAGTTTTGTAGTGTTTTCTCTTCAAAGTTGAGTTCTCTCATTAATTATTAACCAATGCTTGTCACAGTGTCATATACTTTTATACATTTTCAAAAGGAAGTCAGAGAATGTGTTCCTATTATTGAACTCTTGACACAAGCTTGTCAGAAAAAAAATAGGGGCTTCAAAAATAATGCTAAAAAAATAAAATATGCTTTAGTACGATTCCACCATATTCATAACTACCTGTATTATGCAAATTTTCACAGCTAATATAGATGAGCTGATGCTGATATTATTTGTAAAGTGACAGGTGCAGCTTGGTCACATATTTTTATGTCCAACGGCAAAGGGAAAGAAAATGTTCTTATGGTGTGAGAATCTGGTTCGACCTTACCCTCCTGCCCAACATAGTCTATGTCTAATGTGAGTTTAAAAGACCCCAGCCATTTGTTTGTGCTCCAAACGGTTCAGAAACCATTTCAATTTTAGTCAGGTGTTTTAGTGAAAAGGACTAGTGTTTTAAGAGGTCAACAAAGTATTGGCTGGAAGTGCAGTAGTTGGTGTTCAAGGAGAAGAGCAGAGGAGAAAATACACAGCCCTGTGGAATCCCTGTGCTTATAGTTTGAGTAGTAGAAACATTAGCCATGTTTTCTTACAGGCGCAGTTCAGGAAGTAGTGTATGGTCCTAAGTTGTTTCCCGTTATTTACATGTGTTTTCATGACAACATGCAATCTGTTCTCACTGGACAAATACACCAAGCTCATGTTTCTGACATTACCACAAAATTACTTACATTTTCTATTTTCAAAGATTTTATACAAAAGCATGTTACATCTACACTTACAACAATAAGGAAAGCAGCAAATGAAAGCATTTCATTTCGTACTGCCAGGGGAAAACTACTAGTGTATGAAAAAATATGCAAAATGCTGTCATTGTATGGTGACAACAAAATACTATGTATGCTTGCAGCAAAGAGAACATCAGGATATACGATGAGTAACAGCAGGTGGCAACTGCAAGTTTGTAGATTCAATCCCTGGCCTGTTGCACACTGCTCTTTTGTCGTTGGGCAAGACACTTCACCTACTTATCTGTGCTGTATGCACAAAACTGTACATGTTCCAATGTTTTCCGATTTTCATTTTAATCAAGTATTTACCATAACAACAAATATGTCATGTTTTGACCTAATATTGAAATTGAAAAACGGGAAACAGTTGTTTTTTGATTTTGAATTTCTTATTTCAAATGAAAAAAAAAAACAAATGGCCGCGACGTACACGGTACCTATTTCTCTTTTAAATGCGAGAGGAGGTCAGAAAGCACCTGGCAGACCACTGCATACATTTTGAGAAAAAACAAGTGATGGCAGCAATAACACCTAAGTACAAAGCCCCCACGTGAGCTAACTTTGTTCATGTAAAAAAGAAAACACCACATAACTAAAATTAAAATAAAATGATTGGTTTAAAAGAATATCCTTTTATCAAATTGACATACACTTTAGTTAGTTTATTCGTTTATTTATCAGGGACATTACACAAAAAACATGATCCTGTACAAAAGAGGAGAGATGCTTGTGCCAGGTTGTAGCAAAGTTGCTAATTTCCCCCTGGAGTCCCTGGACAGGTTGTTGTTGTTAAAGATGGAATACATGCCAATTTTGAGAGCTTAATTTTAATCAGAGGATAGGAGAGAGGCAGAAATGTACAATGATTATGCTTGGTCAAGGCTACATGCTTATGAAGGTTGATTTGGGGAGTTAGGAAGGCTGATTGGATGGTAGTGATGCCTTGGGCTTGGGGCACTGAGAGACAGATGGAGTCATTGATACAAAAGGAGAGAAAATAAAAAAAAAGAATAATTTTTTATTACTTACTAGAAAAAAGAAATCATATAAAACAGACACACAAAAGGCCTCATTTACCAATCCATAGGTATATTGTAGGTCCTTTTGTTTCTTACACTTATAACAAGCACAAGGTCATAATTTGAAGCATATTGATTATTCAATTCAATTCAATTCATTCTTTATTAAGAACTCAATTCAGTATCATATTTCACAGTAAAAAAGACAAAGTAAAACCCAACTTTCTCCCTCTCCAACCGTAACCCTAAGCTCCAGTTTTGCATGCTTCTCCTGACCAGAGCTTAGATGCCGGCTGTGTTTCCGACTGGGAATCTCTGTGTACATGGACACGCCCACACCAAAGCCTGCTTAAAACTCATGACACACACTTTAGTTTCTACAATCAAAAACACTTTCAGCTCTCACACAGTGTTAAATGGCTGCACTCTTGCACAATATCCAGGACAAGTCAATTGGTTTTACTTTAAAGTCTCAAATACATCTTATGGACAAATATGTAGCATGAGTGCATAGGGCATGTGAACGTGAGACCTCAGACACACTGCAGCTAAGATACAACAATATCACCACTGTCTCTATCTCATTTAGGCCGTCTTAGGTTTTGGACCATGCCCTGTTTCTTGTAACCTCAAGAGAGAGGCAATGTTTTATAGATTGAACTGTAAACTAAGAGCCTCACCAGCTGGTTGAATAGTCCACTAAGCTGCCTTAGTTGTAAACATTCTGTAATTGCACTAGTTTTAATTCATCGGAAGTATTCAATTCAATTTATTAATTTATTTGTATAGCCCAAAACCACAACAGCAGTTATCTCAGAGGACTTTACATGATTGTTGATTTAGCACAAAAATATATAAAAAAAAAATATATAGAAGCAGACTGTTCATCAACAAACAGACAGCTGTACAATTGTCCTAGAGCATTCCCTGTCCTTAAACCCTCAAAAAAAAAAAAAAAAAAAAAAACTAAATAAGTAAATAAAGGGCTTTATTTCTTTTTTTCCCCCACATATACTTACTTTTACAACACAACACCATGAACTATAAATGTACTCAAGAAGTTGTATACACTACAGCATGGCTCCCAGTTGAGTAAAGTATAAAATATGCATAGAAAGTATGACTGAACTTTTCTACGGCAACGTATTCCCTTGGCTTGCGTGTAAATACCACGCCATGACAAAGTCCGTGTGATGACGATGCTTCTGCCTTTTTTGGAGTGCAATTACACACCCGTTTTTTTCTAGTGTGGTATTGACACGTGATGTGGTTGAGACCTAAGTTTAGGTCTGAAGTTACACAAATAGGTAAGTTTAGGTCTGAGGCTTGGAGTTGGTTAAGGTTATGAGTGGGATTGTGTTAGTACTGTATTTATGAATAATAACACGTCTTAACATTCACCACAGAAATTAACTGGGAAAGAAACACACGCAAAAAACAGAAATTGCATTCATATGACATGCTATTTCAAAAAGTGTGATATTGACATGCTTATCTGTGAGAACAGTCTGTCTACGCAAATAAAACATTTAAACTTGTATTTACTTTTATTAACTATTGACTGTAAATTTATAGGGAATTGTGATGTAGTGTTTTCATAATTTTTGTCTTTATAACATGTACTTTAGAACACGCAAGACCACCCAATGGACTTATTTGGATCGCACTATAGGGCCTCCCCCTGTTTGCTGATTTTATATTTCGATTACTACTAATTTCTTTGAATTCTTACCTCCAGAAAGTTACATGTTTGTATCATGTCAAGAACTGAGTTAGTGTCCCATCTACTGGCAACAAAGACAATTACATAGTGGAAATTTCCAAACCAATCCAAGCACGAGGATATGGATTTTAAATGTAACAAATTACAAATACAAGGCTAAGCTTTCTATATCATTTCCATACATGTAAATCTGTACGACAACTAGAAGTACTTAACTTAACACAAACAAATAAAAATGCGGCATCAGGTCTATGAACTGTGTAGTGGGTCTGATTTCGGCCCTTTTTCTTTCACTTATAATATGTACTACCACATGATAATGCAGACAAAAACAACTGCTGGAGGTGGTTCAACCCAGATCTCAAATTAGAGTCTCTGGGAGTGAACAGGAGAGGTGACAGTAACACAGTTGTGAGTCATCATCATGCTCCCCTGCCTCTGCCGCACTGCTAAACCAGCAGTAATTCTACTGTTATTGCACATTGTATTTGTGTTTAAAGCCCAATCTGGCATCACATGGGATCTTTACAAATTATCAAACGTGTGTTTCTGTGTGGGGATCATGTTTGAATCGTGTATAGATGCACAAAGTCAAAGCAGCACACCAAAATATACAGTTAAATGCTAAGATAAGCTGGCGGAAACCTAAAATGAAAAAAAAAAAATAGAAAATATTACTTGACAGATATGGAGATTTTACTCTGATTGGTGTTTTATGTCACATTTCTGCATGCTAGCCAAATCCAAAGTGTATAAATATTGAAACAATTCACCGTACAATATTTTTGGGTGCAGGCAAGCTTTAGAGAACCTGTCTGGCGTCATGTTGTAGTACATAGAGTATCATAATGTGTCTACAATATAGCACATACCTTACACTTCAAGTCAGTCAGACGTTCCACATGTCAGGAGTTAAATTAAGACCAGCGTTGCCAAGGAAAATCTCCAGTTTATCTGTAGAATTGATTACTTTCTTATCTTAGGAGATGCAGCTGATTGTAAAAATACCTTTGGTCGAGTTAGTAACTGTAAATAGTGTTCATTTTAAAACAATTTTAATAAAAACCCTGAATTTCACTGAGAAACCCCACACATGCAAAGTCATTCGCAAACTGAGGAACATCTTTTTGTCTGATAGTAAGATGGGGCAGGTCTGGGTCTTTTATAAAGTGGATTGCCATTTTGATTTGACGACAGAAATGTTCAGAATGTCAGTGATTCATAGATTTGAAATAGCACAGATATGAGAGCTCTGCCAAATACACCAAACAAAGTTGTGACCTTTTTTTTTCACAAGCAGTTTGGTCTAGAACCTTTAGCACCACCTAAATGGCACACTTATTTATTGTGAAAATCTGAAACAACAGGCATTCATAATGTAGTATCTTTAACAGTCTGATAAGGTCTGTAAGCTTGCAGGGGTGTAGTATAAATACAAATTCTGTCCACTCAAGTTATTTGCCTTCAGTGTAAAACAGACACATTAATTCAAATGACATCAGGTTCAATTCTTGCATAACCTGGTTCCTGAAGCAATTTAAATGAAAAACATGCTTCTAATGCTATTACATGAGACATAAGAATGCTCTTACTTGCTCGAAAGACATTTACCAACAATTTAGTTCATAATGAAAGAAAAGGGAAAAAAATGAAATTGAAATTAATATGAGTCTCTAAGGTCTGAGTTAAGAATGAGGATCACAAAGGAACTGTATCAAACCTACTTAATCTATTCAGTATCTGTTTTGCGTGGTTTCTGAAGACATATTAAATCAACATACTGGCATTCTGTTGTTCAAATACCTTACTATGTATTCTTTTCTATAGCTATCCCTGTTGTGATAATTTCAAGTCTAATGAATTAATGCCTGTGAGTAAACGTAGCAATCAAAGATGAAATGGGTGGAACATCCAAGGTTCATAAAGAAAAAGAGAAAGAAAGAGTGTGAGAGAGGGAAAGTGTTGTGTTTAGGACAGCACAGATACTGCAGCTTAGCAGACTCTTAAAAATTATATCAGGATTATTAAAATTAAGACCTCTCTTATTTTAGTTGTTGCTACAAACATTTTAAAAGTGGCCTTGACTCGCCCCTGCACTGGAGCCACACAATATATCTCTGTAGCTCCAGTACTAGTTTTCATTTACAGTAGTAGAAACTTTTGTTTATCTTGTCTTGTTCTGATGACACAGCCCTGGTTAAGATCCCCATTTGAGAATGATGTGGTTCATCATTTATATTCTGTTGCTGGTTTTGTAGGTTGTGATAGTTGAACAATCACATGAAAAAAAAAAAAAAAAAAAAAACTAAAGTAAATCTTGAACTCAATACAGGATCTGTGGTTCAAGCTGATATAATCATATTTTTTGTGTGTAACATTTTTAGGTGTTTTTTTTTTTTTTTTTTGGTTTGGGTGTCATTAGTGAATAAAAATAACACCTGTATAATTTACCTGTACTCTTTATCACCTTGAATATCTCCCAGTGTGTTGTTGATCACCTTTGTGCCTGGAGGAACCGTCAGGTGTATTGTAAAGGAAAATAATCCCAATTTGAGTAAGCTAATTAACACATTCTCACTATTCATGCACAGTATCTAATTTTAAGTATTTAATTGGTGGCACGGTGGCAGAGCAGATAGCGATCTGGCCTCACAGCAAGAAGGTCGCGGGTTCGATTCCCGCTCGGGCCGGGACCTTTCTGTGTGGAGTTTGCATGTTCCTCCCCGTGTCTGGGTGGTTTCCTCCGGGCACTCCGGTTTCCCCACCAACCAATAACATGCACGTTAGAGAACACTTGGTAGTAGTTGGAGGTTGAGTGCCAGGTGTTTGGATGAATCGCCTCTGCTGAGCTGCCCCAGGGCAGTTTACTACCACTGAGTGGGAAGGGGAGGGGCTCATCTCACTGTAAAGCGCTTTGTGACTCTGTGTCTGTGAAATGCGCTATACAAATAAAGATTACTTACTTACTTACTTACTTTAATGTAACAAAATAAGGTGACCCGTTGTATGTTCTGAGCAATATTTTGAAATAGGAAAGGGCAGGCTAACACGACGTGACAGGCTGCCATATTTTCTCTCACAGAATAAAAGATTTAAAAACACTGGATTATTATGAGAGGTTGTTTTGTTTATTTAGCTATCATAACAATGTACAAATAAGCATAAAAGCAGGAAAACAATATAGTTCAATAGTTTTTTTTTTTTTTCATTTTGTGAAATTTTCAAGTCTAGTAAATGAATGTCTGTGAGTAATCGTCACAGTCAAAGATGCCATGGGTGGAACACCCAAGGTCCAGAACAGCCACTTCTAAGCACATATCCACCCACATGTGTTCTACCCTCTATTATGCTCCGATTAAGGACCCTCAGAGCGAGAGTTTAAGTAGCCTTGTGATAGTGATGGTTTTGCTCTTTTCAGATAAACGCAGGAAAAAAGATCCTTTTAATTGTTTTTCTTTTTTTTTTGCATATACATGTGTACATTTGTGCGTGCGCATCGGTGCGCAATGTAAAATTATAAAGAGTGTGGGTGAAAAAAAACAACAAAAAAACTGCAAGAAACAATGTCAAAAACAAAGCTGACAACAGTGGTAAAAGAAAATAAAAGTATTACACACTCAAATATTGTAAGATTTAAAAATTATATTTTTAAAATGATTAATATGCAATTAAAAAGTACTACTTACATGTTGTTTTAATTAAGCTGTAGGGTAATAGAAAAAAAATATATAGAAAAAATTTAAAACATTTAATAAAATTAAGCAGTTGTTTCCATCAAATTTTTAATCCCTGCTAAATTGTTCGAGTTTACGCATGCCACCCCAGAATGATTTACAGTGTTTCCATAAAACACTGTATTTTTTTTTTTTTGGTGTATTAAGATATTCTTGTAGAGTTACCATTACAATGATTACAATTATTTACCTACTATTGAAAATTAAAGTTTGATACCTCACTCATACTTTCATGCATCTCTGTAGACTCGCTGCAGTCGATCATAGCATAGCAGTCAGGAGTATGACTGTGGGCACGGTCGTAACAGCCGTGAGTCTTCTCTGGACATTTTCATCTCCTATGCAAATACAGTCTCAATGGAGCCACTAATCATTCATCAAAACTGTCTCCAAATGGTAACTGCATGTGTCCCTCGCATTCATTATTCATCACAGAGAGGCTCCACACCACTGCATGCACAGTATATCTGCTGTAGCACACACTGAGAAAAGTAGCACTGATGTGTCACTGGAGCGGGGCAAGTCGAAACTTCCAAGATTCCAACGCACGCGGAAAATGTTGTACTTTTCTTGTCCGTGAAAAAACACTGCTCACTCTTTCTTCTCTTAAATATGGCAAAAGAACTGTTAGTGCATATATTTTGTCTGGTGTTTGGGTGCTTGGCCTTACTTTGAGCTCAGACTCTATAGTTTAGTTAATACCACTCAATAAAACAGTTACAAACCTTGTCTGAGATCATCTTCAGTGTACAGATTGTCTGAGAATCACTCTTTCTTGTTCATCACTGTGGCAGCAGTCTGATGCTGGATGTGCAATGACTGCCAGGCGAATTTGGTTCAGGACACGTCCGGGTTTCTTGCAAAGTGCAAGTTACACCAGATGTAATCAACTGTAGTCCAGTTTCGTTCCAAGCCTTGCAGATTCAAACAGATTTCCAGGAGAACACTCGTATAGTAAATTGAAAGCCGCACCAGAACGCTGCGGTCTCCGGAAAAAAATAGACTTCATGCGGATTCTTTCCTCACACTAACGCTCCTGCACTCCCATCCGCACTCCTCGGAGGTCAGTGTACATGGGCGCATTGGTTTTATGCACTTTCTAAGTTCTGTAGGACTCACGAGAGTCTCGACACCCACCAAACATTGTGAAACTTTTAGTTCAGTACATTCCACAGTTTCAGTGAATTGACTTACACATGTTGATCTTTTTTTCCTTCTTTCTTCTTTTTTTTTCCTCTCAAAAACATACCTGGATCATTTTACTGAGCTCAAAAGCTCAAAACATTACTACCTTTCGATCGATGTGTGAAAAACAACGCACAACTCTGACCAATCAGAGGGAGAGGGAGTGCTGAATCACCCCTAAAAGTGGCCTTGACTCACCCCCTGCACTGAAGCCACACATTATTCTTCTGTAGCTCCAGTACTAATTTTCATTTAGTAGAAATGAAAAAAAAAAAAGTAAATCTTGAACTCAAGACAGGGTTTGTGGTTCATGTTTTCAATAACACAAGCTTTTTATCATTATACTTTTTGTGTGTAACTTTTAAGTGTTGCTTTGGGCATCATTAGTGAATATAAATAACACCTGTATAATCTACTCTCTGATTATCACCTTGAATATCTCCTAGTGTTCTGCAGATCACTAGTGTGCCTTTTTTCCATTACACCTGACAGTTCCTCCAGGATAGAGAAACTGTCAGGTGTAATGGACAAGGATTTGAGTAAGCTAATTAACACATTCTCTCTAGTATTTAATGTAATAAAATACAGCTACTTTTTGTATAGCTTGAGTACTATTTTGAACTAGGAAAGGATAAAACAAACAGACTTATGATAGGTTGCAATATTTTTTGTATAGTTGAACAGCTAATATCCACCTGCCATGGCTATTCTTTCAACTATAGCAACTCTCGCACAATTTAGCTGCTAGGTGCGTACAATTAATTACTCCATACAGGCCCATGGAAATGCACCGCAAACATCCTATTCTCCATTCTTGAATACCTGTTTCTGTACCTTTTGCACACTGACACTTTATTCAGTTTTTCTGAAGAGAATGCCATCCTCATGCCAGACTATGCTGTGGTAAATTGGTTATCATGTCCAAGGGTTACAGGTCACACAGAATGACAAGTTGTATGATGAGTGATATCACAGTTATGGGAGCAAAGATTGATAGTGTCTGAAAATACTATGTGCTATTTGAGCCACCACTGACCCTGTGTGTGTTTTGGAGGCCCAAACCAGTGTGAGCACTCAGTGGAGGTGATGGCTTCAATGTTTTTATGTCAGTGGTTTACGGCACACTTGTCATCTACTGAGAGTAAGTCTGGAAGACCTTCATAGTTAGATATTTCAGCGACTCTGCAGACACGGCAAACCATTTTCCATCATTTATAATTACTCAGTAAGACTACTTTTTCTTTTTTTTGGACTGATCCGTCATAGTTTATCATTAAATGGAGAAACCCAAATCCATTAGGAGTTCAGCTTGCAAGTACCTAGATTGATTGATTTGTTTGATTTAATTATTTTATTTTATTTGACAGGATAGGTATAGCATACTTGGCTAATTTGCTATGTCCATCCCTAGAAGGGCTTTTACAACTAAATTAATTTACACATTGCTATACAAAGCATGTAATATTCATGCACACATATTTGTGTTCTCAATAATATACATGATTTAAATTATTTGTCAGACAGAAGGGCAAAAAATAATGTGCAATGTGAATGCCTTTTTACATTTATCTGTTGAATGTGTCTGTCCACACTAACCAGGAGTGAAGCACCTTGCAGAGGGACATAGCAACACATGTTTGAACTTAAATGAATGCTAAATTGCCTGCTCCAGTGCTGCTTTGTTTTATGACCACAGTTTGGCTTCATATTCCATCGAGTTATTGAGCTGTTGGAGCTGGGCAGGTTCACTTTCTGTATTGATAAAACACCTTTCTCTGTTTGCTCCTGATACTCTGTTCATTTCTACACTTATTGGAAAACTTCTACATATTGAACGCATTACAAGGGGGAAAAAACTGCGAAACATATTAGAGTGGGCCGACTTTCATCAGCAATACACTAAGTCATAATGCAAAGAAGGAACATAAATAAACTGGTAAGACTAGTGGTTCTTGTCACCTTGCAAAACCTCCTTAATTGAACCTCTTCTGAAGCAGTGGAGAAATCAGACTACATGTTAATCTATCAAAGGGATAGAAATGAGCCTCCTCCTCACGCAGAGCTACTGTGTCTCGTCTTGATCCCTGCAGGAATTTCCAGTTTGTGTATTAATAACCACTTCAAAGTGAATGTGCCCCCGTTGANTGTTCTCAACGCATTTTCCACAAGTTTTCACTGGCTAACTGCGGTGATAAGCGGGTAGTTGTAGCACCTCTTGACTCTTGGCAGCTGTCTTCCAGGGTATGGCCTCATGATGTGGCGTTGAAGAGGGAACGCTTCATCAGCTACCAGAACATAAGGCATTGGTCCCTTTTCCTCTGCTCCTTGTAGAGGGGTGTCACCTGGTATCCCCAGTGTCCCTGCCTTCAGATGCTTTCCCAAAGGAGACTCTGACAGAATGCCTCCGTCACTGTTACGACCATAGCCCCCAACATCAATGACTGTGAACATGTAGTTGGCATCAACTACAGCTAAGAGAACAATGGAGTGGGAGCCTTTATAGTTATAGAATTTTGAGCCAGATGCAGGAGGAGCTTGTAGCACAACATGCTTTCCATCAAGAGCACCGATGCAATTAGGAAAATTCCATCTTTGCTCAAATGCTCGTGCGATGGCTACCCAGTCATCAGTTGTCGGCTCTGGCATGTACTCCGGCTGCAGCACATCCCAAATGGCTTGTGTAACTTCTGCCACAATTTTCCCCGTTGTAGAGTTTCCTACACGGTAGTTGAACCCAATGGTGGCAAATGAATCTCCGGTTGCAAGAAATCTGTAGGAAAACAAAAATAACAAAATTAATCGTTCATTATTATCGTTGTTGTTGTTGTTATAAGTTAATATGCAGAATCATCATGAAGATTCTTAATATCATGTAAACTTTAGTAATGTAGGCCTATGTAACAACATTTTTATTAACTATTAATTTTTTTGTTTACAGGTGAGGAGGTCAAAAAACGCTGGAAAATTTAAGGGACACATATATGAGAATTCGAAAATCACTCCAAAGAAAAAAAAAGTGGATCAGCAGTGGCTCACAAAAAGTATGGAAATATTTCCACATGATGTCCTTTTTGGAGCCACATATCAAAGAGCGAGCAACAACTGGCAACTTGACTGCAGAGCTCTCTCAGGAGAGGAGGAGATTGTTTTGACCCTGGTGCCTGTTCCTGAGGAAGAAAGTGGGCCTGCTGATCTAAGGATTGTGACAAGTGACGATGCAACTAGTGAAAGTAGCCTTGATCAAGCGCCACCACGTTCATCAACTACTAAGGCCACCCCAGGAAACGTAAGAGAGCAACAGAAAAAGACACCTTTGAAGATTCCATTCTCAGCAGAGTTGATGATATCAGAGCACAGCTTCAACAACCTGATGATGAGGATGAGCTCTACCTTCAAAGCCTTCTGCCAACTTTCAGGCGTTTGTCAGGAGCCAAAAAGTCTCTAGCTAAAATGGAAATTATGAGAGTCCTCCATAGAGTAGAATTTGGTGAGGAGTGATAATTTTTGTTTATGTTTTTGCTAAAGACTGTTCAAAAAATTTTCAAGTTCTGAAGTTGTCTTAAAGGTGGGGTTGTTGATTTTCACACTGCAAACATGATTTAGGTTTTAAATTTGACCACTTCCTCTTCCTAATAATATCAACATGTATTAATTTGGTTGCAATTATGGTCAATAAACGCCTTTCTACAAACAGCAAAGTGAAACTGGAGAGGACCACACAAGCACAGCTAATCAGAGCGCTACATTCTGCTCCTGATTAGAACTAAAATGCTTAATTATTCAATTCAGATAATACACGTGATCTAATTTTTTTCCACAAAGAGCTGCATTTATCATAGACTTTTCAGTGGAAAACTTTAATCATTTGCATTAAAAAAAGTCAGTTACCCAACTTTAATTTGTTAATTCTTAAGACGTTCAGAGAAACCTAATAAATTGTCATAATTTAATAAATTGCACTTTGCACATGTTAATGTTCTATGTTCTATTTTTATATTAAAAAAGCACGCACTTTATGTTTGTACTTTACAATTGTTTACAGTGTGCAGTTTTGAGAAAAATGTCACAAAAGGTCAGATTTAATAAAGATAATAAAACCTGCTTTTTGTTCTTTTTTTTTTTACCAAATCTTTTGGTATACCAATTACCACTGTTTATAATAAATATTACTCATATATGTAACTTATAACAATTATAACAATAATTCAATTATACTATACAATACCCTACACTTTATTATTAATATTGTATTGTTAATAGATTATCTATAACAATATTAGATAGAATGACAGACAGATGCTTACCTTAAACAAATGGCAAGTCGTTCCTCTGGACTAATTGGCTCCCTCATATTTGTGTGAATCTTCTCTATCTTGGGGGTTACCTTGATGAGAAGTTGGGAAAACAGTTCTGGGCTAAGACGAAAATAGGCCCGGAATTTCTCAGGATCTTCCTTGAGGTCCTTCATCAAATGATGATATTCACCATGCTGTTTCTTGCTTGTAGAATAGGGTGGACCCAGGATCGTTTTTGTCTTGTTTTGTTAACTCTTTCCCTGCCAATGACGACAACGTGTCGTCATAACGAACCCAACCGTAGCCTGCCAATGACGACAATTGTCGTCATAAGCTTTTTTTTATATGCGGCGATAGATGGCTCTCTGACGCACGTGTTCGGTGCACCAGTAGTAAACAATCATGTTGCACTTTCATATATTCACCACCGGAGTGCAGTATCACATTAGCACAAGGGCGCAGAGGAAGCCAAGGACCGGAAATTGCACGTCTTTCCTGTTTACATTAGGCAGCGCAGTCGGCTGTGTTTAGGTGATCATCCGCATCTAAAGGATCGTGTTTCTTTTCAAACGGATTACAGGCAACACATCTTGGACTAAAAACATTGTTGAGTAAGTTTAGAGCAGATATTTGATCTTTAAAATGAAGAAAAGACGATCCTACTGGACTAGGACTCTGAGGAGAACGACTTATGCAGCGAGTCTGGAAGAGAAAAACTAAACCTTTTCTTCTGTGAGCGATCCAAAAGTGTCAGAGTAAGTCAAACTACTGTATTTCTTCATGTTTGGAGGGTTTAATAATAATCTTTGCACTGTGAAAGCGTCTGAATCTATAGAATTTGCATCAGAAAGTAGAAAAACTACCGTGATGTCTCCTGATGTAACACAGCTTTTGTTGGTTTAAAGATAAAAAGACACTCGTCCTCATTGTTTTAATCACGTGAAGCTTGTATTTTTATCCTAAAGACATTATTTCATTGTACTGGCTAATATTCTTTCACTAAAAAGTAGAACAGACAAAAATAACACTGACATGAAGTTTGATTTAGAAAAAGGGCGTTATCTCAAAAGTTTCTCGTCAAACACTGAAATGTAATGAAAACAACGAATTTCAAATGTCTATAAAAAGAGAACGGAATAATGTAGAATAACATTTATTTTTTTAAATGAAAGTAGACAATTGTAGGTCTCATTTGATGTACAACATGTCATAATTCCAGTTGCACAAGGTTTTTTTGTGGAGCTGTGAATATTGCTTAAAATTAGCAAAAAGTCCTGGCAGGGAAGGGGGGTCAAAGTGAGAATAGGGCTGGCAGTGAAAGAGTTAAGTGCAACCAATAGTAATATTTCTGTCAAATGCAGCAACACTTTCTGAGATTTCATTTTAGCGTCTTTTCCCATGAACCGCTATTACAACCTCTAAATTCCCTCCAAATAAACAGCCAATCAGATGCGTTGGAGGCTCGCGATCCGCTCGGAACAGAGCGCGATATGACAAGCTGCCGCTAGTCGCTGCAGTTTGTCGCTGCCCGTGTGTTCGATTTTAAAGCCCATGCGATAAGTGTCGCTGCACGCTGTCGTTAGTCGCTCCCCGTGTGTCGAGCCCATAATGTGTCAAGGAGTGGCCCATTATATGAAAGTGTGCAGAGTAAAGAGCGTGTGTAGTAGCACGAGAAGAATGGACTGAGGTCACGCACACACTGCTGTGACCCCTCGTTTTACCTGAGTCTCTGCACTGCAGGACGCCACATTCACAGTGATCTTGTTGTAGTTAAAGGCTAACTGGTTTTGAGGTAAAGTTGGTTCCTGTTTACTTACTGCATTTTGCATGGGCTTTTGATAACTGTAGACGTGTAAAGTTCACAGCCAAAACATGCAACTTCTTGTGATCTTATTGTGCTGCTCATTTCTCATATTGATAGATATGCAGGTTGAAAATCCTGCTTCCTGTAAATATCGGAGTTCCATAAAATACATACATTATTAAATAACAAACTCTAGGGGCCCATCAGGAAGATTTATATCCAGGGCCTAGAATTTGGTGCTATGTCCCTGACGTAACATAATCATATAAGTGTAATTGTGTCTTTTATGAAGGCTGAAGAAAAACATGCTCATTGTCCATACCCAGAGAAAAGAAAAAAACACTTTGTTCAGTGCTCGAGTCTTTTCACAACTGACCGCATGCATTCTATTTTTTTTATTTTATTTTTAAACAGCCTGTGAGTGGCAAACATAAAATCAAGACACGCTTTGACCAACTGATCACAACCCAACTGTGGAGCACTAAACGGTTCAGTGTTTGGTGGACCACAGAACGCTGATTCACAGCAGAGGGAAACACATTTAGAAGCCCAATTTCACAATTATGTAAAAGTGATTATACACAACATTGTCTAACGTGCTATCCACTGCTTTTGATTCAACAATCATGAGCGTATAACCGGCGCTCATTTCAACAATTTCATGAACAAATACAAATACAGTAAGTTTTATTGATTACATTTTTTTAATTACATCACGCTGTAGCTGTTTGCCACATAAAGACTCTGTTAGATGCACAAATTGTCAGCCAAACAGTCTAAATGGAAAAAAGCTGAAGCATATCCCTAAAGCAGCACTTTCTAAATACAAACCCTCAGTAAAATTGGAGTTTTCATGCTGTGACTTTAATTGGGTTTCAATTAAAATCAGACCCACAAGCATATTGCAAATAAAGATAGGACCTAGTAAAAGGCTGCATCAGTGCTTGATAAGGAATGAAGCAAGAACACAAATACAAACACTCGCAATTTCCCCCAGATAATGATTAGCTTCACTGATCCGACCATGAAAGGGGAAAGTGGAAACGTGTTTGGTAATGCACTTTATTATTGGGATTTAGTGTTTTTTTTTTTTTTTTTTTTGCATTATTTGGTTCCTATTTTAAACGAAAGGTTGATTTTAAAGGGGACAAAACATGCATAATCTGCTTTAATGAGTATAATATTACTATTGTCCTCATTATCAGGTTAATGAAAGTTATGTTTTGATCTATGAATATTAGTTTTGTAGTGTTTTCTCTTCAAAGTTGAGTTCTCTCATGCAAATCTTGTATAAGTGGACACTGCAGGTCATGTTTGTTTGAGAGAAAACACCTTTTCAAATATAAAAGCCCTAAATTATTAATGCTTGTCACAGTGTCATATACTTTTATACATTTTCAAAAGGAAGTCAATGAATGTGTTCCTATTATTGAACTCTTGACACAAGCTTGTCAGAAATATAAAAAAATAGGGTCTTCAAAAAGAATGCTAAAGAAATAAAATATGCTTTAGTATGATTCCACCATATTCATAACTACCTGTATTATGCAAACTTTCACAGCTAATCTAGATGAGCTGATGCTGATATTATTTGTAAAGTGACAGGTGCAGCTTGGTCACATGTTTTTATGTCCAACAGCAAAGGGAAAGAAAATGTTCTTATGGCGTGAGAATCTGGTTCGACCTTACCCTCCTGCCCAACATAGTCTATGTCTAATGTGAGTTTAAAAGACCCCAGCCATTTGTTTGTGCTCCAAATGGTTCAGAAACAAATTCAATTTTAGTCAGGTGTTTTAGTGAAAAGGACTAGTGTTTTAAGAGGTCAACAAAGTATTGGCTGGAAGTGCAGCAGTTGGTGTACAAGGAGAAGAGCAGAGGAGAAAATACACAGCCCTGTGGAATCCCTGAGCTTATAGTTTGAGTTGTAGAAACATTAGCCATGTTTCTTACAAACACAGTTCAGAAGTAGTGTATGGTCCTATGTTGTTTCCCCTTATTTATAGGTGTTTTCATGACAACATTCAATCTGTTCTCACTGGACAAACACACAAAGCTCATGTTTCTGACATTACCACAAAATTACTTAAATTTTCTATTTTCAAAGATTTTATACAAAAGCATGTTACATCTACACTTACAACAATAAGGAAAGCAGCAAATGAAAGCATTTCATTTCGTACTGCCAGGGGAAAACTACTAGTGTATGAAAAAATATGCAAATGCTGTCATTGTGTGGTGACAACAAAAATCTATGTATGCTTGCAGCAAAGAGAACATCAGGATATACGATGAGTAACAGCAGGTGGCAACTGCAAGTGTGTAGATTCAATCCCTGGCCTGTTGCACACTGCTCTTTTGTCATTGGGCAAGACACTTCACCTACTTATCTGTGCTGTATGCACAAAACTGTACATGTTCCAATGTTTTCCGATTTTCGTTTTAATCAAGTATTTACCATCACAACAAATATGTCATGTTTTGACCTATTGATATTGAAAAACAGGACACAGTTGTTTTTTGATTTTGAATTTCTTATTTCAAATGAAAAAACAAATGGCCGCGACATACACGATACCTATTTCTCTTTTAAATATGCGAGAGGAGGTCAGAAAGCACCTGGCAGACCACTGCTTACATTTTGAGAAATAACGAGTGATGGCAGCAACAACACCGGGCTCACACTGCTCCAGTCCAGATCCAGATCCGGATCCGTCTGGGTCCGGTTGTCACTCACACTGCAACCAGAATATGCATGCGTATGTACAGACTCTGCTGGCCTCGCGAGACCACGAGTTCACGGGGATTCACGCTCAACTTGGGAGTTTCAGGGAGTTTCTGCGATCTCTGGCACATGGATATGTAAACAAGGAACACATGCGCCGAGTTTTGGGCTTGTTTCACGTTACTTCATTTTCTGTTGGAATAGTCGCGTATATGTCGAGCATTTTGCCGTATTTGTTGTAGTAGCAGGAACGTAATGTTTTTACTTTGAAAACCACCGGATTCACTTCACCCGCAAGCGCTTGGTTTCCTGTTTATCGTGTCTTGTTTTCACAACTTCACCAAAAAGGGCTCCGGAGCGCTCCGGCAGTCCGGAAAAATTTCAATGAAACAGAAACGATCCGGACCTACGGAGCAGAGCCACGCAGCTCGCCGGACCGGACGGATCGCGGTGTGAGAGCCTCTCATTACTTTTCAAGAAACGGAAAGCCTTCATACGCCGGACCGGAGTACGGACTGGATCCAGTGTGAGACCGGGGTTAAGTACAAAGCCCCACATGTGAGCTAACTTTGTTCAGGTAAAAAAAAACAACACCACATAAATACATTTAAATACAATGAATGGTTTAAAAGAATATCTTTTTATCAAATTGACACTTTAGTTTGGTTTAGTTTATTTATCAGGGACATTACTAGAGCTGTGCAATATATCGAATTTTAGATAATATCGTGAATGTTGTTTTGAGGATATCCAAAAATTGAATATCGAGTATATCGTGCAGTAAAAATTTCATAAAAAGAGCTAATTTACATTAAAATTAATAATAATGTTGTACTTTTTTAAAGACAAGGCAAGTTTAAATATATACTGTATCATAATTTGTACATTTATCAATTCAAAGAGCTTTATAAAGCAGGAAAATTAATTTATAATGGCAGATTGCTGCACTTTTGTGATTAATTTGACAAATAGTTGTTTAATAATTAAACACATGACCATCTAAATCGAGAAAACAAGGGACTATGTGTGCCAAGAATTTGTATTTTACATGTTTTGAGTAGATTTCGGTTGGTTTGAACCTGATTGTTCAAACACACTCATTTGAAATTATGAAAAAAAAAAAAGTATTATTATTTAAGACAGTCAAACGTGCTCGAATCACAATAAACATGACGCCAATGAGTCATTTTAAACTGATCATAATGTTTTGTCGTTTTTCCAGTGGAACTAATTTGAACACAGATTTAACACTTTTATGTTGAACTGACAGAATATCGTCCAATTATCGTTATCGAGATATTCATTTTTGTCAATATCGCTCAGCCCTAGACATTACACAAAAAACATTATCCTATACAAAAGAGGAGAGATGCTTGTGCCAGGTTGTAGCAAAGTTGCTAATTTCCCCCTGGAGTCCCTGGACAGGTTGTTGTTAAAGATGGAATACATGGCAATTTTGAGAGCTTAATTTTAATCAGAGGATAGGAGAGAGGCAGAAATGTACAATGATTATGATTGGTCAAGGCTACATGCTTATGAATGTTGATTTGGGGAGTTAGGAGGGCTGATTGGATGGTGGTGGGCTTGGGGCACTGAGAGACAGATAGAGTCATTGATACAAAAGGAGAGAAAATAAAAAAAATAATAATTTCTTTTTTTATTACTTACTAGAAAAAATAAATCATATAAAACAGATACACGAAAGGCCTCATTGACCAATCCATAGGTAGATTGTAGGTCATTTTTGTTTCTTACACTTATAACAAGCACAAGGTCATAATTTTAAGCATATTAATTATTCAATTCAATTCATTCTTTATTAAGAACAAAATTCAGGTTCATATTTCACAGTAAAAAAGACAAAGTAAAACCTGACTTTCTCCCTCTCCAACCGTAACCCTAAGCTCCAGTTTTGCATGCTTCTCCTGACCAGAGCTTAGATGCCGGCTGTGTTTCCGACTGGGAATCTCTGTGTACACGCTCACACCAAAGCCTGCTTAAAACTCATGACACACACTTTAGTTTCTACAATCAAAAACACTTTTAGCTATCACACATTGTTAAATGGCTGCACTCTTGCACAATATCCAGGACAAGTCAATTGGTTTTACTTTTAAGTCTCAAATACATCTTATGGACAAATATGTAGCATGAGTGCATAGGGCATGTGAACGTGAGACCTCAGACACACTGCAGCTAAGATACAACAATATCTCCACTACTGTATCTCATCTCATTTTGGCCGTCTTAGCCTTTGGACCATGCCCTGCTTCGCATGACCTCAAGAGAGACGCATTGTTTTATAGATTGAACTGTAAACTAAGAGCGTCACCATCACCAACTAGTTGTACAGTCCACTAAGCTGCCTTAGTTGTAAACATTCTGTAGCTCCACTAGTTTCAGGGGTGGTATTCAATTTAATTACATTTTTTGTGTAGCCCAAAATCACAACAGCAGTTATCTCAGAGGACTTTACATGACTGTTGATTCAGCAAACAAAATTGTCAGAAAATCAAAGAATTAAATATTTGGTCAAATCCAACAAAAGCCCTGTCAGTTTCTGGGAAGCAGTTTACGGGGGAGAGGATTTCCAGTTCTCTTGCCCTGTCCATTTTAGCTGCCTTTTACGACACGCAGATACGGTGGTAGTATTCTTTATTCTGGATGCTGTGGGCATCCAGACTACCCCCCTAACCACAGGGATTCACACACGCACACACACACGCACTCGGAACATGGGACCAGAGGGAGGAAGGGGGGAAAAAGAAGAGTGCCCTGTCTAGGCTACCGCATGTACGTTGGACATAGCCTTGGTATATAGATAGACCAACAAAAGCATTGGGAAATTAGTCATTATTAAAAAATACAGAAGCAGACTGTCCAACAACAAACAGGCAGTTGGAGAATTGTAATTAAGTAAAAAAAATTTAAAAAAAGTAAGTGCTTCATTTTTTTCCACATATACTTACTTTTACAACACTACATGATGAAATAAAATATATGTGTAGTCAAGGAGTTGTATACTGTACCGCACTGCTCCCAATTTAGTAATTTTTTAAAAAATGCATAGAAAGTTTTCTACGCAAATATAACATTTACAATTTTTATTCATTTTTATTATTATTGACTTTATACATTATATAATGTTTTTTTTTATATTTTTTGTCTTTATAACATTTACTTTAGAACATGCAAGGCCACAAAATGGACTTATTTGGATCGGACTATAGGGCCTCCCCCTGTTTGCTGATTTTATATTTCGATTACTACTGATTTCTGTAGTTAAAATTCTTACCTTCAGAAAGTTACACAAGTCATGTGTATTATGTCAAGAATTGAGTTAGTGCCCCATCTACTGGCAACAAAGAAAATTACATAGTGGAAATTTTCAAACCAATCCAAGCATGAGGATATAGATTTAAAATGTAACAAATTACAAATACAAGGCTAAGATTTCAATTCTAATTCTACAAATCTATACAACAGCTAGAAGTGCTTGAAAGTCAGCATACACAAACAAATAATGCATTATTCTTTCTTGCTGCATCAGGTCTATGAACTATGTAGCCATGGTCCTCTCACTTGTGATATGTACTACCACATGATAATGCTGACAAAAACAACTGTTGGAGGTGGTTCAACCCAGATCTCCAATTAGAGTCTCTGGGAGTGAACAGGAGAGGTGACAGTAACACAGTTGTGAGTCATCATCATGCTCCCCTGCCTCTGCAGCATCGCTAAACCAGCAGTAATTCTACTGTTATCGCACATTATATTTGTGTTTAAAGCCCAATCTGGCATCACATGGGATCTTTACAAATTATCAAAACGTGTTTGTGTGTGGGGATCATGTTTGAATTGTGTATAGATGCACAAAGTAAAAGCAGCACACCAAATATATACAGTTAAATGCTAAAATAAGCTGGTGGAAACCTAAAATGGAAAAAAGAAAGAAAATATTACTTGACAGATATGGACATTTAACTCTGATTGGTGTTTTATGTCACATTTCTGCATGCTAGTCCAACCCAAAGTTTATGAATAGTGAAACAATTCCCCGTACAATATTTTGGGGTGTAGGCAAACCTGTCTGGCATCATGTTGTAGTACTTAGAGTATCATAATGTGTCTACAATATAGCACATACCTTACACTTCAAGTCAGTCAGACGTTCCATATGTCAGGAGTTAAATTAAGACCAGCGTTGCCAAGGAAAATCTCCAGTTTATCTGTAGAATTGATTACTTTCTTATCTTAGGAGCTGCAGCTGATTGTAAAAATACCTTTGGTCAAGTTAGTAACTGTAAATAGTGTTCATTTTAAAACAATTTTAATAAAAACCCTGAATTTCACTGAGAAACCCTCCCTAAAGTGGATTGCCATTGTGATTTGACGACAGAAATGTTCAGAATGTCAGTGATTCATATATTTGAAAGAGCACAGATATGAGAGCTCTGCCAAATACGCCAAACAAAGTTGTGACCTTTTTTTTCCACAAGCAGTTTGGTCTAGAACCTTTAGCACCACCTAAATGGACACTTATTTATTGTGAAAATCTGAAACAACAGGCATTCATAATGTAGACTCTTAAACAGTCTGATAAGGTCTGTAAGCTTGCAGGGGTGTAGTATAAATACAAATACAAATTCTATCCAAGTTATTTGCCTTCAGTGTAAAACAGACACATGAACTCAAATGACATCAGGTTCAGTTCTTGCATAACCTGGTTCCTGAAGCAATTTAAATGAAAAACATGCTTCTAATGAGAATGTTGCTATTACACGATACATAGAATGCGCGTATTTGCTCGAAAGACATTTACCAACAATTTAGTTAGCCTTCATAATGAAAGAAAGGGGAAAAAAATGAAATTGAAATTAATATGAGTCTCTAAGGTCTGAGTTAAGAATGAGGATCACAAAGGAACTGTATCAAACCTACTTAATCTATTCAGTATCTGTTTTGGGTGGTTTCTGAAGACATATTGAATCAACATACTGGCATTCTGTTGTTCAAATACCTTACTATCAGTGTTGGGTAAGTTACTTTAAAATTGTAATACATTATATTACTAGTTACAGGAAGAAAAATGTAATACATTTGTATTACAATATTACAGTCTCAAAATGTAACTGAGTTACACTACTGTGAGTTACTTTGAGCTAATCACACAGTTGTTAAGACCTAGTACAACACTAATCCCCTTACATTTACACTTGATTACTGGTTAATTTATGGAAATATGATGTCCCAACATATTTTCGTCATAATAACCGATTCTCCTTTAAGCAAACACAGTATTTTAGTGGTGTTTTGGTCCGGAAGTGTTGCTTTCAATAGAATATGAAAGAAATTATTTTATATGAAAGTAACTTGAGTTACTCAGATTGTAACTAGTAATATATTATCAACATTTTTATAAGTAATGAGTTACACTACTTAGTTACTGAAAAATGGAATATATTACAGTAACTAGTTACAAAAGTAACTAGTTACTCCCAACACTGCTTACTATGCATTCCTTTTCTATAGCTATCCCTGTTGTGATAATTTCAAGTCTAATGAATTAATGCCTGTGAGTAAACGTAGCAATCAAAGATGAAATGGGTGGAACATCCAAGGTTCAGAAAAGAAAAAGAATGAGAAAGAAAGAGTGTGAGAGAGGGAAAGTGTTGTGTTTAGGACAGCACAGATACTGCAGCTTAGCAGACTCTTAAAAATTATGTCAGGATTATTAAAATTAAGACCTCTCTTATTTTAGTTGTTGCTACAAACATTTTAAGGGTGCCTAAGCACCCTAAAAGTGGCCTTGACTCGCCCCTGCACTGGAGCCACACAATATATCTCTGTAGCTCCAGTTTTCATTTACAGTAGTAGAAACTTTTGTTTATTTTGTCTTGTTCTGATGACACAGCCCTGGTTAAGATCCCCATTTGAGAATGATGTGGTTCATCATTTATAATCTGTTGCTGGTTTTGTAGGTTGTGATAGTTGAACAATCACATGAAAAAAAAAAAAAAAAAAAGTAAAGTAAATTATGAACTCAAGACAGGATCATGTTCTCAACAACACAAGCTGATATAATCATATTTTTGTGTGTAACATTTTTAGGTGTGTTTTTTTTTTGGGTGTCATTAGTGAATAAAATAACACCTGTATAATTTACTCTTTATCACCTTGAATATCTCCCAGTGTGCTGTTGATCACCTTTGTGCCTGGAGGAACCGTCAGGTGTATTGGAAAATAATCCCAATTTGAGTAAGCTAATTAACACATTCTCACTATTCATGCACAGTATTTAATTTTGAGTATTTAATTGGCGGCACGGTGGCAGAGCAGATAGCGCTCTGGCCTCACAGCAAGAAGGTTGTGGGTTCGATTCCTGCTCGGGCCGGGACCTTTCTGTGTGGAGTTTGCATGTTCCTCCCCGTGTCTGGGTGGTTTCCTCCGGGCACTCCGGTTTTCCCACCAACCAATAACATGCATGTTAGGGAACACTTGGTAGTAGTTGGAGGTTGAGCGCCAGGTGTTTGGATGAATCGACTCTGCTGAGCTGCCCCAGCGCACTTTACTATCACTGAGTGGGGAGGGAGGGGCTCATCTCATTGTAAAGTGCTTTGTGACTCTGTGTCTGTGAAATGCGCTATACAAATAAAGATTACTTACTTTAATGTAACAAAATAAGGTGACCCGTTGTATGTTCTGAGCAATTTTTTGCATGGCATAGCATATTTTCTCTCAACAGAATAAAAAGATTTAAAAACACTGGATTATCATGAGAGGTTGTTTTGTTTATTTAGCTATCATAACATTGTACAAATAAGCATAAAAGCAGGAAAATATATATACAATATAGTTCAACAGTTTTTTTTTTTTTTTTTAATTTTGTGAAATTTTCAAGTCCAGTAAATGAATGTCTATGAGTAATCGTCACAGTCAAAGATGCCATGGGTGGAACACCCAAGGTCCAGAACAGTCACTTCTAAGCACATATTCACCCACATGTGTTCTACCCTCTATTATGCTCCGATTAAGGACCCTCAGTGCGAGAGTTTAAGTAGCCTTGTGATAGTGATGGTTTTGCTCTTTTCAGATAAACGCAGGAAAAAAGATTCTTTTAAATTGTTTTTTTGCATGTGTGTGTGTATGTGTGTGCGTGCGCATCGGTGCACAATGTAAAGATATGGGTGAAAGATATGGGTGAAAAAAAACAACAAAAAAACTGCAAGAAACAATGTCAAAAACAAAGCTGACAACAGTGGTAAAAGAAAATAAAAGTATTACACACTCAAATATTGTAAGATTTGAAATGTATATTTTTAAAATGATTAATATGCAATTAAAAAGTACTACTTTCATGTTGTTTTAATTAAGCTGTAGGCTAATAGAAAAAAATATATAGAAAAAAATAAATAAAAATTAAGCAGTCGTTTCCATCAAATTTTTTAATCCCTGCTAAATTGTTCGAGTTTACGCATGCCACCCCCAGAATGATTTACAGTGTTTCCATAAAACTCTGTTTTTTTTTTTTGGTGTATTAAGATATTATTGTAGAGTTACCATTACAATGATTACAATTATTTACCTACTATTGAAAAATAAATTTTGATACCTCACTCATACTTTCATGCATCTCTGTAGACTCACTGCAGTCGATCATAGCATAGCAGTCAGGAGTATGACTGTGGGCACGGTCGTAACAGCCGTGAGACTTCTCTGGACATTTACAGTCTCAATGGAGCCACTAATCATTTATCAAAACTGTCTCCAAATGGTAACTGCATGTGTCCCTTGCATTCATTATTCATCACAGAGAGGCTCCACACCACTGCATGCACAGTATATCTGCTGTAGCACACACTGAGAAAAGTAGCACTGATGTGTCACTGGAGCGGGGCAAGTCGAAACTTCCAAGATTCCAACTTCCAAATGAAAAAACACTGCTCACTCTTTCTTCTCTTAAATATGGCAAAAGAACTGTTAGTGCATATATTTTGTCTGGTGTTTGGGTGCTTGGCCTTACTTTGAGCTCAGATATATAGTTTAGTTAATACCACTCAATAAAACAATTACAAACCTTGTCTGAGATCATCTTCAGTGTACAGATTGTCTGAGAATCACTCTTTCTTGTTCATCACTGTGGCAGCAGTCTGACGCTGGATGTGCACTGACTGCGAGGCGAGTTTGGTTCAGGACACGTCCGGGTTTCTTGCAAAGTGCAAGTTACACCAGATGTAATCAACTGTAGTCCAGTTTCGTTCCAAGCCTTGCAGATTCAAACAGATTTCCAGGAGAACACGCGTATAGTAAATTGAAAGCCGCACCAGAACGCTGCGGTCTCCGGAAAAACAATAGACTTCATGCGGATTCTTTCCTCACACTAACGCTCCTGCACTCGCATCCGCACTCCTCGGAGGTCAGTGTACATGGGCGCATTGGTTTTAAGCACTTTCTAAGTTCGATAGGACCACGCGAGTCTCGACACCCACCAAACATTGTGAAACTTTTAGTTCAGTACATTCCACAGTTTCAGTGAATTGACTTACACATGTTGATCTTTTTTTCCTTCTTTCTTCTTTTTTTTTCCTCTCAAAAACATACCTGGATCATTTTACTGAGCTCAAAAGCTGAAAACCTTACTACCTTTCGATCGATGTGTGAAAAACAACGCACAACTCTGACCAATCAGAGGGAGAGGGAGTGCTGAATCACCCTAAAAGTGGCCTTGACTCCCCCCTGCACTGGAGCCACACATTATTCTTCTGTAGCTCCAGTTCTAACTAGTAAATCCCATTTGAGAAATGTATGTGTTGCATCATTTATATAAAGGCAATTTTTCTATGCTGGTTTGTAGTTGTTGGACCAATCAACCACAAAAAAAAAATAAATAAATAAATCTTGAACTCAAGAGGGTTTGTGGTTCATGTTTTCAATAACACAAGCTTTTTATCATTATACTTTTTGTGTGTAACTTTTTAAGTGTTGCTTTGGGCATCATTAGTGAATATAAATAACACCTGTATAATCTACTCTCTGATTATCACCTTGAATATCTCCCAGTGTGCTGCAGATCACTAGTGTGCCTTTTTTCCATTACACCTGACAGTTCCTCCAGGATAGAGAAACTGTCAGGTGTAATGGACAAGAATTTGAGTAGCTAATTAACACATTCTCTCTAGTATTTAATGTAATAAAATACAGCTACTTTTTGTATAGCTTGAGTACTATTTTGAACTAGGAAAGGATAAAACAAACAGACTTATGATAGGTTGCAATATTTTTTGTATAGTTGAACAGCTAATATCCACCTGCCATGGCTATTCTTTCAACTATAGCAACTCTCGCACAATTTAGCTGCTAGGTGCGTACAATTAATTACTCCATACAGGCCCATGGAAATGCACCGCAAACATCCTATTCTCCATTCTTGAATACCTGTTTCTGTACCTTTTGCACACTGACACTTTATTCAGTTTTTCTGAAGAGAATGCCATCCTCATGCCAGACTATGCTGTGGTAAATTGGTTATCATGTCCAAGGGTTACAGGTCACACAGAATGACAAGTTGTATGATGAGTGATATCACAGTTATGGGAGCAAAGATTGATAGTGTCTGAAAATACTATGTGCTATTTGAGCCACCACTGACCCTGTGTGTGTTTTGGAGGCCCAAACCAGTGTGAGCACTCAGTGGAGGTGATGGCTTCAATGTTTTTATGTCAGTGGTTTACGGCACACTTGTCATCTACTGAGAGTAAGTCTGGAAGACCTTCATAGTTAGATATTTCAGCGACTCTGCAGACACGGCAAACCATTTTCCATCATTTATAATTACTCAGTAAGACTTACAAGTCAAGAAAAAAGATGAACCACTTTTTCTTTTTTTTGGACTGATCCGTCATAGTTTATCATTAAATGGAGAAACCCAAATCCATTAGGAGTTCAGCTTGCAAGTACCTAGATTGATTGATTTGTTTGATTGAATTATTTTATTTTATTTGACAGGATAGGTATAGCATACTTGGCTAATTTGCTATGTCCATCCCTAGAGGGCTTTTACAACTAAATTAATTTACACATTGCTATACAAAGCATGTAATATTCATGCACACATATTTGTGTTCTCAATAATATACATGATTCAAATTATTTGTCAGACAGAAGGGCAAAAAATAATGTGCAATGTGAATGCCTTTTTACATTTATCTGTTGAATGTGTCTGTCCACACTAACCAGGAGTGAAGCACCTTGCAGAGGGACATAGCAACACATGTTTGAACTTAAATGAATGCTAAATTGCCTGCTCCAGTGCTGCTTTGTTTTATGACCACAGTTTGGCTTCATATTCCATCGAGTTATTGAGCTGTTGGAGCTGGGCAGGTTCACTTTCTGTATTGATAAAACACCTTTCTCTGTTTGCTCCTGATACTCTGTTCATTTCTACACTTATTGGAAAACTTCTACATATTGAACGCATTACAAGGGGGAAAAAAATGCGAAACATATTAGAGTGGGCCGACTTTCATCAGCAATACACTAAGTCATAATGCACAGAAGGAACATAAATAAACTGGGAAGACTAGTGGTTCTTGTCACCTTGCAAAACCTCCTTAATTGAACCTCTTCTGAAGCAGTGGAGAAATCAGACTACATGTTAATCTATCAAAGGGATAGAAATGAGCCTCCTCCTCACGCAGAGCTACTGTGTCTCGTCTTGATCCCTGCAGGAATTTCCAGTTTGTGTATTAATAACCACTTCAAAGTGAATGTGCCCCCGTTGAATGTGTTGTGCATGCATTAAGAAGGCCTATCTTTCTATGATCCTCTCCATGGCAGACGAGCTGTAAACAGGAGAAAACGTGCCGACCTACTGGCTGCTGTCTGGAAGTCACACTATGTTTAAATCTGGACGCAGACTTTAAAAGAGCCTGTCTGTCTCATTTCTGTACATTAAATTGTTTATTTTGTACCTTTAAAATATGCATATAAATAGGAAGACCAAAGTCTCATAGGTAACCGTAAAAGTTGAGATTTGAGATTGATAAAGCTCTTATAGTTCAATTCAACTGTATTCTTTGCAAAACCCTATGTGGCAGGGACAGTGGTTTATGACAGAGAGTGCACATAGGACCTCATGGTTAAGGTCTAGACCGGGGCTGCAGGATGTGGTTCTTTAAAGACATAAGTGTCTTTGAGATCGATTATGAATGAGGAACCAGACTACAAAAACTTAAAGAACATTCACAGCAAGTGTTTATTTTAAATTAGCAGTGCAGTGCATCCAACCTTTTTTTGACGCCATATAAAAGTAAGTAAGTAGTAAGTAAGTTTTATTTATATAGCACTTTTCAGAGACTCAGTCACAAAGCGCTTCACAGTAAAATAGTTTACAGCAGCCCCTCCTCCCCAACCAGCCAGTTCAGCAGGAGATTCGCCTAAACACCTGACGCTTTAACCTCCGACCACCATCAATTGTTTCCTAACTTGTATGCAAAATGATTTAGCGCTCTTACATCTTTAATTTCATTAATTGTTTTCATGTTTAGTTGAAAGGGTATTATGGACACATAAAGTGAAATATTTAAAACTAAACATTTTTTAAGGCACATCTGGTAGTATTTCAAGAAACACTAGTGTTCCTGGTGCCAGGGAATTCAATACATTTCAAAATGTATTGATGTCTGTAACTGGGGTTCAACTCTTTCTTTCAAAAACACACAGGTGCAGTTCCTAATAAAAAGAAAAAAACAAACTGCTTTGTTTCACCACCAAAAACACTTGTCTAAACATAGTAGAAAGTCTTCTAAGTTGTCCAGTGTTCCCAAAGATCGACTCTTCTCTGAAAATCATTTTCAATCTGGTGGAGGCAATCTGAGACTGGCTGTATTTATACTAAGTTAAGCCCTCCCCCTCAGGAGGGCTACACCCTAACAAGATTGTTCCTAAAACTGGTTTGACGTGGGCCCTTGCTTCCTTTCTCGCCAAACCAGTTTAAAGGTAATGTTTAAGGACAATGTACAATTACATTAAGCACAATGGCAGAGATGCTTGTAGCAGATTGTAGCTTACAGCTCATTTTCATCTATAGTCCTGGAGAGGGGAGAGGGGGCACATTGGACATATTTTTTTAGTTTTAGTTTTAGGAACAGGTTTCAAGAACAGGTTTGTTAGGATGTAGCCCCTCCTCAGGGGGAGGCTTAACTTAGTATAAATACAGTCAGTCCAGATCACTTCCATCAGATTGAAAATGACTTTCGAATGAGAGTCAAACGTCTTGATCTTCAGAAACACTATCTAGATGACAACTCTGAAGCCTTTCTATTCACTCCTGGACGAATGAGGAATTACACTGTCTACTGTCTAAACATTTTTAGACTAAATACAGTTGTGGCTCTTTCTGGCTTTGATTTGACTTGAATTGGGCAAATGCGTCTCTTTTGCTGTTAAAGGTTGCAGACCCTAGACAATGCAGTAGAAACCTGTCAGAGCTTTAACTGCTGATGCTTTGTGCCTTGAGATATTGTTGACCTCACATCCAAAAACAGTTGAAATACTAAGCTGTGATACAGACTGGAAGTGCTGCCCCCTATAATCTGAGACTTTACAAGGCTATTTTTTATGCTCAATAAATCACAAAACTGTTGTTTTTAATATTTTTGAAAGACATTGTCAAACAAGTATCTTTTTAATCAAACATTGATATGGTCTAATCAATCGTTCCTAAATCTTGGCAGGGATCTAAAACCCATGGAATACTTAAAAAGAGTGGGTGTGGTCATTACTTTCACACGCCTCAAACCAATTTCCACTGCATGTTGCGGTCGACAAAAAGTTGAAATAGTATATGATGTGACTCACGCTACATGAATATAAAGGACGCCATGTGGTCACCCAGTGGTTGCCAGTTTTTTAAATAAAATCGATATTTTGCGTCATTCCTTGGGCATTTTTTATGGATTTTTCGGTTGTGTTTTGATAGATAGATACACTGAGCAGTGATAGGGTTTAATTCATCTGTCCAATCACGACCACTGAAACTGAGAAACATAATTGCACAGAAACACTGGAAAAAACACTATACGAACTTGGTAAAAATAAAAACCATAAAAATTACGAAAAACTCTAAAAATAATTTTTTTTTTTGAACATAGCGGACATGATGAGGCCAGCAAAATGTTTCCAATTGAGGTATCTTGTTATATATTAGCTTGTCAGTTCTTAAGTGAATAAGCATTTTAATTTTTTTTTTTTCAAGTTATAGAGTTATTATACGGCACATTATAAATACGCCATTAGCATAAAAATAAAACACTGACAAGGCTTAAGCTATGCCTATATAGTAAAACACATGATGAGACCTTATGTTTCTTGTCAGGGAAGTTGGCCCACAGCGACAGATTGAGCAAAGAGGAGTCGTGTTGAAGTTTAGAAAAAGGTTTGGGTACATCTCCTCTGGTGTGTCATCATACTTAAGCGAGGTGTTGTCTAGGCCCCGCAGCTGCCCCCAGACAAAACTGCCACTGGTGCAGTTTCCACAGGAACCCTCAGGGCCCATAATTCTCTTTGTAGGATGTCTGACAATTTGCTAAGCACTTGAGTCAGAGGAAGAGAAGAAAATACTGAATTGTGGTGTATTCTTTTAAAGTAGACCTATTGTTTTTTCCATGCATTTTGTTATGAACTATAGCCTATGTAAATTGACATGATGTTTATTGCAAAACACAGAATTGTTCTAAAATGAATTACAAATAGAAACAGGTCCATTAAATTCCTGATCAAAACAGCAAAACTGATAACCGCTGCCTGTTTAACTTTAACAAAGAGCATATCATTTGTTTTTTGTACATGGTTACATTTCATTTTGAACCCTTTATGTTTTACTCTTACTCTTTTGAATAACAGCAAACACAGAAAACTTTGTAGGAATATGTGGTAAGTGAAAACAGAGATTTTATGAGCACTTTTTTTTATTATGAGGAAAAAGATGACTCAAATATGAAGGAATCAATCCAAATACTATTATAACCTGGCTACAAGTGTACTTATCAACACCGCACTAATCGACATCATGGCCTTTCTGAGACCACAGAGTCACAAGAATAATATAATACATTTATTTATAAAGCACCTTTCATACACTTCACAACTCAAAGTGCTTTACAACATTAAACCAGAATATAAATATGCATAAAAATACAATAAAAACAGTAAAACAAATCATTAAAATGTTTCAGTCAAAAGCACGTTTAAAAAGACCGTTTTGAGCCCAGATTTAAAAACAGCCAAAGAAGAGGCCTGTCTCACAATCTCTGGCAAATTATTTCAGATTTTGCTGTATGAAACTGGAACGCTGATTCTCCATATCTAGTCCTGACTCTGGCACCAGCAGGAGGCCGGTCCCTGACTCCTTAGAGCTCGAGATGGCTCATAAGGCACAGACATGTCAGAGATGTATCTTGGTGCTAGGCCATGGATAGATTTAAAAACAATCAGAGCTGTTTTAAAATCTGGTCTTATCACAAGATCAAGACAGCATTCGTCAAGACCAAATCAAGACCACCTTTGTTTGTCATCCTCATACAAACTGTGTCTGGGACAGGTCACTGTGCTCCTGGTGCAAGTTTAGCAGAGCCTGGTGGCAATGAAATGAGGTCTCGGTGTCCAAAGCGACAGAGTCCAAGACCAAATCCAAGACAAGACAGAGTCCAAATGTGCTCGAGTCCGAGACAAGACCAAGACCTTTAAAAAGTGATCTCGAGACGTACCACATTACGGCAAACTCAGAGAAGTAGATTTTATTTACTCCTTTGACATGAGACTCTACAAGTAGTTCTATAAAGTTAAGAGTACCTGTCTACTTTCAGATGCACTGAAGTACAAACACATTTGTCACTACAGAGCAACCAGTAAAGTGTGGTAAACAATGAGCTATTTTTCACATTCAATAAGCTTTTGTTTTGTTAGCAAGGCAAACATTTGAAGTGTCAATGATTTCTATAAGAAGAGTATGAACGCATTGCATCTATTAGATGAAGAAAGTCATTGTTAATAAGGAATGCATATGTTACTGACCTTGGTCTCACTTCACACACACAACGTGAATGTCATTATGGAGCTCATTTATCAAGCATTTGTTCACATGCAAAATAACAATTTGAGGTGGTAGATATTGGTTAGATGTTGTGATGTTATATGTTCATCTTCCAATAAATTGCGTGCTAAACAGTCACAAGTAGCACATGCATTTTTTATTTGACATTTTAGCACAGGAGTGGGCAACTATTTTTACCAGAGGGCCACATTCAAATGCAGAGAAGTTGCGGAGGGCTGGACTATGATCATTGGTGTAACAATTCAACATTTTACAACAGAACAAAAATATATGTTGAGCTCTACATACAATTGTTTGGATTCAGAATTGGAAACTAGATTTAAATTGTAGTAGCTAAATTTCAATTGCTTACATACTGCAGCAATTTTACTCGTTTCAAACCACTTCTGATTGATTTTTGAGAGAATTTGACTTAAAAGTTAAAAAAAAAAAAAAATGCCCACGAGGTAAGTAAAATGTAACCAACTGGCAAATAATTTTACTCAAATTAAAATGTCAGGTTTTGAAAAAGGTGAAACAGTTTAGATGTAAAATGTGTCAACATTAACATGTGCAATATGTCAAAATGCAGATAATATTGTGAGAATGCTTTGAACATAATATGCACAAATAGAACATCGAGTATATTGTTTAGAGTAAAAATGATTCAAAAATAGTTCAAAGATACAAATGAAGACAGTTACAACATTGCAAATAATTAAATAGGTAGAAGGTGATTTTTAGTCAATTAATCACTCATCGGAGCCAGCCTGGCATCGCCTAGTGTCTCCACTCAATTTCATTTCACTTCAGCAATGAGTCAGGTATCGGAAGACTGCAGACAGTTCCCAAAAAGCAGGAAGTACGGTTGTCCAATCAGCGAGAAGGAGCAGAGTGGTGTGATAGCCAGAACCAACCGAGTTAAGAAAGCAGACTGTATGTGTTCTCCTTCTTTGACCTTGTGTCTAATACCAATTTAGAATATGATATTGCACCTTTTAGTTCACCACATAAGGTGTTTTCCCACATGAAAGTACCAAGAACTATCCCAACATTTCTCCAGTCCCTCTTTAGTCAGAGGAACTACCCTGTCCCTATGTTTGTGTTCACACAGCAAACGTTTCTGAAAGTGGATCTAACTGGCTTTAACATTAGCATCTATATAGTCTGGAACATTTAAATAAGTCATTAAGTGGTGTTACGAAGACAAAGTTGTCTTTTTCGATTCCACATAAAAATATTATGTGCAAAACTTAAAAACACCACTGTAATTAACAATAAAACAAAATGATTCACTGTAATTTCTATTAATAGTATCATAGGCTACTATTTAAAAATTAAATAAATACATTTTGGGAGTTACTGCCTTTAAATAATCTTTCTTAAGGATAAGGAAAGTTTATCTAAATGTGAAAATGTGTAAAACATGTATAAAAACAAAGTTAGCAGTGTAAAATGTGCTTGTGTCACCAAAAGGTTCCTGGTCTGCCTGGAAAGTACCTGTCCCAGAGCAGGAGCCAAAAAAGTTCCTAAAGTGTGACCCCAGTCCATAGTTCCTGCTCTGTGTGAAAGCTCCCAAAATGAGGACTAAAAAAGTACTAGAAAGTACTAGAAACTGAAAAAAATTCCTACAGTGGGAAAAGGCCTATTATGACACAATGGTCTCCTAGGTGTCTTAGTTGCCCAATCTTTTACTAAGTATAGTCTACATCCCAGTGCATTTATGCTTTAATTGCATCTGAAAGCACCAAGTAAATCCTGTGCTGTTGTTGTTTGAATGTGAGAATCCAAAAATGTAACGCACATTTCACCATTAATTACTCCAGCACTACTGCACCAGATGAAGCCCTTGGCCTAAGGCAAAGATACGAATAATTTACATGACAACACTGCTAGGAGACAAATATGAACAACTGTGATACTTCATATTCTCTTACACTTGTGATGTCACACACAATTACAAGTTTTGTCAATCTCTGTAAGACTGCAATCAATCCATCTGTAAAATTGTGCTATTCAGAAAGACAATAGTTATGCTTAAACATTCTATTACCTCAAAATTCCAGCCAATAACAAAGACCTATATAGTATGTATTTGGAGCGATTCATGTTGGTTCTATTCACCAGAGACACAAAGGTTCTTTTCTTTAGCTATACAGTTGGTACAAAAAATCATATTCCCAATCTTTGACACATTTTCTCTGCACAGTAAACCCTTGACAATCAACCTGTAATTGATTGTAAGGATGAAATTGCCTGTTACAAACCAAGCCTCGCACAGCCTGGGGACGGTAGCAGGAAAACTAAATAACAAATGAGAGGACAGGATGAAAGACACAACTTTAATTCACCACAACTGATTTGATAATAAAACCCAGACCATTTCACAGTAAAGCCAATTATGGCGTCAGTGAGTTCTGCTGTGGAGGATAGAGGCCATATCTTTATGCCCGACAATCAATCAATGCCATTTTCGAAACCGCCACATTGTCCATGTTACATTGTACCTTTGTAGGAAGTATTCAATCAAGACTCTGCTATCATATATGCAAAATAAAATGAAATATTCCTCATTTCTAAAATCTTAAAACCACTGGTTGCAATCAAAAAGAGATGACAGTCAGATTATTAATAAAATACATTTGAATGAAAGTGCTTCATCGTCCTCCTCCTCATTATCTCATTATCATCATCATATCATCATCATATCATCATCTGAATGTATCTTCAATCACCCAAATTCATTCAGACAAATTGGAGTAAAGCTAGGGTTTGATATTTTCACTAAACTGCTCTGATTGGCTGAGCTTGACCAGTCCACTCCAGTTTCACTCGCTGTTCTTAATCCATAATTGCTGTAAGCAAATATAATCAAGGAGGTGGAATTTACCGTGTGTCAATGACGTTTGAGAGCTAAAGATTATTGGAAACCTGAGTACCCCAGGCTTAAGGAACCATATGTAAGATGCAAACTAGTGGTTTAAAAAAGTTATTACAATCACAGACGAACTTGGGTTGTCAGAGTGTGAAATGGTCATAGTTGAAGGTTTGAAGTTACTGACCAATCAGGAACAAGGTTTACTAGGAATCATGGGTAATAACACTTTGTCAGACATTTCTACACAACGTGGGTGGAGCTTAATGAGAACTGTGTGGAAACAAGTGCATGAGCCTATCACAGAGAAACCAAACTGGCAATCCAAATAAGAGAGTCATGTGAGGTACATTCTACTTTCTGATTGGATAATTCTCTGAGAACCAAAACACCGAATGTAAAAATCAATAAATGAACATCATGTTCATTGATTTTTAAATTAAAAATAATTCAGAATTACAATGACTCTCAGTAAAAGTAATAGTACATTTGGACATGTTATCTTAGATCTATGGACACATCAAAATCTTACATATGGTTCCTTTAAAGTGAAGCTATGAGGAGTATACCAACACCAGTGAATAGAACCAACCCATATCCTGAGCTATTATCACCTATTGTCTTTGTAAGTGTCCAGGCAAACAATGTTGGCTGAAAGCAGTTGCTAAACACTCTCCAGATCCTTCAGGTTCCTTTATTTACTTTTGAGATTGACTTATTTATCATCACAAAAATATGAACAAAGATGATGCCCTCTGTACATGTGTGTGTAAGTTTTACATCACAATTCTAAAACATTAAATTATGCTGTATTTCTAAAGTTTACCTGGCCACTTACTTTGATGAACCATCACAAAACCTGCATTCTAACAGTCAGAAGCTCCTCCAAGGTGACACGAAGCTCACGTCAATTCTTCAAGAGCAAAGAACGAATTAATTAAGATGTCAAATCGGACGAGCATCCATGCCTTCATTTTTCTTCTTAATTGAGAGATAATTTGGGATTTGGAGAGGCAGCAGCTCACACGTAATGATGATTGACACCTGTTATTTCTGCCTGTCTCCGCCACCTTCTGCTCACTGTGATTTATTAACGGTCATGCCCTTCGGTGAGGTGACACACATGTACGTCTTCCAGTGGTCACGCAGTTCGCATCCCAGGACAGAAAGGCTATTGGTGGCCCCGTCACCCGCCCACCCTCTAGGGCAGACCTGGATGACAGAACGCAAGTGCTCCCCTGGGCCTGTCTGCTCATATCCCACGTAACAGCTGTCCAGCTCGGAGTGATGGCTTCATTTGATGGTGCCGAAGGTTTTTTTCACCGCTATTGGCCCCTGAAAGTAATATAAGTGTTAACATATGTCAAAAGGTCAACAGCATGCATTTTCACCTTTCGGATATGATCGGTTTGACTTAAAATTAAAGGTGTGAGGAAGGCGTGGTAGAGAGATTAATCTCTCTTTGCACTTCACCAAAGCAGAGAATAATGCTGGCCTGACCTCACGAGCGCTTGATATCAACAGTGACATGACACACACACCAGCACATGAGCCTGAGAGATGCACATATAAATGAAATTTCACACACAGCTGCCAAATCAAGCTGTAAATGTCAATCTGCAGTGTCCTAAGGGTGCACTCACTCACACTAGGCTTTTTGAACTATGCTCTGTTCTAGCCCAATTGCAAGGAGTTTTTTTTTTTGGCTCGCACTCATTCCTGCACAAGCGGACCAAGCCAAAGACCGGTGACATCATTAACTAGCACTGTTTATTTACTTGTTCTGCTAGTTTATGTACAAATCTACTTACGATGTAGCAGAGAAAGATATGTATACAGAGGCAGACATGACTTTTGAACTAAAAACAGTGCAAAGCAGCAAAGGCAACAAGAGACAGGAAACTTTTATCAATGTCCACAGTGTTTATTTAAGTTAATCATAGACAGCGTGTTCTCACAGATAAGTGTGTCAATGTCACGTTATTTGAAACAGTGTGTCACATAAACGCAATTTCTATTTTGTGCGTGTGTATTTCATGCGTTTCTGTCCCAGTTCATTTGAATGGTGAATGTAAAGAAGTGTTATGATTCATGGAGACTAACACAATCCTAATCCTAACCTTAACCAACTCCAAGCCCCAGTCCTAAACTTACTCATTTTTGAAACTTTTCACCTAATCTTAGTTGTTAACCCTCAAAAAACCTTGTGTTTGTTCTCAATAACATGTGTCCATACCACGCCAGAAAAAAAGGGGCGTGTAATTGCACGACAAAAAAGGCAGAGGGTGTCGTCATGACACGCAATTTGGCATGGCGTGGTATTTACACGCAAACCATGAGAATACGTTGGCATAGAAAAGTTTGTGCAGAAATTATTCACTTATTTCTTCATATGAGACACATCAGCGCTCACAATGAATGCGTGAATGTTCATGAGTAACTGTGCTCTGGCTCACCTCCTCCAAACAGGCTAGAGTCTGATCCTTGCTTCGCCAGAATAAGAGAATAGGTATTTAGAGGCCAATCAATTTTTTACAGTGCTTTGCCTTGACTAACACAAAACAGCTGATGCTAATTCTAATGCGCTAGCTTTGCTTTGTTTAGAGCACAGGTGTCAAACTCAAGGCCCGTGGGCCAGATGTGGCCCTCCACCTCATTTCATGCGGCCCTCAAGGTCCAATAGGGTTTACTTTAATTTTATTTAAGTGCCAGAAGTAATCTGGATGTCTTGATCTAATGAAACAATTTGGTTGAAACTTGAAGAGTATAAGTCATTTTTCAGACTAATGCAAACTTATATTCAATTGTTGTCACTTCAATAAACATACAAAAATCAAATACAACTAATAATTGTAGTATGTCAAAGATTAGTAAGATTAATTTAAGTTACAACCGACCCTTGATGGACAACCTTGATGCCAATGTGGCCTTTGTCAAAATTAGCTCGACACCCCTGGTTTAGAGCAACAAAGTTTTCATCAATGGAAATACCGTGGTTTGACACGAGATCAATTCGGCATTTGATGAGGAAAATTTTTTATTGTTTCGCTTTGCTTTTTTGGCCTGAGCCTGCGTTTTCGTGTTTTAAAAAGAGAGGTTCGCTCTAAGCTCTGCTCCAGGGTCCACTGTGAAAGCAGGGCTGTCTGTGGTCTGTGGTTTGCACCAGTGGTTACACTAGACATAATTTCAATCCATCACTGTGACGCACAGATTCTCAAAAAAATCTGTCAGTATTTTTATTCATTATATTTTTGTTCAATATAACCTGTTTTTGCTGTTATTTTCTGACACAGTGCAAGGGTCACAGAGATGAGACATTAGAGGCATTACACAAAATGACTGAACTCTGCCAGTTTAAGATACCTTTAGCGCATATAAAAAAAATGAATGTCCATTTGACATTCAACAATGTTGAATGTCAAATGGGTAATTACATTTTTTACCTGAAGCACACAAGTTCTTCACATCTTGCAGTTTGTGTTGAATCCACACTGTATTTTGCCCAAACTTTGCGTGTAATTTCCATTCATCCTGCATAAAAGTCAGTCCCTCATTCCTATGGGAACGTTTTTTTGATTTGAGCCAATGTGAGCGCAAATCTGACAAATGCCAAACCAGGTAATTGCAGGTGTGACTTTTCGCAAATTTTACTAATAAACATCAGTGTGTATCTGTCAAACGATTGTTGTCAAAGGAACAAATCCTCTTGAAATCAAACAGACACAACACTATCTGTCCTGTTAATTTTGTGGAATGAACCTTATCCGCGCTCTCTGTAGCTAAAATGTGCTCCGTGAACCTGCCGCCTCCTGTTTACAGATTTAGATCCTACGTATTGGCGCAAGCTGCAAGAGCTTACAGCCGCAGACGTCAGTCTCACGGTGACACTGGAAGAGAAACAGCGCACATGAACGGGATTTAAAGCAGCACTTGTCCCTCGCTGCATCCTCGTTTTGAGAGAGCAGGAGCGAGATGAAGGTCTCAATCTAGTAGGCTGTATGTAAAAGCATAACTCCATTTTCAATCTGTCAAAATGATGGAGAACCATGGAAGTTTTCCGTCAAAACAAAATACAATCCGTCAATTACAGAAAATTATTGGTTAATGTAACCTCTGCTTTGCGATCAGCCTCGGACCGTACTGTACAACCTGAGCCTATGGAAACAGGGATTAAGTGAGGTGCAATTAGTGATTGTCTAGAGATTATTGCTAGAATTTTGTAGGATGAGCATGTTGTGCTTTTCCATGGGTATGGAGAGTTTATTAAGATTTACAAGGACAAAAACACAACCAGAGAGCTAAATACATTCGAATGGGGCAGTTGGTAGAGTGCTCATCTTTTGAGCTGAAGGTTAGTAGTATAGCTCAAAGATTACTCCAGACAGGAGACCACTCACTCACAGACTCCCAGTTTGATCTCAGCTTCCTCAGGTGAATACTGCCACTGTAGCATTTGACCTGCCTCGCCTCAGCATGCATACACTGGTGTGAATATGTGAGCTCAAGACTTTTACTACCTTGAAGGTAAAAAAAAGAGTATAAAATTTATACTATAAATGTTAGCACTTAGCATTTAAGACTAGTGGCTATGCGTACATCCTGTCTAAGGCCTGTCGACATCAATATTTAAAAGCATCACAGATCTTAGTTTTTTTATGTTTTAAGGATTATCTAGAGCACATTTTAGACCAACTGAATAAAGCACAGCAGACATGTTTGTGTCCAGTGAAAGCTAAATAACCTTTGTTTGTGTGTAGCAGACTGTCCACTCGGTCCAAAGGGTTAAGCATGAGTGGATTAAAACGCCGGCACACATCCGTTTCCATACTCTAATCCTCTTAGTGCCCACTCCTAATACGTTTTTTATATCTTTGCTATCTCTGGCCGAGGTGAAATATCAGATTAGCTGCCAGGCTTTGACTATATCTTATTACCACCTTATCTAACACGGAGGGCTTGTGAGCTCTGTGGGGGCAGTCTGTGTGTCAGCTAACCGCCTGCTTGTCTTTTGTTCTGACATACTGGGGAGACGCTGCTAATGCTTTTATGTCATAATGCTCATACAGATTACCGTCCATCACTCACACATTTGCTGATGTGTTGCCAACAGTACTTTGTTGTAATATCAGAAATTCCTTAGTTTTAGTGAGTCAAAACGTAAGATTAAAAGACGTAAGTTAAATGTAACTATATTACAAAAGGCCAAAACGTAAAATAACCACAGATTTTGATTGAAGCCAAGTGGCGACATTTTCTTTGTGTGTTTAGCGGCTAAGTTTAGGCTTCAAGTTACTAAAATGGTTAAGTTTAAGCTTTAGGCCTACCTGTTAAACCCAAAGAAAATGTCGCCACGTGGTTTGGCTGTTCGCAACATTATTACTTAATAAAGGCATGAAAACGTGCTGAGTATACGTTTTGACATTTCGGTGTATATCTAAGTTTTCTTCGGAGACTGGGCTGAGAAAACTTTAAAGGCACTATGCTCGATTGCTTACAAAAAAATAAAAAATAAAATTAAATACATTTCTCCCTAGTACAGATCTCTTGCTAATGTTTCTATTCAAAAAAATCAGTCCGCAATGTCCTGCCTCTGTCTAACAAAGTCCTGTTTGTTCACCCATCGCCGCTAAGTTTGTCTGTTGTTGTTGCTGTTGTTAGCATTGTGGCTAACTGTTGTTTGCATACCGACACATCTTAGTTGAGATAAAAGCTTAAAACACATCATTAAAACAATTCGGCGCCTCAGAATGAATTGTAAATGAAGAACACATGTGAACTGATGTAGGAAGTTTAAAATGTATTATTTCTGTTTGCTTACATTTTTATAGAATGAAACATTGCGTACAGGATCTTTAGACAAGCTTAACTTGAGTAATATTTATGACAAAAATAATCAGAAGCAACAGAAAAGCACCACACAAGATTAGAGAACAAATAAAAAACAAACACAAATAATAAACTTCTAGTAACTGTCGTTATATTATAATTTTTGTATTAGCTTTTCTGTGTTGCAACAGGGACAAAAAGTGATGTTTAGGTGCTTCAGACATCTTAAAGTGTATTTTTTGTTGAAATAAACATTTCATATCCATTACAGTCATTATTGTCCTTCACATAGAGTTGAAAGTAAATGACAACTAGAGAGATCTTGTAGTTTTTCCTTTGTAATGTCTAAATATTCTTTTTTTTGCGAGGGATTGGCATGACAAGCAGGAGTATAGAGGGCTGGGCAGTGGATAAAAGCAGACAGAATGCACGGCTCCATCCACAGACTGTTATAAAAACAAAGTGCTCTTGGAGCTCGAAGCCGCAGACATGATGTCTCTGCACTGCCACGCGTACACAACACATGTACAACGCAGCATACCTGTAAACAAATCCTCTATCAACTCACCCCAAATTCAATTTCTGCACTTGGCCCGCTGAATGGATCTCACACTGCTCCAATCAATCACTCTGTAGAGAAAGTTAATGAAACACATCAGAAAATACAAGTCAGTCAATGAATGTGTTCCCATCACAACAACTCCAAAAAAACACACAGCTTTATATATATATACACAGTATATATTCAAGTCTGTGTCTACGAGTGATGGCACTGTAGCAGCAGTAGTGGATTCACTGTAGTTGTTCTGTCACTGTTAGTAATGACACTCATGTTCTGAAACGATTAACTCAAGATTTAACTGACTTCTCCTTCTGGATGCAATACAAGGCAATTCAGCACCAGTAAAATATGTGTTGTTTCTTAGCTGGGGTTTGTATGGTTCATTAGTGAACAAGTCTGTGTCTACTGGCTCAGGACAAATGCGAAGAAAAAAATATTAAGTTTAGACAAACTTTTCTAACATGATTTTTATTTTGTAATATATTTTCTGCAGATGTATTGGGTTTCGGGGTAATTTCTTTTTGGTTCAGATAAATAAAACAGCTAGTGCTGTTAAATTTCATTGGCATTCAGCCGTCATCAGCTCTAAGTGAAAGTTGGCACTAATTTGCCGACACTTCAGAAAGTGAGATATAAGCCAGCTGCATCAAATTTCACACTTTCATGAAGCCAGTGTGACCACATTTCTGAGATGCTAATCTTATGATTTACTCAGTTAATCAAGCTGCGTTCACTTCGGTCAAATGTTGTATGTGATTCTTTCACTGCTTTGTTATTTTGCTGTTAAAAATATTTTGATTGAAATTTGCCTTTCCTCTTTGGCTAAATAATAATTTTCTTGACACAATCCCAACTGTGCACCTGTCTATCAGTGCCGGTGTATCCACTAACTTCAGACTGCACATGTCTGCATCTACCTGCACATATTTTTCCATACAGGTCTGCATAGCACAGACATGGCTCAGAAAAACAGCAAAGAAAGTACTGCTCTGTGAACAGTAGTGGTTTTCCCCACCAACTTTAACATGCACGAATATCCTCCAGCCACAACAATTCTGACCAAACGAGAAGATTGAGAGACGGGTCCCCTGGCACTGTTCTGCAGTGACCTCAGTGACTGATCTCACATGTTGGTCCAAGCGGCATTAGAAGGATGGGTCACATGCAGCTAGCTTGAATGAAAGATGTTTGTCAGTTGGATCCTCTTGTCGACATGTTGAATGAACACTTGAATATGCATAAGATTATAAATTATAAGTCTATATTCAATTACACCAGTAAGAAACGAGAAGATGAGGACCCCAGAGGGAGAGAGCTGAACAAGAGCAGGCCACTCTCACAGTAAAACACATATTAATGGAAGTTGTAGAAGCTGCTTCTGCTCTTTGTGGAGTGTCATTTACATTACAGGTAGTGAAAGACATTAACCACAGCACTCCAAACATAATGAAGAGGAGGATGTTCATCTGCTCTGTTCATGTGACACATCACATTTCCCTGAGTAAAGCTGGATTTACCTGCACCAGTGCCATCCACTGATCAGTCCAGCACATTGATCCTGGTGTACACTTGGATCGAGGCCAGAGCCAAAAGAGTCCGACCAAAAGTGTTGAGTAGTGATTCTAGAGATGCCTGCTCCCTCTTTTACTTAAAGAAGTGCTGACATCATCCGTATCTTTTGACGTATATAGCTCTCATAAATTCAATACATGGTTAGTTAATACACATCAATGTGAGAGAAGAAATCAGGTGGAATACAAATAGTGCACTTAAAGGGAGAATGGCAAGGCTGTTTCCAGGGGAGCGGGGCACTTGAGTGTGGACATCTCTCCTGCAATCTCTCACTTTGTGCCTTAGCTCTTATCTGTCTGTGGCTTCCAGCACAGGCTCGCTGTGGGGAAATTACCCATGAATGAAACAACTGTTGACACAAAGAGAATGATTTTTTGCCCCTGCTCCAGTGTGCGGGCAGTGGATTATGAAATGCTGTGATCCATCCCCAGTCCTCAGGCCTCAGTAAACATTGGCTGACACATGGGGGAAAGGAATCCCCACAGCCGCAGGCCCAGGCAGCCTGCAGTCTAAATATCCCTCCGCCTCTTTACATGAGATGAATGAGGAAGCAGCAGGTGCATTCCCGGGCTCATTATTAAAAATGGGTCCAAGCCACATTTAGGGTAAAATGTGTTGAGATATTAACATCAGTTTGTTACACAATTACATTCATACAAACAGTGGACATTAATATGCATACACTTATGTTACATTCTGTGCTATTCCAGGAATCCAGAATCACTATTATACAATGTTATATAAATAAACAATAGCACAAACAAGAAAACTGACATTTTAATTACTGTTAGCTGTAAGTGCTTTAAACAGTCACTATTCACTTTTCACTGATACAAGGTGCTACGTTGGCAGTTCTGAGCATAAAACAGACATGCATTGAAGATGAACTATACATTTAAACAGTAACTAGACCTCAGAAGTATCACCAGGTCAAATAGCGACTAAATCTGCACTAAGAGAGCCCAAAAATAAGACCTGTGGACCCAAAAGCCACTCTACTATTATGCTTTACAATTCAGAATTAAGAAAATAGATCAAGATAGCATATGGCAAGATTAAAGGTGAAGGGATTTTCCTAGACTTGTCAAATGCAGAGGATAGGTTATGTACTGTATATAATCTTTTTCACAAATGCATTTTGTGCTCACTGGACCAATGAGCCAAACACCACAGTCTCCATAGATTTACAATGGAGATTTTTGACTCCTTTTTTACACCAATGTGTTACGAAAAGCCAAAGCATAAAATCATCACGAACTTTGGTTGAAGCCAGGTGGCGACTTTTTCGTTGGGTTTAACAGGTACATGTATTTCCTTCGGAGACTGGGCTGAGCCAACAATTTCACACTTTTCAGAACTTAAAGACTTTTCATTGCACACTATTGCAGCCTCAACTGCCCTGTGGCAGACTTATGAAAGCATTGCTGCTAATCTGTGTGATCGGCCTTTCCAACCACTAACACATGCACACCAGATTCATACTAGGATATTCCATAGTCAAATTAATTTATTGTGTTAGTTAGAAGGTGCAAATTATGCTAAAGTTTACAGTTGTATTGTTGCTGCCACATGCAGAGTGTTTAGTGTTATACCTGATTCATTAGATCCAGACAATGACTCAAAGGCTTCATGCATAAAGGTCTGTTATAAACTTCTAAGTAAAAAGTCAGAAGACGTAGAGGTATATTTCTCATGAAGTCTTTAATGCCGTAAATCTATAAAGCCAGTGTTCTCTGGTGGAGCTCACACGTGTCACATTTGCTTGTATTGCAGTCTTCAGAAAAAGTGATGAAAGCCAAGCTAAATTTCAACTCAGTATTCCATTGGTCCTGGGTGCAAACTACCCTCTAATGTGTTTATTTTCAAGAATGTTAAGGACCTCCAACTCTCTGCGGATCAGAAATCACTATGTGTTGGTAAAACACAATCTGGTGCAGCCAGACTACTCCGCGGCGGATGCACAATTACAGTACACTAAACAGCATGATATGGCTTTCATGTGTCATTTCCTTAATCCCACTTCGCACACAGGGATATGAGTCTCCCAAGAAAATCAATCCTTGTGTATCCCAGCATTTTCTCTTCTTGCTATATCTGCAAAGGAAGGTGCCACCGTCCCCTGCACCTCTTGCAACCTTTAACGCCAACGGCTTTGAAGACAGCTAATTTCCATACTAATTTCTCTCTTTTCTCCCTCCTCACACCGCTATTCCAGACCATGCATAGGGTGGGAAGACATGTGTCGCTTGATCTAATGGGGGACGACTAATTGCATTCTGGAATACATGCCTGGAATTTGGAATCTCCAACAAAGCAAGGCATGTTGTGCAAGCAAGCAGCCTCCACCAACATAGGGGCAATTAATAAGGCTCCTTCAGGGGAGAGAATTTGGCCGGTCCAGTCTCCCAGAAGAGCGCACTGCTGCCTTTATTGATATGTGTGGCCAGATGGAGACAGGTTCACCATCCCCAGGCGACCAACTCCACCGAGGCTTCACTGTGACTGGACTGTTATGAGGCCAACTTAGCCTGCTCGCTCCAATCATGGGAGCACAAACAAGCCCCTAACACACCAAATGCTAAGCCAGATCAGTCTTGCGGCTGCTTGTCAGGTTTTTGCAAGGATAACATAGCATGGGATTATATTTCTCTCTCTCTCTCTCTCTCTCTCTCTCCTGCTATAGCACCAGCGCTCTGACTCTTGCAATGTGTATGTTTTTCTGTACTCACATCTAATGCCTCTTTCCAACACAAGCAGGCATCCATACATGGTGGCGTAGACATAAATATGCTTATACACCTCCCACCTACGCACACTCTCACCTCGTATCTGCACTCCGCACAAGCCTTCATACAATCCAAGGTCTCTATTTATACGGCTGACTAGTGCTCAGCGGTGAAATTAAGATGAGGTGTTGACAAGCTAATGCTGGAATAACAAGACCTACTAATTTGTGGCCAGACTCATGGAGCTTGACACCGCGCCATCAAAATGTTGTTGATGCCCGGTATTAAGGTGATGAAGTGTAACATTTTAAACTGGCACAATCACAGGGCAAAGTCCTCATTACCATCAACACACTAGTGGCACATTATGAAAAGCAATAAACACAACCCCCCTCATGCTGCGGCATCTATCATCGAAGCAACATATGGGTGCCTGCAGGGGGCAGCGCTTTACCACCTGGGCCGAGACAACAACACTTTGATGGTCAGTGGAAATGTCATTTCCCCAGCACATGCTCATCTGTCATTCGTATTTACACATTGGTTAAGGTGGGGGTTTCGTCATTATTTTCTCAAAAACTAATAGCAAGATCGTCATTCAGCGGCACAGTGGCAGAACAGATAGCGTTCTTGCCTTATAGCAGAAAGGTTGCAGGTTTGACTCCTGCACGGCCTGGCCTTTCTGTGTGGAGTTTGCTTGCCTGACCAGCCAGTCTCTACACGCTTTGACAGACATTTTTACAAAGATGTAAGGGTCGGGGATCAGAGCGCCGGGGTTCAATTTCGAGAATGGGCTTTCCGAGTGCGGAGTCAACCAATCACAGCAAACAGAAACAGAGATGCGCTAAACTGGATGTTATTGTAAATATGTAGCGCAAGGATTTTTTCAATAGAGCATTATACTGTATGTGAAGGCTCTCAACACCATTTGCCGCTCTGCTTTGATTTATATGCTCCAAATTATTCAAAAACTAAGCTAGAGCTGAAAACAATAATCTGTCAGCTATGTCCGTCATTTTGAATGCTTTGAAACAATTAGAAAAAAAGTTTTGAAATTGTGGAGCGGAGGGAATTGGGAGGGGGGTGGATCATCCTAACTTTGGACGACGACATTGTTGTCTCTGTCTTTGGTTTCACACCCTTCATATAGAATGTAAAGGAGCTGACTGGTCAGGCAATGAGTTTGCATGTTTCTCCTCATGTGGTTTCCTCAGGGCACTCCAGTTAGCCAATAACATGCATGTTAGATGTTGGTAAGAGGTTGAGGTACCAGGTTTTAAGGCAAATCGCTTCTGCTGGAAGACATCTGTTTGTGTAAATGCACTATATAAATTAGAGGCAGTGGGTGACTGGAGCCTATTCCAGTGACTTTGGGTCTTTGGCGGTAAACACTTTGGACAATGATCAATTCAACGCAGGGTTAGACGGAGTATGTGGAGAAAAACATATGCGGTAACACAGGAAGAACATGCAAACTCTACTCAGTGGCATTGTAAAATGTTGACTTGGCTCAACCCAGGAATTCAATTCAATTCAATTTATTTGCATAGCCCAAAATCACAACAGCAGTTATCTCAGCGGACTTTACAAGATGTTGATTTAGCAAACAAGATTTGTCAGAAAATCAAACAGTGAAACATTTGGTCAATACCAACAGAAACAATGGAAAATTAGAAACAATCGTTATTAGGAAATGCAGGCAGATTGTTACAACAACAAAGTGGCAAATCAAATTTGTCCCACAGCATCCTCTGTCCTTAGACCCTCCTTCTCGGCAAAGAAAAACTAAAAAAAACCCCAATCAAACCCACAATCACCTTGTTGGAAAGTCAGAGCTCTGCTACCATGCATCCATTGAATGTAGGCATTTGCCTCTATAAAGATTACTTTTTATAAAACATTTATAATAAGAAAGACTTTATTTCAAAATTATCATCAAAACAAAAACCTGAGACCTAAATTCCAACTTTTTTTTTTTTCGGATTCTATTGGGAAAAAAAAAAAAAAAAATAACTTGGACATGTGAATACGTTTGGACAAAAAAATCTTCAAATTGCCAGCTGTTTTGCTGACGTTTGTGCCTTTATTTTTTACGATATTTATTCATACAAGACACCAATTTCTCTGTTTTAGAAATGTTTCACAAAGTTACTGTTTTTAATGCAAAGAATTTGGGAAACTGAGCCCTGTTATGCTGCTCCATAAGATTGGACACTTTTCACCACTTGACTGAAACTTTGTGAAGTAATTATTTTTGGATTTTTACTCAATAAAAAAGGTAGGAAATATGTTTAGCTCAGTGGGTTGTTTTTATGTGGAGATTAAAAAATGACAAAGCTATCTTTACATAAACATATTGCTAGTTCTACTTTGGCAGGTCTGCCATTTTCTTGTCTTTTACAGATGTAATATCTTTGTCTTGACAATTCTACAGTAAAGCATAAAACACATAACATTTACTCAAATAGAAGTGTTTTTATCATTGAGATAAATAAAACAAAAAATAAAATAATAAATAAAAAGTGGTGAGTGTTCTTATGTTGACTGGCTTAGAGGCATACTCCGCTAACATGGAGAAAGTAAATCAGCAACATCTCCCTGGAGACAACCAGGGGCGGAGCACCTTTAATTAGCAGCATTTCTTCTTCATACTGAAGAAAAAAAAAAAAAAAATAAATCAATTATTAAACACGAGAGTGGACACAATGCAAAAAAGGTTATCCTGTGTGAACATAACCTCATTCCTCCATTTGACAGTCAGGATTTAGGGCATTAGCCTGGCTCAAGCTCTCAGCACCACTCCAAACAGACACATTAGATTAGACAGTCAGATTAGAGCAAATAACACAAGCCACAATATGTTTCCCTTTCATTCGAACCCAGATCCTAGCGGGACATTTATTTCACAGCGACATGTGACACAGAACATGGGGCTGATGTGGATGACCATAATGTCTCTAGCCGTCTGAGGGGTAAAAGTGAAAGGTGTTCAGTCGTACTAATTTGTCTTGACGAGGAAACAGCTGTAAACACCCCCGAGAGAGCGTCCAGATAAGCCCAGCGCTATGGCGACGCTATCAGATGTCCCACCCAGACAGCGTAGTACATTTTTAGGTGTTCCTGCCGCCATGTTGCACCTATTAATCAGAGCTGACACTGAATAAACACAGCAACACAAAGCTAATTGAGCATGAGGCAAACTTGTGAGCACACTGATCTTGTCTAACGTCTACAAGGAGTGTTGCTGTGTGCCTTTTTGTTGTTCTCTTATTGTGTTTTTTATAGAACCGTCATACAGACAAAGACAATTGATTTGACCAATCAGATCTCAGCGAATTTCTAACTCACTCCATCCATGATTACAGCTATTGTGTCTCAGGTATAGGAAAAGAGCGAAGATGCTTTTGATAGGAAAAATGCATAAAGCGCCAAAGACTGTGATCGATAAAACTGTCTAAGTCCAAAAAATGCATTGACACAGATTTTACCACAGGCATAAACAGTCAAAAGCTGCTATACAGTGTTTGATTTTTCAATTTATAATTTTTATTTATTTATTTTTTTTTTTTTGAGAAATGCTACGTGAAGGTCAGTCATTTTGAAGGCAAGAAAAATCAAGCATGTTAGAAGAAGCACTTTGTGGATTTGGGAAGAATGCAGTGGAAGCAAGTGCATAGCTGAAGATAAAAGGTTCAAACATTCATGAACAGCCTCCAGATACACAGATAAAAAGCATTGAGCAGACATTTTCTTTGCTGATTTATTAATGCATTAACTGTTAAGATAATTTTTCCAGTTGTGGTTACAGTGTAGTACATTTAAATGATGTTTCATTACTCTCATTCTCCTCCCTCAAATGCAGACTTTATTCTACTGTTCAATCTTTTTTCTGAACTTGCCATGTCTTATATATTAGTG